>CM053029.1:338345389-338984157 GCA_028564925.1 Lithobates sylvaticus | reverse complement strand
AATTCCGTCGGAATTCCGACGGGAAAACCATCAGAGCTTTTTCCGACGAGAATTTCGACCGTGTGTACGCGGCATTAGACTCTGATCCTAGCTGCGAGATTGGCCTGAAGTTGTGGTCAGACTACGCTCCAGTACATATGACGCTAGGGAGACTACCACATACCAACCGTCGCACTTCCTGGAGACTTAACGATAACCTGCTCAACGACACGGTATGCTATGCAGCTGTGTCTAAAGTGATTGTAGATTTCACGCAAGCTCACATACACGATGAGACTTCCAACTTGAACAAATGGGAAACCCTAAAATGCGTTCTGCACAGGGTCTTTATACAGCATGGTTCCAGGATGAAAAAAATCTGCACTGATGACATACGACGTCTTTTTTCTCAAATAGCTTCTCTTGAAGCCTTACCTGTGGTCAGGGTGTTCTAAGCAAGACAAAAATCAGAGCAAAGCTTTATAATCCTCGCTTACCAACATCTGTTGGCAAAGAGTACTTACTCATCAAGAGGGTCCACTGAACACTAAAGTGCTTTTTTGTTCATAATTTTTTTTTTTTTTTGTTTACAAACTTTTTTTATTAGGTACAAAAAGTGGTACAAAACCGACATGGCCAAAGCCTAATAATTTCATATATACTTTAGAGATAAGTTCCTTTGTGCTATTTGCTTGGACTACACTATCAAAAATAGGGATTTTGTGGAAAAGACCATACCTTATTTTTTCAAAGCATGTCTTAATTGTAAGTATTGAAAAAAAAACACCTTTTATCCAAACCATAGTTGTACTGCAGGAGGTTGGCACGGCTGTGCGAATCACCGTCATTGTACGTCGGTGGCCTTAAGAAGCTATAAGGGCACGCGCAAGTGCTAGCGGAATGACGCCGGAGATGATGTCCGCCGGCCATCCGCAATTGATCCTCAGAGAGCTAGAACGGGGATCTGTCAATGTAAACAGACAGATCCCCGTTCTGACAGGGGAGTATAGAGAGATCTGCTGTTCCTAGTGATCAGGAACAATAATATGATTCCTCCTATAGTCAGTATACTGCCCCCACAGTTAGAAACACCGCCCTAGGGAACACTTAACCCCTTGATTGCCCCCTAGTGTTAACCCCTTCCCTGCCAGTGACATTTATACAGTAATCAGTGGCTATTTTTATCTCTGATCGCTGTAAAAATGTCACTGGTCCCAAAAAAGTGTAAAAGGTGTCAGATCTGTCCGCCGCAATGTCACAGTCCCGCTAAAAATAGCAGCTCACCGCTATTACTAGTAAAAAATAAATAAATAATAAAAATGCCATAAATATATCCCCTATTTTGTAGATGCTATATCATTTGCTCAAACCAATCAATATACGCTTATTGCAATTTTTTTTTTACCAAAAGTATGTAGAATACATATTGGCCTAAACTGATGAAGAATATTTTTTTTTATTTGTTTTTGGATATTTGTTATAGCAAAAAGTAAAAAAAAATATATTTTTTTCAAATTTTTCGCCTTTTTTTTTGTTTATAACACAAAAAAAATAAAAAAACCGCAGAGGTGATCAAATACTACCAAAAGAAAGCTCTATTTGTGGAGAAAAAAGGACATAAATTTTGTTTGTGTACAATATTGCACTATCATGCAATTGTCAGTTAAAGAAACGCAGTGCCGTACTGCAAAAAAAATTCTGGTCATTAAGGGGGCAAATTCCGGTCCTTAAGTGGTTAAAGGAACAGGGTTTTTTTTTTTTTTTTTTTTTTTTTTTTTGTTTTTTAGGGTTTAAAACCACTTTAATTCTCTGCTTTGTCCCTCACCCCCTTTGCCCACTAACTCACGCACTGCCCAAGACATTGTAAAATATCTTCCCCCCTTAACATACCTTTATCCAATCACTGTCAAAAGCTTATAAACGTCATCTCCATAACATCTATAAAATTAGCCCCTTTTTAACTAATAAAATCACCAAGCTAATTATTCACTTCCTTTTTACCTCTAGCCTTGACTATTGTAACTCCCTCCTCTACATAGGCTATCCCCTCTTCAGTCCATTATAAATGCTGCTGCCAGACTCATCTACCTTACTAACTGCCCAGTATCTGCCACCTCTCTCTGTCAATCCCTCCACTGGCTTCCGGTTGCCCAGCTAATTCAATTCAAAATACTAACAACATACAAAACCATCCACAACTCTGCCCCGAGCTACATCACCAATCCTGTTTCCAGATATAACCCAAACCATCTCCCCGCTCCTCCCAAGACCCTCGGCTCTCAAGCTTTCTTGTCTCCTCCTCCTATGCTTGTCTCCAGGACTTCTCCAGAGCTTCTCTCATCCTTCTGAACTCTCTACCTCAGACTGTCCAGCTATCTCCTACTCTGGCTGTCTTTAGGCATTCCCTGAAAACTCATATCTTCAGGGAAGCCTATCACACCTCCAACTAACTTAATTTTTGTATCACTTCCATCAGCTCATCCCCCACAGTTATAACCTTCTGTACCACTTGCCCCACCCTATTAGATTGTAAGCTTTTATCAGCAGGGACCTCTTAATCCTTGTATTTTACCTGGGAATGTCCATTTACTAAGATGAATACACAAAATCAAGTTAACAAAGTTCTCAGTCCCTACTCTTTTGGTAAATTAACCTCAATACCTCTAGTTGTGACAGTTAAATAATCATATCTCAAACTCTTAAGCTGGTAATACATGGATCAAAATTCAGCCAGTTCCACAGGGACTGGCCACATTTCAATCCATGTATGGGTAGGGTCAGGTGGTTGTACACAAGTCAATCTACTGATCAACTTCTGTACAACAACCCTGTTGGATTTTTGCCACTGATCAGTGTATTCTGAGGGTAGGACTTGAGTCAGTTTTTGCTTTAATTCGACCCAATTAGGTTCCTATGGACTGTTTCTAATGTTTAAAAACCCTTTATAAATCATTGGCCATTCTGGCATGTCTTAAAGTGTGTATCCACTGCATTTGGTAAATTACCAAAAAGTGTATCACAGCAGTGTTTATATATTTCTCAATGTTTTCTCAACATTGGGTAATTGGGTTTTTGCACAATAAAATACAAAGAATTAGGGAAATAAAAATACCGCAATCCAAACCCCTTTGTGGCTATTTGTTAACGCATAATATAGAGTAACAGAGGATTATGTAAATAGAACTATTTAAATTAAAATTACTATGCTGCATATGGTTACTGTACAGTGATAAACTGTAGAGTAGGTATTGGCCCGATGTTCGAGTCAAACGTAAGTTCGACTCGAACATCAGGTGTTCGCCTGTTCGCCTGAATAGCAAACAATTTGGGGTGTTCGTGGCAAATTCGAAAAGCTGCGGAACACCCTTTAAAAGTCTTTGGGAGAAATCAAAAGTGCTAATTTTAAAGGCTTATATGCATGGTATTGTCATAAAAAGTGTTTGGGGACCTGGGTCCTGCCCCAGGGGACATATATCGATGCAAAAAAAAGTTTTAAAAACTGCAGTTTTTTCGGGAGCAGTGATTTTAATAATGCTTAAAGTGAAACAATAAAAGTGAAATATTCCTTTACATTTCATACCTGGGGGTGTCTATAGTATGCCTGTAAAGTGGCACATGTTTCCCGTGTTTACAACAGTCCAAGAGCAAAATGACATTTCTAAAGGAAAAAAAGTAATTTAAAATTACTCGCGGCTATAATGAATTGTCGGTCTCAGCAATACACATAAACGTTCATTGATAAAAATGGCATGGGATTCCCCCACAGGGGAACCCCGAACCAAAAAAAAATGCGTGGGGGTCCCCCAAATTCCAAACCAGGCCCTTCAGGTCTGGTATGGATTTTAAGGGAACCCGTGCCAAAATAAAAAAAAATGGTGTGGGGGTCCGCCTCAGAAAACCATACCAGACCCTAATCTGAGCACGCAACCTGGCAGCCACAGGAAAAGAGGGGGGGGACGAGAGAGTGCCCCCCTCCTGAACCACACCAGGCCACATGCCCTCTACATTGGGAGGGTGCTTTATGTTGATGGGGAGAAGGGCCTCATCCCCACAACCCTTGCCCGGTAGTTGTGGGGGTCTGCGGGCAGGGCACTTATCGGAATCTGGAAGCCCCCTTTAACAAGGGGACCCCCAGATCACGGCCCCCCCCCTGTGTGAAATGGTAACAGGTACAAATGTACCCCTACCATTTCACAAAAAATGTGTGGAAATGGTAAAAAAAAGACAATACACGCCTTGGGACAAGTACTTTATTAAAAAAATAAAAAAATAAAACTGTCCCACGAAGTCTTGTTCTTCTTCTCTCGCTCCGACGGGCCGAAAAAGATAAAAAAAAGCTGCAAGCCGCCTACGATCTGCCTCCATGGGAGGCACCCGTCGTAATGACCGGCCTCTCAGGTGACAGTTCTTTTATAACTGAGAGCAGGGCCACACAATGACATTGTCGGATGACCCCGCCCCCTCGCACGATTGGGGACATCCCTATGGCTTTCCTGTAGCGTCAGAGAGGGCGGGGGTTACTCGGTTACATAACGGGGTGGCCCCGTCCCCCTCTGATGCCACAGGGGAAGCCATAGGGATGTCCCCATGCGTCAGAGGGGGTGGGGTCACCCGGTAACATCATCGTGTGGCCCCGTCCTCAGTTATAAAAGAACTGTCACCTGAGAGGCGGTCATTGCGGCGGGTGGGCGGCGCCAAGCCTTTATCAATTTTTATCTTCACTTCAATCATGGAATAATAAAATATCATATGATTTTATCTAAATCCAGTATAATGACCCATGTATATTATGCATTAACTGTCATCGCTGTTCCTCTTAAATGTAAAGGTCCATTGGATTGTGGTATTTTATATATTGTATGCTGATCCAATGTTTATTATGCAGAGGCTTGATGCCTAAAATGTTTTTCTTAGAGGCTTGATGCCCAAAATGTTTTATAGTGGACTATGGATTATAAAATATAAATAAATACAATTTTCCAGTCGCTTGACCAATTTTTTTATTGCTGTGTGCTTCATATAAAGTCCCACTTCTCTTCTCTTCTCTCCCCTCCCCATTTTTTATACCAATGATAGGGATGGAGGCGGGCACCCCTTTGATGCTCGCTTCATTTAAAGTCCCAAAAATTTATTTTCCTTATTTGATAAACCTGTTACTAGTGGCCACCAGTGCATAGGAGGAATCCCTTCAGTTCTCCCACATAGAGGAGGTGGAGGGGTCCTTTGTCACAGTAAGTGTGCTTAGCACTGTATGACCATATACTGTGACCAAACCCCAGTATTTTTTTTGAATATGTTCAGGTGTTTTTAACTAGCCTTGCAGGATAAATGTAATTCTAGAACAAGTGCTGGCTTACTCAGTCACTGCTATGAGAGCATTATGGTTACACCACTGGAAGGCAGGCGGAACTTCTACACAAGCCTTAAACATTTCCTATAATGGGAGGTTATTGTTTGGCCAAATGCTGAACAATGCAATTAAGCAAATGACAGGATGAAAATTCTGGACTGTTGCCACATATTAGTAAGAGGAAGCCGCCATCCTTCACTCGAGCCCACTGAACTTCAGAGGGTGCAGGAGGCCAAATCTTATAGGACAGGCTGCAGGTTTAATAGATCACAGTGTAGGCATCTCAAAGTTACTTTTAACATGAAATCAAGTCCAGAGCAAGCTGCTAAGATGGTTGGAAAGTCTTTTTTGAAGGTGCGTCCAACCAGTCTCCTCCAGTTGGGGCCAGGGGGCCTGAGTGAGGTTGATGATTGTAGCCTCCTTCTGGAGGGTTTGGGCGACAATCATCAAAGATCAGTGGGCCCAGAAGACAGGTGGGAGTACAATGGAGAATTTCAAAGCTGATCACTGAATCCATGTAATTTATGTCCAATTGATCTCAGAAGAGAAAATGTTTGCAAGATTTTTATACTGCTACAAGGCCATCATGCTAGTGATGCTGAAAACACAGAATGATCTGGGGGCCTTTCTCCCCAGTTTTTCTAGTACCTAAGGCAGGTGCCTTCTGGCCTGTTTGAGTCTGAAGGAATCAAATGTGTTCATATACACCAAGAGGTTCTAGATGGAGTCCATGCAGACAGTCACAGGGACAGTTCAGCAGGAGGACCAGTTTGTATCAATCGACCGGCCGACTCATATTTCCATGTACCGATCAATGCCGAGCGCCAGAGGCATGTGAGATTTGCGGTGGCCAGATGCCACTTTCAGTTCAGGTGTCTGCCTTTTACAGAATTGGCACAGCCCCAGGAATCTTTTTGAAGATCTTGTTGGCAGTGGTGGTACCTTGGGCCAAGTGGCACATGAGGGCGTTTCAATTTTCCTTCTTTAGCCTATGAGCTGGGCCAGAGGCGGCTCTAGGCTTTGTGAGGCCTTAGACAAAACTTACACATGAGGCCCCACTCACGCCCATAATGGGAAAAATTATTCCAGCAAGAAAAATGTCTGCAAAAAGATGCACAGATCTAGCATACAGGGGATCAGCACCACTTCCAGGGCACCCATCAGACATATGCAGCCAATGCCAGAGGAGGGGGGGAGGGGAAGATGAGAAAGAGAGAGGGGTGATAGAGAGATCCCTAGCCCTGTCCCTGTCTGCAGCTCCTCCTGTGCCCCATGTCCCAGTCTGTAGTGGTGTGATGCTTGGTACAGTACCTTCTAAGCCAGCAGGATGTTCATGATGGCCAGCAGCAGGCAGGGTCCATTCTTGTTCCGGGTGGGGACAGTGTTCTCCTCCTTACAGAGGATCTGTTTGCTGTGTGATTGAGTGGTCCCTGGCCGCCAGCACCTTCTGCCCGTCTTTGGTTTCTGGGCCCCAGTCAGCCTGTCCTTCGGTCCTGGGAGGTATTCAGAGCTGTTCTCCCTCCAGGGATATCGGTCCTTGCTGCCGATGATGCTCACCTTCCCCACCAAGCCCGAACTGGGACAAAAAAAAGGGGCCTAGGTATTTTAGACTGAGCAGTCCATGAGACTGGTCCCCTCCCCGCTCTCCATCCTGGCAGATCCCCTGCAGAAGCGGTGGGAGAAAGGAGACCGGAACCTTGCAGAGCTGCAGGGGGTGAGGGGGGCCGAGAAAGAGCACAGGGGTGTCGGATAGCATGGGAGTGAGGCGGAGAGCACTGGGGGGGAGTAGAGAGCAGGTGGGTTGAGAGCACTGAGGGGGTGTAGAGCAGGGGGGGCAGAGAGTAGGGGGGAGATGGAGAGCACTGGTGGGGCAGAGAGCACTGGTGTTGGGGGGAGCAGAGAGCACTGGGGGGCAAAGAGAATGGGGATGGAGAGCACAGGAGCTGGGGAGCACGGTGGGTGGAGAGCACTAGGGAGAGGAGCCAGAGAGCACATGGGGGGGCGGAGAGCGCGGTGCAGCGGAAAGCACTGGGGGGAGCCAGGGAGCACATGGGGGGCAGAGAGCACTGGGGGAGCTGAAGAGAACTGTGAGGGGGAGCTGTAAAGCATGGTGGGGTGGAGTGTATGGAGGGGTGGAGAGCAGTGGGGGGGAACTAGAGAGCACGGTGGGGTGAAGAGCATGGGGGCAGGCAGAGAGCACTGTGTGGGGACCGGAGAGCACAGTGCGGTGAAAAGCACTGGGGGAGCCAGGGAACATATGGGAGGGGGCAAAAATCACTGGGGGAGCTGAAGAGTACTGGAAAGCAAAGGTGAGGTGGAGAGCAGTTGGGGGGTTGAAAGCACTGTGGGACCAAGAGCATGGTGGGGTGGAGCAGGGGAGCACATGGGGGGAACCAAGAGCATGGTGGGGTGGAGAGCACAGAGAGGGTGGAGGAGATCATGGAGGGGAACTGGAGAGCACGGTGTGGTGGAGAGCACTAGGGAGGGGAGCCATAGAGCACTGGGGGAGCTGGAAGGTGAGGTGGAGAGCATGGGGGGGTTGACTGAGAGTCAGAGCATGGTGGGGTGGAGAGCAGGTGGGGGGACTGAGAGCATGGTGGGGTTGAGAGCAGGTGGGGGGACTGAGAGCATGGTGGGGTTGAGAGCAGGTGGGGGGAATGAGAGCATGGTGGAGTGGGGAGCAGGTGGGGGGACTGAGAGCATGGTGGGGTGGGAAGCAGATGGGGGGGACAGAGCGTGGTGGGGAGCAGATGGGGGGACTGAGAGCGTGGTGGGGAGCAGATAGGGGGGGACTGAGAGCATGGTGGGGAGCAGATGGGGGGGACTAAGAGCATGGTGGGGTGGGGACTGAAAGCATGGTGGGGTGGGGAGCAGATGGGGGGACTGAGAGCATGGTGGGGTGGAGTGGGGAGCAGATGGGGGGGGACTAAGAGCATGGTGGGGTGGGGTGGGGACTGAAAGAATGGTGGGGTGGGGAGCAGATGGGGGGACTGAGAGCATGGTGGGGTGGAGTGGGGAGCAGATGGGGGGGACTAAGAGCATGGTGGGGTGGGGAGCAGATGGGGGGGACAGAGAATGGTGGGGTGGGGAGCAGATGGGGGGGACTGAGAGCATGGTGGGTGGGGAGCAGATGGGGGGGACTGAGAGCATGGTGGGGTGGGGAGCAGATGGGGAGGGGCTGAGAGCATTGTGGGGTGGGGAGCAGATGGGGGGGGACTGGGAGCATGGTGGGGTGGGGAGCAGATGGGGGGACTGAGAACATGGTGGGGAGCAGATGGTGGGGTGGGGAGCAGATGGGGGGACTAATAGCATGGTGGGGTGGGGAGAAGATGGGGGGGACTGAGAGCATGGTGGGGTGGGGAGCAGATGGGGGGGACTGAGAGCATGGTGGGGTGGGGAGCAGATGGGGGGGCTGAGAGCATGGTGGGGAGCAGATGAAGGGATGGGGAGCAGATGGGGGGGACAGAGCATGGTGGGGAGCAGATGGGGGGACTGAGAGCATGGTGGGGTGGGGAGCAGATGGGGGGGGGGCTGAGAGCATGGTGGGGAGCAGATAGTGGGGTGGGGAGCAGATGGGGGGGGGGCTGAGAGCATGGTGGGGAGCAGATGGTGGGGTGGGGAGCAGATGGGGGGGGACTGAGAGAGCATGGTGGGGAGCAGATGGGGGGACTGAGAGCATGGTGGGGAGCACAGGGGAAGACCATGGGGTGGAGCAAGGGAGCACAGATAGAGAGCATTGGAAGGGGGACAGAGAGCATTGGATGGGGTGGCCGAGATCGTGCGGTGGAGAGCAGAGTCGGGCCGGAGGAGATCATGGGGGGGGGGGGGCGGAGCCAGGGGGCAGCAAAAAAAAAAAGCTGGATAGGAGGTGCATTCAGCCCTCCTGTGCTCCTGGATAGGAGGAGCCGCTGCATATAGCAGAATTGATCTTTCCATATTCCTCCTGCAGCCGGTGAATGCTCGTTTTAGCTCTCCCCTGCAAACATTTAGCGGCTGCAGGAGGAATATGGAAAGATCAATTCTATATGCAGCGGCTCCGCGGCTCCTCCTATCCAGGAGCACAGGAGGGCTGCATGGTCAGACTTAACTTTCTCTCCAGGCGGCATCATAATGGATCCATGTAAGCTCCGCTCCTTCCCATTCACACACAGGCATGTGGCTGCGCTGCCGCTGCTGTGTGCGTCCCGCACGCCTTGCTGAGATCGCACCCGTGTGAGTCTGGTGCTGACCTTGCTGTCCCGCTCCCCGCACGTGCTGCCACCAGACTGCTCCATCATGATTGGCCAAGGGGGCCCTCAGGCAGTGCCTGATTGGTCAGCCCGCCCCGTGGGGAGAGGCGGAGCCACTGGCCATTACTATTGATAACAGGCAAACTAGGCGGCCGCGAGGCCCCTGTGAGTGCGAGGCCTTAAGCGGCCGCCTAGTTTGCCTAATTAGAGAGCCGCCTCTGAGCTGGGCTGCCTATAAATGAGAAAATCGTTGTGCCTATACAAATTTGAATAACAGAAAAAAGCTGTGCTGTGTATACAGTGATGATACAATAACTAACAGATAACCTTATGTGTTTCAAAAAATCACATAAATCAAACAAGGAAATTAAAGTCCAATGAAGTCCAAAAAATAAAAAATGGAGAGTGAAGTATGTAGAAACGCAAACACCATCAACCTGTGATCCACCACCACATAGATATTGCGCTTACCAGAGGGCAAGCTTTTTAAAGCCTGTATAGTTGTTACATCCAGATGTCACCTCAGCAAGGATATCTCCGCAAACCAACTCAGAGTGGCCCGTATCGCAATAGACCCTCCAGATAGATTGAAATACTAGCGTCACCTTTCCTTAGCCCAACATCAAAGGGATACCAGGAATGCTAACTTCAAGATGTACCTCGGTGCAGGTTCATGAGGATAAAAGAAAAGCTGCCCATAGTGTGAATCCGTAGGATGAGTTTAATAAAAAAATTTAAAAGTAGTACTTACATGGTAACAGTATAATCACGCATATAGGATAAAATTGTGTCGCCGGCCAGCATACACCCATTCAAACAGGTCGCGATGACGTCAATTCTTATCTACATACCTCCTCTGGGTTAATGAATATAAATATTGGAACAACAGAGCCATGGTGGTATTTTCAGTAAGAGAAGTCAGTAGTGGAAACCTCTGGAAACATAAAAACAGATTAGAAATTGCTAATCAGACAATGGCAGCTTGATCCTTCTATTAGGCTTTTGCATCAGGTTTCTTAAATCTTTGCATGCCTGCGTTTTATGTGATAATGACTAAGCCCCTCCTCTTCATGACATTGTCAAAAAGAGGCGGAGCACGGGTGACCTCAAAATGATGCCCCTCCACCCCCCCCCAAAAAAAGGTTTTGCAGACGCCCATGCCTGCAGTGTCTCCTTCACAGCTGTCAGATGCCTGCCCTTCCTGTATTCACAGAACTCCTACTAATCTCATGTTCTGTGGATGGAGATGAAACAGTTAAATGACAAAATCTCCCCTGCCCATACAGAATGCAATGCATTATGGGACAGCTGTGAAAGAGACACTGCAGGGATGCTTTTTAGCAGAAATCGCCATCTACAGGTAATGGGATACACACAATTACACAAAACGTATGGGTTTGGTTCTGTATTTTTTTTTTTAATACATTTTATTAACCTCTTATCAATGCTTAGTTTACCCTAATCAGCCCTTATTCACTTTTTGTTCCCCTTCCCCAACTATTATTTTTTTTTGCAATTTTTTGCAATTTTTTTTTAACATTGAGATTAAAACTTTTTACTCATCTTGTTTTGTTTTTTTCTGTTGCATTAAAAAAAAAATTGAAATTTAAAAATAAGCCTTTATTTTATTTGTAAACAACATTCAAACCTTTGTACCAGAATTTAATTTGTTGTGTAATTTAACCACTTGGGCTCCGGATGGTTTTGCCCCCTTTCTGACCATGCTATTTTTTGCAATACAGGATATATGGGATATATTTATTTATTTATTTATTTTTCTAGTAATGGTGGCAATCAGTGACTTATAGTGGGACTGCTATATTGCGGCGGACAAGTCGTAAACCTAATTGCCAGTTTTGACACTTTTTTGGGGACCAGTGACACTAATACAGTGATCAGTGCTAGAAAATATGCACTGCACTAATGACACTAGCTGGGGAGGGGTTAACATCAGGGGTGATCAAAGGGTTAACTGTGTGCCTAGATTGTGCTTACTCACTGTGGGGGAGGTGCATTGACTAGGGGAATGCAAAGATACTTGTTCCTGCTTAGCAGAACCACAGGATTAATGCCTTCCCTTCTGACAGAACGACAATCTGCCTTGTCATTCTACCTGTGTCCTGTGTAATCGGCAGGTGCTGGTCGACATTGAGTCCGCAGTACCCGGAGCTCGACTTCGCTGTGTGTGACCACAGCGGTAGTGGGGTCACACACAGCAAATATTTATTAGTTTTTTTGTTTTGTTTTTCTATGAATTGCATTAAAAATATAATAATTTTTGTAAGACAATTAAGTTGATTTACTAAAACTGGAGGGTGCAAAATCTTTTGCAGCTCCTTAAAAAATATATTTCTTACTTTGTTATCTTGAGGCTGGGTTCACACTAGTGCGAATTGGATACAGATTTCTCTGCATCCAATTTGCATAGCAGGAGATTGTGAGCGGCTCTCTATGGTGCCTGTTAACACATCTCCACAGCGGCTCCTGTGTGAATTGCACAGGAGTCCTGTGGGTCTTTTGGTCCATTTCAGGTTTGAAATCAGTCAAAAATGTGGGCTAAAATCGGACTTGAAGCAATAGAGATGCACCAGACTCCCGCTGTGAGCACCCAGCGAGGAGAAGTATTGCCAAAGCTTTTTTTTTTAAAATTAAATAAAAAAAAGATGAAAAAAACAAAAAAGACTTCAGCTGCTGCAACTGTATGCCCCTCATATTTGTAGAATACATTTAAAATTTTCTTTGTGTTGTTTTTGTGTATTAATAGGTGTATTTGTTGTAATTAGAGGTAGCTACCTAATTAGTAAAAGAATAAATACTAAAAAAGGGGTTCCAAAATATCAACTATTTGAACACTAAGGGGTTTTTTTGTGCTGTACGAATGTATTTATCACACACCCACTATGAAACTTGCCATATTTTTGTTTTAAATAATTAACTCACATGATTGTAAGCACCATTTAGTGGCCATAATGCCTTTAATAAATAAGGTACTTAAACAAAATACCACATAATGGATTCTAGGTGGCATACTATACTAATGTGTGCAAAACAGAGTACTGCACTTTACCACAGCACAAGATTGGGATCTGGAGCCCCCACCCTGTTTGCCAGATCCATTTGGTTTTACTGTGGGTGTTATTTTGTTTGCATTTTCCTACTGCTCTAGTTGCTGATTCTGGTTGTCTTGACCTTGATTAAAGCAGGCCTGTCATTATCTTGATTTGACTTTTGACTTTGATTCTGATTTACATTTTACCTCCAAAAAGCAGAATTCCATTGAAGTCTATGGTGGAAAATGTAGTTGTTAAAGTGATACTAAACGCACACAGGGGTTGATTTACTAAAACAGAAGAGTGCAAAATCTGGTGCAGCTCTGCGAAGAAACCAATCAGCTTCCATTTTTTTTTGTCAAAGCTTAATTGAACAAGCTAAAGCACAACTGCACCGGATTTTGCACTCTCCTGTTTCAGTAAATCAACCCCACTGTTTAATTTACATTATCCCTTCTATTTATCTATATGGATGATGACTTTGTATTTTTTTTAATTACCAAAAATCATTAAAGTACCTTTTTTCATAATCAATATACTGCTGTAATGTAAAAGGCAAATCTGCAGGGAAACACCAGTGAGAGGAACTGCTTGCCACATGTTAAAAAAAAAAAAAATCCTTTGAAATACAAAGGTAAAATATATAATTAATATTAAACAATCATACAAATATGTATTTGAACTCAAACCTTTATTATTTTTGTGCAAAAACATGGTGTGGGCTATCTAGGGGAGGTTTTGCCAATCACAGCCTGTTTCATGCCCCTCCAGCCTGTGTCTATTGTTTGTATATGCTTAGAATTGCAAGGAGGGGATGCCTCTACCAATCAACATGTAATATCTCTCCCAATAGTGTTTAGATGTTTAGTAGGCATTAAGGAAGAGGAAGGAAGTAGGATGTCATTTATCCGGTGTGTATACGTTCACATATGTGACTGTATAGTCATGTAGGATAAACAGATAAGAAGAAAAAAGAGAAAATTAACATTTGAGAGGGGAACTGAAACTGGAGCCTTCTCAGATGTGGCAATGGCTGTTCTACACAATCTCAGGCTACAGCGGGCAGCATTTTTTTTTTCAGCCAGTGGCCCTATTGACCCCATCCCAGTAGACCCCATGCTCTACTGACTGACACCATACACTGTTCTACTGATACCAACGTCTCCCTTACTGACATATCCACTGCTCTACTAAATGACAAGATCACTCCCGTTGCTTGACACTCTGTCGCAAAGTAAACAAAGGGGCACAATCATCAGGTGAAATCACCCGGTGACCCCACCTCTATGATGTCCCTCAGAGGCAACACCCTATGACATAATGGGGCGGACCACCCAATTTCAAAATTGCACAGCATTAGTGTAAACCTAGCCTTGGAATTACCTGTCAATCCTTTTGATAAATACCCACCATGTACAGACACTGTAGTTTGACACACAAGTCTCAGGGGCATCCAAGTCTTGCACCAAGCACATTACACACCTAAAAGTAAGCTGTTGTAGTGTAAGTTCGCTGCAGCAGTGGCCATTATGTCTTATTTGGCAATCAACCCTTTCATAAAACAAGTAATGTATTCAATTGGAATAAATTTGATAGTGAAATTTATGACCTAGAAACGGATACAATTTCATTTTTAATTTTACGAAGGCTCTTTGCCTGCTACAGTTAACTAAGACATTCATGAACTTTCTTAATCAACAGAGATCAGGCATATAATTTGCATGTCACCATTCTCTTTTGTTCACTCTCTTATAAAAGAAAAAAATATAGATTTGTAAAGAAAGAAAAAAAGAATAACAATTATATACTGGATAATCTAAGGCAAGGACGGCTCTGTTCTTTTTTTTTTTTTTTTTTTCTCTCTCATATTATATAAAATGTATTTGAAATTGTGCAGTCAGCTGTTAAAGATGGTTTCAGTTGTACGGGTTGCATCACTTGGAAGAGAAAATGTGAAAGAAGTTTTCATGAGATTAAAGGAAATGTTTCCCTTTACCTGATTACAAGCACTCACATATTTTGGTATCATTATACATCATTTTTCAGGAATCAAAGCTAGTTCAAGTTTGGTATGTTAGCTGAGTGGGTTTCACCTTCATCAGGTTTTCCCGCTTAGAATCTTCTACATTCTCCAATGTTTGTCATCTACAGAGAACTGGGTTACTTTACACAGCCGTATGTTAACAAGGTTGAAAAAAGAAACATGTCCAAGAAATTCTAACTTCAGCAGATCTGGTCCAGAGGCAGGTACAGTCTAAGGCACTAGGGTAAATATAACTAGTTCTGCTTCACAGATGGAAAGAAAAAACTTCCTCCATTAGGGAGTGAGATTAATTCCTAATATCACAACACATGTTTTACAATTGTCTTTAGGGATTTTAATTGTGGAACCTAGTAAAGGTAAGAGCAGTATCTAGTCTTTTTAAAAGGATAATGATTCATTTTGGTATTACTTTTCTTATAGTAAGGCATTCAAAAGGATGACCACTCTTACAATAAATAATCCCTACCATTTAACTGCTAACCTCCTCTTTCCTTCATATGGGATCGATGTCCCCTTGTACTTTCTATAGTTCTTAGAGCAAACAGTGAATTTAACAAATATTTATAGAGTGTGTGATTATAGTATATTCATATGGCTTTGCTGCAATATGCACCTTGCATCTAGAGCTTCCCCCCACAACACTTTTCCTCTGCCAGTAAATGTTTTCGCAATTAGCAACAAAAATACATATCTTTTTTGTATGATTCCTGGCTCTTGTTGTATAGGACCCATAGGATTTCTATGCCTCTCCTCTGTATATATTGAATTTCGTGGTACTTTTGTGACTACTGTTGAACTGGGGTTTCCTTCACATTATCCATTGATCTGGACCAGACATACATGTGTGTTTACAATACAAGCCGCACTGTGGACATCTTTCTACTTGGATCTTTATCCCTGGTTGTTTGTGTATACTAATACTTGCCTAAAGCTCCTGAAGAAGTGTTTACACGTGTAACATGTAGAGCTGAGCCACTGCACATTCCTGACCTACCCGTAATAAGCCTGCCAGTACAAATACCACTCAACAAGGACATCTTTATGATCTTTTCAGGATCAATCATTGGGTTAGGGGTTACGTGCTGATATAATTTATAAGCAATTTATACTTTGCAAAGTTTTTTTTTTTTTTTTTTAAATTACTGTTTGTCTGGTTGTTCTTTCTAATCTATTTGTTAAAAAGTTATATATTTTTTTAAAATATTTTTGTATCTCTGTGCCTATTAAGTCCAGTACCAATTTTTCCACTATTTCTAACTATCTTGGAGCCACCCCTGGGGTGGTGTCATTAGACATCCTGGGCACACAGTATGCAAGAGGGTGCTGTACTACAGGAGCCGCTGCACAGCTTTACGATGATGCTGCTTGAGCAGGTGTCAGCATTGAGAGTTAGGAGGTGATCTGTAGATTACCCACTCACTACCTGGCTAGTGGTCAGAAATAAACACAGTGATCACATGATGGCTGCTTAACCCTAGTGCTAGGAGAAACCTGCAGAGGACTTGTACTCTGCACTGGGCTCCAGGTGGCCATCTTGGGTGACCCTGTGTCTAATTGAATTGAGACTTAGGCGGCTTTGTTAACTTAGGGGAGGCTATATTTATGATATATATAAAAAAATGCAGTGCTTACAACACAATATGTGACATAATATAAATATTCACACAAGACCATATGTCATATGGGTAAATAAAGTGCAAATGAACAGACAAAGTGCAAAATAACCATATCTCAATATATCAAACAATATACAGTATATCTATATAATTCATAAAAGGAAATAAGTCCAAAATTTTAAGTCTTCAATGTGATTAGAAAGATAAAAAATTATAGTAGAGCTAGTCCCAGTATCACATCCCTTGAGTGTACATCCACCACCAAGAATGGGTACTGTGCTTACCAGAAAAAGTGGTCTCAGGTACCGTAGTACTGAGTCAATAAGGCATGTGTAATCCAAAGAGTGGTTACAGAGCTTAATTGGATGATATCACTTCTCCGCTTCCCGTCGGTACTGCCACTTACACAATTTTATTATGCATTTCGATGAACCATGTAAACATAAAAGAGCACATAGTGTAAAACCGTATTGGTAAAAAAACAGTAGAGAACTTACATCACATCCAAAGATCTAAAGCCTGTCATGTAAGCCAGCAGAAATACAACAGCATACACATCGCAATGGCCTGGATAGAGCATGGACCTGATGCGTTTTGTCTGCTAAGACTATCATCTGAGGCTATATTTATCCCATCATTGATCATGTTAGTAGTGTCAGGAGTGTAAGATAGGGATGGAGGCTAACTATCTAGGGACAGGCTGGCTGAAAATAAGGAGTTTTCCTGTGAAGAAGTACCAGCTTAGGGCCTTGTGTAGAAGTCCTTGAGCACACTGTTAACATACAGTATCTCACAAAACTGAGCACACCCCTCACATTTTTGTAAATATTTTATTATATCTTTTCATTTGACAACACTGAAGAAATTACACTTTGCTACAATGTAAAGTAGTGAGTGTACAGCTTGTATAACAGTGTACAATTGCTGTCCCCCAAAATAACTCAACACACAGCCATTGATGTCTAAATCACTGGC
This sequence comes from Lithobates sylvaticus, assembly GCA_028564925.1. NCBI lineage: Eukaryota > Metazoa > Chordata > Amphibia > Anura > Ranidae > Lithobates > Lithobates sylvaticus. The sequence continues at coordinate 338,966,914 of CM053029.1, read as the reverse complement.
AACAAAAGTGAGTACACTGAAAATGTCCAAATTGGGACCAAAGTGCTTTGTGTGGCCACCATTATTTTCCAGCACTGCCTTAACCCTCTTGGGCATGGAGTTTACCAGAGCTTCACAGGTTGCCACTGGAGTCCTCTTTCACTCCTTCATGACAACATCACATCTGGCAAACAAACACCCTTTGTGAATCCCCCCCGATTGTCTTGCCTGTTATGCTGAAATTAATGCCACCCAGTTATCCTTGCACACAATTACTTCTAGACTGAGAGGATCTTACACATTGTTGTGTGCAAATCTTGAAGGTCAGCAAAAAAAGTCCAATTCGTACCCAGTGCTGCTTTTGGTATAGGGGTGGTAGAGTGGTTGGAGATTTGGTTGGTAGCCTGGTACATGTCCCATAGTAACCATTCTTGCAAATTAATACCTTGCAAATAAATACATGAAATATTTTTCTTCTTCTGATTAAAGGACTTTAACTATGTTGCCCATCATGTCATCATATATCTACCTCCGGGCAGAATTGCAGTAAAAGAAACAACTCATTGCATCTCTGTATTCATTATTGCATCAATAAATGTATTTTTTAATGCAAGCAGTATACGTACCTAAAGATTACTTGGTATCAGCCACTTGCAATTCCCTGTACAGAATAACTCAGACTGAAAGAGGGAGAAGCAGCACAAGGGGTCAAATTTACTACAGTGCTCATATGAAGAGATATAAATAGCCTCTATAGCCACAAATTTGATTGAGAAGTAAGTGTAACAGTTTGTACCATCATCCAAAAATTAGAAATATAAAGATTGGTAGGTTGGTCCCCAACCAAGCCCCCCTTCAAGACACGGGCAAGTGAACTATCACGCTACAGGTTCAATTGGAACAATTTAAATTTTATGAAAAAATAAAGTTTATTTATACAAAATCAGTATAAAACAATATACGATCAAACACAGATTAAAAAGCATGATAACAATCCATGTATATCACCAGTATAATGGTCCCCAGAAGTACCACAATGGGATAGTTGATCACGGATAGCATATCTCTACTAGTTTTGCAGTCTAAATGCCACTTCGCCAGGAGAATATCTGCAATATGATTAACAGGCGATCAAGAAACACATTTTTAAACAAATGAACAACAAAGTCTATTACAATAATACCAGTAACAGTATATGTACATGGGGAAAGAGCAATGCTGCTTACCTGTAACTCAGGACAAGACAAGGCAACATATGCCACCAAGGGGCTCCCCTGCGGCGACTAGGGGGGACGTGCAAAAACAATGGACTGGTATCTGGGTAGATAAGAGTAGAGCAATTGAAATGAGGGGACTGCACACCTAGGGAGACAGAAATGGGAAAGGAGAGAGAAGGAGGGGGAAGGGGCAAATAGGGGGGGATAGGGGTATTGGAAAAAAAAGGGGGAAGGTTCAAGTAAGGGAGAAAAAGAATTAAGAAGGGGGTGAGGGGGAAACAATGGAAAAGGGGGACAAAGAAAAGGGGGGGGGGGACTGGGCAGAAAAAGGAATGGGGGGAGAAGAAGAGGAAAAAGGAGGGATGGGAAGGGGGGGGAGGGTTAGGAAAAGAAAAGGGAGGGAAAAGGGGGAGGGAGATGAGAGAGGGAGGAAAGGGGAAAAAATGTGGGGGAGTGAAGAGGGAGATAAAGAAAGGGGTTTTGTGGTGAAGAGAGAGGGGACGAAATGAAAGAGGTAGTGGGAAAGGGGGGTAGCAGTGGGAAAGGAAATAGTGTGTAGGTGTAACAAACCTTATATAAAGGTACACAAAATATGGGGGTCCCGGGAAAAGAATGAACTGGCTCAAGGCAAGATTGCCAGTGTCCAGCTGGATTGATCGCACTGTAATAGATGCTTTGGAGCGGTGGTTCAGGTGGACACACAACACCAGCACCCCAGCAGGTAGATCCTATGAAGGGAAACAATAGCCGAAGGTGAGTTAGGGAGCACAAGTTGAGCTCCGCCGGGTAAGACAAGTTAGTAGCTGGGGGGTATGGAATATACTTACTAGGCGTTGTCAGCAGTGCTTATCCTGGGGCCCACATCCATGGCACTTACAAGCACACAAGCTGCTTATTTAACCCAGCAATGCTCATGGACGCCGGCCGTCGCCGGTGTATGAGGTCACTGGGTCAGATCTCCCAAACACGCGAAAGGATCACGTGCGTGCTTGCACACTCATCCTAAGGCAATAGGGCATAAGCCCACGCCAGGATGTGCACAAGTGGGAGGGGACGAAACCATGGAGGTAGGACATGTCCATCCACCAGGGAGATCACCTATCCACCGCATGGGCGGGCGCTGGTGACATCTAGTGGAACCCCAAGGGAATAAAAGGCAGGCAGCAAGGCTCAAATAACAACAAGGGTATTTCAGCAAGTATACATCAGATAATGAAAAAAGCCAATTAAGATTAAAAAATGATATACAGCAATAAAACATCTAAATACACTTTATGTAGGTATTGTCAATGGGAGATTACCACGTGGAACCAAAACAACCCCATATAAACCCAGGTCGGAAGTTGATGGATATTTGGGAATCAGACTATGGAAGATAGGTCATGAAATTTAGTTAGGGAAGGGAGCATCGGGATGCTAGAAGTCAACAATACAATGGAACAGTCATGGTAAGACCTACAAAACAATTACAGAGGGCAGGACAATCAATTATTTCGAGGAATGGTTTGAACAAGTTAATATCATTCAAGCCAGGTGGAATAGTAGCATTGAGTCTTTCAATCCAGAGGGTCTCACGCTAAAGCAGGACCTTGTCACGATCACCGCTCCTGGGGTCAAGGGGCACCACCTCAAGGGCCAGAAATTAGACCGCCAAGGGGTTGAATCTATGATAGAGGCCGATGTGTCAGCCAATGGTAGTGAGTTTACCATTAGTTGAACAGTAGAGATGATCTACAATTCTCTGTCTTAGTTCCCTAATAGTCTTACCTACATAGAAGGCCTTGCAATCACAAAGCATTAGGTAAATAACCCCAGTTGTGCCACAATGGGCTGGGGTACGGGGAGGGAATAGTTCCCCATTGGTTGGTCTGTAGGTAGTACCAGTGAGGATCCAGGGGCAGCGTGGGCATTGCCCACATTGGAATGTGCCTCTTTGACACTGGGTTGATATTGACTGCTGGTTAGGCGATCTTTGAGAGAATTAGCTCTCCAAAACAATAGTTTCAGAGTATTGCAAACATGTTTGTTTAGAATATGATGGTCTGTTAGGAGGAGCCAATGTTTTGATAAAATATTGCGTAACTGGTCATGATGGGTTGAGAATTTGGTAATGATCTTGACCGTGTCTGTACACCTAGTGCGTGGAGGAACATATAACAAAGATGTTCTGGTGCGTGCCAGTGCTTTATTGAAGGCCCTTCTCAGATTCGTCCCAGAGTAGCCTCTAAAGAGTAGGCAATCACGGGGGAATGCAGCCTGGGTATAGAAATCCTGATCTTCTGTGCAATTCCTATGCAGTCACAAGTACTGTGCATAGGGGATACTGAAAACGAGGGGCCTAGGGTGCACGCTGCAGCAGAGTGTTAGCTGTCGTAGGTTTCTGGTAAAGATTAGTGCCTAGGGTACCATCAGAGTTCTTGATGATCAACAGATTCAGAAAAGGGATCTGTGTATCATCAAGATTATAGGTCAAATGTAGGTTCATAGAATTGATGTTAAGTGCTTGGATGAATTCCTTTAGCAGGGTTTTGGAGACCTGGTCCAAACCCACCAAGAGTGTGCCTATCTATGAATCTATACCAACATAGTATAGAAGGCAGAAAGGTTGTATACTGGTCATAAGAAAATATAATAATTTCCCAGGCTCCCAGATATAAATTGGCATAGGAAGGGGCACAAGATGTGCCCATGGCCACGCCTATGAGACCTAATACAGTGTTGTGTGGTGTTGCAAAACAAAATATACATCATGTCCAGAAGGCCACCAAGGAGAGGCAGATGCTCACAGGCCACTAAAAGAGGGCAAGCAGCCTCTGTGTCTACAGTCAACAGTGCTAGTTGTGGACATGGTGCATCCTCTGCAGGTGGCCGTGGGGCATGCTTGTCCTTTTTTTCTGCTGCTGACCATGTTATTGAGCCAGAACATGCAGAAGAGTTGGTGGAGTGGATAACAAAGCCATCCTCATCCTCCTCATCCTCTGTCATTCAGGCTCAGAGTAGTTTGGCTTCCAACGCAGCTGACAAATCCAATGGTCTGATCGGTTCAAGCAACCATTGCCAGCATCTGCATCACATGGTGCAGGAATATCTAGGGGAAAGAGCAGACTTGAAGACCTTTCCAACAGAGCATCCACTGGGTTACTGGGTCTTGAGGATGGACCACTGGCTAGAACTTGCTTAATATGCAATTGAGCTACTGGCCCATCCTGCATCCAGCGTGCTTTTTGAATGCACATTCAGTGCTGCTGGAGGGTTTGTAATGGATCAAAGAGTGCGCCTGTCCACAGACTCCATTGATAAGCTCACATTCATAAAAATGAATCAGTCTTGGATCAGCAGCTATCAAGCACCTGATGCTGATGTAACTGATTGAATTTGCTATGGATGTGGGATCCCTTGAAGACTGTCTATGCTGACTATCCTATTCCTCCTCAATCTTGATGATGCTAGCTTCCAACAATATTTTTGGTTTAGGGCACCACCACCCAAGTCCCAATTTTTCTGCCCCTGTTAAACAGGGGTATGTAATTACAATTTTGTATCTAATATTTCACAGCAGGGCCCATTCCTGCGCCCAACAAGAGTATCTGTGAGGGGTTACAGTGTTGTGGCACAACCACCACCACCACCCAAGGCCCAATTTTTCTGCCCCTGTTTAACAGGGGCATGTAATTACAATTCTTGATATAATATTTCACAGCAGGGCCTGTTCCTGCGCCCACCAAGAGTAACTGTGAAGGCTTACAGTGTTCTGGCACCACCACCAAAGGCCCAATTTTTTTCCCCTGTTTAACAGGGGCATGTAATTACTATTTTTGATATAGTATTTCACAGCAGGGCCCATTCCTGTGTCAACCAAGAGTAACTGGGAAGGCTTATGCCTCGTACACACGCTCGGACTTTCCAGCGGGATTGTCCGCCAGACCTAGTCCAGCGGACAAACCTCCGGACATTCCAGCGGGGCTTCGCCGGACTTTCCGAGCGCGTGGACTTGCCCACACAGGCCCGGACTTCTCCGGCGGACAATCCGCGGGAAAAAGTCTGCGGGACTTTTGAAAATGAATGGACTTGCCCACACACGGAGCAAAGTCAGTTCATTTAGAACGTAACTGCAGGTAGACGGGGCTAGCGAAGGCAGTGAATGCCGCCGCGCTAGCCCCGTCACCTGGCATGGATTTAAAGGGAATCCCTACGCCGAAAAAAAAAAAAAAAACGGCGCGGGGGCCCCCCCCAAATCAATCTCAGACCCTTATCCGAGCACGCAGCCCGGCCGGCCAGGAAAGGGGTGGGGACGAGCGAGCGCCCCCCCCTCCTGAGCCGTACCAAGCCACGTGCCCTCAACATGGGGGTCTTCTTCTGTCTTGGGGGGTCTTCTCGCCAGACTCCTCCGCTATTTTACCTAGCTCTTTTACCGAGCGGAGGAGCATGGCTTCCTTCTTCGTCGTCGTCGTCGCCTGGGGGTCTCGATCCGCCTTCGGGGGTCTTCCAGGGTCTCTTCTGTTCTTGCCGCTGTTGTCGCTTTCTGCACTGCCGCCTTCTTCTTCTTCCTCTTCTTCTTCTTCTTCTCCTTCCGATGTTGACTCGTCGCTCTCTCTGGCCGGAATGGCAGAGCCGCGCTGTCTTGTGACTTATATAGGGACAAGGAGGCGGGTCACATGCTCATGTCACATGGTGACCCCGCCCCCTATGATGTCACAGGCCCGGAGGATGCAGGGACTGTGACATCATAGGGGGGCGGGGTCACCATGTGACATGAGCATGTGACCCTGCCCCCTTGTCCCTATATAAGTCACAACACAGTGCGGCTCTGCCATTCCGGCCAGAGAGAGCGACGAGTCAACATCGGAAGGAGAAGAAGAAGAGGAAGAAGAAGGCGGCGGCGCAGAAAGCGACGACAGCGGCAAGAACAGAGGAGACCCCAGAAGACCCCGGAAGACCCCCAGACGACGGCGACGACGAAGAAGGAAGCCGGGCTCCTCCGCTCGGTAAAAGAGCTAGGTAAAATAGCGGAGGAGTCCGGCGAGAAGACCCCCCAAGACGGAAGAAGACCCCCGGAGCAGTGCAATAAAATATTTTTAAAATAGTGTTTTTTTTTATTTACACTTTACACCTTAGGTGAATGGGTAGGGGTACATCGTACCCCATACTCATTCACATAGGGTGGGGGGCCGGGATCTGGGGGCCCCCTTATTAAAGGGTGCTCCCGGATTCCGATAAGCCCCCTGCCCACAGACCCCGACAACCAACGGCCAGGGTTGTCGGGAAGAGGCCCTTGTTCTCATCAACATGGGGACAAGGTGCTTTGGGGTGGGGGGGCCGCACGGCCACCCTTTCCCCAGGGCACCCCCCATGTTGAGGGCAAGCGGCCTGGTACGGCTCAGGAGGGGGGGCGCTCGCTCGTCCCCACCCCTTTCCTGGCCGGCCGGGCTGCGTGCTCGGATAAGGGTCTGAGATGGATTTGGAGGGGACCCACACGCCGAAAGGGGATTCCCTTTAAATCCATGCCAGGTGACGAGGCTAGCGTGGCGGCATTCACTGCCTTCGCTAGTCCTGTCTACCTGCAGTCACGTTCTAAATGAACGGACTTTCCGATGATCGGCAAGTCCGTTCATTTCCAAAAGTCCGGCGGATTAGCATACTAACCGCGGGATTGTCCGCCGGACTGCTAAGTCCACAGGACAATTTTAAATCAAAACTTAAAACTTAGTCCGCCGGACTTTTGGCGCCAAAAAGTCCGCCGACGCCCACACACGGGCGGATTGTCTGGCGGACATTCCCGCGGGAAAGTCTGCTCGTGTGTACGAGGCATTACAGTATTCTGGTACCACCAACACCTAAGGCCCAATTTTCTGAAGAGTATATAGGGCAGACCATATAGTATATATACTGCTATTCAGAGTATATAGTGCCTGGGGGCCCCCCCACGCCATTTTTTATTTTTATTTTGGTGCGGGTTCCCCTTAATATCCATACCAGACCCAAAGGACCATGCCATTTTTTTCAAGATTTTCATCTATATTGCCGGAACCGAACAATACATTACAGTCGTGAGTTGTTTTAAATTACCGTATTTATCGGCGTATAACACGCACAAGTTTAGGAGGAAATTTTAAGGAAAAAAACTTACATTTAAATGCCCATCAATGCAGCCTTGCACAGCGTCCATCTGCATGCTTGTCAGTGTCATTTGCAGCCTTGCAGCCTTCTCAGTGTCATTTGCAGCCTTGCAGCCTTCTCAGTGTCATTTGCAGCCTTGCCCAGGCTGCAATTAAACTACAGTGACATGTCAGTGTCACTGCAGTCTTGCAGCATCCATCTGCAGCCTCCTTAGTGACATTTGCAGCCCTGCCCAGGCTGCAGTTAAATGCCAAAGTAAACCTGAACAATTAACCCTCAGAAAACCATTACTGTTCTGAGGAAAAAAATTAATTTCCACCTATAGCGCACACTCGCTACATGTTGTTTTATACTGATTTTGTATAAATAAACTTTATTTTTTTATAAAATTGAAATTGTTCCAAATATAACCTGTACCATGATAGTACACTTGCAGGGTTTGGTTGGGGACCAACCTCCCAATCTTTACAGTGCTCATATGTTAATAAGAAACATGCTAATAGCAGGTAGAACTTCTCCTTTCACTGCCACAGGCCGGGGTAAGGAAAGTGACTAAAAAAACTGCATAACTGCAGCAGAGGAAAGTCAGGTCTCCTGCCTGCCAGAAAGGGTTGTGCCATGTGGCAGGGGTGCATTAATCTGGATGAGCAGAGAAAGAAATCCTCTGACATATAAAATAGCTCTCTTACATGTGTTTAATTTGTTTATTTATCAGACTGCCTGAAGTTCACAATATTTATAACGCGGCGAAAGTGACAAATACGAAAAATTAAGTGCAGACAAATCTTCCTGTATCATGTATTTTGTATCATCAAAGCTGAAGCTTAGGTATCAATCACCTGACTGATCCCCCTTGAAGCTTGAAATGACTATAGTAGGCAATGATACTACAGTAATTGCCACTGGCTTTCATGTCCCGTGCCAAGTGGCTGCCCTGCTGCATAGTGAACACAAGAAATTGTGCCCTATTCAGAAAACACTTTGCATTTTCACCTGGATTGGACAAGGTGGAGATTGTGATGTCATTGCCCTGCCTGTACACCTTGTCCAATCAGAGAACACTTTCTTATACACTGAGAAAATGCGAAGTGTTTTCTAAATGGGGCCACCTTCCTGTGTTCGCTAAACAGAGCAGCCACTTGGCAAGGGACACATAAGCTAGTGGAAGTATTTATATTGTATGTAATAAAACATGATTTTTATACAAACTGTATGATATAGGATCATTTTTCTTTTTGCATGGTAAGTGTGCACACTGGGGTATATTTAAAGTCCCAAAATACTCTCTGTCCTTTTGCTACTATATCAGGATGTTACCCTAGAGCTCACACATTTTAGATTTACTGCACTCTTTCCCACAAACATAAACTCAAAGCATTGCTTTATAAATATGCCCCATGTGTATAAAGGAAACAAATACATTTCCTCCCTGTTGGTGTGTCTTTAAAACGTTTGCATTATAATGGTAATAATTTCAAAATATCACCAGGAGGTTGGCAGGACCAGTTTTCTACTTTTGCTTTCGTAAAAAAAAAAAGGTTTTTTTTGTTAAAGGATGGTTTCATTAAAGCAGATAAATGAGAGTGCTGTAAAGTTATCTGCAAACCATACAGAGCAAGCTGCATGGATTTTCATTTGTACTGCACTGTTAAATGTGCACAGTAATGGCACTTTTTCTGGCTTCTATGTTTTGCAGCTGGCTTCTTGAGAAATGTGCCCAGGCATGCACTAAAACCTTACTGAGAGAACCAAACATCCCCATTCTCCTTCACAGCATTGTATTTATCACTAAGGCACAGCTACACTTTCATTTAAAATAAGGCATTTTTTTTCTTTGATGTTGTCTTTGGGTCTGGATGCACTTTACCTGCACTGTCAATAATGAAATGCATCTTAGTACAACCTCAGATATTATTTATTATATTATTATTTTTAAATATACAGTATAAAGCATGACATTGCTGCCTGATATAAAATATTTTTACATGTTTTAGCATAAGTTTGCATTTAAAAAAATAAAAACATTTAAATAATAATGTAGCGGGGTTGTTCCCCTTTTAGGGGATAAGACTACGATTCCCATAATTCCCCAGGCTCCCGGGAGGTTGGTTGTTTCCGCCCGAGAGGCTGATGGGGGAGGTGATATAAGGAAGGGGGGAAGCCCGCCTCTTCCTCTTCTGACGCAGGGATCACAGAGAGAGGATACACCTGTGCGGACCGGGACTGTTGAAGGCCTGAAGCCTGGGCCTTGCAGCAGACTGAGAGAGACTCTCACCCCTCACTGTCAGCCAGTGCAGAACGGAGACTTTCGCCTGAGAACGGTCGGTCAGAGGGAGGACCGGAGCGCAGGGGCTGTGACGAACGAGGTCGGACACCGCCAGTGGAGGTCCCGGAGCTAAGGACGGTATCCGGAGTGGTGAGCGAGCTGAAAGCTCATCTTGTACTGTTATTTCACACTTTATGCCTATCAGACTGCCAAGGCCATTTACCCCAGAGATCAGAAGATTGTTCTTTCTTGTGGATTACAAATACACCATTTAATTCTACATGTGTACCACCTCTACAGTTTTTGTGCCTGTGAAGAATACTGTGTTCCCTCAAGGACTAAGCTCCATTGTTAGGGATCAGGCCTGGTCCGTTAGGTAGTCACAGTTAGATTTGTTGCACCTCAGGGGTGCCTAGCAGACGGTCGCTACACGTGGCGCTCCGTTCCCCATTGCTGTCCAGTCACATATGTATACATGTTTGTAGTACATGCTGCAGGGACCTGCTCGTGTGTTGTATGTCAAATATTAATGCATGTTACCATTTCCTTTTCACATTGCCAAAAGTAAAGACAGTTCTTTCAGTTAGCAGTCTGCCTGTGAGTTTGAATCCATTACACTTAGTGTATAAGTGATATTTATATGTGCATACATATCTATCTGTTTATTAACTGTGCCAGAGCGGGTAGAGCAGATTGCCGGGGGGTTGGTGGAGCTGTACTCAGGGACCCAAATCAAACTTGCGGCCCTCTTAATTGGGGGTATCGCTACACGTGGGGGCTCGTCCGGGATCCTGAGACAGCGGGGAAAACCCGCCAGAAGGTACCGGCATGGACCCGATAGAAGTGGGACGGTGGTACACAATATGGGGCACTGATCCATCCGCAGCAGCAGTCATTAAACTACCAGGGATATGGCAGGAGGCAGTCAAGCAGCTCATAATGTCCCTATCCCCATGCCACAAAGCACGGATAATGGACATGAGAAATGATGCCGGGTGTACATACGCCCTAGTAGAATGGAGAAGAGAGACCCCAGAGCAGTTCAGGAGCCAAAGCATACAAGCATTGGATGGTCAGACCTATCAATTGCTGCATGCGCTGCCGCGCAAGGGAGACTGTTTTCAAATGAAAACCATGCTGTCCCCGAAGGCGGAAGAGCAGAAGGGCACAGAGAGTCCCACACCTGTGAAAACCACTCTTAGTGCAGAACTGTGCGCTGTCCTAGGGGAGATTGGGACTCAGTGCAGAAGAGACCCCGGGGACTACCCGATGTTGGGATACAGGAAACTCCGGATGTTTTCAGGGAAGAAACCCGTAACCTCGGGGGAAGAGGGATTTGAAGAGTGGCTAGATGGTGCCACGCAGGCCTTAGTAGAATGGGAAGTCCCAGAAGGTAGAAAGAAGCAAAGGATTGTTGAGAGCCTAAAAGGGCCTGCCTTAGAGGCCATACGCAACCTGAAGACAAGCAAGAAAGATTGCACTGCCCAGGATTACCTAGACATCCTGGAGAGTGTGTTTGGTGGGACAGAAAAAATCACAGAGCTTACCTATCAACTGGAACACTGTTACCAGAAGACAGGGGAGAAGCTGTCGGAGTACATAGGACGTATAGACAAGATCCTGCATAGGATTATCCTGAAGAAGGGGATAGATTCAGGGAAAGTAGACGAAGCCCGTGCTCAGCAGGTGATGAGGGGAGTCCAACCCCTAGACCCTATTGCACTAGTACTACGCACCCGACAGGATGGGAAGAGCCTGGACTACCCCGATCTCATTCGGATGGTCAGAGAGGAAGAGGCCATGTTGGAAGAGAAACGGGAAAAACAGGCGATGGGGCCTACAAAACTTCCAGTGGCAACGGTCAGGTCGGCCTTAACCCCTGAAAGAGAGACAGAAGTAGATGCTCTGAAGTTGCAGATGTCCCAGATGATGGAGATACTGACATCTCTGGTGGCGAAAGAGGCGCCCAGTCCCAAGAAAGAGGCAAGCAGGAGGGAATTATTTCCAACTGTTTCAGCACCAGCACCCCCACCTGACTGGGGAGAGATGATCTGTTTTAACTGCGGGGGAGTGGGCCATATTGCAGCTGTATGTTCCAGTCCCAAGAGGAAGAAAACAGATAGCCGCCAGCCGGCGGGAAACTCCAGAGGGCCCCGGTGAAGGAGTCAACCGGGTGCCCATCACATTCAGTGAGCTCCAAGAAGAATAGGATGAAAAGAAAGAGGGGAGACCAAACTCCTCGGAGGGAACCCAGGGTTCCGCAACCAAGATACACCCCAGAGAGAGGGGGCAAGACCCCTCCGAAGAGACACAGCACTCCTAAGCGAGAACCTTTAAAAATGAGAGATAACAATGTCCCTCAGCGGGTTCGTACTCCCACAGAGAGGGAGAAAATTAATGCATACCAGGCTCAGGAAAGAATAAAGCGCAAATCTAGTTGGAAAGAAAAGAGTCCAAAGAAGAAGACAGCATCAACTCGGCCCTACCCAGAAGAGCTGGTTGGTCCATCTCCTACTGTACCCATCCAAGTGGAAGGAGTATACACACAGGCCCTCCTAGACACTGGAGCACAAGTGACCTTATTGTACAGGGACTTCTATGATAGATACCTGAGTCATTTGCCTATTCAGAAGATAGAGGAGCTGGAGATATGGGGATTGGGAACTCAGAGTTTCCCCTATGATGGCTACCTACCCATACGGTTGACCTTTGACCCATCCGTGGCTGGGAAGACTGAAGTGTTTGACACCTTGGCCGTGGTGTGCCCTCGCCCACCTGGAACCAGCAAGACCTCCCTGATCATAGGAACGAACATGGATCTAGTCAGAAGGCTCCTGACCCCCCTTGTACAGAAGCAGAATCATTCAGCTCCCAAGATCCATCCCATGCTGAAGGCGGCCTACCAGCGGTTGGTCCTAGAGCAGAAGACCCCAAATGAGGGGATAGGAAAGGTGTGGAGACTTGGAAGTAAAGGAGCGGTGCTACAGCCCGGAGAGGTAGCCTGCCTTAGGGCCACGGTGAAGCTTAATTGGGAGCAGCCTGGCCCCTTTGTTATGTTGGAATCTGACCCAATGGAGGGTCACTCAGGCCTGGAAGTGATCCCAGAAGTGATCCCAATCAAGGCATTGAAGAAGGCTAGAGGAAGAGTCCCAGTGAGCGTGAGGAACCCTACGGAGCAGCCCGTGGAGATCCCTGCCAGGATGCTGCTGGGACAGGTGAGTCCTGCTGTCCCAGTTGGCTGGTCAGAAGTGAAAGGGACGGGTGAAGGAGAAGATGTTTGGAAGAAACTTTCCATGGAAAACCCAAACCTACCTTGAGCTTGGAAGGAGAGAGCCAAGGCCCAGCTGACCAGATGGGAGAAGATTTTCTCTAAAGATGAGTTTGATGTGGGGTGTGCGAGGAGTTCCACCCATCGAATCCGCATGCAAGAGGACAAGCCATTCAGAGAGAGAGTAAGGCGGGTCCCGCTAGCAGATCTGGAGGATCCGAGGGAGCAGCTTGCGGAACTGAAGAAGACGGGAGTGATTCGGGAGTCCAGAAGCCCCTATGCCTCCCCAATAGTGGTGGTCAGGAAGAAGAATGGGTCGTTGAGGCTTTGCATTGACTACAGAACTCTCAACAGGAGGACCATTCCTGATCAGTACACCACGCCAAGGATAGAGGATGCCTTACAGAGTTTATCTGGAGCTAAGTGGTTCAGTGTGATGGACCTCAAGAGTGGGTACTATCAAATTCCCATGCATCCAGAGGATCGAGAAAAGACTGCCTTCATAACCCCAGTAGGGTTCTTTGAGTTCAACAGGATGCCTCAGGGCCTGTCTGGAGCTCCTGCTACCTTTCAACGCCTCATGGAAAGGACTGTTGGAGACATGAACCTCATAGAAGTCCTTGTGTACCTGGACGATGTCATTGTCTTTGGAAAGACTTTGGAAGAACATGAAGCCAGATTGGAGAAAGTGTTGAGGAGGCTCAGTGAGGAGGGACTCAAACTTTCCCCCCAGAAGTGCCGGTTCTACCAGTCTTCTGTGAACTATCTGGGACACATAGTGTCCGAAAAAGGAGTGGCTACAGACTATGAGCAGTTGGAGGCAGTTACTTCGTGGCCAAGACCCACAACAGTCACCGAACTTCGATCTTTCTTGGGGTTCTGCTCCTACTACCGCAGGTTTGTGGATGGGTTTGCCCGTATTGCAAAACCCCTAAACGAGCTGCTCAAGACAGAAGGAGAGGAAGATGGCTTGGGGCCCAGGAGGCCCGGTGAGTCGGTTCAAGACCAATGGAACTCAAGGTGTGAAGAGGCTTTCAGAACCTTGAAGAGGAGTCTCACCACAGACCTGTTTTGGCCTATGCTGACCCCACTAGACCGTATGAGCTACATGTTGATGCCAGCCATGCGGGCCTAGGTGGAGTACTCTACCAGGAGTATGAAGATCAGCTGCGACCAGTGGCCTATGTGAGCCGGAGCCTGACCCCCTCGGAGAAGAACTACCACACCCACAAGTTGGAGTTCTTAGCCCTCAAATGGGCAGTAGTCGACAAATTAAAGGATTACCTTTATGGGGCCAAATTTACTGTAAAGACAGATAACAACCCCTTGACCTACCTATTCACCACCGCCAAGCTGGATGCAACTGGACACAGATGGTTGGCGGCGTTATCTGGATTCAATTTCAGCCTCAAGTACAGGCCAGGGGCTGTAAATAGGGATGCAGATGCCCTGTCCCGAAGGTCTAATGTAATGGCTGATGATTGGGAAGACTGGACCCAAGTGGCCCCAGAAGGAGTGCGAGCCCTTTGTCAGGGGGCTGAACTCCAAGCCAGAGGAGGATCCAGAGCTGAAGAGATAGGAGTTACCACAGTGGGAGTCCCAAAATGCTACTGTGGGGTAACTCAACTAGAAGAAGCGTATCTGTCGAAGCTGTCCAAGAAGGAGTTAAGGTGTGACCAATTGGAAGACCCCATGGGGAAATTGGTCCTGGAAGACTTGGAAAAAAAAAGTCCAGAGGGACTTCGACATCACCCTTCCAAAGAGGCTCGCCTACTGAGGAGAGAGTTGGATAAATTACAGGTGCATCAGGGGGTGGTCTACCGAAGGGGCCCCTCTGATAGCTCAGAAGATAAGTGGCAGCTGTTTCTCCCCAAAAAGCATCGAGAGACTGTGCTGATTGCCTTACATGACCAGCATGGTCACTTGGGAGCAGAGAGAACCTTCCAACTCGTCAGAGACCGGTTTTATTGGCCCTGCATGAGGGCCGAAGTGGAGGAGTATTGCCATTCCTGTGCACGATGCATTCAGAGAAAGACTTTACCCCATCAAGCTGCCCCAATGGGCCATCTACAGAGTCAAGGCCCAATGGATCTGGTATGCATTGATTTTCTCTGCCTCGAACCCGATTTGAGTAGATTGGGAAATGTTCTGGTGGTAACCGATCATTTCACCCGTTATGCTCAGGCTTTCCCAACCAAGGACCAGAAGGCTTCTACGGTGGCCAAAGTGCTCCTAGAAAAATACTTTGTCCATTATGGACTACCACAAAGAATCCACTCAGACCAAGGAAGGGACTTTGAGAGTCGCCTGATCCGGAAGCTACTGGACTCTTTGGGAGTAGAAAAGACTAGAACTACACCATATCACCCTCAGGGAGATGCTCAGCCTGAAAGGTTCAACCGGACCCTATTGAACATGTTGGGAACTTTAGAGACAGAGAAGAAGCAACATTGGAGCCAACACATTGCAGCTCTGGTACATGCTTACAACTGTACAACCAGTGATGTGACGGGTTTCTCCCCCTACCGGCTTATATTTGGGAGAGAAGCAAGGTTGCCAGTGGATCTGGCCTTCGGCATTTCCCTAGACCATGCCTCTGCTGCCTCCCACCAAGGATATGTGGACAGACTGAGGCCCAGTTTGAAAATAGCTTACGAGAAAGCTCAGGCGGCCTCTGACCAGAGGGGGGCCCGAAACAAGCGGAACTTTAATCTGAAGGTTCGAGTACAAGACCTACAGCCGGGGGACCGCGTACTGTTACGCAATCTAGGGATCCCTGGAAAACACAAGCTTGCTGATAGATGGAGGTCAGAGCCATATATCATCTGTAGAAAACTTCCAGGATTGCCTGTCTATAAGTTGAAGCCAGAAGGGAGAGTGGGGCCTTTGAAGACCTGGCATAGGAATCACTTGCTCCCACTCACTGAAGCAGTCAGAATACCTCCCGTGAGAGACTTACCTGAATCTGTTTCCATTCTGGATACCCCCAGACCCAACACTCGGTCCCAGACCTCCCAAACTAAAGGGGGACAAGGCCCCCAACCGGCTGAAGAAGAGAAAGGAGAATTTGAATGGCTATGGCCTTCCTCAACTCCAGGAAATTCCGCCATAGATCTTCCACTTACTGAGGAGGTGGAAGATGGAACATTGAACCCAGAAGCTACAGAATTCGTTCCCACCAGTGGTGTGCTCGAGTGCTGGGAAGATATCCCTGGCCTCTACTCAGAAGAAGAGGAAGTAGATGTTCCAGAACCAGTGATGTTGCCGGAGTGTGCTCCTGAAGAAGAACCTGTGGTATCAGTGCCAGAAGTTCCAAGGGAACAGAGAGCTCGCAGAGTTGTGAGGCCTCCCAAGAAGTTAACTTACCCCCAAATGGGAAAAAGTTCAGAGGACTCTGTTATGACAGCAAGGAGGAGTGTTGAACGCCCTGACCCATCCACTGTCCATTTGGTGGAGGGCAACCCCAGCTCACTCTCTGGCACAGTTAGACAGGTCGCCCTCACTGAAGCGACCTGTAGACAGGACAGCTCCCCACCCTATGATAATTGGTGGGAGGCTCCTCTGTCTGAATTATGTGAACGTGTTGTTTCAAAAAAGGCTTGTAGATTGAACAATGTCTTTGGGGACCAAAGATTCAAAGTGGGGGGAGTGTGTAGCGGGGTTGTTCCCCTTTTAGGGGATAAGACTACGATTCCCATAATTCCCCAGGCTCCCGCGGGAGGTTGGTTGTTTCCGCCCGAGAGGCTGATGGGGGAGGTGATATAAGGAAGGGGGGAAGCCCGCCTCTTCCTCTTCTGACGCAGGGATCACAGAGAGAGGATACACCTGTGCGGACCGGGACTGTTGAAGGCCTGAAGCCTGGGCCTTGCAGCAGACTGAGAGAGACTCTCACCCCTCACTGTCAGCCAGTGCAGAACGGAGACTTTCGCCTGAGAACGGTCGGTCAGAGGGAGGACCGAAGCGCAGGGGCTGTGACGAACGAGGTCGGACACCGCCAGTGGAGGTCCCGGAGCTAAGGACGGTATCCGGAGTGGTGAGCGAGCTGAAAGCTCATCTTGTACTGTTATTTCACACTTTATGCCTATCAGACTGCCAAGGCCATTTACCCCAGAGATCAGAAGATTGTTCTTTCTTGTGGATTACAAATACACCATTTAATTCTACATGTGCACCACTTCTACAGTTTTTGTGCCGGTGAAGAATACTATGTTCCCTCAAGGACTAAGCTCCATTGTTAGGGATCAGGCCTGGTCCGTTAGGTAGTGACAGTTAGATTTGTTGCACCTCAGGGGTGCCTAGCAGACGGTCGCTACACGTGGCGCTCCATTCCCCACTGCCAGGGCCAGATTAAGAACATCATGGGCCTGGTGCTGAGGATTTTGGTGGGGCCTTTTATAAACAATAAATAAATAAATAAAAAATGCAAACAATTTTTTGTTATAACAAATTAAATTAAAGAGAGAGGGAGGATGAGAGAGAGAGAGAGAAGGGATGAAAGAGGTGTGAGTGGTAAGGGAAAGAGGGTGAGAGAGAAAGGAGGGATGAGAGAAAGAGGATGCACGCATGGGAATAACATCAACGCAGCCCGGCCAAGGCAAGTGACCGAAAGCACAGAACCCGGAAGGAAGACCAGGTGAAGATGGAAGCGCCTGGGCAGGATTGATCACAGCACAGCACTGGAGGGCTCAGTCTGACAATTTAAGTGTACCCTAATGTGCTAATATGCTGTGCATACTTGTACATTATGGCATAACCTACCTCAGGGCCTCTAAAAAATAGTAATGTTAGAAAAGTTTACTACCGCTTTAATATCGTTGGAACCCAGGAGCCTCTCATGGGGCCCCCTACTGACCCGCATAGTTGCCAACATTTCAAAAATATTTTCAGGGACACTTTTTTACAAGTGCTATATTTAGAGTAGCTGACATCCCCTATGTTCCTCTATACATCACAATAGTAATTACAAAATTAAATAAGTACTAATAATGGGGCAGAACAAATATGAGGACTGAGATTTCCTTTAGTTGAACTAACAAAAGTGTGCCCATTCTAGAGCTGGTAACATTGAGGATATTCAGTATAATTTTAAAGAACTGTTTTTGTGGGTAAGAGGCATAGAGGAGGAGTATGGATGGTATAAAAGTGGGAAGTATGTGCAGGTGAGGGAGAGGAATGTGGAGGGTTTAACAGTGGGCACTATGTACATGAGAGGAGTGCGGAGGGTATGACAGAAGGCACTATGTACAGGAGAGGAGTGTGAAGAGTATGACAGTGGGCAGTATGAACAGCAGAGGAGTGTGGAGGGTATGACAGTGAGCAGTATGTACAAGAGAGGAGTGTGGAGGGTACGACAGTGGGCACTATGTACAGGAGAGAAGTGTATGACAGCGGGCACTATGTACAGGAGAGGAGTGTGTAGGATATGACAGCGGGCGCTATGTATAGGAGAGAGGTGTGGAGGGTATGACAGTGAGCAGTATGTACAGGAGAGAAGTGTGGAGAGTATGACAGTGGGCACTATGTATAGGAGAGGAGGATGAAGGAATCTGGGAAGGAAAAATTTAAAGGTTTGTGGAAGGATGTTTAGGGACTGCGTAGTGGTTAAGCGGGCCATACATGGATTGAAATTACACCAATTAAGCAGAGACCAGCCATAGTCGATCTATGTATGGGCTACCTGGTTTTACACAAGTCAACCTATTAACCGACTTGAGTACAACCAGCCTTTCAGGTTTTCCCCAAAACAATCAGTGCAGCCAGCTATAGTTAGCAACACTGATCGTCGTATTCACTGGCAGAACACAATAACACTGCAGGAGTGATTCCCCTATCCACAGGTCAGCAGGTGAGAGGGTGTGTGGGGACAGGCTGGGGAGAGATACTAGTCAGTGGCTGGGTAGACACTGGTTAGTATCAGAGCCAGATACACACAGGTTACATATGCCACGATCGTTAGAGTGAGAACAATAATTCTAGCCTTAGACCTCCTCTGTAACTCTAAACATGTAACCTGTAAAAAAATTTAAAGCATCGCTTAGTACACAAAAAAAATTGTGCTAACTTTAGTGTTTTTTTTTATGAATGAAACCAGTTTCTTTCCAAGAAAAACGTTTGAAAAATTGCTGCGCAAATATCGTGTAACATAAAAAGTTGCAAAGACCACCATTTTATTCCATAGGGTGTCTGCTAAAACAATATATATAATGCTTGAGGGTTCTGAGTAATTTTCTATCAAAAAAAATGATGATTTTTTACATGTAGGGGAGAAGTGTCAGAATTGGCCTGGGTGGCAAGGGGTTAATTATCATAAGTAATATACAAATAATTATTATAAGCCCTGTGAGTTCATCCTCCCAGCTTGTATTTATACTGGCCGCTCTGCATGTAGCTTCTGATCGACTGCGCAAGCAGCCCCATATCTCCGGAACCATAGACGATAGCAGCCCCATATTTTAACCAGTACTGGAGTAGGTCTTTGGCTACCTACCCCCCAAATGTGGGGTCTCTGTGACTCCTGATCGCTGAGCTACAACCCTCAAAGTCGATCTTTTTTTGAATTTTTTTTTGAATTTTTTTTTTGAATTTCTTTTGGGGCAAATGGGCCTATCTTGAGAAAGGGGCCCGGAGCTGCAGCTCCAATAGCCCCTATGTTAATCCGGGCCTGCCCACTGCTGTCCAGTCACATATGTATACATGTTTGTAGTACATGCTTCAGGGACCTGCTCGTGTGTTGTATGTCAAATATTAATGCATGTTACCATTTCCTTTTCACATTGCCAAAAGTAAAGACAGTTCATTCAGTTAGCAGTGTGCCTGTGAGTTTGAATCCATTACACTTAGAGTATAAGTGATATTTATATGTGCATACATATCTATCTGTTTATTAACTGTGCCAGAGCGGGTAGAGCAGATTGCCGGGGGGTTGGTGGAGCTGTACTCAGGGACCCAAATCAAACTTGCGGCCCTCTTAATTGGGGGTATCGCTACAATAATAATGTACATATTTTTGCAGCAAAAAAAAAAAGGCATTTATTATATTTGTTATTAGAAGCCTGTAAAGAGTTGCACCTATGATCAGCA
Organism: Lithobates sylvaticus; assembly: GCA_028564925.1. Classification (NCBI taxonomy): domain Eukaryota; kingdom Metazoa; phylum Chordata; class Amphibia; order Anura; family Ranidae; genus Lithobates; species Lithobates sylvaticus. The sequence continues at coordinate 338,946,987 of CM053029.1, read as the reverse complement.
GATCACAGGTGCGATCTCAGGCTCCTGCAGACTGCCAGTCAAGCTGTCCGCCCATACCTTGTATGGGCAGGCAGATACAGAATGACAAGAAGAATGATTGAACTAGGTAGTGCACTCATCAGTGCTCTTGTAGTTCATTGAGAACTAAAAGCCATCAGCTGCAATGAACGATGGTAGTTGTGGTTCTCCCATTCACAGAGCTCTGTTTTTTTTTAATTGTGACAGTGGATACAAGGAGGACTGGGGGGGGGGGGGGGGGGCAGGGGCTGCTCCTTTAGTAACATATTACACCCTGGATATGAGTGTAACATGTAACATGTTACACTCACTAATAGGGATGAGCCGAACACCCCCCCTGTTCGGTTCGCACCAGAACCTGCGAACAGACCTAAAGTTCGTGTGAACTTTAGAACCCTATTAAAGTCTATGGGACTTGAACGTTCAAAATCAAAAGCGCTAATTTTAAAGGCTAATATGCAAGTTATTGTCATAAAAAGTGTTTGGGGACCTGGGTCCTGCACCAGGGGACATGTATCAATGCAAAAAAAAGTTTTAAAAACGTCCGTTTTTTCAGGAGCAGTGATTTTAATAATGCTTAAAGTGAAACAATAAACGTGTAATATTTCTATTAAATTTCGTACCAGGGGGTGTGTATAGTATGCCTGTAAAGGGACACATGTTTCCTGTGCTTAGAACTGTCCCTGCACAAAGTGTAATTTTTGCAGGAAAAAAGGCTATTTAAAATCACTCGTGGCTATAATGAATTGCCGGCTCCCGTAATACAGAGAACAGTCATTGAAAGTCATTGATAAAAAAAAAAAAAAAGCGTGAGGTTCCCCCCAAGTTCAATTACCAGGCCCTTCAGGTCTGGACATTAAGGGGAACCCCGGGTCAAATTTTAAAAAAAAATGGCGTGGGGGTCCCCCTCAAAATCCACACAAGACCCTTATCCGAGCACGCAACCTGGCAGGCCACAGGAAAATATATTTTTTAAATAAAAAAAAGATTCCAGCGGTGGTAATCCACTCTTGCTATCCAGCGATGGGTGGTCTCTTCTCCAGGGTCCAGCGATGGCTGATCTCTTCCGACGACGTCCAGCGGAGACACTGAGGGAATCCCGTCTTAGCAGAGGAGGAACGGAGGTTTCCGTTACATCAGAGGGGGCGGGTCACCCGTATGTCACTGGGGAAGCCCAGCTTTCCCCTTGCATTGTGTCAAAGGGGGCGGGGTCAGGTGAAGAGTGCCCCATTCCTCCTCGTCGTCGGAAGAGATCAGCCATCGCTGGACCCCGGAGAAGAGACCACCCATCGCTGGATAGCAAGAGTGGATTACCACCGCTGGAATCTTTTTTTTATTTATTTTATTTTTAATAAAGGACTTTTCCCAACGGTGTCTGTGTGTTTTTTAACTATTTTTTACACTTTCTTTGGGAAATGGTAGGGGTACTTTTGTAATGTGAAGGGCCTGAGGACTATGATGTTGAAGTTGAAGACATTGAAGTTGGAGGAGTCTGAGGACTGTAATGTGGGGGGTTGAAGACATTAAAATGGGGGGCTGAGGACAGGGATGTGGGGGGGGGGGGGGGCTGAAGACATTAAAGTGGGGAGCTGAGGACTGTGATGTGGGGGCTGAGGACATTAACTGCGCGCCACCCACCGTATAGTGAAATGATGGATGGGCGGGAGCACTCTAACTTTCTAGGTGGACGTCATTAGTCTAATCACAGCTGATCACAGTGTAAACAGGAAATGCACTGACAGCACGTGAGGAGAGGAGAGGAGAGCAGGTAACAGGCATTCCTCAGCAGGGGCAATTGCACTGGCAGTCATTGTAATGATCATCATTGTGCTGATAATCAGTGCAACCCCAACAGTGCCCACCAGTGCTGCCAATCTGTGCCCACCAGTGCTGCCAATCTGTGCCCATCAGTGCCAGTCAGTGTAGCACTCATGAGCACACATCAGTGAAGGAGAAAAATTACTTATTTTCAAAATGTATAACAGAAACTAAGAAAAAATAAAAAAATTAAAAATAAAATGTCGGTCTGTTTTTGTTTGTTTGTCAAAAAATACAAAACCCAGTGGCAATTAAATACCACCAAAAGAAGGCTCTATCTGTCTATAAAAAATGATAACAATGTTTTTTGGGTACAGGAAAGGGGTGAAAGTGCCTTGTAGGCAAGTGGGGGTTGTGGATATTAAAGTGGGGGGAGCTGAGGGCTGTAATGTGGGGGTGTTGAGGACATTTTAGAGTGGGGGACTAAGGACTAAGATGTGGGGGGTTGAGGGCAATAAAGTGGGGGCTAAGGACTGTGATGTTGGCGCACTGAGAACTGTAATGTGAGGGACAATGAGGAAGGTAATGTAAAAATATTAGAATATTGGATATCTTTCAATATTTTTCAATAAGTAAGTGACTGCTCTGAGCTTCAGCAAAATGGCAACCTCAGGCAAGAAAAAAAAGGATCAATGCTGGGAGCAATTTACAGCATAAACTTATTTTGGTGACATAATTATTAATGTGGAATGAATGTTCTTTTGTCAAAGAACATTAATTGTTTTCATAAGAAGCTGCCCTCAAACATAAAAACATTTTTTTTGAACAAACATGCAGTAAAATTAAATCAGTAAGATCGATCAGTCCGATCAAATTGAAAATAAATCACAGAGAATGACTCCAAACAAGGCAAATAATAAGTGAGCATAAATGATAAATAAGTGAACCCTCAGTCCTTAAAAAGTTCTAAAGAAAGAAAATGTAGATAAAAAACCATGTGATACAATCTTCCATGACTTCTTATGAGACAATGGGGCTGATTTACTAAGGCTAATGCGCTGCGCCGGTTCACACCTTAATTAGTGCGCCTGATAAAGCATTAATTGAGCGTGTGAACCGGCGCATAGAGGTGCGAACCAGCGCATTGAACTGGCGCACGCATACCCGTGCATGCGCATCCGAACGTGTGGACTTGCCCCCACATGCCCGGACTTTTCCGGCGGACAATCCGCCGGAGTTTTAGCCAAAGTCCGCAGGACTTTTGAAATGAACGGACTTGCCTCGCACACGGAGGAAAGTCCGTTCATTTAGAACGTGACTCCAGGTAGATGGGACTAGCGAAGGAAGTGAATGCCGCCACGCTAGCCCCGTCACCTGGTATGGATTTAAAGGGGAATCCCTGCACCAAAAAAATGGCGTGGGTTTCCCCCCAAATCCATCTCAGGCCCTTATCCGAGCACGCAGCCCGGCCGGTCAGGAAAGGGGGTGGGGACGAGCGAGCGCCCCCCCCCCCGAGCCGTACCAGGCCGCATGCCCTCAACATGGGGCCCCCCCACCCCAAAGCACCTTGTCCCCATGTTGATGAGGACAAGGGCCTCTTCCCGACAACCCTGGCCATTGGTTGTCGGGGTCTGGTTGGTTTATCGGGGTCTGCGGGCGGGGGGCTTATCGGAATACGGGAGCCCCCTTTAATAAGGGGCCACCCAGATACCGGCCCCCCACCCTATGTGAATTAGTATGGGGTACGATGTACCCCTACCCATTCACCTAAGGAAAAAAAGTGTAAATAAAAAAAAAACCACACAATTTTTTAAAATAATTTATTGCACAGCTCCGGGGGTCTTCTTGCGTCTTGGGGGGTCTTCTCGCCAGGCTCCTCCGCTATCTTCTGCTCTTTTACTAGCTCTTTCACTAGCGGAGGAGCCGGCTTTCTTCTTCGTCGCCGCCATCTGGGGGTCTTGTTCCGACGTCGGGGGTCTTCTGGGGTCTCTTCTGTTCTTCTTGCCAGGCCTCCGCTTTCTTCTTCCAGCTCTTTTACGAGCGGTGGCCCGGGCTAGTGTTGCTGTCGCCGCCGCCTTCTGCTTCTCCTTCTTCTGCTTCTTGTTCTGTCGTGTGCGAGGCAAGTCCGTTCATTTCAAAAGGACTAGCACACAGACGGCGGGATTGTCCGCCGGACTGCCAAGTCCAGTGGACAATTTTGAGTCTGAACTTAAAACTTAGTCTGCCGGACTTTTGGCAGGAAAAAGTCCGCCGGAGCCCCACACACGGTCCTCCGACCGGACTCTAGTCCGCAGGGGAAAGTCTGCTCGTGTGTACTAAGCTAATTCTTGTTCTTCTAATATATCTTTGAATGTTGGTTCTTTTTGTACCCAAATCTTTCAATACAATACAAAGAACAGAGAAGTGTTTCTAAACAACAGAAATTCATGTTTTCGTATCTTTAACCTCTTAAGGACCAACCCTGTTTTTCAGATTCGGTGTTTTCATGTTTAACCACTAGCTGACCGCCCACTGTCAAATGACGGCGGGACGGTGCAGCTACTAAGGCGGGCCGCCGTCATATGACGTCGTCTACAATTCGGCCACTGGGGGGCGCGCGCGCCCGCCGCGTAGCTGGGACCCCGATGCGCGTGCCTGGCGGTAATCGAGCAGGACGTGGATCTGTGTGTGTAAACACACAGATCCACGTCCTGTCAGAGGAGAGGAGACCGATGGTGTGTCCCTTGTACATAGGGACACCGATCGGTCCCCTCCCCCAGTCAGTCCCCTCCCCCCACAGTAAGAATCACCAAGATAGGGTACACATTAACCCCTGCAGCGCCCCCTAGCGTTAACCCCTTCCCTGCCAGTCACATTTATACAGTAATCAATGCATTTTTATCGCACGGATCGCTGTATAAATGTGAATGGTCCCAAAAATGTGTCAAAAAGTGTCCGAAGTGTCCGCCGCAATGTCACAGTCACGATAAAAATCGCAAATCGCCGCCATTACTAGTAAAAAAAAAATAATAATAAAAATGCTATAAATCTATCCCCTATTTTGTAGACGCTATAACTTTTGCGCAAACCAATCAATATACGCTTATTGTGATTTTTTTTACCAAAAATATGTAGAAGAATACGTATCGGCCTAAACTGAGGAAAAAATTTGTTTAAAAAAAAAAAAAAAATTGGATATTTATTATAATAAAAAGTAAAAAATATTATGTTTTTTCAAACTTGTCCCTCTTCTTTTGTTTATAGCGCAATAAATAAAAAACGCAGAGGTGATCAAATACCACCAAAATAAAGCTCTATCTGTGGGGAAAAAAGGATAACAATTTTATTTGGGTACAGCGTTGCATGACCGCGCAATTGTCATTCAAAATGCGACAGCGCTGAAAGCTGAAAAATGGCTTGGTCAGGAAGGAGGTGTTCGTGCCTGGTAGGCAAGTGGCTAAAACAGTTTTTTTTGCTTGAAAATTACTTAGAACCCCCAAACATTATATATATTTTTTTCTAACACCCTAGAGAATAAAATGTCGGTCATTGCAATACTTTTTTTCTCACCGTATTTGCGCAGCGGTCTTACAAGCGCACTTTTTTTGGAAAAAAAAATCACTTTTTTGAATACAAAAATAAGACAACAGTAAAATTAGCCCAATTTTTTTTTTAAATTGTGAAATATAATGTTACGCCAAGTAAATTGATACCCAACATGTCATGCAAAGAAAAAAAGGAACAAGAGGGGGTTTAGCCGACCTGACGGACTATCTCGGCACCTGAACAAACACGGATATTCCGTAATCAATATTTCATTGGTTTATTTAGAAAACATACAAAACAATATACAAATATACATCACAAAAAGTGAAGACCAAAAAGAAATTATTTACAACAGTTTGGCCATCGAGTATCGGATATACATTAGGACCTAAAAGATTTCATAATTATGTTTTACTTGCTGGTCAGTTGACGGTTGATGCGTTTCGCTTTTAGCTTCATCAGAACCGTAGTACAGCAATTTTTTTATCTAAATATAGTTGTAAAACAGAAAAAATGAGAATTATTCATCAATGGGCAAATAGTTGCTCCAAAATGTCCCATCAGTAACATGATCATCACCAGTATAGCCCGCGATCTAATTAGTAAGTAGATTGCCTACCTTCTAGGTATATCCTATTGGTTATAAGATACTCAATTTGTGGCAATTCACATTTTCATTTTTAAAAGCAATTTCCTGGAAGGTAGAAGTGAACGTCATTTTCCTAAGGAATTTCCTTACACCTGCAGATGGTAGAAGAGAAGCCAAAAGGGCAACAGAAAAACAAGGACAATGAGAGAAAAAAAAAAAAAAGGCAGAGGGAAAGAGGAGGGGAAATTTATATCTATTTTATAATTTATCATTATTTGGAATGTTATATCCATATTATGGGAATTAAAGCTTATATTATGTCATGCTTCAAAATTACACCCGCTCGTGGAATGGCGTCAAACTTTTACCCTCAAAAATCTCCATAAGCGTCATTTAAAAAATTCTACAGGTTGCATCTTTTGAATTACAGAGGAGGTCTAGTGCTAGAATTATTGTTCTTACTCTACCGATCGCGGTGATACCTCACATGTGTGGTTTGACTACCATTTTCATATGTGGGCGCTACTCACGTATGCGTTTGCTTCTGCGTGCGAGCTCGTCAGGACGACGTGTTTTCAAAAATGTTATTTTTTTGTTTCTTATTTATTTTACTTCAATTTATACATTTTTACACTGTTTAAAAAAAAAAAAAATGTTCCTTTAAGAAGTATGGGCAGAAGTGACGTTTAGAGACAATATAGCCATCTTAGCCTCACTCGTCTCCATACCCATCACGCAGCAGGACCCGATCGCCTCCGGGGGGTGGCACCTCTCCCGCCACCGATAACGATGATCTCGCGGTGAACCCGCTGCAGAGACCACTATTATCGTAAACACGACCGCTCACTGTAAAAATGGATATCTCGGCTGGGGAAGCAGCTGCAGCGGTTACCGAGATATCCCTCTTCCAAAAAATGATGTATATATACAGTGAGCAGTCGGCAAGTGGTTAAAGGTGACCATACACTGGGCAATCAGATCTTTCATAAATTTGATTCAGTGCACAAGCCTGTTTGATTTTCTACAATTATAAGTAATTCTTCCAGTGCATCTTCCTATTACCGCTTTAGCCTAATGCTCTGTTTCCACTATTTCAAACCCAAAGTTGCGTGATTTACAATGTTCATTTTAGGCTTGGTTTCCACTATTGCGACTTGGCATGCGACTTGGGACTGAAAAGTTGCATGACAAGTTGTACCCCATGATTTACAATGAGTACCGTTCATAAGTCTGCGACTTCAAGTCGCACCAACCTCAAAGTAGTCCCTGCACTACTTTGTTCCCACTTTGATGCGACTTGAGGTCCCTACACCACAAAAATACCCAGCCATTGCTTCAAGTTGCGGCAAAACTCACGCAACAACACGCGACTTTGGGTTCGTAATAGTGGAAACCGAGCCTTAATGTTGAATTGGACAGAGATTGTACAATCAGATTGTGTAGTGTCTGACCATCTTAATTTAAACATTTGTAATGGAGATTTTTACAGGACTTTATTGTTTAAAAAAAACAGATTTTCGGTTTCTATTTGACTGTGCATACCTGAGCTAGTTTTGTTCAAAGCACATTCAGCCCAGGTAATCGCTGAGCTGGACTCGCACAATTTAACACTAGCGTGTCAGTCCAGATCAATCGAAAGCGCAGCCCCAAATTGCAAAAAGCAGTCCATAAAATATTTAACAATTGTTTCCGCACTGAAAATGCAGCATTGCACTGATTAGGATGATGCCATTGCTGCCAATTGGACATGTCAAATTGTACCCACCTACCAATGTGAACCAGGGCTTATGAATTGTCTTTGGCCCACAATCAATGTGAGCTTTATGATCTCAGCAATGCTAGGGCCCACTCTGGACTACATTTGGAGAAATACAATTTAGTATTTAATGTATTTCTCAAGGATCTATTTGGCTAGGACTCTATTTGTAATGCTCACACAAATAACCAATTACCAAGCTTTATTTTACATCATGTGATCATCTGTCAAATGCTGACAGCTAATCGCGTGGTAAGGGGCCAGGATAGGCCCTTACTGTGATCACCTGAGTCTCTGTGCGCGCTGCAGGGAGCACATCCTATGACGGCCTCCCAGAAATTAAGGTCCGCGCTGTGGCCGTAATTAGGATATAGCACAGACACCAAGTGGTTAATAGAAAAACAGATGTAGATTTCTAGGACTGGCCAAAAATAATGATTAGAGTAAAAGGCAACTTATGACTTTATAGTAAAGGTCTAAATGGGCCATTAACATGCATCACAACTGATTTTAGGAATGAGTCTTTGCAAAGTTAAACTAAATAAAATCCTTTCCGATTTTTGCTTGGGGATAGAGTGCAGAGGGATTTGAAGTGTTAGGGGATCTCTACACCCCTCATAGGGTGAAGACAACTCCCAAATTTTGACAATTTGTCCTTCAAAATTATTCACTTCCTGTCACAAAGCCAAACAGGAAGTGAGGATAAAACACTACCAGTGTCTTTCTTTGGGGACACACAAGCCAATTTCAATAATTTCCCCATTCGGGAAATTGCACTCTAGCATTTTGCTATGTACATCCCAAATTATTAGGTATCTTGTGGTTTCTTTACTAAAGGGAAATCGACTTTGCACTACAAGTGCACTTGCTGGAGATCCGAGGGCAACGTGCAAGGGAAAGAAAACAGCATCTTTGCCTATACATGATTGGATGATAAAATCACCAGTGCTTCCCCTCTGATTTTCAGCAACTACACTTGTATTGCATAAAGGATTTGCCTTTCCTAAACCCCAAAATACCTAATAATTTGGGGTGCACATAACAAAGTGCTAGACTGCAATTTGCCTAATGGAGACACTAGTTAGTTAGATTAATCTGTGTCCCCAAGAACTAAAAATAGTGTTATGGTTTTACTCTCACTTCCTGTTTGGCTATGTGACAGGAAGCAAAGACAATTTTAAGAAAGGGGACACAAAGCCCAAAAAAAAATAAAAAATTAAATAAACAAACCCATAAAAAATAAAATATAAAAACCCCCAAAAAAGTTAGTCTGGGCTTTCTCTGAAATGTCCATAATTATAATAGCATTGTTTTGAGCTTGATTTTAGCTCCTCAACCTGTCTTCAAGTACCCCCAACAGGCCATGTTTGCAGGTTTTCCATCATCTTGCACAGGTGTTTAAAATCAAAGTCAATGGCTTGGTATTTTGGACACAAAAACATTTTTTAGATAAGGAACATGTCCTAAACATGTCCTGGGGGGTGGGGGTACTTGATCACTGAGGCTGAAAACCACTGCTCAAAAATCTAATTGAAGACTTATCACTCTGAAATGTTTGGATTTGTCTAACACATGGCAATCAGCCTCATTAAGCTACAGCTGGGAAATCCATTGCATGAAAAGAACACACATAAAACATTGCAAACAATTTTATTGGTCCAAAAAAAAATAAAAAAAAACAAAAAAAAACAACAGGACTTGGAAAAGCAGCAAAGAAATCAAAATACACACACACACACACACACACACACACACACACACACACATGTTAATTTGAGACACTAACAGAAGATGTTAGAGGTTTGACCCTTTTGCATTGTTAATTAACAGGAGTTAAAAGGAGCGCACACACACACAAATGGACATCTATATAAAAAGGATTACAACTACACTAGGCACATCTTGAGAACGTTTTTAAATTAATGCAGCACAGACAATTAAATCAAAGTGAACAACATAAAAACAACAAACATTGCCAGCATCAAAAATATTTCATGTTAAAATAACCACCACCAAAAAAAAAACAACAAACCAAAGTATCAAACAAATTGCAGAAAACACATCTGTTTTGCAAAGACATAACAAACAAAATATACATGTGTTAGGCCCCTTTCACACGGAAGGCCCGTTCAGATCCGCCTGTCAGTTTTGACGGCGGATCTGAACGGGCGCTCCATGTTACTCTATGGAGCGTCGGATGTCAGCGGAGACATGTCCGCTGACATCCGATCCGGTCCGATCCGCCAAATCCAGACGTATGGACCACACGTCCAGATCCGTCGGATCGGGTGAGATCGGGTGAGATCGGGTGAAAACGGACACACTGTCCGTTTTCATCCGATCTCTCCATAGAGATCAGCGGCGCTCGCAAGCCCCTCCCCGCTCAGTGAGCGGAGAGAGAGGCTTGTCATCCGCCGGCTCAGCGGAGATCAACGGAGAGATCTCCCGCTGAGCCGGCGGACAGAGGCGGGCTCCGTGCAAGCGGAGCCCGTCTCGTGTGAAAGGGGCCTTAGAAAGTGGTCAGGACACTGAAATGTGCTCTCTTGCTGCCGCCACCACACACACAATCTTGGCTCTTTTCAGGGCAAAGTAAAGCATGTTATCTGCAAGCTTTATATAACATAGGTTTGTGTGCTAATGAGGCAATTGCAAACACATGCACAGTCCATGAAACACACAAAATACAAGTTCACCCAATGTAGAGACAGAACTTCAAAGTGGGTACACCTGTTAATGATGTCTTTAAATTACTAACCCAAAAAAAAAAACACTCTCTGAGCAAGCCCAGAAACATCCAAGTGCTGTTCACACACCAAAAGCAGCAAAAAACAAAAAGTCCCTGAGCATGCCCAGAACAAACCAAATGCAGCTAGCACAAAAAAAGGCACCCACTGTCCACAATTAAGCACAACAACAAATACCATTGCAGTCTAAGGCGATTTTCATACCGAGGCGCTGGGTGCGCTGGCGGTAAAGTGGCGCTATATTTAGCGCTGCTTTACCGTCGTTTTAGCGGCGCATTTCGGCCACTAGCGGGGCAGTTTTACCCCCGCGAGCGGCCGAAAAAGGGTTAATACCGTCCGCAAAGCACCGCTCCAGCGGCGCTTTGCAGGTGGGTTCAGAGCGCTAACCCATTGTTTTCAATGGGAGGGGGCGCTTTAGGAGCGGTAAATACACGGCTCCTACAGCGCACCAAAGATGCGGCTTGCAGGACATTTTTCAGCGGTTTAGGAGATATTTACAAATAGACAGGCACTGCTGTCTATGGTGATATGCCGCTCGCGGCGGCTCCCATACGCATGCGCGGGAGTGACGTCATCGTGGCTCCGGTGAATCACAGCGCCGGAGCAGCGAGACCCGGAAGTCACTCCGGGATACATGGCAGCGGTGAAGATGAAGAAGGAGGACTGCTTCGGGGGCTTCGTTCTCAGGTAAGTTATTCATAATGAGCTAGTATGCAATGCATACTAGTTCATTATGCCTTTGCCTTGCAGGTTGCATTTTTTTTTAAATGTCAGTGCCTTTACTTCCTCTTTAACCGCCACATTCGCAGAGGCTTCTCCACAGTAAGAGCTGAGAAAATGTGAAACAAGCATATTGGATTATGCTTTATAGGGAGTTTTTGCCTTCCTTTGGATCAATTATGGGTATAGGGTTGTGTATATGGAGGTTTTCTTTGTTTTTATTATTTTTTCTATTTGTTTAAAGCGGAGCTCCACCCTATTTTCAATGTTTTGCTCAATCAAATGCCATGAATGTGTTAGTTAAAAACTGATATTTTTTTTTCTTCTGTACCTTTTTTTGCAATGTCCTTCTCTGCTACCTGTCTCTTATCTGCGGATATGGACGGGTCAACTGAGGCTATTTCGCAATTTCCTTTTTACCTTCAATGACTCCTGGGCGCTCCTGTCATTATTCCCAGGAGTCATTGCCGAGGCCTGCCGATTTCGATTGAGCCGCGCCGTCCGCTGTGAGCTGTTGACGGCGCTCCGATTACTGCGCATGTGCAAGATCAGGGATACGGGCGGTGCATGCTGGTCCATTAGACGCACAGTGTCCCGGAAGAGGATGCCTGTGGGCTTCACACGCCCACAGGCAAGATGACAACCGTCAGTATACACTTTTATAACTTAGTTTTTGTGGCAAAAACAGACTGCAGAATTATTTTTAAAATGAATAAGTGAGTTATATCTTTACATATATTAATCATTGTCATGATGCAAAAAAAAACATTGGAGACAGTGGAACCCCGCTTTAACTAGATGAACTTGTGTATTTTTCAACCTAATCGTGTAACTATGTAATTTGTTTATATTATGCAGTAAATTATTTAATTCTATATTGTTTTGAACTGGTTAGATTACCATAGAACGTATTATACACTCTATTGTAACACTTTTTGTAACCGCTTGCCGACCGGCTCACATCGATTTCCGTCGGCAGAAGGGCACGTACAGGCAGATTAACGTACTGCCGTGACCTCTGTGAGTGTGATTGTGGGTCCCGCGGACATCGAGTCCGGGGATACCTGAGATCATCTCACGGAGAGGAAGAATGGGGAAATGCTCATGTAAACAAGCATTTCCCCGTTCTGCCTAGTGACAGGACACTGATCACAGCTCCCTGTAATTGGGAGTGGTGATCAGTGTCATGTCACCCATAGCCCCTCCCCCCCACAGTTAGAATCACTCCCTAGGACATACTTAACCCCTACAGCGCCACCTAGAGGTTAACCCCTTCACTGCCAGTCACCGTTTTAATTGCACTGATCGCTGTATAAATGTGAATGGTCCCAAAATCGTGCCAAAAGTGTCCAATCTGTGTGCCATAATGTCGCAGTCACTATACAAATTGCTGATCGCTACCATTACTAGTAAAAAAAAAAAAATTATTAATAAAAATGACATAAAACTATCCCCTATTTTGTAGACGGTATAACTTTTGCGCAAACCAATTAATAAATGCTTATTGCGATTTTTTTTTTTTTTTACCAAAAATATGTAGAAGAATACGTATCGGCCTAAACTGAGGAAAAAATGTTTTTATATATATTTTTTGGGGATATTTATTATAGCAAAAAGTTAAAAAATAATGTGTTTTTTTTCAGAATTGTCGCTATTTTATTTGTTTATAGCCCAAAAAATAAAAACCACAGAGGTGATCAAATAGCACCAAAAGAAAGCTCTATTTGTGGGGAAAAAAGGATGTCAATTTTGTTTGGGAGCCAGGTCGCATGACTGCGCAATTGTCAGTTAGTGCCGAATCGCAAAAAGTGCTCTGATCTTTGGGCAGCCAAATGGTTCGGGGCTTAAGTGGTTAATTTTTGCAGACTGCAGTGCATTGAAGATGTACAGGTATATATGACCTTATCATTGGTCACAGTTGTAAAAGAATGGTATATGTGACCTCATCATGGTCACCCTGGGTTATATGCAGCACAGTGTTAGCAATGTTTCTTAGAATAATGCCTTTTATATGTTCTAACTAAAGAACATCCAGTTCAACTACGCAATGAGAAGTGTTTATCATAATACTATACAATAACTGCCCATGGCTGCTTAAAAATTCTATTGAAATTATTTCCCACAGCATGCAAAGATAATTAAAGCTGCATTTCTTATTACCTGAGTTAAGCACACAAGTGGACAAAGTTGTGTTTATCAGTGTTCTGGCATAAAATTACTAGCTTGGAAACCATCCAGGGAGAATATCAACTTCCTACTCCTTTATTCTGCCATTAGAATACTCAAGTAAAAGGCAGCCTTTTATTTGCAGATTTATATGGACTAGAAGCCACAAACTGCGAGATGCTAATTTATTTTGAAGGGGGGAGAAAATGAAATTGTGCATGTCGCGTTGTCAATGTTACTTAAATGTGTGCACACAATAGAGATGTCTAAAGCCTCATTTCATAACAACTGTTGTAGCTATCAGAGAAAACAAAGGCTGTTTGTGCATTTTGATCCACAACAACAGAGCTCTATTTTTAAAGTTTTTCTGTAGAGCTTTCAATGCATGGTTAAAAGATTTTTAGAACAGGCATATAAAGAGGAATTTCAAAAGGCTCTGAGGGGCAAGACATGGGTAATTTAGAGATATAATGTATTGTAGGTATAACTCTGAAATTCAGTGGCACTGATGCATGACCCTTTACAGCTGTCATTTATAAGTGTGGGCAAACTACAAACAGGAAATAAATGCTTTTTCTGGCCGACTTGATCACTGTCACTACTCCATTTTCCAAATCATTCCTATAACCTAGCACAATCATAGGAGAAATATGAAGACTGCCATTCCTCCAGTAAATGCCAGTATTGCTGTGCAAATCCCCCAGGCTAAAACTGTCCTTGATCAGTAGAGTTTTCTTATTCTTATTATTAAATGCTAAATTCTAGGCAGATAGAAAAGATACATATAATGCATCCTTTATGTGACCAGGATTTGACTTGCTATCTCCTATACAGCAGAGCTCATTATACAATTTTCATATTCTATTTCCTTTAGATTTACCTATAACTATGTAGTGCAAGGGCCTGTCTGATTGCATGCAAATTGAAAGTGTTTACATTATACAATATTATACATATTATATGGTTTTGGTAAATGTACAAGAAAATTATATAAAGTATGGCCAGCCTCATGGAAGAAAAGAAGCAGAACAAGAAGTCAATCAGTTCACATGCTGATAAGGAGCATAGTGATAGGAGGAAAAAGCAGAGTGACAGAGATATTTTCTAGGGCTGTTACTGATTAAAATTTTCAGGCTCGATTAATCGATTTTTTTTTAAATCGATTAATCAACTATTTTTGAATAATTATAACGCACATACAGATCCAACTACTTTTAGCTGATCTCCTTGCATTGCAAGTCTGCATTAGTCAGTGGTAAATGTGGTATACACAATCACCCGACACTAGTTAGTTTCCACAATCCATGACTTAACTTCACAGTTCACACAAATACGTTTTAAATTCAAACTGTAGCACTGACGTAAGTATTTTTTTCCACAGTAGTGTGACAATCCCTCCACCTCCGGTCTAACTAATCACTCTCACCTGATGGCATGGACCCCTGTGCCAACAGGTGGTCATGCAAGCGGGTATTAAAAGGGTTAACACGGACCATAAACTTCTCTCACGTCTCCTTAGATCTCAGCAAGGACGCCAGGTCATGGGTAGAAAGAAAAGATCTAAGTGCTCACTGCTTAAGTATAAGATTTAGGTTTTGTGTTCAAACACAAACTACTCACATAAAGATGATAAAAACACAGCATGTAAAGCCAACAATCGTGTTAGTTCCATAGGGCAGCAGCGGGTGACGTCATGCGTAGCTTCTCCCCCATACGCCTTACGTTCATTCAGAACTTCAATGTGACCAGAATCCTCCCCCCTTCCCTTTGTTAGCAGACGGAGGCACTTGGGGAAGGGGGGAGGAGTCTGGTGACGTTGATGTCCGTGACGTCACCAGATCTCCGACGGAACTCCATAAAGACCCGGAAGCCAGGCGGAGAGGTGAGTACCGATCAAAAGAATTTTGATCGATCAAAGAAATTAATGATTAATCGAGGAATTAATCTTTAATTTCCACAGCCCTAATATTTTCTAATTATTTTGTTGCTTCTTCATTGTCCAGTTTGAAGCATGGGTTGGGTACATGACAAGGAAACTGGGTTGAATGATGTTGGCTCTCATTTAACCACAAAGACACCAAAAAGACTGAGTACACCTTGTGGAGGAAAAGAAGTACTGTGGGGAATGGCTGTGGGTAAAGATAGCAGCATAAGTTTTTTTTTATTATTTATCTTTTGGTCTGTTAAACATACCACAGGAAGCCTGTTGCTGTTCAGAAACGAATAGCTGTCCTTTGGCCCCTTGCATACTTCCCCTGACTTATCTCAAAGATCTTGGACTACAGAATAATTAGCCCTTATGTTTTTGAAATCTGAGAGTAAAGAGTAGTTTACCAAAAGATATTGGGAAGGCTGACACCATTTGGTCCACAAAAAAGCTAAGTTTAAGAGATCAGTGCATTTCCGTCAGAACAACAATTTTTTGGACTTTCTGGGTCTTTAACCACTTGCTGAACGCTGCATGCCAATAAACGTTGGCACAATGGCAGCAATTTTGTTTGGGTGAAATGTCACATGACTGTGCAATTGTTAGTTAAAGCGACGCAGTGCCGAATCGCAAAAAGTGCTCTGTTCAGAAAGGAGGTAAAATCTTCCAGGGCTGAAGTGGTTAAATCGATAAAGCAAGAGGAAATGTGAATGTTTTGCTGAGATGTATTTTATATATTTCTTTTCTTGCAACATACTTTTTTAAATTTATTACAGGTATTTATATAGCACTGGTAATTTTTAGAGTGCTTTACATAGTGTGCATTTACATAAGTCCCTGCCCTCAAGGAGCTTGCAATTTAAAGAGGAGGTCCACCTAAAAGAAAATATTAAAAGCCAGCAGCTACAAATACTGCAGCTGCTGACTTTTAATAAACGGACACTTACCTGTCCCAGGGTCCAGCGATGTCGGCAGCCAAAGCCGATCAAACGATCGGCTCTCGGCAGCTGCCGCCGACATCCTCGGTGAGGGTATCAGGAAGTGAAGCGCTGCGGCTTCACTTCCCAGTTCCCTAGTGCGCATGTGCGAGTCGCTGGTCCCCGATATCTTCTGGGACCCGTGTGTGTCCCAGCAGACAGTGCGGGGGGACAGGAAGAGGTGTAGACTCCCGTGGGAGTCTATGCCTGGAAGTGGGTGCAAATACCTGTCTTAGAGAGGTATCTGCACGCCCTACCCCCTGAAAGGTGCCAAATGTGACACCAGAGGGGGAGGAGGGGTTTCAAAAAGCGAAGGTTCAATTTTTGTGTGAACCTCTGCTTTAAGGTCTCTGCCTCATATGCATACATACTTCACACCTACTAGGGCCAACTCAGACAGGAGTCAGTTAGCCTATCACCATTTCTTTGGAGTGTTAGAGGAAACTTGAGGACCCAGAGCAAACTGATGCAAATGCAGGAAACATACAAACTACACGCAGATAGTGTCCTGGTTGGAACCCTAGTGCAAGGTAGGAGTGCTAACTACTAAGCCATGCTGTAACCCCTAACACCCAGGGTCCTATTTAAAATAGAGTGTTTGTACCAATGTCTATGCAGCATAAGGCACCACAGTTATTGCTAAACATTGTGACTACATTTTTTTTAAATAAAGTGCAGTTTGGAGCCCCCAGTGTTCTACTGAGTTTTAGGAGGAGAGCTCTATTAAGTGACATTTATAACTCATGAGACAGACTTTTTCTTGCTTACACTTTTTGCTCCCCATTCATTAATAAATGGGTTCCCTGGCTTCAGTGACCAAAATAATAAAAGCAAAGGGAATATTTTTGCTCTGCTTTATAAGTGAGTTGGATGATTTCCTTTTACAAATAGTGGTATGGCCATGGTTAACTCATACCACTGCTACTACAGCAAGACAACTAGCATTTTTAGGAGGCCAGCAATAGCATCCTCTGTATTTCTTTTATAACAGGTTTTCAAAAGGTAACAGGTATAACAGGTAAATAATGTTTTTATCAGAACAGACAGATAAAAATAAGTTTAGCATCAACCTAGCCCTAGATGGTCTTTTTGTCAAATGAATGAATGTACAGTATAGGTTCGCCAAGGAAACACTCTTAATACTTAGTACTTTCTTTACATGGTAAATGTCATTATTATGTAAATAAATGTGGTGAATATGTTTATCAGACAGAAGGAGAAGAATTTCTGCCCACAATTTCTTGTATTTTTAAATTAGACAGATTCGGGTGATTGTTTGACATACCTAGATGTGTTTGGGATTACTGAAGGATATGTATTTATTTATTTTGCTACTTCGTCTAACATGATTGATGGAGAAGCCTTATCCAGACCCTGCATAAAACCGTGACTAGGAGGTAATAATATTGAATGCTGTGAGTGTCTCTGAGTGATCTTGCACAATTCCCAAGTGCATTCTTGCCTTTTGTAGCAACAGTGGAATTAATTAAAAAAATAACTAGATTGCAAGCGATTAACATGTGGTGAAATGTAGCACAATCCATGCCCCAGAAGAGTTATTGTGCAGGTAAAAAAAGAATATTATAGATTTATTTTTAATAGTGGTGGCATATTTCTCTGTAGCAATGGGACCTCATCTCTTTGTATTTAATTTTTAAATACTTTTTATCGATTTTGTATGCACAAGGTACAAACAGTAAAGAACAGTTAAAGCCCTGCAACCGTTTTGTTTTTGCATTCTAATTTTTTTTCCACTTGACCTTGTACACATGTTACAATATAGATTGAAACATAAAAAATAAAACCCAACACATTGAGGAAAAATAATTAGAATATTTACATAACAACTTATTTCAAAACATTGCTAATGCTGCCATCTGTATAGACATTTCCACAAGAAGGAAGAATCTAAATGTGAATTGTATGTGAATGTAAATGTAAGAGTTGGGCAGCTAAATAAAAGTACAATAAATTGAGAAAAGCCACAGCTCCCAAAAAGGTCAACCCTGTCTCATACAACATGATATTTGGACAAACTGGAGATACAGTATCCAAATTCTGACCATTGGTGCAGTGTACACTAAATGCATCTTCTTCAGTAACTGAGAACCAAAACTAAAGCATTGTGGTCACTGGATATAATACCTAAACTCTACAGCTAGTAAAGCTGTCCAAGGCTGAAAAACTGTGCTCTTGGCTGGAATGTGCAGTCCTTCAGTACTCCTGTCATTGATAGATATAAGGTGGCAACTCGGTGAACTCAAAAGTTGAAAATCTTTATCAGCTACACAAGTACCAGTAAAACAATGCCGACGCATTTCAGCCACTGTGGCCTTAAGCATAGCATAATAAAACACAAAATAATCACAACTTATATAGGCCCCAGCACCTACGGCCTAACTAATTAACAGAGGCGAAACCCAATGATTAAAACCATTAGTAAAATGACAAATAGGAAGAGGTGAAACACTCAACCAATTATGATAAAAATATATAATAATGAATTCTAAATATATAGAAATATATAGAAATATAAACATAATTGTCCCAGCAAAACATTATTTAAAATAAATCCGTATCCCATATGGTTAATACCGCTTTTTCAAAGGGACAAACCCATCAAATTAGCCAACATCTACAGTCCTAACATCTCCCAAATCCCATTCTTTCATTCCTTAGCCCTTCTTTTGTCTACCTTCCAAAAGGGTATTCCCCTCAATCCCCTTCTAGACACATCCTTAGGCACTTCATACCTACCTTACAGGGCACTAAGCCAAATTAGATTGTGCCTTCAAGACCCCTTACCCCATGACACCTGACGTACTCTCCATCCAAAAGATAAATATTTTACCATTTTTCAGCCCCCCCCCCCCCATAATAGGTCTCGACTACTTTTTCCTAAGAGCCGGTTCACACGGGGGCGACTCGTCAGGCGACTTAGCCACCTGACAAGTCGCGTCCTGTTCTGTAGTATGGAACTGTTCTAATAGAATCGACACAAGTCGCTCCGACTTAGAAAAAGGTTCTTGTACTACTTTGGGGGCGACTTCAGGCGACTTGCATTGACTTCTATACAGAAGTCATTTTGCAAGCCGCCACTGAAGTCCGATGCTGGTCGCCTGAGGCAGTCGCGCTCCAAGTAGTGCTGCCTCAGTGTGAACCGGCTCTAATGCAACAAGATCTCTCATATATGACTGCAGCAACGATAGAACCTATGCTCCTTTCGAACCACCAGTCAATCTCCATCACACTGACCTTCCCTGACAGAATCCCTACTGCAAAGCTATAGAGACTCGACCCTTCTAACTGATAAAACTTGAGCAGCGGAGATCCGCAAATGCCTCGCTGACTACTTTAAAGAAAACAACGCCCCTGATATCTCCAAATTAACACAATGGGAAGCACACAAATGTATAATAAGAGGAAAACTTCTCTTATTAGCTGCAGCAGTCAAATGGGAAAAACAATCCCATCTCATGGATATTTTCTCCAAAGTCAAAGCACTGGAAGCAACACACAAACGCACCCTAGCTCAGCAGTCCTATCAGAAACTAACTGAGGTTCATATGCTCCTACAAGAAGAACTAGGGCGCAATCTTAAACAAAAATATACCTTATCACAAAAACTTTTCTATGAATATGGCAACAGATGTGGCAATTTACTGGGCCATCTAAAAAAGAGAAAACCACAGTTCATCAATTACTGTACGTTCCCCTTCAGGCCAATCACTTACAAGAAATTATGATATTGCACAGGAGTTTGAAAGATTTTCCTTAGCCCTATATAATCTCAATGCATCTAACCACTCTACCCCTTCCTCATCTATGAGATCCAATAAAAATAAGGCATTCCTAGACAAACATTGCCCTAGAGCAATATCTACAGAATCCTCCAGTAGCTTAGAACATTAAATCAGCCAAAAAGAATGGAAACTAGCAATAAAACAACTAAAACCAGGTAAAAGTCCTTTCAGGCTGTATGCTATAAGACCTTCTCTATGTACTAGTTCCCCCCTTCCTGAGAGCCTTTAACACCCTCTCTTCCTCTAATCCCCTTACTCCTAAAATGCTCAAGGCCCATATAGCAGGCATTCCTAAAAAAAGGGAAAGATCCCTCACAATATGCAAATTACAGACCGATATCACTTCTCAATGTTGATATCAAGATATTTTCTAAAGTCTTAGCCAACAGACTTCGCCCACTTCTAACCTTGATTGTTGTCAGAGCTAGACTTTATCCCTAGTAGACTTTATCCCCGAAGGTGAAGCCAGAGACAACACCATTAAATCTCTCAACTTGCACCATAAGCTGACCTGGACAGGAGGGCTTCTTCCTGTCTCTACATGTGGAAAAGGCATTTGACAGGGTGGCATGGGACTACATGGATGCAGTCCTACGAGCCATAGGCATAGGCTTGCATATGCTGGGTCTCATCTTGTCCCTTTATACCAATCCATCAGCAAGGATTCACATCAGCAACACACTGTCGAGTGCCTTCCTCATAGGATGAGACAGGGTTGCCACTTGTCTCCCACCCTCTTTGTACTCACCCTGGAGCCGTTCCTTCATAGCCTTATACACAATCCAAATATCCAGGAGATCTGCGCTGCCAATCGGGAATACAAACTTGCTACTTTTGCAAGTTGCGCACGAATCCACATCACACTCTGCTTGAGTGCTTTCCATCAGTACACTGCTTCCTCCAGTCTGAACATCACATATCAGATATTGCAGCCCATATATTGTAAATACCAGGACTGTTTATATTGAAACACTTGTTAGAAATATTTTTATTGTGAGTGCAGCTTGTAAGGGGGGAAAATGATTGAATAAATTTTGGTTTTACGGAATTAAGCTATGTAGATGTGTTTCCTTGTCATGAGTGACACATAGATGGAAGGTCCTGTGGTTGCTGCTCCATGAACGGATCATCATACAGGCTTATTATTACCATTTATCTGGTGAGATCATGACCATAGGGGTGTTATTTCATGAGGTGTGGTGACGGTCGAAATATAAGATGCAGATTGCATGGAAACACAGGGATGAACTTTCATTTTACCTTTCACATATGATTAAGTCTTTTGATTATTTGGACGGCTCTTGTCACGGACTTGTGTTATTTGGATTTTGAACGCTGCTAATGCTGTATTGTTTTTCAGCATAATTGTTTTTTAATGTCTAATGTGATTATAGTAGCTGCCAGAATATTTTAAAAATATTTTTACCAATTTTTTTTTCCCATAAGCACTAGGAGCGGTTTGGTTTGTCTACTCTTGTATTCTTACTATTCCACATATATAACAAAAATGAAATATTCCGTTAAATATCGTGCCTGGGGGTTCTTAGTATGCCTGTAAAGTAGCGCATCTTTCCCATGTTTATAACAGTGCCACAGTAAAATTACATTTCTAAAGGAAAAAATTTAATTTAAAACTGCTTGCGGCTGTAATGTATTGTCAGATCCAGGCAATATAGATAAAAATACCAGAAATACAAAAGAAAAATGGTGTGGATGTCCCCCCCCCCAGAATCCATACCAGGCCCTTCAGGTCTGGTATGGATATTAAGGGGAACCCCACACCCATTTTTTTTTAAATGGCCTGGGGGTTCCCCCAGGCACTATATATTTGAGCAGCCGTATATATACTATACGGCATGCGCTATATACTCTGCAGAAAACTGTACACATTGTATTTGATACTGTGTACACCACCTGCACTGTATTAGCAACTGTACAACAGCTGCACTGTATTGTATACTGTGTACACCACCAGAAGTGTAGTAGAAACTGTACACACTGTATTAGATACTGTGTACACTGCCTGAAGTGTATTATAAACTGTACAAACTGTATTAAGTACTGTGTACACTGCCTCCACTGTATTAGCAACTATACAACGGCTGCACTGTATTGAATACTGTGTAGACCACCAGAAGTGTAGTAGAAACTGTACACACTGTGATAAATACTGTTAATACCGCCTGAAGTGTATTAGAAAATGTACACACTGTATTAGATACTGTGTACACCGCCTTCTCTGTATTAGCAACTGTACAATGGCTGCATTGTATTATATACTGTGTACACCACCAGAAGTGTATTTGAAACTGTACAGACTATATTAGATACTGTGTACACCGCCTGCACTGTATTAGCAACTGTACAACAGCTGCACTGTATTGAATACTGTGTAGACCACCAGAAGTGTAGTAGAAACTGTACACACTGTATTAGATGCTGTGTACACTGCCTGCACTGTATTAGCAACTGTACATCACAGAATGCACTGTAGATATATTAATACACTGCCTGCACTGACTGAAAATAGAGTAAACACTGAATATATAGTCTACGCTAAATGCAGAGTATATATATATATATATATATATATATATATATATATATATATATATATATACTAGACTGACTGTATATATATATATTTATGAAATACACTGCCACTAACTGAATAACCTGCCTGCTTAGTCTAACTCAAGCTATCTCCCTGTCCATGCCAACAACACTACACACGGCCACTCTGTAAGCAGCCTTATATAGTGTGGGGCGTGGACTTAGTCCCCCTGAGCCATGATTGGCCAAAGGTACCCTGCTCTCTCTTGGCCAAAGCATGCAGGTCAGGTGCATGCTTTGGCTAATCATCATAGAGCAATGCACTGCGATCTTGCAGTGCATTATGGGGGGGTTCCGCAGCACTTTTCCACAAACACCCCATATGTTCTAGAACAAATGAACACCCGATGTTTGAGTCCAACTTACGTTCGTCTCGAACCGCGGGCTCATCCCTAGTCCTTAGTCTGCTTGTCTTCAGCAAACTGTCTTTCTTGTGCATCATCTTTAGAAGAGGCCTCCTTCTGGGACGACAGCCATCCAGACCAATTTGATGCAGGGTGCGGCGTATGGTCTGAGCACTGACAGGCTGACCCCCCACCCATTCAACCTCTGCAGAAATACTGTCAGCACTCATATGTCTATTTCCCAAAGACAACCTCTGGATATGATGCTGAGCACGTGCCCTCAACTTCTTTGGTCGACCATGGCGAGGCCTGTTCTGAGTGGAACCTGTCCTGTTAAACCGCTGTATGGTCTTGGTCACAGTGCTGCAGCTCGGTTTAAGGGTCTGGGCAATCTTCTTATAGCCTAGGCCATCTTTATGTAGAGCAACAATTCTTTTTTTCAGATACTCAGAGAGTTCTATGTAATGAGGTGCCATGTTGAACTTCCAGTGACAAGTATGAGAGAGTGAGAGCCGTAATACCAAATTTAAGACACCTGCTCCCCATTCACACCTGAGACCTTGTAACACTAACGAGTCACTATACTCAATTTTGTTGCCAGCGGTTTAGACATTAATGGCTGTATCGTAAAAAAATGGTGTTTTGAGATTTCCGCCCTCCTATGCTCAACACCTCTCTGCGCTACTCGGGTGCGTGTCCTTACAATGTTTGGGGTAGTGAGTGATGTAGACCCCAAATAGTAGTGTGGTAGACAAATATATAAATAAATAAATAAATATATATTGTGTAAGTGAATAAATAAATGAATAAATATTAAGTGTAAAACTGTGTATACAAAATTATAAATAAATAAATAGATATAAACTGTATATGAATGTAATAAAATGTGATTATAAAAATTGATTTCAGTAGTGTGCTAAATACATTTTATAGCAGCTGCTTAAAAATAACAGTAAAATTGGAGTGATATAAATAAAGGGTTAGACACCAGGATGCTCTATGGCTGTGTCCATCCGATACTTATAGCAGCGCTAAGTGATGTTTTTTCAACTTAATTTGAAAAAATTGTGCATATATATAAACATAGGTGTATATATAAATAAATAAAATAACTAAAAAGGTAAATAAAGGTAAAGAAAGTGCACCTTTAAAGTACACCTTCCAAAGTAAAGCAAGAACACCTTTACATTACGCCTTAAAGTGCTAAGTGCATAAATTGATGAATCAAACGTGCACGTGAACAAATAAATAAATAAATGAATGAAATATTGATCGATGAATGAATTGCACTGCGTGTCTTCATAAAAAACAAAGAGTCCGCGTGATAAACAAACGATCCTCCAATCTGATGGATCAGCAATATGGCGAAAGTGACAGTTCAAAAAAACATGCGACACTATGGTTCTGTGTTGATTTTCCGTGAGTGATCCAAACCTTCCACCTTAGGTAACACCGTGTTAGAGGGTTTATCCCCTTTTGGGGGTACACTCACCAGAAGTATACTTAAAACACGCCTGTAGTATTAGACCATGAGGACCTTCTCCACCAACATCAGCTACAGATTTCACCAGCGCGTGAATACAACCAGAACATCAGCCTCCTTCTCCAGTGTTATTCAGTCATATCCCCCTCAGCGCGGTTATTAAAGTTGTGCATGAAAATAAACATGGGGCCACATAGCGTAATATTGCTAAAAATTCATTTATTGAAACTATTTTTCCCCTTAAACATAGAAATTCCCCCTAGTGGGTTAAGCGTACCAGAAATGGTTAAAATTGCAGCATTTGGATAAATGTATAAACGGTACTGTGCCTGCTCAATAGCGCCGGATGTGGAGCCTTTCCGATTCCCCTTGAGAGAGAGAGTGGCGTCCTTCCTGTCCGGACCCGCTGGAGTGCACCGTGGACCGCAAACGTATGACGTCACTTCCTGTTGACCTACCCCCTGACGCTTTCGTCATTTCCGACTTCTTCTCGAGGGCGCCCTCGAGAAGAAGTCGGAAATGACAAAACGCGTCAGAGCGTAGGTCAACAGGAAGTGACGTCATACGTTTGCGGTCCACGGTGCACTTCAGCAGGTCCAGACAGGAAGGACGCCACTCTCTCTCTCAAGGGGAATCGGAAAGGCTCCACATCCGGCGCTATTGAGCAGGCACAGTACCGTTTATACATTTATCCAAATGCTGCAATTTTAACCATTTCTGGTACGCTTAACCCACTAGGGGGAATTTCTATGTTTAAGGGGAAAAATAGTTTCAATAAATGAATTTTTAGCAATATTACGCTATGTGGCCCCATGTTTATTTTCATGCACAACTTTAATAACCGCGCTGAGGGGGATATGACTGAATAACACTGGAGAAGGAGGCTGATGTTCTGGTTGTATTCACGCGCTGGTGAAATCTGTAGCTGATGTTGGTGGAGAAGGTCCTTATGGTCTAATACTACAGGCGTGTTTTAAGTATACTTCTGGTGAGTGTACCCCCCTAAGGGGATAAACCCTCTAACACGGTGTTACCTAAGGTGGAAGGTTTGGATCACTCACGGAAAATCAACACAGAACCATATTGTCGCATGTTTTTTTGAACTGTCACTTTCGCCATATTGCTGATCCATCAGATTGGAGGATCGTTTGTTTATCACGCGGACTCTTTGTTTTTTATGAAGACACGCAGTGCAATTCATTCATCGATCAATATTTCATTCATTTATTCATTTATTTATTTATTTGTTCACGTGCACGTTTGATTCATCAATTTATGCACTTAGCACTTTAAGGCGTAATGTAAAGGTGTTCTTGCTTTACTTTGGAAGGTGTATTTTAAAGGTGCACTTTCTTCACCTTTATTTACCTTTTTAGTTATTTTATTTATTTATATATACACTTATGTTTATATATATGCACAATTTTTTCAAATTAAGTTGAAAAAACATCACTTAGCGCTGCTATAAGTATCGGATGGACACAGCCATAGAGCATCCTGGTGTCTAACCCTTTATTTATATCACTCCAATATTAATGGCTGTATGTTGATTTATTTTGAGGGGACAGCAAATGTACACTGTTACACAAGCTGTACACTGACTACTTTACATTGTAGCAAAGTGTAATTTCTTCAGTGTTGTCAATGAAAAGATATAATAAAATATTTACAAAAATGTGAGGGTGTACTCACTTTTGTGAGATACTGTAGTAAAACAAACGAAAAAATAATAAAATAAAACATCAGTTAACAAAACTGACCAAAAATTATTAGTCTCCCTCTACACTTTTTGTTTATGGTACAGACCCTGTGTGTGAAAGGGAAAATCTTGATTGATTTGATAAAATAATAATACAACTAATACTGTAAATCATTAACCAGATAATGTGTAGAATCAGTCTTGCTATGTCCTTTTTTTTATCATGGCCAGTGATTAATATGTATTGCCTAAGAAGGCCTCTTGAAAATTGTATAAACTTAAACACGGTCTGAAAAGACTGTGGCAATTAGTAGCAGTGTGTCTCAAAAGGGCTCTGTAGTTAGTGCAGATATTGTAAAATATTCTAAGAAATAGCAAGTTAAATAAAGCATCCTTGTACATCACCTGCATCTCGGTCAAAAGCCAAAGCTGAGGAGACAATATAGCTGGTTCAATTACTTGTCAATAACTCAAAATAAAAATTAAAACGCACCTAATTTCCTCTATTCTTTGGTTGCCCCCTAACCAAAGGCCCCCAATTTTATGCCCAGCACTCTCTATCTCTTTGAATATTTGGGACAGACTATGTAAATCGCACGGATTTAAATCCCAGCATACTCCACTAGCCCCGCTACTAGGAAATGCAAGCTTTACCCCAGGTCTAAAAATACAGATATTACTACAATGACCCCCATGGAATATTTATGTGTACAATATGATAAGATTAAAGGGCATATCTCAGCAATATATACAAAACTGACTAGCTGTAAAGGAAAGCTTGAATATATGAAAAGATGGGAGGTAGATATTGGTGAGAGCATTGAGCTGGACAAGTGGCACAAAATAGCAGAGGGAGCAACGAAATCCATTATGAATACCTCATTAATTGAGGCTAATTTTAAAGTAACTATGAGGTGGTATATGGTCCCGGTGAGGTTGGCAACTTTT
Source organism: Lithobates sylvaticus (assembly GCA_028564925.1). Taxonomy (NCBI): domain Eukaryota; kingdom Metazoa; phylum Chordata; class Amphibia; order Anura; family Ranidae; genus Lithobates; species Lithobates sylvaticus. Next base: position 338,919,917 of record CM053029.1, on the reverse strand, counting down.
ATACCTGGAGCATCCCCGCTTTGCTTTCCCGAATGATGGGAGGTAGATATTGGTGAGAGCATTGAGCTGGACAAGTGGCACAATATTGGATCAGGGTGTACAACTTTATTTACACACTCACCCAGGTGAACCTAGTCAAATCCCCGATCCAGGCACTGTTGGGAACTGAAATAAAAAAGTGTCAAAGCCCCTTAAACATCTTATAAGATTTATATTTATAGCAGCCAAAATCATAATCGCGAAGGCATGGAAGAGAACAATTACTTGTCAATAACTCAAAATAAAACTGCTTGACCAAAACTGTACACATTTTAAATAATAAACTTATGTTCTAGACTAAAGCTTCCCCCTTTATAAGTGATGAAACTAATACAGTTTCATCAAATTAGGCACATTTTTGAGGCATATTATCCTTACACATTGAACTTCTTTTTTTTATCCCTTTTGGTCTGTTAAATATACCATTAAAAATATTTTGTTATATTTGTTCAAAAAAAAAGTGTTGATACTAAACATGTGCAGAACAGAAAAATGTGTTTTGTTTTGTTTCAGATATATTTGTTATGTTACTAATTTTGTTTAATTTCGGAATTCGTTTTGTGTCATTTCGGATTCGTTTCTTTAGGTTTCCATAAATTTGTCTTTTGTTTATAAATTTTCTAACAAATTCCATATTTTCAAAAAATGATCGACCAATTCTAATTTTGTGTGAAGAATAGCTGGTTGTTAAGCAGCGAGCTGGGAAGCCGCCCGCCGCGTTCTTAACAACTGATGACTCATCAGCTGTCAGCGGGCTTCCCCAGAAAGAAGCCCCTTCAGATCTCGTATGGATTCTAAGAGAATCCCTTGGCAAAAAAAAAGCTTTGGGTCCACCCCAAAATTCATCTCAAACCCTTATCTGAGCATGCAGAAAACGAATTTCAACGAAATTTGTTACTATTCATTACTATTTCAATCAGAGATTTAAATACATCTGAATCTCCAAATAAACAAAAATGTGTCCAAATTTGTATTCGGACCGAAAAACATGTCTAGTTGATACTGCCAGAAAGCTAGGAAGCTGATAACTTCCTGTCTTGTATGTTTGTGCTATCTGTTATCAGTTAGTACTTTTGTCAGTTATTTATATGGACTTCAAAACAGCAGGTTTTCTATAGCTCTGGATGAACACATTACTTTTCCTACAGGAAGAGAAAAAAAATTCCCAAAAGGAGGGGCGTTCTCATCTTATACAGTTGTCACCAGAACAACTGTCTCCACTGAAAGCTTTTTTTCTTATTCAGCTGTCAGCCGGGAAGTCAATTAACAGCTGATGACTCATCGGTTGTTAAAAATGCCACAGCCAGCTTCCTGGATACGCTCATTAACAACCAGCTTTTACTGTGCCTAAGGGCACAGAATGCACCGTGCAGCACGCAGGGCATTGCAGGGCATGGGTGAGACGAATACCCGCTGAACATCCTGCAAATTCAGGTGTTCCCCCGAAGGGAGCGAACATCCAATGTTCGAACCAAACTCATGCTGGGGCCGAACTGTTCACCCAACACTAGTGACAATGATGCTGCACCATTCCTAAATTCAGAGCACAGTTTCCACTTTCAAGTTGGCTGCATCTGCTTGCACTACAGTGGAATCAAAAAAGTTGCAAGGGGCTTGGCTATTAGCTTTGCCACTGCCGATTCACAATTCTGAAGCTTGTCAATCAGTAGCTGACCACACCTAGCCCTCTCCAGATTGACAGCACAGCCTCTGTTGCTTAAACCCTGCCACTGTGACCTGGGAGGGGGAGCATATGGGACACAAATAAAGGAGGATTTGGATCAGTCAAATAAGGTCAAGGTCTTTTTCTTTTTAGACTGTCATACAGGAGACTTGTAGTAGTTGTATTAGTTGTATTCTAAGAAATCACATTTTCTCATTTACAATACATGATATACAGTATATAGACTCACCATCAAATATTTGTATAATGACTGTGAAAAACAAGGATGTGTTATATGTTTTGGAAAATAGATGTTTGTTTTATATAATAGGGCTTTATAGGTAATAAACAAATATAGTAGTGGATTTCAGGCTTACTGTGATGACATTCAGATAACTACAGTATAGAACTACAGCATATGAACACTGGATAGGGCTGCATTTGTAAGAGACTGCTGTGTTCCCAATGCATAGCTAGTATTTCATTTTTAGAAGCAGGGTCTATTTTTAATTATTTTGCTAAATATCAGTGTTCATACCAATCAGTGCTGATTTACAAATTCTTGTGATTAGCAAACAACTCATGTTCTGTATCCACATCTGAAACACAGAGCCATTAGTGATGAGCTTTCTGTTCGGGTCGAACATGAGTTTGACTCAAACATTGGCTGTTCGCCTGTTTGTCGAAAATCAAACATTATGGGGCGTTCGCACCAAATTTGAGCGGGAGTGCAGTATGATTGCTGTATGATGATTGGCCAAAGCATGCACCATGCCCTGCATGCTTTGGCCAATCACAGAGCCCTCAGCTAAGAGAGCCATAATTGGCCAAAGGCAGGATGCCTTTCGCCAATCATGGCTCAGGGGGACTAAGTCCGCACCCCACACTATATAAGGCTGCCTGCACGTTAGCCTCGTGTAGTGTGTTGTTGGTGTGGATGGAGAGAGAGTCTCATTTAGATTGAGCAGGCAGGCAGGCAGATTATTCAGTTAGCTGCAGTATATTTAATATAAATATACAGATAGTCTCATATATATATATATATATATATTCACTGCATACAGTTTAGCTATATCTCACTGCAGGCTGTTCCTGGTGTACTGTTTCTAATATACTTCTGGCAGGCAGGTTATTCAGTCAGCTGCAGTGTATTTAATATATGTAGCGGCCATAACCCTCGATGGGGCGGCCTTGACTTTTGGACTTACCGGTTACCTCCGCTTGGCTTCGTTCTCCAGGTCTAGGGGTTCCCAGAGTTAGTACCCAACGACTTTGCACGCTGGCACCATAAAAATCCTTTTGAAAGGTTTTTATTTGCAGGGGTAACATCCAACAGACACAGTCACAACAGAGGGCAAGGATGAAGAAAACTCAGGCACCTTGAACTGCTTAGTATACAAAAGTCTCTATTTGCCAACCCAGAGAGTAGCCACTCGCAGCTGGGCGCTTCCAAGCTGAACAAATCTCTAGACAGAGATTATGGCAGTCAGCACTTGAATAACAAATTTTGCACAGTCTTTAACCTTGACTCTAAGCGGTACTCAGAAACAAAACAGGAACCTTTCCTCAGTACCTGGAACGTTATCCGTCTCCTTGACAGTATTGGGAAAGTGTGGATTCTCTAGTGTCCTTAACAACCCAGCAACCAGGCACTTCTCAGGATGCCAGCTTGTTGGCCCTCCTCCGAAGTGTCCTCCCCCGGTCGCTTGCATGAGCTGCGTTGCCCCTCCAAGTTGAGAGCGCACCCGGACGCCTTGAATCCTGCCTCAGTTACTGCGCCTCGGACCAGCCGGTTCTGAGACTCGGGAACAGATGGATCCTTGCATGTTGTGGGGCAGCACACACTCCCCTGACCGGGACCCCTTGCGAGGCTACCCCGGTCCAGATCCAGGAAACAGGCAACTCAGGCCTAACGAACCCCGAACTTGTGACTACAGCATCTTAAGTACCCTTCCCCAGACTCCTCAGCGGGGCCAAACGCACCCACTGATTGGCTCCGAGGAATGCCGGTACTCAAACAGTCCAATAAAAACAAAATAAACCGCGCTAAAAATTCTAGGGGAAAAATTAATAAAATCCTAATCTAAAAGGCTGCTGCTTGAAGTGGGATACTCACACACAGAATATACAAATGGATAAAGCTGCGCCAAAAAATTAATAACACATACATGAAAAAAACACAAATAACCAGATAATAATGTTCCAAAAACAAAGGAGGAAAATGAATTACATACACAATGTAACTATAAAAGAATACATAGAATGTGATAAATAAAGTCCAGTGAGGACCACATTAGTCCTGATTATATGTCTTCCTTAATAAAAAGCCTGGTTGTATATAGTAGGCAGACTGTGGGTTATGTGGCATATAAAGCACCGCTGTGACAAGCATGCAAGAGTTCTGTGCAATCCCATCCACCTTTTGAATTTGGCGCTTACCAGATAGCTAGTAATAAAAGGCACTGCCTATGAAGCCTGCAACATCCCAGGTGGGGGGTAACTGATGAGACCGATCAAATCAAGGACAACCACTCCAAAGAAAAAGAAGGACCTCCACAGCCTCCGCTCCGCTCAAGGACATCCAACTGGTTATCTCAGGCACATAAAAACAAGGGACCGCCCATAGTGTGATACTGATAGACACTTGTTTATTTAAAAAGGTTAAAAACACTTACACATGTATGTTGAAAAACGAACACTATAAACACACTGCCGGCCGGTCAGTGTAAACCTGTCCCCCGTTCACGATCTCCGTGGTGGCGTCACTGCGTGCCTTCCCATACGTCGTTTCGTCACAGATGACGTTGACAACGTCATCTGTGACGAAACGACGTATGGGAAGGCACGCAGTGACGCCACCACGGAGATCGTGAACGGGGGACAGGTAAGTGTATTGTGTTTTTAACCTTTTTAAATAAACAAGTGTCTATCAGTATCACACTATGGGCGGTCTCTTGTTTTTATGTGCCTGAGATAACCAGTTGGATGTCCTTGAGCGGAGCGGAGGCTGTGGAGGTCCTTCTTTTTCTTTGGAGTGGTTGTCCTTGATTTGATCGGTCTCATCAGTTACCCCCCACCTGGGATGTTGCAGGCTTCATAGGCAGTGCCTTTTATTACTAGCTATCTGGTAAGCGCCAAATTCAAAAGGTGGATGGGATTGCACAGAACTCTTGCATGCTTGTCACAGCGGTGCTTTATATGCCACATAACCCACAGTCTGCCTACTATATACAACCAGGCTTTTTATTAAGGAAGACATATAATCAGGACTAATGTGGTCCTCACTGGACTTTATTTATCACATTCTATGTATTCTTTTATAGTTACATTGTGTATGTAATTCATTTTCCTCCTTTGTTTTTGGAACATTATTATCTGGTTATTTGTGTTTTTTTCATGTATGTGTTATTAATTTTTTGGCGCAGCTTTATCCACTCAAACAGTCCAACCAGGCCTGATTCTGAACCTGTCATGTGTGTCTCACCGCACACATGACCAGGCAGAACCCTAACACAGCCCAGTCAAACAGATGCCAAAGCTTCCCTATCCAATTAACTCTCAGAACCCTGTTACTGTTCTGAGAAACAAAAATAACTAAATTTACAATAGCGGACACCTAGAAAAGGTGTCACGGCTACATATATATATATATATATATATATATATATATATATATATATATACAATGCTTGTGTATATATATATATATATATATATATATATATATATATATATATATATATATATCCAGTTTAGCTAAATCTGACTGCAGGCCGTTCCTGGTGTACTGTTTCTTTCTTGGTGGTGTACACAATACATACATTGCACCCATAGTTGTTATTACACTTCTGTTGGTGTACACAGTTTTGTGCACCCCTAGTGCAGTTGCTACTTCTTTCCTAGTGGTGTACACAATACATACAGTGCACCCATAGTTGTTATTAAGCTTCTGTTGGTATACACAGTACCTTGCACCACTAGTGCAGTTGCTACTACTTTCCTGGTGGTGTGCACAATACATGCAGTGCACCCATAGATGTTATTACACTTCTGTTGGTGTACACAGTACCGTGCACGCCTAGAGAAGTTGCTACTACTTTCCTGGTTGTGTACACAGTACATAATACAGGGTAGTGTTTTTTGCTAAACAAAATTTACAGCATATCCGGAAGGCCACCAAGGAGAGGCAGATGCTTACAGGCCACTACAAGAGGGCAAGCAGGCTCTGTGTCTACAGTCGACAGTACTGGTCGTGGACATGGTACATCCTCAGCACATGGCCGTGGGGCACGCTTGTCCTTTTTTCCTGCAGCTGGCCGTGTTATTGAGCCACAACATAAAGAAGAGTTGGTGGAATGGATAACAAAGCTGTCCTCACCCTACTCATCCTCTGTCACCCAGGCTCAGAGTAGTTTGCCTGTCAATGCAGCTGACAAAGCGGCCTATTCCATTGGCTCCATGTCAACAGTTACTCCTTCCCTAGCCCCACCATCATGCGCCCCACATTCATGCACGGAGGAGTCCCCCGAACTATTCCACCACAGTGTTGGGTACATGCTGCAGGAGGATACGCAGCGATTTGAAGGCTCCGATGATGATACCCAGGTTGAGGAAGGGAGTAACGTCAGCCTAGAGAGAGGGGGTGCCCAAGAAGGTCAAGAAACTGGCAGTCATGTTCCCCCAACTGCAGCATACTGCCAAGTTTGCTCCAGTGACGAGGAGGGAGGGTATGATGTCACTGACACAACTTGGGTGCCTGATAGAAGAGAGGAGGAGGAGGAGGCACATCTCCAACGAGGAAGGATGCCCTCCAGGGGGCAGCTTAAGGACAGCCACCCTATTAATTCACACCGCAGAGCTAAGCAGATGCAGGGCGCTGCTGACACCCCACATATTTTGAAAAGTTCTTTGGTGTTGGACTTTTTTGACATGTGTGAAGCAGATCGCACCGTTGCTGTTTGCAACATATGTCTGAAGCGTATCAAGCGTGGCCAAAACAGCAGCTGCACATGCTTGACCAGACATATGACGACCTCCAATGCAGTCCATAGGCAACAGCACTTAAAAGACCCACATCAAAGAACAAGGCGGACCTCTCCTTGCTCCTCGTCAGCTGGGTTCTCAACTCCAGAAACCTGCACTGAGAGGAATGAAGGTATAACAATAGGTGTCCCAAGTACTTGCAGCCAATCTGCTATCAGTACACCTCCATATGATTTTAGCAGGCAAATTTCCCTACCCCAGTTGCTAAACCGTTGAAAGAAATTCATCTCAGCCATCCACATGCTCAGTGTCTGAATGCTAGCTTGGCCAAATTGCTAGCACTGCAACTGCTGCCTTTTCAGCTGGTAGACTCTGCCCCCTTTCATGAATTTGTGGAATGTGCGGTACCTCAGTTGCAGGTTCCCAAATGCATTTCTTTTCACGGAAGGCCATTCCGGCTCTCTACCAGCATGTGGAAGGCAATGTCTTGGCCACGTTGGACAGGGTGGTCAGCAGTAAAGTTCATATTACTGCTGCCTCATGGTCCAGTAGGCATGGACAGGGACGTTACCTTTCTTTCACGGCGCACTGTGTAACTCTGCTGGCAGCTGGGAAGGATGCAGGACAGGGTTCAGTAATGTTGGAGCTTGTCCTACCACCACGCCTTCAAAATGCTAGTGGTGATTCTGCCACAGCTCTCTCCTCCACCCCCTTCTCTTCTTCTTCCTCTATGGCCTATTCCTCTGTAGATTTCTCCTCTGAACCAGCGGTGATCCGTAGGCGTTCAAGGGCCAAGCAAGCAAAAATATGCCATGTGGTGCTTGAGTTGGTCTGCTTAGGGGACAGGAGCCCCACTGGGGCAGAGATTCTGTCATATCTGCAGGGGCAGGCTCAGAGGTGGTTCACGCCACGCCAGCTTCAGCCTGGAATGGTTGTATGCGACAATGGCACCAACCTCCTCTCCACCCTCCGACAGGGACACTTCACCCATGTTCTCTGTTTGGCTCACGTCCTGAATTTGGTGGTGCAGCGGTTCTTGAGCAGGTACCCGGGCTTACAGGATCTCCTGAGGCAGGCCTGGAAAGTCTGTGGTCATTTCCACTGGTCATATAATGCCAGTGCCCACCAGGTGGAACTCAACGTTGGCAATGCTGCAGCATCTGCACACGCAGCAGAGCGCCATCAATGAGTACCTGTGTAAGTATGGCACCAGGACAGGGTCAGGGGAGCTTGGCTTTTTTCACCACGCCAGGGGCTACTGATCAAGGATGCATGCACTGTCCTGTCACCATTTGAGGAGGCCACGAGGATGGTGAGCAGGGACAGTGCATGCATCAGTGATACTGTCCCTCTTGTCTTCCTATTGGAGCACACGTTTTGTGGAATAATGGACAGGGCACTTGAGGCAAAACAGCGGGAGGAAGAGGAGGACTTCCTGACCTCTCAAGACCCCCTTTATCCAGATACTAGTATTCCTGCAGGCCAAACAATCATACAGGAAGTAGAAGAAGAAGAGGAGGAGGATTGTGTCAGCATGGAGGTGGAGGATAACACTCAGCATCAGCAGCAGTCTTCAAGGGATCGTTTTCTGTCCCCAGAAACCCATGGAGTTGTACGTGGCTGGGAGGAGGTGGTTGAGGGTCATGTGATCCTTAGTGATATAGAGAACTCAGGATCGAATGCCTCTGTAAATCTCCCTGATCTTGCAAAGCCTGCGAAAGGACCCTCGGATTCGTGACATCAAGGAGAGGGATCATTACTGTCTGGCAACCCTTCTTGATCCATGTTACAAGGGTAAGGCTGCAGAACTTATCCAGCCTTCGCAGAGGGAGCAGAGGATGAAACATCTTCGGGAGGCCTTGCAGAAAGGTTTGTGCAATGCGTTTCCAGAGTCTGGGAGGTTACAATTTCCTGGTGCTGGACAACGTGTTGCTGAGGCTTTGTTCAGTCACAGAAAGAGCGGTGCAGAAGGTGGCCGGCTGACAGATGCTTTCAGGAAATTCTTCAGTCCTCAGCACCCAGGTCTGATCGGTTCCAGCAACAATCGCAAGCGTTTGAATTCCATGGTGCAGGAATATCTAGGGGCAAGATCAGACTTGGAGACCGTTCCACCAGAACATCCACTGGGTTACTGGGTCTTGAGGATGGACCACTGGCCAGAGCTTGTTCAATATGCCTTTCCTGCATCCAGGTAGTTCTTTCTGAACGCACATTCAGTGCTGCTGGAGGCTTAGTAACCGATCACAGAGTGCACCAGTCCACAGACTCTGTTGATCGGCTCACATGATGCTGATGTAACCAATTGATTTTTCTATGGATGTGGGATCCCTTGAAGACTGCATATGCTGAGTGACTATACTATTATGCTGAGTGACTATCCTATTCCTCCTCAATTTTCATGATGATAGCTTCTAAGAATATTTTTAATTTCAGGGCACCACCACCACTACCTAAAGCCCATTTTTTCTCCCCTGTGTTTAACTACAATTTTTGATCAAATATTTAACAGCAGGGCTCGTTCCTGCGCTCAACAAGAGTATATGTGAGGGGTTGCAGTGTTGTGGCACCACCACCACTACCTAAAGCCCATTTTTTCTCCCCTGTGTTTAACAGGGGTGCGTAATTACAATTTTTGATCAAATATTTAACAGCAGGGCTTGTTCCTGCACTCAACAAGAGTATCTGTGAGGGGTTGCAGTGTTGTGGCATCACCAACACCTAAGGCCTAATTTTCTGCAGAGTGTATAGGGCAGGCCGTACAGTATATACAGGCGGTCCCCTATTTTCAAACATCCGACTTAAAAACGACTCCTACTTACAAACGGAGGGAGACAACAGAAAGTGAGAGGAAATCTACCCCTAAGAAGGGAAATTCTCTCCTGTAAGAGTTAATTTTGGAAAAAGGTGTCCACTGATGCTTTATCACTAATCCTTGTTTCCCTAATGACCCAACATTTTCAAAATCCATTGTTATTGGGACAGAAAGTGAGGTGAAATCTTCTGAAAAGGGGCACAGACAGCAAAACAAATGTTACAGGGGTGATGATAACTCTTCGCTATGTTATCTAAAAAGCTTAAAAATAGATTTTTTGGCTGGAGCTACACTTACAAAATGTACTTGGGGGCCCCACGCCTTTTTAATTTGGGTGTGTGGTTCACCTTAATAACCATATCAGACCAAAAGGGCCTGGTAATGTGCTGGGGGGGGCAACATTACATTACAGCCGCAAGCAGTTTTAAATGACTTTTATTCCTTTAGAAATGCCATTTTGTGAAGGGACTGTTCTAAACACTGGAAACATGCGCCACTTTACAGGCATACTATAGACACTCCCCATGCACAATATTTAAAGGAATATTTCACTTTTATTGTTTCACTTTAAGCATTATTAAAATCACTGCTCCCGAAAAAACTGTAGTTTTTAAAACTTTTTTATTTTGCATTGATTCATGTCCCCTGGGGCAGGACCCGTGTCCCCAAACACTTTTTATGACAATGACTTGCATATTAGCCTTTAAAATGAGCACTTTTGATTTTTTCAGCCCTAAGAGCCATGTGCTCTTTGGAAGAAAATGTTACATTTGAGAACCTTACCATCGACTTCTATGCCATGTGCTCTTTGGAAGAAAATGTTACATTTGAGAACCTTACCATCGACTTATATACCTCAAATGAATCATAAAGCAAGTCTATTATAACGTTTGTAAATGTGTAGTACGTTTTTATTTATTAATATTTATTTTATTGCTGTTATACATTATGTGAGACAGCATAGGCTGCCTGCCAAAACTTTAAATAATTGGCTAACCATGATCTACAAAAAAATGTTAGTTACATATAGGTTTTGGTCTTATATCCTTCAAACCAACAGTTTAATCTGTCGCACCATTAAACCACGCAAATGTTATACATACACCTCATATGCTACCACCATCTTTAAACTGCACTCTTTAAGCAATGTGTAAGTTGACACAGCAAGTATAAGATGTTGCTTATATCAAAACGTTGTATCTTGTATGATGTATTTATTATTGCACTTTTGCACTTTTTCTTTTGACAAGGTCAATAATCTTTGCTGTCAAGATAAGGAGGCCCTGAGGAAACTGGTATATGTTAAACGTGTCAGCCTCTGGGATCAAATAGCAAAGATAACTTACTTACAGTAAATCATGGCCAACATCGCATATAAGACTGTTGCTCTATGGTTTTATGAATAATTTTAAGATTTTGTAATAAACATTATATATTGCTTTGTGTGGTCATTCCTCTCTGGTACTAGTAAAGTCTGATATAAATAGTTTTTTTTTTGTTTGTTTTTTGTAGAGCATAGGCTGCATGTATTTATTCTGTTCTTTTTCAGGTCTTTAACTGGAAGTACTAAAGGCTCCTGTGTGACAGTCTAAATTCAATTACAATGGGATGCACAAGCTTCATAAAATAAACTAAACTAAATATTTCCCTGACTAAGATAAATCTTCCTATATTTGTATCTCTCATGTCCCCCTCCCAGACACTGCAGCTCACAAAGGAAGGGCTTCAGCAACAGAAGCAGCACTGTCAATTGAGAAATCAGTGGACAGAGCTAGGTGTAGCCAGGTGCATATGAGCCCTGCAAACCTGGGGTCATTATGAGACAGACCACTCTCCCTCTATATAATTTTTATAATGTTTTATATTATTATGAATGCAAAAGGGGAAGCTAGAATATGCAAAGGTGGATGAGAGCGCCCAAACCTACCTATAAAGTTTGGCAGGAGCGTGGTTGGGAATTAATCAGGGAGATATCACTGTTGCAGTATCTAAGACATATGCCCCATACACACGGTCGGATTTTTCAAAGACTATTTCCATCGGATCATTTCCGTCGGAATTTGTCCGAAGCTGGAGTTGCGTACACACAGTCGGACAAGGTTGTCGGAATTTCCAGTCTTCAAGAACGCCGTGACGTAAGCTGTGTTCCACAAGACTATAAAAGGGAAGTTCAGCACCACGTCCGGCACCCGTTGGGCTCCTTCTGCTGATTCCGTGTTTATCGTGTGTTAGCAGAGGTTTCGTGGCATTCGATTCGCGCTTTTCAGTTTTCAGACTCAGATCGTTACTGCTCTTCAGTTTGTGCTTGTCGTGCGGATCTGTTTATCGGTGCGTGTAGTCAGTTCGCATTTGTTGGTTATTGCGGCCTCTATCTTGATATAGGACGCATTGATTTTCACTGCTTATTGTCTGCTCGTTTCTGGTATTCATTTTGTTCTTTCAGGCCTTGCTCTTTATCGGTGCTTTCTGTTTGTCCGTTCTGACCAGCCGACCATTTGTGAGCTATGTTTCGTGTACGTATTTGTCGTAGAGTTCGTGCTGTGCAGGGGCTTGGTGTCAGGCTTTTAGCTTTGACCCAAGACCAGTCCATGAACAGGGCGAGGAGGAGTTCATGGACCAAGAATTGGTTGCTTCAGCGTGACCAATTCTCGCACATGCCTTTGCTTCGTGAGATCCGGGAGAATAATCCTGATGATTTCAGGAACTTTCTCAGGATGACGGACCCCGTTTTTCACCGTCTGTTGGCTTTGCTGACCCCTTTTATCAGCAGGCAGGATACCTGCATGAGGCAAGCCATCACTCCGGAGCAGAGGCTTGTTGCCACGTTGAGGTACTTGGCGACAGGGAGAAGCCTTCAGGATCTGAAGTTCTCCACAGGTATCTCTCCCCAGGCTCTGGGAATCATTATTCCAGAGACCTGTTCTGCTATCATCCAGGTCCTGCAGGTGGACTATATTAAGGTAACATTTCTCCTTTACTATTCCCTTCTATGTATGCTCTGTTTTCTAATGTCTTGTATTTTTGACCTCCTTCCCTAATTACCATGATTGCAATATGCTCTAATATGCTGTGCCCCTTTTCTCCTTCATGCATTTTTCCCTTCACTTACCTCCCCAGCATTCTCTTCTGGCCCAATAGACACCCATGGCCTAGTCACTTAAGCAATGTATTTTGTCTGCTCCATAGTATTGGTTTCCCCCAAACACCCCCTAAAATATGCACAAATGTTTTCTGTGTGTTTTACTTCATGCAGAGTCCCCTTATTTTTTATTTTTTTGGTGTGCCAAACTCATTAGGAACCCCCCTCTCACCTAACTGCTCGGTCAGATGATACCAATCATCTATCTGCTGGCTTTGCCAAGCTCAATACACACTATATACCTACCTCTTTATAGGGGTCATGTTTAGGGATGAATTCAGCAAAGCATGTAGTGCAAGGGGCTGGCTCAATACTTTCAAATGTTTTTTTTTTTGTTTTTTTTGTTTTTTCCTCCTATTATTATCTTGATAGGTAATTGCAAAATGTCAAAATGTGCTTCCCTTTATGTTTTTTTTTTTTGGGGGGGATTAGGAATCTTCTTTTATCTTTCCGGTGGGCTGCCAATAGTGTTAAGTAAGGAGGGTCTGGCCAAACTATCACACATTATTGAGCCATTCGGCTCTCAATGAAGTGGAGAGGGTTACCTGTCCAATCCCCCCCAAACCCCTAGTTATTGTCAATGGCCCATCAGAAGTGGGGGGAGTGATGGGGTGTGAGTAATCTGCTTAGGGGACCTTGTACTTTGGTTTGCAAATACTTTCTTGGTTAAATTTTAGTCTGATCTTGTTCCAAAATGTTTGTGTCTAATCTGCTTGCAATGTTTATGTGCAAACTGACTATTTTTTTTTCTTGTTTGACTCCACAGTTTCCTTCAACGCCACAGGAATGGCAGACTGTGGCCTCCCACTTTGCCAGCCGTTGGGACTTTCCTAACTGCGGAGGTGCAATTGATGGGAAACACATCTGCATCGTCCCACCCCCCAACTCGGGGGCGTACTATTATAATTACAAGGGGTTTAATAGTATAGTGATGTTGGCGGTGGTGTCGGCGACATACGAGTTTTTGTATGTGGACGTGGGGAAGAATGGCCGGATCTCGGATGGTGGTGCCATTGCGCACACGGAGTTCAACAGGCGTCTCCAGAGTGGCAGTCTGTGCTTGCCACCTCCAGAGGAGAATGCTGAAGGACTCCCCTTCGTCTTTGTTGCGGATGAAGCTTTGCGTTGTCAAGCCATCTGATGCGGCCCTTCCCGATGAGGACCCTCACCCCAGACCAGAGGCTGTCCAGAGCCCGCAGAGTGGTGGAGAACGCCTTTGGGATCATGGCCAGCCGCTTCCGCCTCTTTTTGACACCTATCAACATGGCGGAATTTAAACTGAACCACATTGTGCTTTCCTGCTGCATATTGCACAACTTCTTAAAGCAACATAGCACCAACTATGTTGTGTCTGTTGGCCCTGAAGCAGACATGCCTACAAATGACAACCTTACAGCCCTTCAAGCTGCACGTCCTGGCTTGCCCCCCCTAAATGCCCGTGAAGTCCGCGAGAGGTATATGGAGTACTTTGTGGGTAGGGGGGCCATTGATATGTCTGACGATGTGTGAGAGGCATTTTTTAATAAATTTATTTTGGAACCTGAACTAAGATTTCTTTTCATTTACTGCTTGTGTTTCTTGTAGGTGTGTTCTAGCTTATTTTTAGTTTTCTTTTTGGGCCTTTATCTTCAACAGTGGGAATGCACTTTCTTGGCGAGAGGAGGTTACAGTCTCTTCTTCCTAAAAAGAATCTTCTCATGTTGTGGGTCTGATACATAGTAGTTTTTCTAGGTAAGGTATGTAGTGCATAACTGACCCCCAAAATACTCCTTTTCATCACCATGACAGGAATGTGTGTATTCCTGAAAATGGTGTGATAGGTGTTTTTTTACAAAGCACTGTGGGTGTAATTTCCAAAAGACAAATCCACTATGCACTACAAGTGCACTGCAAAAGTGCACAGGGAACTGCACTTGGAGTGCAAAGTGGAATAGCCTTTAGTAAATAACACCCATTGTCACCAAATTCATTTACTTTTGACGCTAATAATGCTTTTGGGGTTTGAAATAAGGAAGCCACACATTGTTTATATGTTAAAATTTTACTTCAAACACATTCACAAGTGCCTTTCAAAAAGGCTTTTGGAAACTCAAAAGATCTTGGTCTTTAGAACATTGTTTACTAACTTGGCGCATTTGTGTAAACCAGGCATGTAGCAAAGCAAAACATACTGAAAACAGGAACTTACAAAGTTCAACTTTAAAAAGTGAAGACAAGATCAGACATGACTATGTCCAAAGTGTGTTTGATCGTGCCTTCATCACATGGGGAGTCATCCCTGGAAAAGGTAAATTTAGAACATGCACACAATTTGGGGATCAAAATGGGCATTTGATGCAAGAACATATTTATCCCACGAAGAAAGCAAATGGGACACAGTTGGTATGCTTATATGTCCCTATTAAATATCTTCCTTGTGTCTTTCGATTGCCTTTGATAAACTATGGTGAAGAACACTGCAGATTAGCATTCAAAAAGAGCCTTACTATACCTGATGCTCTTGCATTAGTAGAGTATCTTTCTAATGGCCTGATGTCTGCTTAACATTACTATGGTTTATGTTCATCCATGTTATTCATGTGTGCTTGTTTTTATTATGCATTTATTTCTTCAGTATTTTGCTGGATGAGCTCATGATGCACAAGAGCCACTTTCTCCCTCTTCCCATCTCCCCTACCCTAACTTCCCATTGGCAATGTGAGCATGTAAATGGGTTTAAATGTTGAGTCCCAGCGGCATCTGTGGTCCTAGTAGATTGGACAGTTCCTCCTTATATTTTGCTATATATGGCACAGAGAAAGGAGAAAGCAATGTTTCCAAAGACTTAAAGAACAAATAGTCCTTATTCAAATAACCCACTTCAAGACTAACGTTATCCCTAAACTTATTAATAAACACTTTCCACTAGTCTATCATGTGTCTAACGCAGAATCCAAAACTAAAGAAGCCTCCATTCTCTTCTCCAAACATGTTTCTTTTCAGCTACACAACAAGCTAGAGGAACCTTTAGGTTGTTACCTGTTTCTTACAGGAGTATTGGGAGCATGACCTATCACAATTGCAAACATTTATGTGTCTACCTAAAAACAAGTGACATTCTGTCGCTTGGGGAGCTTCTATTTGCCTTCACCGTGGACACTGTCCTTCTAGACCCTCTTTTAGACTTTTTCTCCGGAAAGTCAGCATTGCCTGATCGAGTGCTCCATCAGATCAAAACCCAACTGCATGAACTGGTACTTAAAGTGGTTGTAAACCCTTACAACCCACTTTGTCCTACAGGTAAGCTTAGATTAATGCTTAACTGTAGGTCCAAGAACTATCTCCTAAACCTACACGGTTTAGGAGATATTTGCCAAAAAACAGGCACCGTTGTCTGCGGCGCATGCGCATATCGAACTCAGTGCGCCTGCGCGCCGCTGTCAACGGCGATATGCCGCGAGTGGCGGCTCCTGTGCGCATGCGTGGGAGTGATGTCATCGCGGCTCCGTCGAATGACAGCGCCAGAGCAGGGAAACCCACCAAGAAGATGAGGCTCCGTACACAAGGGGACAGCGGTGACTTTGCTGGCTTCTGTGTCAGGTAAGTGACACATAATGGACTACTATGCGATGCATAGTAGTCCATTATGCTTTACCTTTGCAGGGAAACAAAGAGGAAGTAAACCCATCAGGGTTTACTTCCTCTTTATTGACACTTGGCACACACTCATGAAAGAGACTACACATTCTTTTCAACACTCCATCAAAAATATTCTAGAATTATTTTAATTTTTTCCTTTCTCAGGCTGATCTCCCTCTATTGCAACAAGCAACGATAGAACCTATGGCACTGTCCGACCATAACCCCATCAGAGTTACCCTATTGTAACTCTCTTGAAATTGACCTACTTTTTAAAAATGTTATAAAATTTTAATAAATACTATTGGAAAATGTTTTACTCTATCATACTCTAACTTCATTTGAGTTTTGGTGGAAGAAATATGAAATGATGAAGGAGGATGGAGATGGATTGAATTCCTGAGATAACTGTATCTGGAGAAACTTCTGAACTTGCACCTACCCAGTTTAAAGGAAAAAGCGTTACTTGACTTAACATTAATTTGGGTCAAATACTGGAGGTGAGGTATATATATTTGTCGGTATAGGGAAGAGTACTACAGTTGGTGGAACAATAATGAGTGAAATATATGGATTGCACATTAATCGATCAATTTGTATACATTTATTAGGATATGAATAACATCTTTGGCACGTTTATATGTCAGCAATGATTCTTTGAGCCACAAAGACTACATAGGAAGCCTATACAGCACTTACAGATTTATTAATGACATTTGTTTATAAGGAAGGACATGAATGCTATTTAAGTAAATATTTTATTGATGGAATTTGCTATTTTGTCACGCATGTTATGTTTTGAGCACATTTGAAAAGACAGCGTTTCACTGAGATAGCGGTATAATCTTTTTTATAAAAAAAGAACCTTTACAATCACTTTAAGAGCAGGACCAGAAGTGGTTATACATTGTTAGATCTCTCAATTAACATGCTGACACAACAAATGCTTATCTACTTTTCTCTATCACACAGGTTATTGGAGTTAAGCATTTTTTAATGCTTCACTTTAGGCATTACTAAAATTGCTCCCTGCCAAATTGAATTTTTAGAAACAAAATGTTTGCCTTGATACATATATCCTAGGATAGTCATGGGTGTCCCCCCCTGGAATCAGGGATCGGATCTAAAATTCAGCACAGTTGCGTCGCTATCAGGGTGTGGGCAAGCCCGCACCCGGGGTGCCACCCGCCAGTGGGGTGACACCATCAAGGTTCTGTCAAGCCCCCCCATCAGTGTAGTGTGACTTCGGCTGTTTTCCCTGCTCAATGCAGCAGAGAACTCGGCGGTGCTGTAACAGGAGAAAGGCGAGCTGCGGGCTGTCAGAGGTTTCCCCAGCTCGCCCTCCCTTTCTCCTGTCAGGGAGAAGAGACGGTGGCTCTCACCAGGTCCCCTGCCCAGCTTCCTGCCCACTCCGTTCCTTCCCTATTGGCCATAACTGAGGGCCAATGAAAGGAGACTAGGAGAGGAGAGCATAATGGGACATGTAGTCCCAAAGATTGGCGGCCCCATTTTCCACAGGGAGAAGGCTACAGCTCGATCGAGAGCGATTGAGAGACTGCAGTCTGGAAATAAGCTGAGGGAGAGAGTGCTACAGGACAAAGAATGAGGAGTGTGCTGGGCAGAAGCCAGAGAGAGAGCCACGCTGCCCAGCGCCACCAAAGAGAGAGCTACACTGCCCAGTGCCACCAGAGAGAGCCATGCTGCTCAGCACCACCAGAGAGTGAAAGACTGAGCCACTACCAGGGTACAGACATGCTACACTACTGACAAGAGTCGCCACCGGGGAACCCAGAGTGAGCGATCATCCAGCTGGAGGGATCACTGCTGTAGTTTCCCTGGGTCTGGCCATTATCCATTACTTAACCTAGGGACTGTACTACGTCTGCAGTCTCTGACCATGATAATGTGATCATGACATTGTCAAAAAGGGGCGGTGCATGGGTGACCCTAAAATGATGCCCCCCCTGAAAAAAGTTCTGCGGACGCCCATGAGGATAGTTGCCCAGCTCTCTATGTCATTTGTTTGACAGTCCCTTGCCTAATAGCTTGTAATGTCCATTACAGTTTTGTAAAATTCGGCTCCCATTGAAAATAGGATTCACTCTCTCTAAGTGTCTGATCATCAATTTCACCACAAAACAAAATTTTGAATTGCAATCAGAACAGGAGTAGAGGGTGATTCTTCCATAGGGAATATGTGTGACCATGATGACTGTTTAAGAAGGGGATTTCCCTTGCATTGGAAATATCCTCTAACTTGCTGTTGGGGCTACAGGGCAGGAAGTGAAATTTTCCTGAAACACAGATGGCATAAAAAACAAAAACTGATGTATTAATCCTCTCCTACTCTATCCAAAATGAAAATGAAAAAAATAAAAGTTTTGACTTTAAATATACTTTAAAGTGTATCTACGATCAAAAATTTAAATCATATATTAATTTTCACATTTTATTTCAATTATTTCTAGCTTGCGCCTATTAATCTGAATGATCTTGAAGTTTAACCACTTCCCACCCGGCCAATGTAGATATACGGCCGGGTGGGAGCCGTCTACTTCTGATAGGACGTTCCGGAACGTCCTTCAGAAGTAGAGGGATCTCACGTGCGCGTGCCCACGCAGCGGCGCGATCCCGATGCGGCCGTGTCACCCGGACACGGTGCATCTCATATTGGCAGGAGGGCTCGGTGATTGGCCCTCCTGATCACATGACAGCTGTGTCGAATCACAGCTGTCATGTGATGTAAACAAACAGTCGGTTGCTAGGCAATCGGCCCTCCTCTCCTCACACGGAAGTCGTCGGTGAGGAGAGCGGATCGCTGCAGCCGGCTGGTGATCAGTGAGTATTAGCTGTTTTTTTTACTCACTGATCACCGGTTGTGACCCCACAGTAAAACACACATGTCCCCACACATGTCCCCAAAACACACATGTCCCCAAAACACACATGTCCCCAAAACACACATGTCCCCAAATAATAAAAACACATGTCCCCAAATAAAAACACATGTCCCCAAATAATAAAAACACATGTCCCTCACATATGTCCCAGTAAAATAACATGTGCCAATGATTATCTGCACACATATGTCCGTGATCACCTGCACACATATGTACATGATCATTTGCGTACATATGTCGGTGATCACGCGAACCAATTATTATACACATAGAATGCATTAAGGTGAAAAAACTTTTACCTTTACAACCCCTTTAAAGATGTCCAAACGGCAGTACGAACCTTCATTAAAGACATCATACTTGATATCTCTGACCACCATCTGGAGCTGGACAGGCTCATAGAGCACTTCAATCTCCCCGTTCGGAGTGACTAACCAGGGACATAGTGGTCAAACCACACTTCTATGGGGTGAAAGAAGAAGTCATGTGTATATCCAGAGACGATGAACAGCTTTCCATCCAAGGCCACCCTGTTCAAGTGTTTGCAGATTTGTCCCTATTCACTATCCAGCAAAGGAGAGCTCTGAAACCCCTTCTTCAAGTCCTATCTCAAAAACTGATCAAAAACGGATCAAATATTGGTGGTCATTCCCTTTTCGCCTCTCTTTCTCCTATATAAATAAAACATATGGCTTCACCTCTATCGATGAAGGGGAACGTCTGATGGTGCAATTGGGACTCATTTCCCTGGACTCATCAAATACCTCAAGCCACAAGAACACCAGTTCTGCTAAACACCCTTCTCAACAGAGCCCGATTAGCCCTGTATGGCGAAAGCAGCAATCCAACTGATCTAAGGACTCCCACCCTCCTTGACAATCAAAGGTGAGGTTCTTGTGTCTCTTTTTTACACCTTTGCCTTTTGTTCTAATTGGTCTCCCATCATTTTGAATGTTTGACTGACTAGTTTGCAAGGAACTCCCAATTTATATCTGGTCCTCACAAGCGAAGGATCCACTTTGATACTCCGGTTCTCCCAGGGCATCCCTTTTCCGTTCATGCTAACTTTATTATTGTAATAGTTAGCTTTATGGCCTGGGATTGTCCTTGCCTGAGGGGGCGCAGGAGAGGGGTGGATGTAGAAGCTCATGCCCCCGTTCTCCCCTGCTCCCCTGGGACTTCCCCTAATTTGAAGGTTCTTTCTCTATTTCTTTTGAAAGTTAATGTTTACTTCAATACTACTTTGTGAAAAGCTATGGTACTCCTCCATTGGCATAGTTATAGTTGTTACCCATGTAGGTCCCACATTTGGGGGGATGGCACCCCAAATGGGTTTGCATCTATCCCTTCAAGCACATCCGCCTCCCTTTGCCTCTACGTGTCAATCTCTGGTCCATGTGGTGGTAGACATTAGCCTGCCTTACAGGCAGACGCTTTTGCTTTTTTTATAAAGAGAAGGAATGGGTAAGACTGTTCCTTTCTCCCAAACCCTAAGAGGGTCCACGATTTTATTCCCATGTGGCCTTATCAGATCTCTCCCACTTAAAGGAAACATGTCAACTATCTGAATAGCTTCCCACAATGTCCAAGGTTTGAATTCCCCACTGAAACGCCAAAAATATTTCCAACACTCACATTTACAACAGATAGGGGTGCTTCTCCTAAAAGAAACAAATTTCCCTAAATCATATAACCCCAAATGTATCCACTTTAAGTAAACTCAATTCTATTTAGTGAACGTGGATGACAAAACTAAAGGGGTAGGGATTTTTTCCCAAACAATGCCACCTTCACTCCTCAGAGATCCCGAGGGGAGATATATTCTTATCTCTAGGTCCATTGATGGAGTCCTATACACATTCATCTCTTATTATGGCCCAAATCGGGGACAGGCATTTTTTTAAATTCCATGATGGGCACTCTCTCTCCACACTTCGTGGGGACGGTAATTATGGGGGGAGACTCCAACTTTGCCCTAGATCAAATGTTGGATAAATCGGGAAACGGTCACCCTAGACTTTTACATCCCCCCAAGCAAAGCTTAAGGATATCCAAACTTCTCCAAACCCACAGGCTAGTGGATATTTGGAGAGAATTTAATCCAACCACTAGGGACTACACTAACTTTTCAGCCCCTCACCAAACTTATGCAAGTATAGATCATATTTTTCTGGCAGCATCGGTCATTCCCTGTGCTTCTACGTCATTCATTAGGTACTCTCCATTGTCTGACCACTCAATGGTTGTATTATATATCACAAAACTGTAAAACTCAGATGGCGTACTACGCTGGAATTTGAACAAATCTCTTCTCAGTGATCCAGTCCAATGTACCATACTGGATAAAGATATTAAAGAATATTTCCGGGTCCCCTCTGAAACTCTCTGGGCTGCTCATAAAGCAGTGATAAGGGGCAAGATTATTCAGACCTCCGCTAAACTTAAGCGAGAACGAAGGGCCCATATAGTCAAATTGGAAAATAACTTTCAAGAACTCTCCAAAACCCATTGGCGCAATTCCACATCGTGGTCACGAGCCCTCTTGGAATCGAGTTGCATCTCCTTAAAACTTGCCCTAACTACCCAGGCTGGCTGCGAAGCTGATACTCCGACCCTGTTCCTTTTCCTTCCCCAAGATACATGACTCTATGGGCACACTTACGCAAGACCCGATACGGATACCGATACGTTTATGCTCTTCTTCTTTGTTTTCTTCCCTCTGCCTTTCCTCCTCCACCCTGTTAATGATCTCTGTGGCTTTCCTATCTTCTTCCTCTTGATCTAACCACGTCCTTCCTTTGTGATTAACTATGGCAGTTAGTGCTCCCATAGTTAATTCCAATGAAGGATAAAGTTTTTCCTTTGGCTTTTCCTCATTATCAGTTTTAATCATAGCATTGGGTGGCGGAGGTACTGGTGCCAAACGCACATAATCCTCTGAATCCCCTATGTCATAACAAGGGGGTTGGACAGGGGCAGAGGCAAGTGTTGTTTTTTTAGGGGACTTGTCTAAGGAAGGATGAGGCTTCTCTAATGGATGAGGGAATCGCTTCTTATACACTTTTAATGCTTTACACCACATTTTATAACATTCAGTCATATATACTTTATCATAAGGAAACGGTGGATAATTATACTGTTTATGTTGGCCACATATTTTAGAGACTTCTTCCCATTCCTCTGCAGAACATGGTCCGCACTCAATTAGCCCCACAGTTTGTAGAGCATGTGCCCTGGTCAATATGTTTTTCCAGAAGGGTTCAGTATAATGTGTTCCATAGTTTCCAGACATGAAATCTAAAGGAGTGGGCTGATCCGGATTACCTTCCGAACCTCCCTTTCCCGGCAGATTTCCCATGTTCACAATTCTTATACTTTATCTTATATTGTAACTCTATTTATACACATCAGCTGCAGAACATACAGTCAATGACTTAGGACAAACCACAAAAGTTTCACCAGTTCCAAATTCAATAGTACTTCTCACACCTCTAACAGTTTAAGCTT
Organism: Lithobates sylvaticus; assembly: GCA_028564925.1. NCBI lineage: Eukaryota > Metazoa > Chordata > Amphibia > Anura > Ranidae > Lithobates > Lithobates sylvaticus. The sequence goes on along the minus strand of CM053029.1, from coordinate 338,897,256 downwards.
CTTGAAATTTAAAAGTTTTATTCTTGGCAAAATGCCAACAGGTTTAAACAGTACTTTCAATTGATGTAATACTAATGCCGCAAACAATTCCCCACTATCTATTACGGTTGGTGAGATATTAGCATTGTTGGCAAAACACCAAATTATCCATATTTGGCACCTGACCTCCCCTGCGCAAGAGATGTCAGTGGCAAAAGGAATTATTCACATAGCATGTTTTGATCAAAAGTTAGCCTTACCAATCCATGTATTACCCTGGAAAAATGTTACAATGTCCCTGATGTCACAATGTATCAAAGACCCTCCTGAAACACAAAACTATTATGTATATTAAACCTGGTAATAACCTCCGGGAATACTAGCAACCAAATAAGTATTTGACCCTTCATACACAAATAATAGGCCTGTTAAACACTCTGGGCAGCCTCCTGCCAAAAACACTTAAACATTACAAACATGACATTAAAATGATTTACAGGTTTCCAATGACCAGTCCTTCTGGTTAAAAACAAGGTTTTCAACATTAACATGATTTACAGGCCTAGACAGACATCCCTATTTATGAACGAGCTGTGTTACAATTCTCCTGGGATCCTGGCCCACCTAGACAGGCATCCCTGTTTAATGTCCCTATCTCTCAGGCAAGTTAATTAAATTAATTAATTATGCCTTGAGTTATATAATGTGATGGGTTGTAACATTGACAGAGTAAGCTGTTCAAAAATACTTTTAAAAAGTAATTTTAAAGAAAGCTTACCTGTTCAAATGTACCCCACTATTCTGGTACCATCTGTTAGGTCCTCTGTTTCAGCCCCTCTTTCCCTCAGCTGGACTTTGATGGTTAATGGAAAAAACTCTCTGTCCGCACAGGTAATCATAGACACCATACACAGTATATGGTTGGTCAAGAATACATCAGTTTATTTCCAGCTTTACAGAGTATATGCAATAATCAAAAAAGGGGTTGCATAGGGGGAACGCACCATGAACAACCAATCACATTCAAGCATTTTGTTATACAATCAATATTGATCTGCAAGATATTCATAATATTTCTGCCTTCAGACTCAACGTCACAATTCATTCTAAGAATGTTCCACGCAATATATGTCCTTGACAATGTTCTCAGCATTTTTGGTAAACTTTCACACGCCAGTGTGACAAAGGAAAAAACTAGCGTGAGAAACACATCTTCTACAGAAAAACATCTTTGTACAAAAAAAAAAAAAATCTTAAAGGGTAACTCTACACTCCTTGCAATAACCTTAAAGAGTGATCCCACATTTCCTTACAAATAGTAAACCGATCAGATGTCCAGGGTCTCTCCGTAAACTGATCCACTTTATAATGCCGGGAGCCAAGATCACGGTTGCCCGAGCCTGTAAACAGCCTATTGTTTCCTTTGCAGCAGCTAAACAAAATATTTAGGATAATGGTTCAGGAAAAAAATGGTCAGTATCCTCCAGTCCACTATGGAAAAATACAATATGGTCTGAGAACCTTGGAATACCTGTATACAACAGCATTTATAAGCCCCTGAAATTTAGACCTGTTGTATGCTTCTCTCTGGTGCCTAAATCCTTGTATCATCTATACTCCCTCTCTATTCTCCGCCTTTCCTCTGTTCTATTTCCTTGTCTATGTCCTTCACTTCTTTTTTTTGTACTTTTATTCTGGGGTACATTTTTTATATGGACATCACTGTAGGATTCTCCCAGGTATTCCCTAGACTTTAGCTTTTACGACTATCACAATAAGATACTTTGCCAGGTGATAGTACATTGCTCTTGTTAAAATTCATACTTATTTATCCTCTAACTTAATTCACCTTTATTAATATTTTTATAGACTCCAGTTATTTGTTGAGTGTCAACTTAATATAGGGCATGTTCTTGTACTATACTCTGCTTTTTACGCAATAAAACTATTGAAAATAACTTCAACCTGGTTGTATTGTTTGCTTCCCTTTGACACAGTATGCTCCCAGATGGGGGATCTGGACGAAGGGCACAATTCCCATTATGTAAATTCCTGTCTAACTTTGTTTCCTGAATTTTAAATCTTATTTTGACTTATTTTCATTATTATTCTATTTCCTTGATAGTATTGTTATGAACAATTTCAATAAAAATGATTGAAATAAAAAAGAGGTGCAAAAAACACACCACAGGCAGAGGCACAAGAAGCACACCACATGCAACCAACATTTGTATATTTATAAATTCTTTAAAAAACTAGGATTGAGATTAAACATTTTTTTCACTTTCTTCTATAGCAGCAAACACTGGAGCAATGCACCCCCAATGTTTATAGTATAATCTCTTTCACTTTTGTTTTCATGAGCTCTGCTATTCTGCTCACCTCTCCCAAAAGTGTTTTGGTAGCTTGACAGCTTTATGTTCATTAATATAGTCAATAGGCAGTTACACAAGAAGATGGGAAAAGCAGAGTGCTTATTATGGACATTAAGAGGAACTGAACTTTGGAAGATGTGCCCCACAAAAAGAAGGGTCAGGTGGAGGGCAAAGGACTAGTTACCAGTATTTCCTGTGGACCCCTTGCAGGTGACCATTTCCCTCTTTACTGACTTACCATGCCTTGCACTACACTGTCTCTGCATGGAGACAGCAGTCTTTTTAAAGGCAGGGGTTTGCTTTCTCATGTCAGAGCCACCAGCAATAAAAACCATGAGTAGCACAATAGTGACATCACCAAAGCTAACTACAATTTCCAGATACTAGCAGTCAGAGGCACCAATACCTTGATGATCTTATACTGCAGATGGCACATGAATGCCAAGCCCCCTCAAATATACTAGGAAGCACACTGAAATTTTCTGGTGCAATTCAAAACAAAAGGTAAATATTTCAGGGTCCATCTTAGGTACAATTAGCATTTCTATATGTTCCTCACAACAAAGCGTGTTTTCTATTAACCTTTTTCTTTTTTTTATTTGCACTAACAGTTACATTTGCAGAACAAGTTTTCAGAGGTCTACCCCCTTATTCTAGATCCAAGCAGTATATAGCAGATTTCACTTTTTGAGTTCAGGTTAACGTTAGGTGCATCTTTTGTGAACATTAAGGATGAATTACTCCACTATACCTCCAGCTACCAAGGTCCATTAAAGGCCTGTATATAAAGCACATTTACTGCTTATTAAGAACATGTAAATATTTAAATGTCCACAGCCTGGCCACAGTTATAATTTAAGTCAAAATGATTCATAATAGACACTTAAAAAGCTTCTTCCATACAGCTTGCCAAGGTGATCTTACATGTTTGGGCTAATTTACTAAAAAAGTTAAATAAATTGAGTGAATATTCACTTCTATTGTCCTATCGTGTACAGATGAAAGTAAAGAGAAAGTAAACAATTAACTTTTCACTCAACTGGAAAAATTTGTAAATGTTGCATGTTGTTCTTGAAATAAGCTTGTAAGTCTGCTATTCATTCATCCGTAATATGAAATCTAGGCATATCTAGACATATCAAATGCTTATGTGTTAAGTGGCAACATAAGACGTGACTTAGAAATACAGTCAATCAGTAATTGTTAGACAAGGGAGATTTAGGTCAGGAATATAAGTGGTTTACTTAAAAACATTTTTAAATATGATCTATTAAAAATAACTCTCATGAGTAGGGTTGAGCGAACCCGAACTGTAAAGTTCGGGTCCGTACCGGACTTTAGGGTGTTCGGGTCCCAGACCCGAACCCGAACAATTGACTGTATGTTCGGGTACGGGTCCGGTGTTCGGGGATTTAATGGTGCTTTTAAAAATGTCTTTTAAAAGCACTCGCGGCTATATGAATTGATATTCATATAGCCGCGAGTGCTTTTAATACAGAGAACAGTCATTGAAGTCATTTATTTTTAAAAAGTTAGTCATAAAAAGTGTTTGGGGACCTGGGTCCTGCCCCAGGGGACATGTATCAATGCAAAAAAAACTTTTAAAAAAGGCCGTTTTTTCTGGAGCAGTGATTTTAATAATAATTAAATTGAAACAATACAAGTGTAATATTCCTTTAAATTTCGTACCTGGGGGGTGTCAATAGTATGCATGTAAAGGGGCGCATGTTTCCAGTGTTTAGAACTGTCTCTGCAAAAAGTGTCATTTTTGCAGAAAAGAAAGCTATTTAACCACTTACCCACTGGGCACTTAAACCCCCTTCCTAACCAGACCAATTTTCAGCTTTCGGTGCTCTCACACTTTGAATGACAATTACTCAGTCATGCAACACTGAACCCAAATGAATTTTGTGTCCTTTTTTTCACACAAATAGAGATTTCTTTTGGTGGTATTTAATCACCGCTGGGTTTTTTAATTTTTGCGCTATAAATCAAAATATACTGAAAATTCGGTAAAAAAAATAAATAAAAATTATTTGTTTCTATTAAAATTTATTGCAGAGTGTTGGCAGAGTATTGGCGAGTATTGGCGAGTATTGGCAGAGTATTGGCGAGTATTGGCAGAGTATTGGCGAGTATTGGCGAGTATTGGCAGAGTATTGGCGAGTATTGGCAGAGTATTGGCGAGTATTGGCAGAGTATTGGCAGAGTATTGGCAGAGTATTGGCAGAGTATTGCAGTGTTGCAGTGTTGCACAGTGGTGGCAGAGCATTGCACAGTGGTTGCAGAGCATTGCAGTGGTGGCAGAGCGTTGCACAGTGGGGGCAGAGCGTTGCACAGTGGGGGCAGAGCGTTGCACAGTGGGGGCAGAGCGTTGCACAGTGGTTGCAGAGCGTTACGCAGTGGTTGCAGAGCGTTGCACAGTGGTTGCAGAGCATTGCACAGTGGGGGCAGAGTATTGCACCGTGGTTGCAGAGCATTGCACAGTGGTGGCAGAGTATTGCACAGTGGTTGGTGGCAGAGCATTGCACAGTGGTGGCAGAGCATTGCACAGTGGTGGCAGAGTATTGCACAGTGGTGGCAGTGTATTGACCAGCGCTGTGGGCACTACACATCCAGCCCACAGCGCGGGTCCCGTCTCTCCCCCTCTCCGCTTCTCCCTTCTCTGTACCGATCGGTACAGAGAGGGGAGGGAGGAACCGGCGTCATGACGTGACGCCGGTTTGTGTACATGTGATCGCTCCGTCATTTGACGGAGCGATCACGTGGTAAACGGCCGCTATCAGCGGCTGTTTACCGTGATCCGTGATGCGCCGGGTCCTCGGGACCCGGCGGTCACGGATGTTCCCGAGTGCGTGCCCCAGGGGGCGCGCGGGAGCAAGCTTCTGGGAGGACGTCCGGAGGACGTCCTCCCAGGATAAGCCGACCGCGCTGTAGCCGTCTTTTGACTATAGCGCGGTCATTCATAAAAAAAAAGTCATTGATAAAAAATAAAAAAAACAAAAAAAAAAAAGCGTAGGGGTCCCCCCAAATTCAATAACCAGGCCCTTCAGGTCTGGGATGGATATTAAGGGGGATCCCAGCCAAAAAAAAAATAAAAAACGGCGTAGGGTCCCCCTCAAAATGCATACCAGACCCTTGAGGTCTGGGATGGATTTTAAGGGGAAACCCAGCCAAAAAAAATGGCGTGAGGTCCCCCTCAAAATCCATACCAGACCCTTATCCGAGCACGCAACCTGGCAGGCCGCAGGAAAAGAGGGGGGATGAGAGCGGCCCCCTCTCCCGCCTGAACCGTACCAGGCCACATGCCCTCAACATTGGGAGGATGCTTTGGGGGTCTAAGACCCCCAAAGCCTCTTGTCCCCATGTTGATGAGGACAAGGGCCTCATCCCCACAACCGTGCCCGGTGGTTGTGGGGGTCTGCGGGACGGGGGCTTATCGGAATCTGGAAGCCCCCTTTAACAAGGGGACCCCCAGATCCCGGCCCCCCCCTGTGTGAAATGGTAAGGGGGTACAAAAGTACCCCTACCATTTCACCAAAAAAGTGTCAAAAATGGTAAAAATTACAGGAGACGGTCTTTGACAATTCCTTTATTAAAATCTTCTTTCTTCTTTCTTCTGGTCTTCCTTTCTTCATCTTCTCCTTCCGGCATCTTCTTCTTCCATCTTCTTCTTCCTCCGATCCGCTTCTTCTTGGCCTTCTCGTCCAGCATCGGTGTCTCTTCTGGGCCGCTCCGGGCAATGGGAGGCTCCCGCTGGGTGAGGCTTCTCTTCGGTATCTTCTTCCACGGCGTCGGTCTCTGAGGTTTCTCTCCGGTATCTTCTTCCAGGGCGTCGGTCTGTTCTTGGGCCACTCCTCGCAATGGAAGGCTCCCGGTGTGTGAGGCTTCGCTTGGGCTGACAGTTCTTTTATAACGGAGGGCGGGGCCACCTGGTATCCCTGCCCCCCTCTGACGCATGGGGACGTCATGGGGAGTTCCCTATGGCTTTCCCCACGTCACGAGGAAAGCCATAGGGAAGTCCCCATGACGTTCCCATGCGTCAGAGGGGGCGGGGTTACCAGGTGGCCCCGCCCTCCGTTATAAAAGAACTGTCAGCCCAAGCAAAGCCTCACACACCGGGAGCCTCCCATTGCGAGGAGTGGCCCAAGAACAGACCGACGCCCTGGAAGAAGATACCGGAGAGAAGCCTCAGAGACCGACGCCGTGGAAGAAGATACCGAAGAGAAGCCTCACCCAGCGGGAGCCTCCCATTGCGCAGAGCGGCCCAGAAGAGACACCGATGCTGGACGAGAAGGCCAAGAAGAAGCGGATCGGAGGAAGAAGAAGATAGAATAAGAAGATGCCGGAAGGAGAAGATGAAGAAAGGAAGACCAGAAGAAAGAAGAAAGAAGATTTTAATAAAGGAATTGTCAAAGACCGTCTTCTGTCATTTTTAAAATTTTTGACACTTTTTTGGTGAAATGGTAGGGGTACTTTTGTACCCCCTTACCATTTCACACAGGGGGGGTCCCCTTGTTAAAGGGGGCTTCCAGATTCCGATAAGCCCCCCGCCCGCAGACCCCCACAACCACCGGACACGGTTGTGGGGATGAGGCCCTTGTCCTCATCAACATGGGGACAAGAGGCTTTGGGGGTCTTAGACCCCCAAAGCATCCTCCCAATGTTGAGGGCATGTGGCCTGGTACAGTTCAGGCGGGAGGGGGGGCCGCTCTTGTCCCCCCCTCTTTTCCTGCGGCCTGCCAGGTTGTGTGCTCGGATAAGGGTCTGGTATGGATTTTGAGGGGGACCTCACGCCATTTTTTTTGGCTGGGTTTCCCCTTAAAATCCATCCCAGACCTCAAGGGTCTGGTATGGATTTTGAGGGGGACCCTACGCCATTTTTTTTTTTGGCTGGGATCCCCCTTAATATCCATCCCAGACCTGAAGGGCCTGGTTATTGAATTTGGGAGGACCCCTACGCTTTTTTTTTTTTTTTATCAATGACTTTTTTTTATGAATGACTTTCAATGAATGACTGTTCTCTGTATTACGGGAGCCGACAATTCATATAGCCGCGAGTGATTTTAAATAGCTTTCTTTTCTGCAAAAATTACACTTTTTGCAGAGACAGTTCTAAACACGGGAAACGTGCGCCCCTTTACATGCATACTATAGACACCCCCCAGGTACGAAATTTAAAGGAATATTACACATTTATTGTTTCACTTTAATCATTATTAAAATCACTGCTCCCGAAAAAACAGCCGTTTTTAAAAGTTTTTTTTGCATTGATACATGTCCCCTGGGGCAGGACCCAGGTCCCCAAACACTTTTTATGACTAACTTTTTAAAAATAAATGACTTCAATGACTGTTCTCTGTATTAAGGGGGACGGGAGCCGACACATTATTATAGCCGTTCGGGTCCCCATTGACTTCAATGGGGTTCGGTGTTCGGGGTCAAGTTCGGGTCAAGTTCGGGTCAAGTTCGGTCCCGAACCCGAACTTTTTTCTGAAGTTCGGCCGAACCTGCCGAACCCGAACATCCAGGTGTCCGCTCAACTCTACTCATGAGCCTTTAAAAGTTACACAGTTGTCAAGAAAATCATGTGTAAATGCTATCCTTTGTATTCTTTTTTTTTTTTTTCGAGAATTACAATAGTTTTCTTGTAGAAAATTGAGTCATGTATTACTATACTCAATTCCTTCATCCCTGCTCCTCCTTATGAAGATTCCTTATTTATAAGTTAAACTGGCACACTTCTCCACTGCATTCTGTGTGATGGCGCTTGTATGGGAAAAGCACACGGAGCAGGATGATACCAAGTGGATGGCCAGGTCCCTTCTTTTTTCTTGGATATGAAACGCCACCTCAGTTTCTGCCTGATAGCAAAAGGCCAGAAGCCTACTCCTGCAACACATAAAACTCGCAGGCATGGTCACTGGAAGGGAGGTCCTACCCCCAGGACAGCCCCTGCAGCCCATAGCTCACCTTTTCTGGCTCCTTCTACACAGACTTCAGTGATCCCAGTCAGAGCCAATGAGTCTAATCCATGGGAATAATTTTACCTTTTCAGATAACTGAGCAGACACCAGGCATATCAACCCTCACTGCAAGAACACTGTGCATTGATCCCTGCTTCTCTTTCCTTTTAAGGATCCTGATGCTCTGTTAGTTCCCAAAAATGTAGTCCATGCTCTAAAGTCAACTCTCCCATTCCCAGGGATTATACCTCTCAAAGAGTTACACACAGTCTATTACATAGCATGCATTCTTTCCCATTATGACAAGGGATAACTAACTGCATACTCAGCGGGTTTATTCTTTACTACATTAGCCCCAGTCCGACCTTACATACCCTACCACCCAGTAGTCTAATGCCGCGTACACACGGTCGGATTTTCCAACGGGAAATGTTGGATGTGAGCTTGTGGGCTGAAAGTCGAACCATGTGTATGCTCCATCAAACATTTGTTGTCAGACTTTCTGCCAACAAATGTTGACTAGCAGGTTCTCAAACTTTCTGCCAACAAAACTTTGTTGTTGGAAAGTCCGATTATGTGTACACAAGTCCATGCGCAAAAGTTCATGCATGCTCGGAATCAAGTATGAGCCGGAAGCGCTCAGTCTTGTAAAACTAGCGTTCGTAACGGAGATATCACATGACTATTGAACTTCCCTTTTATCAGCTCGTCATACGTCTGTACTTCACCACATTCCCACGTTCGTAATTGTTGGCCAACATTTGTGTGACCGTGTGTATGCAAGACAAGTTTGAGCCAACAACCTTCAAACAAAAATCCACGGTTTTGTTGGCGGAAAGTCTGATCATGTGTATGTGGCATTAGTGACAGACTTGCTGTCTGGAACCCAAAAGGTGTGACTAGCTCTTAAGGGGACTATGAAGAAAATATGTAGTCATGGACTACATGGCTATAGATAACCCTTAAGGGTCTTAAGGGGACCTACTACCCTGATTACAGGAATATGAGCACTATCAATTATGCCTGATTTCCTATTCACCACCTTGATACTGTGCGGTAAAAAATCAGTGGGGGGAGATGTGGTCTCTATTTCATCAACACATAGAAAAATGGGACAAAATTATATATGCACTTTTCACCCTAGGGGACCAGAGCATTAAAATAAATATAAAGCAAGTGGGACTGTTTCTTTAAGTACATACTCAAAGTTTGAACTTGAGCATTGAAAAGTCATCTTTTCTAGTGTTTACAGAAAGTTATAGTATGCAATCAAATGTTATGCATTATCTTCCAAATAACTTAAAATGTATTTTTCTTCTGTACATTTCTGTGTAATGTTTATTCAAACTCATCAACTTTTAAGTGGTTACACAAAATTTTCCAGAATTGAATGAAAAATAATTTTGATTCTATGGCTCAAAAGAAGCAATTCAGTAAAAAAGTTAATTAAGAAATACAGGCGCATTGTTCATATTTTAAAAAGAAAAACAATGTAGTGTAAATGTCTGTATCAAGATGTAATTATAATATTTGCACAGAGAGCAGCTTTGCCACATGTCAGATGTTTGTCGAATCAAGAAACTTTAAAACTGACTTTTCCGGTAGCATTTAAAGATTCTATTGTAATGTGTGCACCCCACCAAACACTAATTCACCCTTGCAAGCTGGTTTACATTTGAAAATTATTTTCCTAGAAACTCGTGCTGTTTCTCAACTGCTGCTTAAAAGCAATATCAACGTGCTGTCTATTGACAGCCTTAAAATAAGGAAAACATGCAGGAACAAAACTGCTAAAATTTGTGAATGGTCCATGCAAATATTTTCTTAGGCTTAGGACTAGTCTAGGTTTGAGCTAGAGTTGAACCAAATTACCATTGGGATTAGAGCTTGGGATAATGATCCACCAAAACCAGCAATTTTATCAGTTCAGGTGAAATCATTGGTTATGATTTTATAGAGTCAGGCTGGATGCTTTTCACAACACAGAATATCAAAAACCTTACCTTCACATATCACCCCATATCTCAATTGCCAAAAAGACTGGGCAGGGTATTTTTGAGAAAACAATATTAGGCTGAACTCCGGCAGCTTTACTTTAAATCTCTATTTGGATTTTTCAAAGATGTACAAAGTCTATCAAAATGTGACTGTACATTTACAAAATACTTAGGGGGAGGTCTATACTGATGGAGGGGGTCTGTACTGAGGAGGTCTATACTGATAGAGGGGGTCTATACTGATGGAGGGGGTTTATACTTAGTGGGGGGTCTGTACTGAGGGGGGTCTATACTCATAGAGGGGGTCTATACTGATAGAGGGGGTCTATGCTGAGGGAGGGGGGTCTATACTGATGGAGGGGGGTCTGTACTGAGGGATGTCTATAATGATAGAGGGGGTCCATATTGAGGGAGGGGGTTCTATACTGATGGAGAGGGTTTATACTTAGTGGGGGGTCTACACTGATGGAGGGTGGTCTATACTTAGTGACGGGGTCTGTACTGAGGAGCTATAGTTGGTGGAGGGGGGGTGACACCATGTTTTACCGCACCGGTTGGCACCAACCCTAGTGACGCCACTTACCCTGCCGCAGTATATGTGTGGGTGGTCCTTAATTGGTTAAACAGCTTGGCACAATGTAAGCATGCATACGTGATACCTGGTCAGTCTCTGTGGAAGCTGTAAATTACTGTATTAGCCCTACTGTAAGCTTCTACAGTGATAGCTGTGATCTACAGGGGGCCTTGACGAGTACCCCATACCTTTCTGCCCCTTCTCACTACCTAGTCCAACCACAGGACACTTTACATGTATTGATAAAATGCAATGAATTATCAAAATGCCTGCTGTGCCAACCAAGTGAGCACCCAGAAGATTGTGGCTATCGCTGAATTAGCTAAGGACACTTTCCTGCACAATATTTATAAATGAGTCATTTTTAAACGATAATATTTTTAAGATACAGGGTTAATCAATATGAACACAGACTAAAAATAGGAGATTTATTCACCAGACATGTATTCATACAAAATAGTTTTATATATATTGGTAGACAAAAACAATTGTTACATAAAATCAAGAAAACTAACTGAAACACCCGCTAATGGCAGAGTTGTACTTTTTAAATGACACAGAAATTATAAAACTTCCCTGTAAAATCAATAACCAAGTAAATATGACGATTAGGCATAAGGTCAGTTTTTTTTTTTTTTGTTGCAATAAACATTTTGTATTAAAGAAAAATAAAATTACAAAAAATCACAGATGCAATGTTGTACAAAATATAGGCCACAGTTGCAAATACTGTAGATCTACAATGGACAAAAATATTAACCTTATATCAAAAGCATATTGGACAAAGTATTAAAAAGTGTAATCTTTTAGCAGAGAATATTGCATATGAAATGGGAAACAAAACAGTAAAATAAAATAGAATGAGACAATAAGAGAGAACAATCAGTGAGGATTCTTGGTGAGGGTGTCGAAGGTCAGTATGGGCCGGCAGTGCCACTGCAGGACTCAGAACATCTGTCTTTCACGACATCAACCATTACTAAACTGCAGGCAATTAAGTGAAATAAAATTAGACATTTGCTATGTCAATAAAATGGAAGCTATAAAAATTATAATGAAAAATTGAAGCTTAGAGAAAAATCTACAAGGCCGTTGTGTGTGTGCCTGTGTGTCTGATTGAGTGTCTTTCCATGGCATCCATCCTGATCCTATATACCATTTTGGACAATGGGCTCAGAAACAATTATAATAAGCCTAGCCCAGAAGGTGTAACATATTTTTCATTGGTTGAAAGATCTATTGATTACCTTTTTGTAGATTTAGGTAATACCACTTTCAATAACTAAGCGTGTCCAAGGGCAGCAATACTTGATCTGAAATATCTTCTAAGTAATATGTTCAATCTTCATAATGTGTATCTGTTTGTATAGTGGAGCTGATATACCGTATTTATCGGCGTATAACACGCATTTTTTCCCCCTTAAAATCGGGGGAAAGTCGGGGGTGCGATACCCCCCAAAAAAATGACAAAAAAGGCCAGCGCCGCTGAAAAATAGCGAGCGCTGCCGTAAAAACCAGAAGCGTGGCCGAAAAAGAACGAAGCGCCCCCGGAAAAAGCCGAGCAGACTCTGCTCTGCTCGTAGTCCCGCCTCCCTGCGCTCGCTCCAGAAACAGCAGGGAGGCGGGACCGCGAGCTTAGCCGTCCGAGTTGGCTCGGCTTTTTCCGGGGGTGCTTCGTTCTTTTTCGCCCGTGCTTCGGGTTTTTTCGGCGGCGCACGCGACAGCGTCTCGGCGGCGGGAAATTTAAACCAGGAAAAGAATGAAAATGACGCTGGCAAGCTACAATGGCACTGGGCAAGGCTGCAATGATGCTGGGCAAGCTACAATGACGCTGGGCAAGGCTGCAATGATGCTGGGCAAGGCTGCAATGACGCTGGGCAAGGCTGCAAATTACGCTGGGCAAGGCTGCAAATGACGCTGGGCAAGGCTGCAATGACGCTGGGCAAGCTACAGTGACGCTGGGCAAGCTGCAATGATGCTGGGCAAGCTGCAATGACGCTGGGCAAGCTGCAATGACGCTGGGCAAGCTGCAAATGACGCTTAAATGTAAGTTGTTTTTTTTTTTCCTAAACTTCCCTCCTAAAACTTTTTTTCCTTAAAATGCCCTCCTAAACTTGGGGTGCGTGTTATACGCCGATAAATACAGTGTATATATATATATATATATATATATATATATATATATATATATATATATATATACAGTGCCTTGCGAAAGTATTCGGCCCCCTTGAACTTTTCAACCTTTTGCCACATTTCAGGCTTCAAACATAAAGACATAACATTTTAATTGTTTGTGAAGAATCACCAACAAGTGGGACACAATTGTGAAGTGGAACGAAATCTATTGGATATTTTAAACTTTTTTAGCAAATAAAAAACTGAAAAGTGGTGCGTGCAAAATTATTCGGCCCCTTTACTTTCAGTGCAGCAAACTCACTCCAGAAGTTCAGCGAGGATCTCTGAGTGATCCAATGTTGTCCTAAATGACTGATGGTGATAAATAGAATCCACCTGTGTGTAATCAAGTCTCTGTATAAATGCACCTGCTCTGTGATAGTCTCAGGGTTCTGTTGAAAGCGCAGAGAGCATCATGAAGACCAAGGAACACACCAGGCAGGTCCATAATACTGTTGTGGAGAAGTTTAAAGCCGGATTTGGATACAAAAAGATTTCCCAAGCTTTAAACATCCCAAGGAGCACTGTGCAAGCGATCATTTTGAAATGGGAGTATCAGACCACTGCAAATCTACCAAGACCTGGCTGTCCCTCTAAACTTTCAGCTCAGACAAGGAGAAGACTGATCAGAGATGCAGCCAAGAGGCCCATGATCACTCTGGATGAACTGCAGAGAACTACAGCTGAGGTGGGAGAGTCTGTCCATAGGACAACAATCAGTCGTACACTGCACAAATCTGGCCTTTATGGAAGAGTGGCAAGAAGAAAGCCATTTCTCAAAGCTATCCATAAAAAGTCTCGTCTACAGTTTGCCACAAGCCACCTGGGAGACACACCAAACATGTGGAAGAAGGTGCTCTTGTCCGATGAAACCAAAATCGAACTTTTTGGCCACAATGCAAAACGATACATTTGGCGTAAAAGCAACACAGCTCATCACCCTCAACACACCATCCCCACTGTCAAACATGGTGGTGACAGCATCATGGTTTGGGCCTGCTTTTCTTCAGCAGGGACAGGGAAGATGGTTAAAATTGAGGGGAAGATGAATGCAGCCAAATACAGGACCATTCTGGATGAAAACCTGTTGGAGTCTGCAAAAGACCTGAAAGTGGGACGGAGATTTATCTTCCAACAAGACAATGATCCCAAACATACAGCAAAATCTACAAAGGAATGGTTCACAAATAAACGTATCCAGGTGTTAGAATGGCCAAGTCAAAGTCCAGACCTGAATCCAATCGAGAATCTGTGGAAAGAGCTGAAAACTGCTGTTCACAAACGCTCTCCATCCAACCTCACTGAGCTCGAGTTGTTTTGCAAGGAAGAATGGGCAAGAATTTCAGTCTCTCGACGTGCAAAACTGATAGAGACATACCCCAAGCGACTTGCAGCTGTAATCGCAGCAAAAGGTGTCTCTACAAAGTATTAACGCAAGGGGGCCGAATAATTTTGCACGCCCCACTTTTCATTTTTTTATTAGTTAAAAAAGTTTCAACAATCCAATAGATTTCGTTCCACTTCACAATTGTGTCCCACTTGTTGGTGATTCTTCACAAAAAATTAAAATGTTATATCTTTATGTTTGAAGCCTGAAATGTGGCAAAAGGTTGAAAAGTTCAAGGGGGCCGAATACTTTCGCAAGGCACTGTATATATATACATATTTAGGAATTCTGGTAATCAGTACAATATGAGGGTATAATTTTACTCATCAATATCACATACAATTATTAAATATGGATAAATGTGTTACCCACAAAGCACAAGCACACCTGGAGCTCTAAGCGAAAGGATCTTACTCACAATGTCCAGAGACAGCTTTTCAACCAGCCTCCCTGCAACACTCTTCAGTGAAATGGGTCCTTCTCCAGCCAAGTTTCCTAAGGTAGTATTCTTCAGCGAGTGTCTTTAAGCCTAAGTTATTTGAGGTCCCCAGCCAAGTATATGCTCAGGCCTACCAGAAATCGCTCTTCAGTAACACAGGCTGCCTGCCAGAAGCAGAGCCCCAAGGAGGAGAAACTCTGAACAGATTCTCTTAAACATTTATCATCTCCCCAGCCAATCCTTCTGGGTGCCTCCTCCCAAGAATTGGCTGAGGTAAGATAAATATTCATAGCCCAAAGATTGATCCAGAGGCAGGCAGGAGCAGTCAACCCTCAGGTTTAGGGACAGATCTGACCAGGCCTAAAAAAACAAATTTCTACTTCAGCCAAAAACTAAATGTTTCAAGTCTAGTGCATGCATCCACACCCCCTCCCCTCCTTAAAAAAACTGGCCATGGCCTCATGGTGCTTTACCATCACCTAGTAGTGAAAGTGAATAGTGCAACCACACAAGGTCATACATTTTACCTGACTACACTGAAGTGCTGATTAGTTTGACAAGGAGACATCTGCTTCTCTCATGCAGAAAAACAGAGCCGATCCTATCTAAACTGAAACAGTGCAACCAGCACACAGTAATAGAACAGTAGTCCATGTAACAGTTTCTCTTAGTCACAAGCTTGTGACTAGGCTTCTCCTTGGGAAAAACATACAATGTCATTGGACAAAATGGAAAAATCAACAGCAAACAATGGTAAATACACAAGTCCAACAGACTGTTGCAAGGGCAGAGGGTCCCTCTGCAAAGTCCAATTTGAGGTAGCATGATGTGACATAACATTTGTTAGGTTGGGAAACAGTTCAGTTCTTAATGTGTACAGAGCAACTAGCAGTCAGTAGTAACAGGTTTAGTAGGGCATACACAGTACCTTATATTTGTTATAAAATGAAAAGAAAGGGGGGGTGCTT
This sequence comes from Lithobates sylvaticus, assembly GCA_028564925.1. Lineage (NCBI taxonomy): Eukaryota > Metazoa > Chordata > Amphibia > Anura > Ranidae > Lithobates > Lithobates sylvaticus. The sequence continues at coordinate 338,881,393 of CM053029.1, read as the reverse complement.
ATTTGGGACTTTAGATGAGGCATGGATATGTATTTAAAAATGGTTTAGGATACCTGGAAATAACATTCTCTGTCACGGGCCCTATATGGGAAAATCTGTGTAGCTATAAATAGTTGCTGGTTGATCTGATATATTCAGTTAAAATAGTAAATATTAAATAATGTAACATAATATATGGTACATGAAACATGGTTGTCATTGCATAATGACAAATAATAATCAAATTGGTAGTTATTAATATTTATTGTAGAAAAAACATAGTTGATACAGACAATCACGGATAAACAATGATTGAGTGGATACACAGATCGGATGGACGTGGTTATCCTAAATTAATATTGGGGATAGACTGGGCTTGTCATCCCTAGTGGGAAACTAAAATATTTGAAATTAGTTATTGTCACAATCCCTGAAAGGGAAGATCTGTGTATCCACAAAAAATTGTTGAGTCAATCCAATACATCAGAGTACAGTTTAAATTGATAAATTATATACAATGTGTCATGGTGTATGACACAATGGATCATGCATAACAGCATAAAAAGGTAAAAACAATCATATTGGCATATATTGATGTATATTTGGAAAAGAAATGGTAGGTACAGATAATCACAATTTTTTGAAAAAATATAGTAAATGGATACACAGAGCAGATGAATAAAGTTGTCCTGAAATATACATGTTGTTTAATAAAGTTGTACAATTGGGGTAAAACTTGTCTTGGCATCCCTGAGTATGTAACATGTATTATGTTACATTATTTAATATTTACTATTTTAACTGAATATATCAGATCAACCAGCAACTATTTATAGCTACACAGATTTTCCCATATAGGGCCCGTGACAGAGAATGTTATTTCCAGGTATCCTAAACCATTTTTAAATACATATCCATGCCTCATCTAAAGTCCCAAATAAGCACCCCCCCTTTCTTTTCATTTTATATAAAATAGGGATGGAGGCATGCATATGTTATGTTAGGGTCCAGCAGCGCACATATTTATTTGTTAGTCCAGGACCTTGACCATCCTCCTATCTGGATCCCAAACATTGGTGACCCCCCCCAGATCAGCACCCTCATAACTACTGTTCTTAGGGGCTCACATTCCAATATGGTAGACACTGGCTCCTCCAGAACACAGACAACAGATGCAGCAGCAAGCACCAGCTTCTCCATAAGGCCCCATGCACACAAGACACTGTTAAATGCGCATTCAGAGGCAGTTGGACACTTTTTTCAACTGCCCCTGAACGCATGCAATGTTATCCTATGTGTCCATGTAAACAGTCTTGTTTTTTCCCGTTTTTATGCAGGTGCGTTTAACCTTGTTTTTTCAGAAGCAAAAAAATGGGTTCAGACACTTTGCTTTTCCACGTTTCAGACGCAAAAGGCAGCTAAACGCGACACGCACGTTTACCTGCCTTTTTTCTGTTTATAAGTGTTTTTAAAGGAAACCAATTTTTTGGACCAGAAAACTCAGAAATATGATGGTAAACCATAAAAAATACTAAAAAAATTGGTTTAAAATGTCGTAATTAAAAGCATATATACTCACTGATGCAATGCCATAAAAAACTCTATTTTTTTAGGTAGCTTAGACAATGGAGGAATGCCTCCACTTCTTTGCCCCAACCCTTCATCCAATTTCTAATCTAATCAGTGACTCCACCTAGTCTGACCAAAGCATAGCAATGTCTTTTTTTCACAAAGAAAAACCTGCATATCAATGTCTAGTCAGCCCCAACGCCCCACCATGTTTGTGAAATATCCAACGGGCATTCGCTGTACCATCAACGGATGGGTCCAAGCTCTGACTCTGGACCTCTCACGGAATTTTTACGACGACGTTGCTGCCTCATCAAGAGCAACATCAGGAGCATTTTCTGACATATATTCAATATGGGATCCATTTCCAAAAAAAAAAAACACAGAAAGAGAGGCAAATGCGAGTTTTGTTTTAAAATTAACCGCTGGACTTGGCAGTCCGGCGGACAATACGGCCGTCTGTAGTATGGTCCGGCGGACCAAAAAGAACGCATGCTCAGTAGCAAGTATGTCATGGAATCGCTCGGTCTGGTAAAACTAGCCTTCATATTGAAGCTAGCACATTCGTCACGCTGCTGATTCTTTGATATTTTAATACAGGGGAATTTATATTTTATCGTGCATGAAGAATGAGGTTGCCTTGCTGCTTATATTCACACAGAGTCCTCCCGAACGTTTTTCTTCATCATTAATTTGTGAAATGAGATATATATAGAGCGAGATATATCTAGATTTTTTTTTTTGTCATTTTTTTTTTTTTTGGTTGTTTTCGGTTTGAAAAAGTATTTTGGATTCCACATGATTAAATTGGGAAATCAGCAGAGCTTGCCCTTAATTCAGATGTTACTCTCACATTTACAGCGACTGCACTTGCAGTGCAATTGAAGTTGCACTTTCCACTTGTATTGTCAAATGAACGTGCGTTTTGTAAATAACCTCCATATTATTTAGACATGTACCTGCCTACTCCTAAACAAACTATGTTTTTCAATTACAAACGCATATAGTATTATTTTGTTTAAATTAAATTTCCATTTATTCTGGTTAAAACAAGGGGAAACAAAATAGGAAGGCAACACTGGAGCCACTTTGAGATTTTGGGAAGGCTTTTTTCCCCCACGGCAGACATCAAGTTTGTGAACTAAAAAATGAAGATTGGGCATATTCAATACAATAGGGAGCACAACATTGTCTAGGAATCACACAGACCAGGAACAGCAGCAGATGACATCTATGTCCCCAAGCTGTGGCACTACAACAGCCTGCGTCTTCTGTCAGACCAGACTGAAGCCAGGCAATCACTTCCGACTCTTCTTTGCAGCCTTCCCACCACGCTTCCCTGCAGTCTTCCCTGCACGCTTCCTTGGAGGCTGTACCTCTGGTGGCGGACTTGTGGTAGGAGGAGGAGAAGGAGGAGGAAGAGGAGGAGGAGTTGCTGTCGGGTCTGCATCTGTCAGGCTGGTGGATGCAGTCAGTTCACCCCTCAAACCCCCCTGAAGAGCCACAAAAAATAGGCCCTCACACAGCTGCCGTTGGCCCTTCTCCATTTACAACAACTTGCTGGCCAAGTAGGTGGCATAGGCCTCTTCAGGATTGGGGGGTCTTCTGAGAACCTCACTCGCCTCCTCAACCCTGGTCATCCTCCTGGGCCTTCTTGTGGCTATGCGCAGGGGAGAAACTTGACTCATTACAGTCTGGCTCGTGCTGGGCACAGCCACCTCCTGGCTCTGGCTGGTCATGGCCTCCTCCTCCATACCACTTGTCCCGGCATCCTCCTGGGTGAGCTCATCCTGTGTCAAAAGAAAAAACAAAATCAAACACATGTTTTTTTGGTTATGGCCTCCTCAATCAGACAATTTTACATTTCTTACGTGCAAATACATTTCACCATGTATCAAAAAGGCTATCATTTTGACCCCAGCATTTTGCAAGCAGTTCACCAATCTGTTTTAAGGTATTTTTGCCCACTACTGTATAGTTATATGTATACATATGTAGCACCAACACTTTTTAGAAGTGGGCGCTATTTTTTTTTTTTGTTTGTTAAGAATTCTGAGTTCAGGGTGTTAATTGTTTGACATTTTTACGTTGACATCAGTTTGTCTGGCCTGTGCTGGAGTTCTGGCTGGTCCTAGGTGAGGTGAGGCACCTGTGACAGGCTCACAACACAGTCTGGTTGTACACATTATTAGGTTACAATTGCTCGGACACAATCAGTGGGAGCGTCTAACCCCACTGTGTATTTTGGGAAGCGGGATTTGAGATGCTAAGGTCATGTGTTCAGGCTTGAGCTTCACTTTTGATTCCTGGTTCTGGTCCGCAACAACCCCACAAGTGTTCCTGGGCCCAGGAGTGTCTGCTGGCCCTGGAAGCCTGGTCACCCTGACCAGCCCCAGAGGCCCTCGTTGTCTGTGGTGGGGATCCATCCGTTCCCGAGCCTCAGAACTGGCTAGTTTGAGGCACAGTAATTGAAGGAGGATTCTGAAGTGTCCCCGTGTCCTCTCAGGATTGGAGAGGCACAGAGACTCGTACCGGCGAACATGGGGGAGGGGGCTCTTCGGAGGAGGGCAGTGGGGCTGGCTGCTTGTTAGGAGCTGAGATGTATGGACACTAGTGAATTGCCATGCCCTACTGTTTTGCTGCAATGGCTGAAAGCTAAAGGTAACATCGGAACTGTTGCAAAAAAACACCCTTTCCTTACAACATAGTGTGTGGCGGACACTTTGCTGGTTCCAAGTCACTTGTTGTTTGCTACATCTGCGGACAAGGGTATATCCAACAGTGAAGTGTCCAGTTTTGAGGGGCTACTCTCTGGCCTTTCTTACTAACCTTTCTTGGGCTGCCAGCAGTTCAGAAGTGCCTGAGCTTTTTCACCCATGCCCTCAATTTACAACCGAGACACTGTGTAATGTTTAAACGTTGTTAAATAATGATCCAAAATCTGACCAAATTAAAGGTGCTTTGAGTATGGGTCTCCGCAATTGATGGTTACTAACCTGGGGAACCCCTAGACAATGAATGACAAGCTACAAGAAGCGGGTAATCGGTAAGCCGTGAAAAGACATAGCGGCCTGTTATAGAGTGGGAGTGGAGGTGGTTCCGCATAATAGAATTTCTGATTAAAACATACATTTGTAAGCAATTCAAATCTTTACATTTAAATCATTAATATTCACCCAATCACTATTTAGGCCAAAAAAATATACCTGGCTCCAGCTGGGCGCATCAACTAGCTCCAAGGTGTAAGGGTCTTCTACTTCCGTGGAAGCCTCAGCTGGGGTGGAGGGAAGAGTGGGGGGAAGGGTGGAGGGAAGGGTGGAGGGAAGAGTGGACAGTGATTGCCTGGGTTCCATCTGGTCATCTAGAAAACGCAGTTGGTTGTAGTACCACAGCTTGGGTACATAAACCTTCTCTGCTGCTGCTCCTGATTTTAGTGACTCCGCAATCTTCTTGCGCTCCCGCTTGTACATATGCCTCAAACTTGAAATTCTGGCTTCAATAAACTTGATGTCTGCCTTGGGGATGCGAGTCTTCACAAAATTCAAAAGTGGCCCCAGTGTTGCCTTCCGTACATCTCTATTACCATATAAGGTTTTTTTTAACTCCCACAGGTTTTGGTTTTTCCTGTAGAGCGTTATAAATTGGCTCATGAAAGCCTCCTCCTTAAATGGATTTACGTTGAATGTTGCCATGTTTCTGTTTTTGTTAGTAACGTCAATACACAAGACAAAAAACACAAATGTCACTAAAAACTCACATTCAGTTTTTCTTCAAAAAATTGACACAACACACCCACACACCCACACACCCACACACCCACACACCCACACCCACACATGAGTAAAAAATGCAGGTCCAAAACACAATAAACCATAGTGATGTATCCTAAAAACCCTTACCTTCGTCCAGAGCGCTCGCTACTTCCGTTCGAAAAACACGTGGCCGTCAAAATAGCCTTATATACACTGCGCACGCTACACTGCGCACGCGTCGAACTCCGCCTGCGTCCTCCTCATCGCCCGCCCATGACGTTCCTTGTGACGAGAATTCTCCACCCCGCTTTCCCTCGTTGCACTGTGGGTGAATAATTAGATGAAGATGGCGGACACATTCTCAGCAAGTAGCGCGGAGGAAAGCCCAGAACCCCAGACATCTGCATCCAGCAGCAGATATAAGGCCACCAATATGGCCTTTGAAGAGATGGTGGAGATGGTGGACATCCTCCAAAGGGAAGATTACGACGGGGAAAATGGCCCCTACCCTCGACCCAACTTACGGAAGGACCAGATTCTCACTACAGTTGTCAGCACCCTGGAGCATAAGTTCGGCATACGAAGGGGCAAGGATCAACTGCGCAAGCGATGGTCCGACATTAAATCCAGGGAGCACGATCAGTACTGGAGAATTAAAAAAGCGATCAAAAAAAGTAAGTAATTGACGTGCGCTACTATGCTTCTATTTGATATCTCGAATCTTGCGAAGATTTTATTAGAACTCGTACGTGAATCTTGCGAAGTTGTTGTAGATCTCGTACGTGAATCTTGCGAAGATTTTATTAGAACTCGTACGTGAATCTTGCGAAGTTGTTGTAGATCTCGTACGTGAATCTTGCGAAGATTTTATTAGAACTCGTACGTGAATCTTGCAAAGATTTTATTAGAACTCGTACGTGAATCTTGCGAAGTTGTTGTAGATCTTGTACGTGAATCTTGCGAAGATTTTATTAGAACCCGTACGTGAATCTTGCGAAGATTTTATTAGAACTCGTACGTGAATCTTGCAAAGTTGTTGTAGATCTCGTACGTGAATCTTGCGAAGTTGTTGTAGATCTCGTACGTGAATCTTGAGAATATTTTAGGCAATTTCGTTTGTCATTATAAAGTTTGTGGAGTTTAACTGGCAGTGGGTTATTTTAGTTGTAATGTTTTTTATTATTGTCAGGATATATTGTATTACTACTGTAGTAATGGTTTTGTGGGTAACTCACACAGGGACTCCAGAGGATGGTTTGGGGGGGGCTCCATCTGTTAAAGAGGGTGTCCGGCTAAAAATTACAAAGAAATGGTCAGCATCTACAAATACTGTAGCTTTTCGAATAATTACACTCACCTGTCACAGGGTCCAGCGACCTCAGCACCCGAGGCCAAACCGTCCCTTGGATGCTGCAGCCACCATCTTTGATATTGGAATCAGGAAATTTATCTTTGCTGCTTCACTTCCCGGTTCCCTATTGGGCATGCGCCAGTTGCGCAATGCAATAGGACTGGTCCGCGCTAGCTCTGGGACCCGTGTGTGTCCCAGCAGACAGCACGGTGGGACGGGAAGTGGCGTAGACTTCTGTGGGAGTCTATGGCCGGATGTGTGTGCAAATACCTGCCTTAGACAGGTATCTGCAACCCCTCCCCCCTGAAAGGTTCCAAATATGACGCCGGAGGGGTGGAGGGATCCAATGAGCGGAAGTTCAACTTTAGGGTGGAAGCCCGCTTTAAGTATTGGAGTTTGACTAGATAGGGATTTCAATTATGTATTCAAGTAGGATCTTGTAACAAACTGCTAATAATTGGACACCACTTTGAACCAATGTTTAATATTCCTATTTAGGGACTCAAATATCAGGGTGCTTAAAAGTGTACCTTTGTGTTCCATTTCCATAGGGGGGAAAAGACCCAGACCTCACTCAGGACATCCCAGGACCTCCCGGCCTCACCAGCCTAATTGGGCAATTAGCCCAAGCCCACGCGGGGATGTGGAGGAAGAAGAGGTGCTTGAAGTCGAGCACATCTGCACCCCACCAAGTGAGTGTCTGAGAACACAGATTGAGCTACTAAATTCATGTCTGCATGTTTTTGACCTTTTTTTTCTTTGGTTTTATCTACCAAACTTTTAGGTGATGATCTGGTTGTGGAAGGCCAAGCTGCGGAGCCATTTTCATCAGACAGTGCCCACGGGCTTATTGGGCAGATCATGGCCTGGAATCTGCAGCTGGAAAGGATGCAAAAGCAGTTGCAAATCATGCAGAACGAGATGGCCACCATGCAGCAGGGAATGAAGGACATGATTGATGTTTTGGGGAGAATCTAATACCCCATTTCCAGTTCAAAGCATCAATCATGTCCTTCATTCCCCTTTTGATATGCTAATTTTTCCCAATTTGAGAGGCCAAATTTTGAAGATGCACATGGTGTGTCAACATGTGCTATGTGCCATCAGGGGATCTCAATGTACGCATTTTGTGTTTGCAACCCCTTCATCATAATGCTAGTAGGTGAGAGGAAGGGGTTTCACACACAAAACACGTCCATTGATTCCCCATGATGGAAGATAGCACATGTTGACATTACCCATTTTGAAGTTCAATTGGTTTGCATCTTCAAAATTTGGCTTCTACTGTACATGGGTGACATCAACAAGTTGAACTTTGTAAGTTCCATACTTTTAGATTGTGTAAATATATATATATATTTTTTAAAAAAGGTTTAATCTGTTTTAAACCTTGTTTTAATAATTTTTCGCAAAAAACTAAAAAAAAATGGGATTCACCCAAAAAAAAAATGTTCCAAAAAAAAAATGGGATTCACCCAAAAAAAAAAAAAAATGTTCCAAAAAAAAATGGGATTCACCCCAAAAAAAAATGTTCCAAAAAAAAAATGGGATTCACCCAAAAAAACCCCCAAAATTTTGGATGTGCACTATAATAAACCAAAAATGTTTGCACTAATGAAACAACGTGTGTGGCTTCTTCTTTTTCAATACTACCAGTTTGATCCAAAAATGTGGGGGGACATTGCCAAAGGGGCTTATTTACTAAAGTCCCACAAAGTATTTCACGAGAAGAAGTGCAATAGGAGAACATAGAAAACAGACCAACAGAAAAGCAAACAATACGAAAAACACATTTTTATGGTAAAAATAAATGTATTTATTTTGTAAAAATAAAGTAATTTTTAAGGGTATGCTGCCATTGCAATGGCCCCCCTAACATTAAAATAGGTGACATATCTGTCCCGCACTTGCTGTGCTGATTGGGGGGCCAAGCCAAGACGGCTATGATCCAGCCCTGTCATCTCGGGGTCACCTCCGGCCTCAGGCCCAATAGGTAGAATGCAGCTGGCCGAGTGCTTGCGTAGATAATTATGCAGTACGCAGCAGCTCAGAATAATCGTGTTCAGTTTGTATTCTGCCAGATGTAGAGAAGTTAAAAACAAACGGAAGCGGTTGGCCATAATGCTGAAGGCATTTTCAACCACCCTTCTTGCTCTGGCCAACCGAAAATTAAAAACCCTCCTCTCAGGGGTGAGGGATCTTTGGGGAAATGGCCTCATCAGGTGTTCACCCAGACCAAACGCCTCGTCTGCAATAAACACAAAGGGGAGTCCCACCACATTCTCCGCATCTGGTGGCAGCTCCAGGCCACCAGTCTGGAGACGATGGCAGAACTCCGTCTGGTTAAAGACTCCTCCATCAGACATCCGGCCATTTTTCCCCACATCAACATAAAGGAAGTCATATTGTGCCGACACCAACGCCATCAACACAATACTATTGAACCCCTTATAGTTCCAATAGTAAGACCCCGAATGGGGTGGGGGCACAATTCTGACATGTTTGCCATCAATCGCCCCTCCGCAGTTGGGAAAGTCCCAACGGGCAGCAAACTGGGAAGCCACAGTCTGCCATTCCTGTGGCATGGAAGGACACTGTGGAGTCAAACAGAAAGATACAATTATAAGTAAATACAAACCAAAACCCAAAACTAAATCCAAGAAATTAACAAACTATTTTGAGCAACATATGTATTTTTTAAAGTAGTAATTTAAAAAATATAAAATATGAAAGATAAGGGCCAATTCTCTGATTGATGACCCCTCTGATGGCCCAGAGAACATAATAATGGGGATGTGGGTGGGGGGTAATTAATTCTAAAAGGCCACACACTACCCATGAACAGAATTTAACCAGGTGGGGGGGGGGGGGGGTTAATTATAAGGCCACACACTACACATGAACAGAATTTAACCAGGTGGGGGGGGGGTTAATTATAAGGCCACACAGTACACATGAACAGAATTTAACCAGGTGGGGGGGTAATTAATTATAAGGCCACACAGTACACATGAACAGAATTTAACCAGGTGGGGGGGGGGAATTAATTATAAGGCCACACACTACACATGAACAGAATTTAACCAGGTGGGGGGGGGATTAATTATAAGGCCACACACTACACATGAACAGATTTAAAAAAGAGGGGCAAGGGGGTGAAAGGGTGGGTGAGGAAAGCAGTACAATGGAGCTGTTAAGATACATTTTAGTTATAATAAAGGGACTAGGCTATGGGTGTATATGGGCCCAAGATTGCATGCTGGGGAGGTTGGTGCAAGCAAATATGCATGTAGGCCACTAAAGAAGAAATTCCAAACAAATTTCTAAGTAAACCACCCAAAAAAACAATAATAAAATTTCAAAATGCATGCATGAATAGGGGACATTCATAGAATAGTCCTATCATGGTAATTAGCTAATGATGAAATGAATGCACTACATTAGCAAACATACAAGACATATTATGTAATTTTAAAGGAGAAAACTTACCTTAATATATTCCTCCTGCAGGACGTGAATAATGGCAGAACAGGTCTCTGGAATAATGATCCCCAGAGCCTGGGGAGAGATGCCTGTCGTGAACTTGAGGTCCTGCAAGCTTCTCCCCATCGCCAAGTAACGCAACGTGGCGACTAGCCTCTGCTCCGCAGTGATGGCTTGCCGCATGCAGGTATTCTGCCTGCTGATAAAAGGGGACAGCGAAGCCAACAGGCGGTGAAAAATGGGGTCCGTCATCCTGAGATAATTCCTGAAATCATCAGGATTATTCTCACGGATCTCACGGAGCAAAGGCATATGTGAGAATTGGCCACGCTGGCACAGCCAATTCTTGGTCCATGAACTCCTCCTCACCCTGTTCATGGACTGGACTCGGGCCAAAGTGTTAACCGCAACACCGAGCCCCTGCACAGCACAAACTCGTTCCCGAGTACGTCCACACTCCATGGCTTCAAAACGGTCGGCTGGTCAAACAAAAAACTTAACAGAACGCACTGAAAAACAGCAAGGCCTATGAAGAACGACCTGAAGAACAGGAGCGAGCGGACCAGAACGGCCTGAGAACAGGTACGAACTGATCCACACGCACTGAAAGACAGATACAAACTTCACAAGCACAAACTGAATGGCAGAAAACGAGCATATTAAGCAGAAGTCTGAGAAGCGCGAATCGGTTCTAACCAAACATCAACTAACACGAGATACACACGAGATTAGTTTACGGTGCCCAAAGGGTGTCGTTTTGAATCTTGAGCTTCCTTTTTATAGTCCCGTCGTACGTGCTGTACGTCATCGCGTGAACCGCCGGACTTTTAGTGTGATCGTGTGTGGTCAAGTCCGTTCGCTTTCAAGTCCGCCGAAGCCCAGCTGGAAAGTCCGGCGGATTGTCCGCTGGACTAGGTCCGGTGGACAAAGTCCCTTCGTGTGTACGCGGCATAAGGCGGACTTTTGGGGACACTAAGGCGGACACTAGCATAGTTCTGTTCATGATAAATATATTGATCTGTACAGACACTATACTAGCAATGGCGGCGAACTATAGTGTTATGGTGTAGTAATCTATAACTTCTCAACTGTTTATTAGAAGAAATCAGTGCTAAACACTTACAGAAATAAGGTATAAAAAGAGCATTAATAGAACCAAGGAATCCTAGAAGTCGATAGAGCAGTATACAGGATTGGCTTGTGTGGTGCCTCACGGACATGCATTTTTTTTCGAATTAACGTCCTCTGGGGCGCAATCATTTTTTTTTTGTTTGTTTATAATCTACCTAACAGACCCTGGCTGGGAGGGATGCTAACTGGTCCTGATGCTATCTGACACTATCTGGTGTTGCAAGTGAAGCTAATACAGTGATCAGTGATAAATACTGTACACCGACACCAAACTATGGCACTGGCTGGGTGACAGGGGGGTCAAAGGGATAACTGAGGTCAATTAAAGGGTTAATGTGTAGGATGTGGCTAACTAGGGTGTGTGGGTGTAAAATGTGCTTATTATAATCTTGCTTTCTTCTCTCCCTGAACTGAACGGGTTCATGAAGAGAAGAACCAACACGATCCTGTATCTGTGTTTACAAACATAGGCACAGGGCTGCACTGTCATTGCCTACAGCCAATCAGCAGGGTCCTGGACAAATTGGAAGGCCGGGTACCGGCCTGAAGTTATGGGAGGAGCCCGGAGGGTATTTAAGCAGCACAAAGGCCGCCGGTCTTTGTCGGTTTCCTGTGCGAGATATCTGATACGTCAGACATCTAGGACCGACTCGTTCGTGACAAGCGCTGTTGGTGCCGGTTCGTGAGCTCCGTTTCGTCTGTCCGTCTCCTTGTTGTTGCAGTCCCGCGTTCCGTGTTCGTAAGTCGTGTTGTCCCTTCGTGTCGCACTCGTGTCGCCGAGTCGCGGTTCCGTACAAAGAGTCTGGTTCGGCTGTCGCAGGTAGGGCTTCGGCTCCCATGTTTTACGTTCTCATGCACTGCTTATCATGTCACTAAACTGTGGTCTACGTAGCTCACGAACCACGCACCGCTTGCCTCGATAAACAACATACAGCCACACGCACGTTTTTGGTTGAACACGGTCGGGAGCCACCTAGTGGCACGCACCTTCAGGGCTGCCCGCCATGACACTCCGGCCGATGCCGCGTCCGGCACTCAAGGGTTCCCCTTACGCGGTCGGAGTACGCAGGCTTTGAAGCGTTCAAACGTAGCTCGCTCACGGGTGCCGTTCGCACTCACACACAGCGATCATGTCATGTCAAATCGGTCTAGTCAGTTGCCGGGTCACTGGTTACGTTCCGAGTCTGTTGGCATGTTAAACGCACAAATTACTTCGACCGTGTCGAAAACATTTCATTGTATTAGCATGGCAATCATTTCATCATTTCAAACATGGCTAACGTATCAGGCCACTCGGTCATGCTAAGTCATTTCGCATCAGTTAAACAGGGCGTTCATGCCATCATTTCGATCCTGGTCGCACTCAGATTCAAGTCATGTCACACTTACGCACGGATTTGTCTCGGGGTACCCAGGTTACGGCCGCATTACCATACATGTTTCAGAGATTGGCCCACAGCTCGTACGGATGCGGGCTCGAGTCCAGTCTTTGGCATGATTTCGGTCATTGGCCACGTATCGGTCTGAGTCCGGTCGCATCCGGGATGCATCGATTCGCACTGATTCGCCTAGCCGCTCGGCCTCCTTTCTATACATGCTCCAGAGATTAGATTCGGTTACAAGTTGCTCGGTTTGTTGAAATCTAGTCTTTGTCATGGTTTCATTTCGGTCACCATACCTCTGGGTAGGTCCGGTCGCATCCATAGATGCTCCGATCGGGGCAATCCAGACGCACGACTACCCGGCCTCATTTCAATACATGCGCCAAGGGCGGAATCGCATCACAGGTTGCGTTCATTCTTGATTCTGGCCCCTGTCATGGTATATCATTTCTGTCACCTTACCACGCCCGGCAGGAATGCAGTCACTTCCCCACACTAATTCGTGTCGGTGTGCCCTAGGCCGGCCTCATTTCAATACATGCGCCAGGGACGGAATCGCATTTATAAAAAAAAAGAAACTTTTGATTCTTGTCCTTGTCATGTTATGTCATTTCTATGTCACCTTACCACGCCCCGGCGTTAATTGGTCACCTCCCTGTACGAATTCGCGCCGGCGTGCCCTAGGCCGGCCGCATTTCAATACAAAAAAGAAAAAAAAAAAAAAAGAAAGGGGTTCAGTCACTAGACAGTGGCATGATGATCGAGGTCGCTGGCACACGAGTGCTTGCGTTCCAAATGCATGCTGTAGCACTTGGAGTCGGACCCTTTGGCAGCCTGGATGTCACAGTTCGGCCCCAGCGTACCCAGGCAGTTGGCCTCATTTCACGGTTGCCTCATTTCTGTACGTGCTCCAGAGTCCGGCTCACAGTCACCCCCATACGGTACGACCGGGCCGGGCCCTGTCACGGGAAGTTCATTTCAGTTAAGGCAACATGTCGTGTCAGTCATTCGTGTTGTTGTCTGTCATTTGATTCCACAGCTGTCTCGGCAGTCGACTTAAGTCACTATCGCCTGTTGTTATCATCAACGTTGGGTACCGTCGCTCTGGACGGCAGCAGTTTCAGGCTCTTAAATAGGTACTTTCTCTCACACTCTCTCAGGTCAGTCGGATTCAGTAGGTCCACCTGCACCAGCTTGATCAGGGTTCCAGCAGGTAAAAAAAAAAAAAAACGCAGGGGCGTGGGGGGCTCCTGCTTTTTCATGGCAGGTACGTATACCGTAGGTTACACGTCCAAACTCATTTCTTGTCACCTCTTTATAGGCCCAGCCTGCAGACACGTGACCAGTCAACTAAGTAACGGCTCCGTCGGCTGTCCGCCGAGCTGAGGCGCAGAGGGATACCCTTCTCGTCCGCAGCCAGGAAGGCGGAGCTATTCAGGCTCCTCTTCCCACCACCGGCCGCAGCAGGCTCCAGCAGCCAGCAGGCGTCCCTGGAGTCTATTTCAGCCGCCGTTGCTCAGCTACACACCCTCGTGTCTTCCCTGTCTTCCTCGATCATTGAGGTCCAGGACAGGGTGTCACGTCTAGAGGCCAGCCCGGCCGCCACGGTTCCGGACCCTGCGGTGGTCCCAGCCATCAGTGCACCGGCCGCAGGTAGTGAGCTTGCCACGACTACCGTTCATCCTTCCCACCTGGTGCCACCCAGCGTAAGGAAGGACATTTTAGAGGGCAGAGACGTTAACCTGGCCTCACTCATGATCTCGGTCCATGACTTGGCCGAGAACAAGGCCTACACCTGGGGGGACGTCTCGGTGGTTTTGAAGGCAAAGGATCCGAGGCTCAACAGAAAGCTCACGGTGCCCGAGTTCACGCTCGCTTTCGGCATGTTCAGGGATGTGCTGTGCTCAGCCTCCCCGGGCAGGCGGGAGGAACTGGACCTCTACCTCCATTTGATCGTAGACCTGGGCCACAAATACGGTGGCTCAGCGTTCTACGATTATCATCGATCCTTCTCGGCCAAAGCCGCGGCCAGATTCTTACAGTTCCATTTGACAACGGACTGGAGCGTGGTGGACACTGAGTTGTTCTGCCGCCACTTTGCGGGTCTACGCTCCCCGCTATGTGCTGTCTGTCAGTCAGCATCCCACACCACGGTCTGGTGTGCCAACATAGCCTCTGTCCACCCGATAGCTAGCACGGCCTCTACCAGCACGAGTCAGGCTCAGCAGGCCCCGGCGCAAGGGCAGAAGGTGGACAAGTTGGGACGTCCGGTGCGGATGGTTGGGGGAGCCGCCATCTGCAACAACTTCAACTACGGCTCCTGCAATTTCAGCCAGTGCCGGCTCTTGCACGTTTGCACCCTATGCCAGAGGGCGCACCCCAGGGTCCTGTGTGAGGTCAAGCAGAAGAAACCGTGACTAAGCCGGGTCAATGTCCTTTGGCTCGATGTTTACTTGACCTCACACCCCACTCCATCACTCGCCAGCTACCTCATCCGAGGTTTCACCGATGGGTTTCATACTGGGCTCATCACCCTGCCCCACTCCACCCACGAATGTCCGAACCTGCGCTCAGCAGCAACAGATGAGCCAGCTATTGATGTCCTTCTTCAGACGGAGTTGGATCGGGACTTTATGATAGGCCCGTTCAGTCAGTCTCCCTTTAGTATCTGGAGGGTTAGCCCTATCGGGCTTGTACAGGGAAAATTTTCAAATAAAAAACGTCTGGTGTATGATCTGTCAGCGCCTCATTCTTCCGTCGTTCCCAGTCTCAACTCGCTCATCCCCTCCGAGGAGTTCTCACTGAAGTACGCTTCGGTAGATATGGCTATCCAGGCCATTCTCAGGACTGGGGTGGGTGCTTGGCTCTCGAAGGCGGACATATCTGACGCCTTCAAGCTGCTGCCCATACATCCTTCCCTGTGGTGCTGGCACGGCATCAAGTGGAGGGAGCGATATTATTTCGCGACCAAATTGACCTTCGGGTCTAAGAGTAGTCCTTGGTTATTTGACAAGTTCGCGGAGACCCTGGCGTGGATCCTTCTCCACAAGGCACAGTGCCACGAGGTCATCCATTATTTGGATGACTTCCTTCTGATAGAACCACCCGGGGCTCCCCCAGGGGACCTTGGAAAGTTGAGGACGGTTTTCGACAATCTGAACGTCCCCATAGCGGAACACAAGGTTGACGGCCCGGCGCACAAGATCACGTTCTTGGGCATCGACCTTGACATGCTTACCATGCAGGCCAGCCTTCCCGCAGATAAGTTGGACCGTATCAGGACGGTTCTGCGAGAGTTCACCCGGTGGGGGGATGTACTCAGAAGCAACTTCAGTCTCTCCTTGGGATGTTGAATTTTGCTGTGAGGATCATCCCCCAGGGCCGCTCCTTCGTGTCCCGGTTACTGGTCTTCCTGTCCTACACTCAGGACCCAGACAAGGTCATCAGGCTGGATTCAGCAGCCAGGGCAGATCTGGCCATGTGGGAACACTTTCTTAGTAATTGGAACGGTGTGTCCCTGTTCATCCCAGTAGTGTCCACGCTGTCACCCCAGGTGGTGACCGATGCGGCGGCATCCACAGGATGCGCCGCCATTTTTGGCCATTTGTGGTTCGCCGCCCCTTGGCCTCCTCAGGCACTAGCCACACCGGGCTTCACTACCACGTCAGCCCTCTTTGAGCTGTTCCCCATCGTAGCAGCCGCTCACCTATGGGGTCACCATTGGTCTGGACAGACTGTGGCTTTTACGACAGACAATCAAGCCACAGCCGAGATCATCAGCAAGGGCAGGTCTAAATCCAGGCCCGTCATGTCCTTCCTCCGCAGACTGGTCCAGCTATCCCTACAACATCAGTTCAATGTTTACTGCTCATTCATTCCAGGGAAGTTCAACTCAGCAGCGGACGCACTCTCCCGTTTTAACTTTATTTCTTTCTTTGAATAGATGCCAGGAGCCTACCATCTCTCAGCCACTATCCCGGATTGGTCACAACTGACCTTGGACTAGCCCCACATTTACAGTCAGCTACTAACATCATCATCAGCAACACCCGGCGGGCCTACCGGACGGCCTGGAGGGCGTTTAATAAGTTCCTGCCCCATCGCCCTCGGGAATCTTCCAGCGTCAAGCAGGTTCTGGCGTTTATCGCTTATTGCCATTCTCACCTAGCACTGTCACACAGCACGATACGCCAGTACGTGGCCGGGGTGCAGCACTACTTGTCACTTCAAGACCCCGCAAGGCCTTCGGTGTTCTCCTGCCACGCAGTAAGGGCTCTACTGCGTGGAGTTCAGAAGCACCAGCCGCCAGTCAGCCCGAAGCGGCTGCCTATCACTGGGGAGATCTTTAAGGGGATGTCTGACATCCTGGATAGGTCCCCTTTCGGTCTCCTCCTCAGCACCGTCCTGCAGGCTGCGATACACATGGCGTTTTATGGGTTTCTACGGCCCAGCGAGTTCACTCGCAGCCACCCAGCTGGTCCAGTCTTGCATAGGAGTAATCTCTGCCGCCACCAGGATCACTACGTGCTTCACTTGGCGACGTCTAAAACTCAGCAGCGAGGTTCCGGAGTAGATATTCACCTGTACAGGACCCACAACAACTGGTGCCCAGTTGCCGTGTTAAACCGCTTGACGGCACTGATATCCGACCGCCCAGGGTCCTGTCCGCTTTTACCCTTTCCAGTAAAACCCCTCAACTCGTCGCAGTTCGTGGAACATGTCCGGGTCCTTCTCGGCAATCTTCAATTGGACCCCAGCCAGTACTCCGGGCATTCATTCCGGATCGGGGCGGCCACGACGGCCTCAAGACAGGGGGTTCCGGACCATGTGATCAAGAAACTAGGTCGGTGGAAGTCGGCCTGCTTCTCTCGCTACATACCTAACCCACAGTTGGAGATGGCTCAGGCCTTTGCCCGACTTACTCAGTGACATTTACCTTTAATAAATAATTATCCCCTACCTGAAGGTTTTTGCCCCCTTATTTTGGTGTACCATACGGTAGACCAAGGCACACTTTCAGGTCTATTTCATGTTGGTAAGTTTTGTGTTGTTCCTATGTGTCATCGTTACTCATGTCGTCCGTAGGGCTCTAGACCATAAATTGGAAGGCCGGGTACCGGCCTGAAGTTATGGGAGGAGCCCGGAGGGTATTTAAGCAGCCCAAAGGCCGCCGGTCTTTGCCGGTTTCCTGTGCGAGATACCCACCCACCCTCCCCTTTTTAAAAGCTTCTTCCAAGTATTCTTACCCCAGACTGAATACTCATTTCACATTATTCCATAACTACTTATTTTATCATTCCTTATCTAGGGTATGCCCCCTTATTTTGGTGTACCATACGGTAGACCAAGGCACACTTTCAGGTCTATTTCATGTTGGTAAGTTTTGTGTTGTTCCTATGTGTCATCGTTACTCATGTCGTCCGTAGGGCTCTAGACCATAATTATTTTTGTTAACAAACTTGGACTGCAGCAAATGACACCGCCAGGTACCAGGGCCGTGCGTGTGCCTGTATACCCAGAAGAAGGTGCCAATGTACAGGTACGTGATGGTGCCTGTACTTGCTGCCCACCTGCAGTAAAATTACTGTAGACCGGTCAGAAATTTGTTAAGTTTCTTGTATAGGCATATTTGAGGCTTTTCCATTTTGTCCTTAGAATCCTCACTGGAAAACATACACAACAATATTTATCATTTCAAAGTACTTAGCAATTGGTCAATAATTGGCTAGTTTGACTTTTGCTTTCATGGTGGGAAAGCTGAAATCTAAATTGTCAATGACACGTGCACTGCCATATTGCATGTGATAAAGGATGTGCTCATGAAAAACCCACAAGGGAAGGATAATCTAAAATATCACATCTTCTGGGAGTGCTGCAGTTTCCGCAATTTAGAGGAAACACTAAGAGATCAATAAGCCAATAGTAATTGGCAAAAAGTTCCCAACTATAAAACATTTGTTTTTTTTGGGCAGTGGCTGATGCTAGTTATTGTTTCCGTTATGCTGACTTTGGGTCAAATAGGCTCCAATCAAGAAAAATGCATTCAAGATGCACTGGGACTTTTATGTAAGTTCATACAATGTAGTAAGAGGACACTGGCTCAGGATAGGCTTCTCACAACAGACAAGGCTGCCCTCCAGTGGATACCCCAGTAAGTTAAAAGAAAAAAAAAAAAACATACACTAATGGAAGGAGGACCACACCAAAAGATAAAACAGTCCAAATTAATTTATTAGTTAATACTAAAAAAACAGTCAACATGTTACGGGGGTCATAAAAAACACTCTCCCTTCATCAGGGTTTCAGTTGCAATAAATTGACTCAAAATAAAACTTTCCTGCTTGAATCTATATAGAGAAGCTAATTGCTGGATCAGTAGAGTTACTGGTCAACAGCATTTGCATGAGCAATCAAGATAGGAATTGGGTCATATAGGAGTCATTCTTCATTTGGACAGATGCTAAAGGAAAATGGATTGACCTGCTAGAGAATTGTTCATTGCCTGGAACAACAGTTCACGCTCTTGTATCTTTGTTGGGAAAGAGGTCTTTTCCCTTAGTGATCACCTGCTAGGACTCTATGTTGTTCGCTAAATGTATAGAAAAGGCTGCTCAATTATTGTCTCACCTGAGCATGAAGAGTTGCTGAGTGTGGATTTGGAATACTTACAAAGTGCAAAAGACTAAAAATGTGGTGAAAGCCTCACGTGTGCCGCACAACTTTGAAGATGTGGTGAATTCTGATTTAAACAATCTTCCACAACATGGAAAGGGCCCATTGAACTGTAACTCAGGGAACACACCTGAACACACCGCAGATGACACAGTAGCTGTATAAGCACAGCCATAGGCCCTAATTTTCAGGCATGTGGATGCAAGTGTACAGCCTCAAATACAGACAGTCTGCATTTGGGACCCCTCACCCACACTTGCACACATGTTGGATTAGGACATGTGGCTGTGTTCATACAGTAACAATGTATTGTCCAAATTCCCTATGCATTCCTGGACATAGGCTCATCAGTAGCAGGTGCTGTAGCAACTATCAGATTGAAACTGGGCTTGTCATGAAACAATGCACATATTCACCAGCACACCATGGATCATTAGATAACATCCAAAACTTTAATTGCAGAAAGATCACATCACAAAGGACCAAGTGCAATGTTTCAGAGCCACGCATGACCTCTTCGCCAGGCATGTGATGATATCACAGTGCAGTCCCCCACACCCCACCCTCATCCGTGGCTCCAGGGCTCTCCTAATCCTCCTGGGAGCCCAGGACCACAATGAAGCCGGAAGCAGTAATGATTTTGTCACTATTCAGAACTGTGACTTCATGGCTAGGGATGAGCTCGGTGTTCGATTTGAACTCATGTTCAAATCGAACATCGACTGTTTGCCTGTTTAGCGACCCCAGAACTTTGTGGGCCATTCGCGCCAAATTCGTGTGACACGAACGGCCCACAATGCACCTCCAGTGGATACCCCATCAGCCACCATCGCAGTGCATTGGTGGCTGATGATTGGCCAAGCATGCACTGTGATTCCACATGCTTGGCCAATCACAGCGCCGGCAGCGAGGAGAGCCTGTGACCAATTATAGCTCAGGGGGGTTTAGTACATACCCCACACTATATAAGGCCGCCAGCGCGGCGGCCTTGTGTAGTGTGTTGGCATGCAGGGAGAGAGCAGTATAGGCACGGGCAGTGTCAGATTTGCTTTGCTTGTTAACCTAGCACTGTTACAGTGGGTGTAGTGTGCCTCCTGCACAGTATACACCTGAAGCTACCCCTTATTGCTGGTGTTGTTCTGTAGTTCTGTTGTGCAACACAGGCATCTGCAGCATTTTCAGTGGGTGTATGTGCCTCCTGCACAGTATACACCTGAAGCTACCCCTTATTGCTGGCATTGTCTTGTAGTTCTGTTGTGCAACACAGGCATCTGCAGCATTTTCTAGTGGGTGTAGGTGCCTCCTGCACAGTATAGACCTAAAGCTACCCCTTATTGCTGGTTTTCCCATCTCCCTGCAGGCCATTAGTATGTCTGGAAGGCCAACAAGGAGAGGCAGACAGTCATGAGCCAATAAAAGAGGGCAAGCAGGCTCTGTGTCTTGAGGCAACAGTGCTGGTCGTGGATGCAGTGCATCGTCATCAGCACGTGGCCATGGAACACGCTTGTCCTTATTTTCAGCAGCTGGATGTGTTGAGCCGCATTATGCCGAAGACTTGGTAGAGTGGATGACCAAGCCCTGTTTAACAGGGGTATGTAATTACAATTTTTGATGCAATGCTTTGCAGCAGGGCTCATTCCTGCACCCCAACTATAGTATCTGGGAGAGGTTGCAGTGTTGTGGCACCAGTTCCTAAGGCCCATTTTTTCAGCCCCTGTTTGTTTAACAGGTGCATGTAATCCGGGTCCCCAAACCCTTTTTAGGACAATATCTTGCATATTAGCCTTTAAAATTAGCACTTTTGATTTTGAATGTTCGAGTCCCATGGACTTTAATGGGGTTCTAAAGTTTGCACAAACTTTCGGTCCGTTCAAAGGTTCTGGTGCGAACCGAACCGGGGGGTGTTCGGCTCATCCCTATTCATGGCTAATAGAGTCAGGAACTCAGCTTACCATACACATGATTGGTTAGCTGCTTTGGAATGGCAGGGGGCTATTGGTGGCCTATTAGACCCATAATGCCTCAAAAAAGAGTACCTGTCACATGTCCAATGTTATAACATGGGGTTGTTAAGCCCTTTGTGATACAACTAAAGTTAGAATAATTCCAAATGGATTAAAATAAATAAGCAACCCCTGTTGTCCTGTATACATCCACAAATGCAAAAGCAGCACAGGGTGTGCATTTATAAAAACTGCAATTGCACCACACATGCAAAGTATTGGCTTGAATGGTCCGAGTGACAGCATTAATTCTAGCACCATAGTTCACAGTTACTTTTAAACTAAAGTCTAACCTATAGAGATTTTTGGGTGCCATAGTTTTTCACAATATCACAGGTGCACACAATTTTGAGATGTGACATGTCTAGTATATATTTACTCAACACAATCTCATATTTTATTTTTTTACCAAAGAAATTGGGTATTATATTGTGTTTGTTTGCACTAAAGTTAATTTTATTGTAATTTTTCCTGAAAATATACGTTTGATAAATACGTTTACGTATACGTTTGATAAATAGTTGCACAAATAAAAAATGTAAGTACTATCTTTTTATTCTACAAGACCTCTGCTTTTAGAAAATATATAATGTTTTTGGGATTTTAAATAATTTATAGCCAAAATTCAGATTTTTACATGGTTGCAAAAAATGTAAAATTTGTTCTAGAGCCAAATAAACAATATGTTACCCCAACATTTCATATTCCTGATATGTGTATGTTGTACCATGTACTTTTATTAAAAGGTATCCTTTTTTCCCTTTTGTGTGAAATACCTGGTAATCTTGCCAGTCCCTGCTTTCCTATTTCAATCTGACCATGCTAGGCATAGAAGCTTATTCATCCCATCATGGTTAGTTTTCTGTCTGTGCTAGGAGAAAAGCCTGTCTGTCCTCCAAAATCCAATACTTGTGTGACACACCCCCCTGCTTGCCATTCACTGGGAAGATCAGATGTTCTTCCAACTCACCTCTCCAAGCCCCTTTTTTAGCTGAGAAAGAAGATAATGTGATAATTTATAAAAAAAAATATTTTGAGGTCTCAGTGTACAAATTTGAACATGGACAATTAGAAAAATGGGATTCTGCTTGTTGAGAGTAAGGCATAGCGTAAGGAATCAATTAAGTGTGCATATAGGCTAATATAGCCACCACATCTACAGACTAGTAAGCCAACATATCTATAAAATAGTAAACTAGGATATCTAACCCAAGATACTGTATCTTGGGTTAGATATCCTTTATGACAACCTGCTACCTACAGTTTCTACTGAAAATGTGAAACAATCTACTGTTCAGACCGTGGTTAAAATTATTTTTGAAATTGTCATGTTCTTGATATGAGTTCACATTTTTTTCAGTCTTCACTGGCTACATTCTTGTTGCAGGCCAATGAGGCACTGGATTCAAAAACCTGTAGAAGATTGGCAGCTCTAGAGCCTGTACATTTAAAAAAAAGTCAGCACTGGCAGATCCTACTGTATATTTCTCTCCCCTTAGGTTCCAGGAATATGTTGCAAGTGTCCATGGGAATTTGGCTCACAGTGTCTAGCTCTCCAGCTGTTTTGAGCTGCATCAGGTCATGCTGTCTGAACCTGAGATTTCATAAATAGCTTGAAAAACAAGATTAACTATATCTTCGGACAGGGTGGTTTTGGAATTACTACATCAAAATCTGAAGAAAACCACAATGCAGTTTATGAGGGAAAAAAAACAATATAGGGAAATTTAGACAGGTATTGATTAACATTATGGAACTTATTGTGGCACTATTTAAAAAAAAAAATAAGTTGAGGATAATAAGAAATTATTAATTTACAAACAGAATTTCTAAAACCAGTATAGATCAAACTGCTGCAGCTGTTTGGTGCTTGCAGTTTGCATATTGCTCATTATGTGAATGAAGAGGGTGCCAGTATGGTTCGTGTACCATCAGCAATATTCCAATATGTAAATAAACACCTCACTTAAAGCATATTTGTCAGGAATGGATCCGTCCGCTGGTAAGATCCATCATTTGGCGTGCAGTACTGTGGTCCACCAGCAGGTGTCTCCTGGCAGTTTGTAACTGTCAGGAGAGGCTTTCCCTGCTGGTATGTCATCTTTTGGCCGCAGTACTGGCGTCCACCAGCGGATGGATCCCGGCAGTGTGGAGCAGACAGCCCTTTCTGCGCTCAGCTGTCACATGAGGCCAATCACTGGCAGATTTATAAATACCCGGCCAGCCCTCACACGCTTGCCTTGGTATCTCTCTTCCATGCGCCCTGTGACCTGAACCTGTGACTTGATTCCGTGACCTGATCCCGTGACCTGATCCCATTCCGATCCTATCCTGTGTTCCTGAGTTCCTGTTCCCTTGTTGCCTTTCCCATCCTTATTTTCCCTCTCCCGTCCTGCCCTTGTTCATCTGCTGATCTCCAGTGTATGACCCTGGCCTGGCTAACGTTTGTGATTCTGGAACTGCCCTTATTATCTTTTGATCTTCCCGTGTATGACCCTGGCCTGGCGGACTTATTGATTTCGGTACTTCCCTGTGCCTGTATATATTTATCTGTTGTCTGTGGGTTTCTGTTTGTGGCTGAGCACTGTTTGTATTTTGGGGTGTCTACTTATTTATATATATCACTTATCTTAATAAACATTATTCTTATTTACTTTTACATGCGTTTTGGGTTCCTCCTTTGCAGTCCACACAATCTGGTCACACCTGTTCATGACAATATTTATAGGCTGGTGCAGTCTACTTTATCCACTGCAGATAGTACTCAACTACAGTGGCATTGCAGGGGGAGAGGAAGTCAAGAGAACATGATTCCTCTATGGTTTGCATGGTCAATAGGGAGTCTATCTGATTGGATGCTGCCACCCATGTGACTCTAGCAGCCATCTTGGGTCAGGCAAAGCCTATTTAAGGTCCTGGCTCCCAGGCTTGGCACGCATTTAGTGTAGGAACAGATCACCCATCTGACAGGAACAGTGAGAAATGAAGATGAATGGCTGCACACTCTGTCAGGATGTTGATTATGTTTATTGATACATTTCAAAAGACACAAAGTAAAAGCATCACAGCACAATGAGCACAGATGAGAAAAGATGTTGTGGGTGTTATGAGTAAGCGCTGTTTAGCATCAACATCTATTCTCATCTGTGTGCTATGCTCATTGTGCTGTGATGTTTTCACTTTGTGTCTTTTGAAATGCATCAGTAAAAGAGATCAACGTCCTGACAGAGTGTGTGGCCATTCATCTTCATTTCCTGCTGTTCTCCGAGGTGAGCCAGGCAAGCGCATCTTTGAGTGCACTTGTTATATGGGTGCTGTGTACACACACCTTCTGTCTATCTTTGTTTGGATGGCAGGGACAGTGATTAGCAGCAGAGAGAGGTTCCAGACAAGTAGGGAAAGGATAGGGACACACCATCCTTCTGGAAACCTTGCCATTTGAGGTCAGACTGGCCAGTCAACATTCTGCCCCTCAAGACAGATGATGTTGGCACATTGAAGACCTGCTCTGCTACACATTGCTGTTATATATATATCGTTAGTGTTTCTGGTTGGGTGCCTTCCCTCTGGGCTTGTTGTGAATGATTGGATTCTACATTGATACAAGTTCTGGTGTGTTTACTGCCACCGAACCACGCTGCACCTCCCCATATACTTCTGCTCAGATGTTTTAATATGAACCTAGATGCTGAATACTAGGACTGTATGGTTAAACACATTCTGCAAAACATATTAAAGCCTCTGTAGCATCAAGATCCACAAAGCTTAACATTTGTGCAGACATATTCTGTGCGTGTGCAGCTGGAAAAAAGCAGTTAATTTACTAACACTAGTTCAGATTTCACCACCTCCAATTGTTTTACTTTTAGATGTGAATTCTCATGCATGAAGAAAACCTAATATCACTTCAAACAACATCCATGGGCTACCCCACATCCTTATGCTTCGTACACAAGAGCGGATTTTCCATCAGAAAAAACTTGGATGGTTACATCACTTCAAACAATATCTATGGGCTACCCCACATCCTTATGCTTCGTACACACAAGTGGATTTTCCATCAGAAAAATCTTGGATGGTTTTTCTGATGGAATTCCCCTCAAGCTTGGCTTGCATACACACGGTCACACAAAAGTTTGCTGAACTTTCGACTGTCAAGATGCAGTAATGTACAACACTACGACAAGCCGAGAAAAAGAGGTTTAATGCTTCCGAGCATGCGTCAAATTGTTTCCGAGCATGCGTAGGAATTTTGCACATCGGAATTGGTACAGACGATCGGAATTTCCGATCAAAACTTTTTCCGTCGGAAAAATTGAGAACATGCTCTCCAACTTTTGCTGGTGGAAATTCGGCCAGCAAAAGTCCGATACACACGGTCATATTTTCAGACGAAAAGCTCTCATCGGTCTTTTGCTTGCCAAATTTCTGATCGTGTGTACGAGGCATAAGAGTTTTAAAGAGAAATTTGACTTGCCTCTGTGGTTTCTCTGATAGGGAATTTAAAAAAATCTTCTACTACACAGTATTCTGTGGGTTCTGCTCTTCATGTTCCTCAGAGGATTTACCATCTTGTAGGGAGGTCACCCCTTGCAGCAGGTTGGATAACCACAAGCCATTATAGTAGCACTCCATACTTTGGTTCCTAGGGCATTAACCGCTTCATGCCCAGAACCCATAGACACTGTGGACCCGACCTCTCTCTCTCTCTCACCAGATCACAAAGCAATATTATTCAGTGGTACAGTATACCATTCCTCAGAATGAGACATGACCACTCATTTAGCAGTTTGTTGGTTTCTGGTAATAGCATACATCTTTCTCTGGGAATGGTCCACCACTGAAGCTGTATCTCCCCTATTAGGGGAACAACCAATGGTTCCTCTCTCTGTGTCTTCACCCAGTAATACTCTTCTAGTAAATAGATGAGATTCACAGAAGGCCTACTTTTAGGCCTCCCTCTTTTTGAATCAGGGATTTTTATCTTTTCAGATTTTTCATCCATATCCTGGCTAGTGGTTATTGTGACAGAGTGTCTGCTGCCTTGTTTATAGTGTGATAATGCAAGGAAAATTCAAACCTCGTCAGGCGGACTGCCCAACGTTGCTCTAGAGCACCAAGTGTAGCTGTTTTTTAGGATGCATCAATGGAGCAATCCATCTAGTCCTCAAACTTGGCACCTGTCAGGTACTGAGCAATGCATTTGGTGACTGCTCACACCAAGTCCAAAAGATCCAGCTTGGAATGGGCTGTAACTTTAAGGGTTCCTCTCAGCTGCCTCTAGACTTTGACTGGCAAATGTGATTTAGACAAAATGAGAAAAATTTGCTGCACACCCAACATCCGTCCAACAGATTTATTGAAAGACTGCCACCAGGACTATGACAACGGACCAAGGGGTGACAACGTTTCACACATACATTATGCTTCTTCAAAAGTGGCACGTAGAAGCAAAATGTATGTGTAAAATGTTGTCACCCTTTGGTCCGTTGTCATAGTCCTGGTGCCAGTCCTTTAATAAACCTGTTGGACGAATGTTACATAGTAGGTGAGGTTGAAAAAAGACACAAATCCATCAAGTCCAACATATGTGTGTGATTATATGTCAGTATTAAATTGTATATCCCTGTACGTTGTGGTCGTGCAGGTGCTTATCTAAGAGTTTTTTTAAACTTTTGATGCTCCCCGCTGAAACCACCTCCTGTGGAAGGGAATTCCACATCCTGCCCACTCTTACAGTAAAGATTCTTCTACGCAGTTTAAGGTTAAATCTAATTTCTTCTAATTTTAATGAGTGCCCATGTGTCTTATTAAACTCCCTTCCGCAGAAAAGTTTTATCCCTATTGTGGGGTCACCAGTATGGTATTTATAAATTGAAATCATATCCCCTCTCAAACGTCTCTTCACCAGAGAGAATAAGTTCAGTGCTCATAACCTTTCTTCATAACTAATATTCTCCAGTCCCTTTATTAGCTTTGTTGCCCTTCTTTGTACTTGCTCCATTTCCAGTGCATCCTTCCTGAGGACTGGTGCCCAGAACTGGACAGCATACTCCAGGTGAGGCCAGACCAAATTCTTGTAGAGTGGGAGAATTATTGTTTCATCTCAGAGTTAATCCCCTTTTTAATATATGCCAATATTCTGTTTGCATTGTTAGCAGCACGTACCTCTGGTAAGCAGACAAGTGTGTCCTACGGTGGTGGTCTTATTCACTCTGCAGCCTGCTGTGTAAAGTCACTTCAAATTTTTTCTGGATACCTTTTTTTTGTTTTTTATCCATTTGCATTGGTGCTCACCATATGATACATCTCCGTTGAACATCATATTGGGATATTTGTTTGCCTTGTTTACTGAGACATTCAGCTCTATGTGGACTATATATGCTCAGCCCTGAGCCTAGCATCCAGTTTCAGTTTGGTGCTACAGGCTCGGCCTGCTGTTGACTAGTTTGCAAACATTATTTTTTCCACTTATTCACGTTGTGGTTTCACTTCCAGACATCCGATGTGGTTTCTTATACATTAGTGACCACTTGCTGTTTCTTTTGTGTTCATATGTCACTAAGGTAGACACACTGACTCTGTCAGGTGTTTACCAATATATAATTTATGTGTCACTATTTTTGTCACTTCACTGGTGTTATAAATAGAAACTGTATATATTTGTAATAAGATATATGTCATATATATAACATTTGTATACATTCACTTTTGATAGCGCAGCTCCCTTTTTTCCCACTTTATTTGATGTAGTATAACATTTTGAGCAGCAGCTGTGTTTTTTAGGGATAGCGCAATTTTCCATTTACAACATTATTTCCTTATACCCATTATTGCAGCTTTCTCACATTTTCACAACACTTATTTTTATATTTCACTATTACAAATATGGATATTTTTGATTTTCGAGCCACCAGGGTAGTCAATACTGAGGGTGTATTTGAGCCCTTTAAGGAGGGTGACGGCGACCTGGGGGGCCTTTTTATGAGACTCAAAAATCTCACCATATCTGAAACCCATACCCAGTGGGATATTGCCTTCCTCGAGACTTACGTGAAACACCACATGGTGCCACGCAGTTTGAGATGGGACGTGAGTCCCTAGAAGGGTGAAACTGACCTCGAGGGATGGTACAAGCATTTTAATGAGGCTGGGATAAGCTTCTTGAGATTTTTGATTGAACGCAAGTCAAGCAAATTGGCGAGACTTGACGAAGAAGTCAAACTCATTAGGGATAAGATGCTTCCCTTTAAAGGCCAAGATGAGTACCTTGACAGGTCGGCCGCCTTACTCAAAACACTTGAGAAGGAGGAGAGAGACCAGAAAATCAAAAAGAAAAAGAAGTTCAATAGAGACATGGCAGATTACAAGGCACATATAGTTTTTGAATGGCAAAAAAAGATATTGGCCGAACAATCTTTGGAAGGTAATGGCATGGACACCACTCCCCATACGAGTGGTCCTCCTATGCCACCGCCCCTTACATCTAGCAATGGATACCACGCCCCCCCGAGAAATGTTGGCTCCCCGAGCAACAGGACGCAAGGGACATTTGTGGGGCATGTAACTAAACGTCCACCACACCCCAACTCGGTTGGTAGAGGTCAGACAAACCAATCAACATATCCAGCCTTTTCTCCATCATGGTATGCAGGTGTCAACCATGATTATCCTAACACCCCCAGACCCCCTCGGTCTCGGGGTCGTGGACGAGCACGTGGATCACATCCCCCTCGTGGTCGTGACACTAATACCAACCCTGGTGTCCAACATGGACAACAAGGTCAGCGCGACATGATCCAGACCCGACAACCAGGGGCAAGTTACGACCAATACAATTCAGGACATAATAGGCCAAACCTGTATGGTCAACCTGGCACATATGGGGTTCCCTCTATAATGCACTATGATGGCGATTACCAGCATGTCTATAATGTGAATACGCAAAATAGTTATTTACCCATACAGGTTCCAGAAACACCCAGAGATGAGTACTTTTATAACAGTTCCACTGGGATAGGCCCTACCAGCAGCCAGACTGAACAATACAGTTATGCACAAGTCGAACCTAGTGTCGACTACACAACGGCTAAAACCGATCAGTATTGGGGTTTTCCCAGGCCAAGCCAGGGAACAAAAAGAGTGGTCGAACTCAGAGAGGAACTAGAGGGGGGTGGCTCGCTCAGTCCAAAAAGACCACGGACATAGTTGGTACGGGCATTTACAACCTCAGTTCCCATCCACTCTCACTACCTGAACTTAAAGTTTTGGACAAAGGTTTGAAGTTTGCTCCTCCCCGAAACATTAGCAAATTTCAAACCTACATGGACATTCATCGCTATGTTAGAAAATTGAACGTGCAGCGTTACATGGCTTCAAACCCATTCAATCCTTCACTCACAGCAGCTTTTGGTTATGTCCACACTGGGCTGAAAAACGCCTCTCTTTTTAAACCCCCAGGACACTTGCCCCCTTCCCTGAAAGTCTTCAGGGATTTAGCCCTGAAAGATTTGGAGGACATGCAGGTGAAAACGATTAGGAACAAGAAAGAAATAGATATGGGCATCACAACCCTGTGTTCCAATAATAATCTTGTTATTCGCCCTGCAGACAAGGGCGGTGGCATCGTTATCCTGAATAAGGTTGATTATATGTCAGAGATGCAAAGAATTCTGGCTGACGATGCCACTTACACTGTTTTGCCCCGTAACCCAAATGATAATTATAAAAGCACATTGGAGACATTGGTCACTAGGGGAGTCAATCTAAAAATATTAAACAAAAAGGAAAGTTTATTTTTGGTGCCTAAAGTACCAAAAATTCCCATCATTTATTATTTGCCTAAGGTGCACAAGAGTCAAACTTGCCCCCCGGGACGTCCAATAGTGAGTGGAATTGATTCCGTCACTTCCCGGGTGGGCAAGTACATTGACTTCTTTCTGCAACCTCTAGTGCAGTCTATGCCATCTTTTATTAAAGACACCAGGCACGTTATTAACCTCCTCTCCAAAATCAAACCTAGTAGGGGAATATGGTTGGTAACAGCCGATGTTACCTCTCTTTACACGATTATCCCCCACCAACTGGGATTAGAGGCTGTTTCTTTTTATCTACATCAGAAGTCCAAGTTACCCAATGTACAGATCAATTATATCATGGAACTTTTAGAATTTGCCGCGAGTCATAACTTTTTCTGGTTTGACGGCAGATTCTATCGGCAGGATAAGGGAGTCGCCATGGGGGCTAAATATGCACCCAGTTTGGCGAACCTTTTCATGGCCAAATGGGAGGAGGATGTCGTCTATGCCCAGCCAAGACCAGAAGTGGTCTTGTGGGCTCGTTACATAGACGACATCCTCCTCCTTTGGAATGGTGGTGAGTCTGAACTTGCCAATTTCATGCTCTACCTCAATTCCAATCAGAGAGGAATACACCTCAGCTATGAGGCTAGTATGGAGACTATACATTTTCTTGATCTCTCCATTACAGTGGGTCATGATCAGTTTATCACTTCCACTTATTTCAAACCTACAGACCGTAATGCTTTCATTCCAAAGGATAGTTGTCACCACTCATCCTGGTTGAGATCTGTACCAAAGAGCCAATATTTGAGGCTTAAGCGTAATTGCACGGATCGTGATACTTTTCTTACACAATCTGATGTTCTCACTAAAAGATTTTTGGCTAAAGGTTATGACCCCAACCTGCTTAAAGACACTCTCAATACGGTGGACATGACTGATAGAGATTCCCTGCTGATTGATCGGCCGTCAAACCAGAAAGACGATACTCATCGGAACCCCTTTATCACCAATTATTCGTGCCAACACTCCAGAGTGAAGCACATAGTCAGTAAACATTGGCATATTTTGAAAAGTGATAAAATATTAAACACTTTCCTCCCTGATAAGCCGCAGATTGTTTTCAGAGGAGCTCCCTCTTTGAAGGACAAACTTGCCCCAAATATTCTAAACCCTCCAAATACCAAGTTAAGTTTTTTCTCTGCACTTACGGGGTACTATCAATGTAGAAAATGTCAAGTTTGTTCTCTGAACAAATGTAGAACTAGAAGGACTACATCTTTTACATCGACTGTTACTTCACATAGTCATGATATTGAACCGTTCATCACCTGTTCCACCATCGGTGTTGTCTATATGCTCCAATGTCCGTGCGGGTTGCAATATGTGGGCCGGACCAAGAGACCACTACAAGTGCGTCTTAATGAGCATATAGGGAATATCCGTAGAGGTTTCACCAAACATTCGGTATCAAAGCATTACCTCAGAGTTCACAATAGAGACCCCAGTAACACGCTATTTCTAGGCATAGACAAGTTTCGA
Organism: Lithobates sylvaticus; assembly: GCA_028564925.1. Taxonomy (NCBI): domain Eukaryota; kingdom Metazoa; phylum Chordata; class Amphibia; order Anura; family Ranidae; genus Lithobates; species Lithobates sylvaticus. The sequence continues at coordinate 338,849,728 of CM053029.1, read as the reverse complement.
CCACACTGGAGAGGTAGCGGTCTGGTAAATAGCATTTCCAGGTTGGAAATGGCTTGGGTCCACAAAATTAAAAGTTACACTCCTTTTGGACTTAACATTAATGTAGATATTAATTGCTTTATTGACAACTCCTAGTGACCATGTTTCCCAGTGCCCACTGCGCTCCTTTCTAACATCGTGAGGATCACAGCTGGCACCATATCCTACATCATGTTACCACATGGGTAAAAATTGCTGTCAATACCTTCAATTTACCTTTTTAGTTAGAAACTGCATGTATATTCATTTATGTTTTTCATTTGTGTTTATCTATTTTCTTGTTATGTATGGACAATTTATGCGAGACCAGCCATTGGTGTGAATCCTCGATTGGCCGGTTATATTGGAGTTGAAATAATGGGATAACGGTACATTACATAATTGCCCAATGCATTTCTTGTTCCATACAACACATTATGATACCATCTCCGGGTTAGTTTCAAAAGAATACCCAGTGCCAATTGGCTCAGAGAATATTTAAATATTTTCTAATATTTTTTATATTCAAGCCCCCTTTTTTTATAAAATATTTTTTTTTATTAGTTTTTATATGAGAAGCTACTTCTCTTTGTTTACCAATTTCCTAATAAAAAAAATTAGTTCAATGGAATTTTTAACCTATTTGCACATTTATTTAATATTAGATGTAATCCACTATTGCATTAATCAGTTATATTTTGATCCATCTTGGTTTGTGGATATTTGAGAGCACGATGTCCTCATTGCACATATCCTCTTGAGATGGTGTTCTAATTAGTTCTAACAACTTTTTCGGTTGTAATGTCTATGAATATAGACTAAGCATAGTTGCCGACCACAGCCATGACGGCCGACGCCACCACCTAATGATTTGTCACCTAATGTTATCTGGCTCATCTCCTAGCATCATAGGTTACGATGCGGTGTTTACCACAGTTAAGATGGCCGACACAGCACATTTCCAGCTCATCTCCTATCATTATAAGGTGTGATGCGAGGTTTACCACAGTTAAGATGGCCGACACACTTCCGGGTCTAGGATTCACATCGAGGCTTGGTCAGTTGGTTTACTATATAATGCGGTGCGTCAGGACGCCGCCCGAGCCCCGTGACGACGTCCGCCTAGTGACGAAACGCGTAGGGAGGAGGAGCTACGTCCTGACGCTACCGCAACCTTTTCGTAGTCCCGGAACCACGGGCTGTATAGCGAGACCGGCCGGCTCGCCGTTTGTCCTGATTCAACTTTGCGCTATGTAAGTGCACATTTCGTTGTTTTATTTAATAAATCTTAAGAAGGTTTTACACTATGTGAGTATTTTCGTCCTTTATCGGTACCTGTATGCTGCACTCTCTTCGGTTTGAGCTGATTCCCATTGAGGACTTCACTATCGATTATCCCGACGATCAGTATTCGCTAAAGTATAAAAGTCTGGTGTATCCCTGGCTGGGGTTAAGAGCCACCTGCCCATACGGGTCCCCTGTAACAAGGGACCACGTACCTCTGGTAAGCAGACAAGTGTGTCCTACGGTGGTGGTCTTATTCACTCTGCAGCCTGCTGTGTAAAGTCACTTCAAATTTTTTCTGGATACCTTTTTTTTGTTTTTTATCCATTTGCATTGGTGCTCACCATATGATACATCTCCGTTGAACATCATATTGGGATATTTGTTTGCCTTGTTTACTGAGACATTCAGCTCTATGTGGACTATATATGCTCAGCCCTGAGCCTAGCATCCAGTTTCAGTTTGGTGCTACAGGCTTGGCCTGCTGTTGACTAGTTTGCAAACATTATTTTTTCCACTTATTCACGTTGTGGTTTCACTTCCAGACCTCCGATGTGGTTTCTTATACATTAGTGACCACTTGCTGTTTCTTTTGTGTTCATATGTCACTAAGGTAGACACACTGACTCTGTCAGGTGTTTACCAATATATAATTTATGTGTCACTATTTTTGTCACTTCACTGGTGTTATAAATAGAAACTGTATATATTTGTAATAAGATATATGTCATATATATAACATTTGTATACATTCACTTTTGATAGCGCAGCTCCCTTTTTTCCCATTGTTAGCAGCAGCTTGGCATTACATGCCATTGCGGAGCCTGTCATCTACTATGACCCCCTGTTCTTTTTCCATCCTAGATTCCCCCAGAGGTTCTCCCCCTAGTGAGTAGATTGTATTCATATTTTTTGCCACCCAAATGCATTATTTTACGTTTTTGTGTGCAGCTAATTTTTTCTCATTTTGTCTACATGTTCACGGTTGCGAGCCGGAACTAGCACCCAGCCCAAACTTTTTGGTAGCTTATCATACTAACCTGGAGCAGTGATCTGTTACATTGTTCCTGGCATATGTGATGACTAGAGATGTACAGAAAATTTTGTTTTGTTTCATTTTGGATTCAATTGTTAAGTTAATCATTTTGTTTCATTCTATTCATTATGGTAGAATGATTAATTTTTGGAATTCATTACGTACATTTGGATTCATTTCTTATATTTGATTTTGTTTAGTTTATTTGGATTTATATTCGTTGTTCTGAATCGATCCATAATTTAGAAGTTATTTCTGAAGATTGGCTATATTTGTTTTAAAGTGTTACGAGTATTTCATTATTTCGAGCTGGTTTCTTATGCACTCTGCTTGGATTGGATGCAGGTGGATCGATCAGAATCTCCAAATCATAACATAACAAATGGAACTAAATTAATTTCGGATTAATTATTATGTTATGATTCAGAGATTCTGATGGATCCACCTCCATCCAACACAAACACAATAAATAGGAATCATCATCTTACTTACTTACTGTATTTACGTTTTCCGTATTTTCCGTTTCATATGTAGCACATTTTTTATAATAATGAAAAACTTTATTGCAACATAAAAACAAAATGAATACAAATCTATTTGGATCATTCATTATTTTGTAACATTATTTTGGATGTTTCAGACATTAACAAAAGGTCTAAACAAAATTCATGAATATGAATGAAGTGCATTGATTTATTATAATTTTTTTTTGGATGTGTTGAAATTTGTTACTATTGTGATTCTGGGATTCGGATAAATTCGAATATCTGAATGACGAAAATTCTGTTAAAATTTTGATTTGTAACAAAATTAATCACACATGTCTAGTGTCTAGGACCCTCTCCTGGCTGTCTTCTACTTGTGAGAATACAGCCCCTAAACCCTCACATACAACATTGGCTATTAGCTGAAATGGAGGGGAAAAGTCAAAAAAGGCCAGCACAGAATGTGTCCTAGGAGTTTAATTGCATGCTTAAATAAATGGACTTTCTAAGGTTTGAGCTTCAGCTCATACTGGTGTCTTCGGGCCAACACAGCATCTACAGTACATGTGCAAGATGGTCCTCAAATATGGCAGAGAGTGCTACACTACATTTTCTAGATAGAGCAAGATACTATCCAGATTCATGTCCCAGAGGCAATGTTCCATCCCCCTCTGGAAGGTGGGGGGGTGCATTGTTGAACTGGCACAACCCCATGGGAGTAAGGAAAGTGGTTTTCAGCTGGTCTACAGGGAACTACAAATACACTCTGCAGAGATTGAGTGTGGAGAAAAAATTGTCCTGTTCTAGGGTGAGAAGAGAGTTCTCAATCTATGGAAGAGGATAAGTGTCCCTAGTAGTAACAGCATGCAGATGCCTTTAGTCCACAAAAAGTCCACAACGACAATTGAAGCTACTGATGGACTCTTTTAAATTATCCCTTGTGACATCATCAAGGCTATCTTGTGTTCAGTGCCATTGCTAAAGCCCAGATCATGATTCACCTTTGAGAACACCTATGATCACTTACCCATTCGTTTTCATACTGCTTCAAACTGAGTGTGTCTCAGTTCCTTGGTGGTCAATTTCAGGAATGATGGTATTTGTGCTCCTGACTACTCTCAATTTATTCCTTGTGACCATAGGGTCTTATTTAAGTTTGCCATATAATTATGAATCTCTCTGAGGTGCACCTTGGGCGAACATATCTGTGTTCTGTTGCAGGGAGCATGCAGTGGGGGAAGAGTCTTGGTGTTGGACTTTAACTAGTTTTGTACCTTGTCAGACCACTGTGAGGGTCCCAGCATCAAATAGGGCCACTTCTGAGGGCAAGAATTCCACAAGGAAAGTGAATCCTTCCTATCTAGAGTGAGGACTGACATTCATGGAGGATTATGTGTTTTTAAGTAGGAGGCAGCAAAATCTCTGTCCCAGAAGGAACCCTGGTGGTTCCAACTTTTTCCCAGTTGTTTACAGAGCATGCATCAGGGCCATCCAGTGCTTCCAGAACATGCAGCAGTTGCCTGCTGAGTGGACAGGATACCATCTGATCAGGTCACACAATCTTCTGACCCAATCATTAAACCCTGGTCTGTGTACTTGGGTAATTGTTGCAGAAGGAATCCTGCCAGAAATAAGGGGGTCAATAATGGAGGGGCTGTAGTTTGCCTGCTTCACTTTGGAGTAAAACTATCAGGCATTCCTGTTATTCTACTCTTATTACTATTATCTAACATGGCTGATCCTGGTAATCAGGTGAATGATTAGACAAAGAGTTACTGTAATTCATAGTATACTAAGCAAGTGCACAGTTAGAAGCATTAATGCAAAAGAATGGCAAAAAAACATGCATACACTACAGAGACTCTTCAGGGTAATACGTAGCTACATGGTATAGTCCCCATAGGACTCTATATTGACAGAGAGTCAAGTTGAGAATTACCGTATAAACTCGAGTATAAGCCGAGTTTTTCTGCACATTTTTTTGTGCTGAAAGTGCCCCCCTCGGCTTATACTTGAGTCAAGCACTTTTCTGCAGAAAAAAAATAAAATTCCGACCCGACTTTGGGGCCCCGTATCTCGGGGCCATTTGGTGCTAGGAACCCAAATTTGATGTGCCCACCCAGTGGACCCAGCACTACAACATATCCAAAGATGGGGTTCCTAGCACTAAGTGGCCCTGAGATACGGGGCCTCAAAGTCGGTTCGGAAAATGTCATTCTCTGCTGCAGAAAAGTGCTTGACATTTTCTGACCCGACTTTGGGGCCCCGTATCTCGGGGCACTACAACAACTAGCACCACTACAACTAGCACCAAGTGACCCCGAGATACAGAGCCCCAAAGTCAGTCAACTGTGTCCATCTGCAGCAAAGTCATTTCGGGACCCTTTGGGTCCAGAGACTTTTGGCTGCAGCTAGGGGGCATTTAGGAACCCTTAACTACCAAGTTTGAAGTGTGGGGGACCTATGGCTGCAAATGGGCACAGTGAGGCATGCAAATGGGCAAAGTGAGGCTGCAAATGGGCATCGTTGACCCTCTTTTCCACTTACAGTAGCTGCGCATTTCTCACCCTAGGCTTATACTCGAGTCAATACGTTTTTCCAGTTGTTTGTGGTAAAATTAGGTGCCTCGGCTTATATTCGGGTCGGCTTATACTCGAGTATATACGGTACTACCTCATTGAAACAGTTCAGAGCACAGCTTATTGTTATTATTCTCATAAACTGCCCAGGGTAGCTCTGTGAAAACAAGTGAACCACTAGAGGGTTCCAAGGACCAAAGGGCCATCTCACTAGGACTGGAGTCCTGGAGTACTAGTAGCAACCCCACAGTAGCTGGGTCTTCTATAGAATATGTGTGCTATTAGGCTTTGTCCTGGTTGCCCGCATGCCACTTTTGAAAGTGGAGGGCCTCTTACTTGGCTGCAGATCACTTGCTAACTACCTCTGTCTAATAAGGTGTAGCTTATCTCAGCTGACAAAGGAGGGAAACGGAGAAATGTATACACTGTGGACATATTCAGGAACAAAGGGAGTTGTGTGAAATAGAGATAAAGGAGCCTACACCAGTATCTGATCATAGTGAGTAAATGGGCACTCCGCTACAGTCTCAATTGTAAACATAACGTTTTTAACAACCAGTGATATGCTCAGTTTCCATCTGTCTTTTTGAGCACTCCAGTGCTGGTACTTTCTCCACTACTGTAACAGTGCATTTGGTTGCCACTACAGTGCATCTCCACAACACCCTTGTATTGCAGTGCACTGAAATACATAATCGTGCACTACCATGCATTGTGGTTCACTGTATCAGTAAAAAAAAAGTGCAGGTATATTTTTATGTCTGTCCTGTTTGTTGACAGCCTATTCAAATGTATAAGATGCTTTAGAACAATGCATGTAAACACGTATCCATTTAAGCAATGCAGCTGAGCAAAAGGTGTAGAGTTTTCATCCAAACTTTTTGGACACACCACATACCATAATATACCATAGTGAAAACAATATACAGTATACAATGTCTGCGGTATATTCAGTTCTTTGAGTCTGGAAGAACACATACAGTATATCAAGTATTGGCTAGGGAGAGGGGCAGGGGCAGGTTTTGTAATAATGACTACTGCAACACACTATTTTTTCCTTGTCAAGAATACTATATTAAGTTCAATGAAATTGAGTACAATAAAATTTATATTGAATATTGTACAAATTTAGAATACTTATGTAGTAATCATATGTGGTTACAATTATAGAATTGATCGTGAGGTAAAGCATTGTGAAAAATTGAAGTAATTAGTTAACAATTATGAACTAAACCAATATTGATGAAGACATTCAAATATTATGTAATACTTAAGAGTATGAAAAAACTAAATAAAGATTTCCTGAATAATCTTGATATAATGAAATATGTTACATTACTAATGATTTCTTTGTAACCGAAGGTATAGCTAAATCATAAGGTGTAAAGAGAGACAGAGTAGAGAGAGGAAGAATAAGGTGAAGAGTGAAAAAGGTAAAATAAATGAAAAGAGGGGTCCACCGCGTAGATCCAGAAGTCACAGTCCACCCAGTATTGTTAGCATGAGTTTAAATCATCTACCATTGCCATAAAACAATATCAATGAATGATAATGGTAAGAAATGTTCTAACCAAGGCTGCCATAGTTTACAAAATTTAGGTTTTTGGTTTTGTTCGATAGCAGCCATTTTAGCGTGTATCATAAAATTTGGTCTCGGCCAACTCTAAAGAGGGAGTTTTCCAAGCTCTCGCCACAGTTTGTTTTACTGCTGTGAGCAAAAGTACAAATAGTTTAAATTGGGCATGAGTTAGACTCTCTGGTTTTAGGCATAGTAGTGTCGGTGTAGGGTTAGGATGAAGGGTAATGTTGAACATTTTGGAGGAATATGTAAATATTTCTTTCCAAAATGTCTGTACTATTGGACAGGACCACCAAATGTGCTTATATGTACCTTCTTCCAAACAGCCCTGAAAACAGTGATCTGAGTATCCAGGGGTAAATTTAGCGATATTGGCAGGTACTAAGTATCATGAGTTAGTACCTTATAGTTGGTTTCCATGGCTAGTACATCAGGGGAGGAAGATTTAATTGTGGACCAAATTTGAACTCTGCCTCAACTAGAGTGTATTCCACCCATTTTCACACATAAGTAGGTATATCTTTATCAGAGTTTATTAGTAATTGAGAGTAGAGGGAGGAAATTTGTCCTCTAGCATGTGGGTCATTCTTGCATGTGGATTCAAAACTGGTTAAGTGGGTCAAAGGTACATCAGAAATGGTATTAGGTGTGAAGAAATGTTTTATTTGTAAGTATCAGAACAATTCTGATTGAGGAATACCGTGTGCTTCACAGAGAAATGGAAAAGGGATAAAAGATGACGAGTTAACAAAGTTGTGGAAGTTCAATATACCTAAAGAAGACCATGCTTTAAAAGAGAGAGGATAAATCCATGCTGGGTAAAATGTTGGATTTTTAAAGAAGGAGAGGAGGGGGTTGTGTAAAGATTGCAATTTATATTTGAATTTAAGCCTGTCCCAGAGGGATGAGTAATGTTTAGTAATAGGATTTCTTAAGCCAAGACGATTTTTGGAATGTAACCATAACATATTGGAGATTGATAAAGGGTCACAATCATAAGCCTCTATCAATACCCATAAAGGAATTTCCTGAGTGGCGTGATATTTAGTTAAACTAGCTATGTGAGCTGCTCTATATTAAAGCGGTTCTGCACTGTCTTTATGTATTTTTTTTTTTTTACTTCAATGTAATGGCTTATGCAATTTAGTTTAGTTACTCACGTGTCCTTCTTTTGATAGAAGCTGCTGCCGGTTTTCATTTGAATGATGAGTTGTAAAAATTCTTCCCTGCTGGGGGCCATCTTGCCTGTGGGCATTTGAACCCACACAGGCACTTCAGATGGCCCAGCATGCACCGCCGTTACTGCGCCGATCTCGCGCGTGCGCAGTAACGGCGAAGTGCAGCTCACGTTCTCCGAAATCTTGCGAGATGTCGGCACATCTGCCGACATCTCGCAAGATTTCGGAAGATGTGGCCGACATCTCGCGAGATTTCGGAAGATGTGGCCGAAATCTCGCGAGATTTCGGAAGATGTGGCCAAAATCTTGCGAGATTTCGGAAGATGTCCGCACTGACTCCTGGGAACAATGACACCAGATCCCAGGAGACAGTGCGGCGTGACAAGGATCCCCGCACAGACCCTGCCCACCGCCGCAGAGACAGAGGACAGGAAGTCAGCGATTATCAAGGTAAGTGAAAAAAAAAAAACACATTTCATTTAGTACTCTTTGCCTGATTTGGAAGGCAAAGAGATTTACTAAATGAAATGTGTGCAGAACCGCTTTAAGTGGCAAAATGTGGTACTCCCAGACCACCTACATTTTTAGGTAAGTATAATGTTTTGAGAGGGATACGCGGTTTTGAGGATCCCCAAATAAACTTAGATACTCTTTTCTGTATAATACGTAAGTAGTGAGTGGGGACTGCAATCAGTAATACTCTAAATAAATATAGTAGTTTGGGTAAAATCGACATTTTAACAACATATATTTTCCCCAACCAAGAGATGGGAAGGTGGGACCAACTGTTCATTAGGTTTGTAATGTGTTTTAAAATGTTAGGGTAATTAGCAGAGTATAAGTCTGATAAAGAGGCTGTAAGGTGAATGCCTAAAAACGGAATTGATCTAGCTGCCCATGTGAAAGGGAGTGCTACTTTGGCTGAGGTTAGTTTTATTGTTGAAAGTGATATATTTAATGCTATATATTTTTGGTAGTTTATCTGTAGCCCTGATATGGCAGCAAATATGTTGAGAATAGGTATTAAATTTGGGCCTGAAACTTGGGGAGATGATAGGAACAATAAAATATCGTCAGCAAATAAGCTAAGTTTATGATGGATTCCACCTAGTTCTATTCCAGTGACTGCTGGCTCTAATCTAAGGTATTGAGCTAAAGGTTCTAATTAGAGTTGAGCGGACACCTGGATTTTCGGGTTCGGCAGGTTCGGCCGAACTTCAGAAAAAAGTTTGGGTTCGGGACCGAACTTGACCCAAACTTGACCCCGAACACCAAACCCCATTGAAGTCAATGGGGACGCGAACGGCTATAATAAAGTGTCGGCTCCCGTCCCCCTTAATACAGAGAAAAGTCATTGAAATCATTTATTTTTAAAAAGTTAGTCATAAAAACTGTTTGGGGACCCGGGTCCTGCCCCAGGGGACATGTATATGTCCCCCCTCTTTTCCTGCGGCCTGCCAGGTTGCGTGCTCGGATAAGGGTCTGGTATGGATTTTGAGGGGGACCCCACGCCATTTTTTTTGGCTAGGTTTCCTCTTAAAATCCATCCCAGACCTCAAGGGTCTGGTATGGATTTTGAGGGGGACCCTACGCCATTTTTTTTTTTGGCTGGGGTCCCCCTTAATATCCATCCCAGACCTGAAGGGCCTGGTTATTGAATTTGGGGGGACCCCTACGCTTTTTATTTTTTTTATTTTTTATTTTTTATCAATGACTTTTTTTTTATGAATGGCTTTCAATGAATGACTGTTCTCTGTGTTACGGGAGCCGACAATACACATTAGCCGCGAGTGATTTTAAATAGCTTTCTTTCCTGCAAAAATTACACTTTTTGCAGAGACAGTTCTAAGCACTGGAAACATGCGCCCCTTTACATGCATACTATAGACACCCCCCAGGTACGAAATTTAAAGGAATATTACACCTTTATTGTTTCACTTTAAGCATTATTAAAATCACTGCTCCCGAAAAAACGGCCATTTTTAAAAGTTGTTTTTGCATTGATACATGTCCCCTGGGGCAGGACCTGGGTCCCCAAACACTTTTTATGACTAACTTTTTAAAAATAAATGACTTCAATGACTGTTCTCTGTATTAAAAGCACTCACGGCTATATGAATATCAATTCATATAGCCTCGAGTGCTTTTAAAAGACATTTTAAAAAGCACCATTAAATCCCCGAACACCGGACCCGAACCCGAACATACAGTCAATTGTTCGGGTCCGGGACCCGAACACCCAAAAGTCCGGTACGGACCCGAACTTTACAGTTCGGGTTCGCTCAACCCTAGTTCTAATATAAGTGCAAATATTAAAGTGGAAAGTGGGCAACCCTGTCGAGTGCCTATTTCTCTATTAAATTGATCCGATTTATATCCTGCATATTTTACGTAGGCTTGGGGTTTGTTATAAAGAGCTGTTATATAACTAGTGAAGTGGTTCTGGAGAGTGTAATGTAAATATGGACAGGTTACTGAATCGAAGGCTTTTCTTATGTCAAGAGATAGAAAGCATGTAGGAATTTATCTTTTTTTAGCTATGTATGCCAAGATGGTTGCTCGATGTACATTATCACTTGCTTGCCTTGTTGGCATAAATCCTACTTGGTCATTATGAATGATTTTACCAATTATCTTGTTAAGGCGGGTAGCTAGGATTTTTGCTAAGATTTTAATGTCTTGATTTAAGAGGGGAATAGGGAAATAGGGAAATAGGACAGAAGTTTATGCAAGATGTATTATCTGAGTGGGGTTTTGGGATCATGCAAATAATAGATAATAATGATTCACGTCTAAAGGAATAGCCGTCTATTAGAGTGTTGAATGCTTCCTCTAATATAGGTGAAAGAGTTTCAGAAAATGTTTTATAATATAAGGCTGAATATCCATCTGGGCCATGCCTTTTGTTTATTTTCAATTCTTTTATGGTTTTCAAAACTTCTGCTGATGTTATGCGTTCTTCCAGCAAGCATTTGTGTGTGTGTGTAAGTTTAGTAAGATTTATTGTAGAGAAGAAGTTATCAGAATCAGACTGGTTGAATTCTTTTGATTCTGAATACAATGATGATAAATATTTACGGAATTTTTGAAAGATTTTAAGAGGATTACTCGTGTAAGTGTTATTTGATAGTTTAAGTCTGATTGGGTTTGATTATCTGTCAATAGATTTCAGCGCGCGTGCTAGAAGGGTATTAAGTTTGTTTGATTTCATGTAGAACATGTGTTTTGATCTGCGTAGTGTCTTATCTGCTGATTCTGTTAAGAATAAATCATATTCTAGTCTGGCTTTTTCCAATTGTTCTTTTGATTTAGAAGGAGGGTTGTTTTGAAATGAAGCAAAAGCAGTGTTAAAGTTGGTTTCTAATTTTCGTGTTAGGCTAATGCGTTCTCTTTTAATCAGTGCCATTTGTCGTTGGATCAATCCCCGTACCATGGGCTTATGTGCTTTCTATAAGGTAAGCAGAGAAACCTCTGGGTTAGTGTTATATTCTAGATAGTATTTAACCACTTCAGCCCCGGACCAATTTGCAGCCAAAGGACCAGGCCCCTTTTTGTGATTTGGCACTGCGTCACTTTAACTGACAATTGTGCGGTCGTGAGACGTGGCCCTGAAACAAAATTGGCGTCCTTTTTTCCCACAAATAGAACTTTCTTTTGGTGGTATTTGATCGCCCCGACAATTTTGAAAAAAATGCAATATTTTTTACTTTTTGCTATAATAAATATCCCCAAAAAATATATAAAAAAACTTTTTTTTTCCTCAGTTTAGGCCGATACGTATCTTCTACATATTTTTGGTAAAAAAAATTGCAATTAACAATTATTGATTGGTTTGCGCAAAAGTTATAGCGTTTACAAAATAGGGGATAGTTTTATAGCATTTTTATTAATATTTTTTTTTTTTTACTAGTAATGGCGGCGATCAGCGATTTTTATTATGGCGGACACATCGGACATTTTTGACACATTTTTGGGACCATTGTCATTTATACAGAAATCAGTGCTATTTAAATGCACTGATTCCTATGTAAATGACAGTGGCAGTGAAGGAGTTAACCGCTAGGGGGTGGGGAGGAGTTAGTGTGACGTGTTGTGTTTTTTTTTTACAGTAGGGGGCGTGGCTGACGTCTGACGTCACTGATCGGCTGTTCCTGATGACAGGGAACAGCAGATCAGCGTCAGGCAGTGTAGGAAGCGCGGGGAGAGGTTTGTTTACACAGACCTCTCCCCATTCTTCAGCTCTGTGACCCGATCAGGGGACACCAGCGGCAATCGGGTCCGCTGGTCCCGCGGCCGTGGTCACGGAGCTCCCGACCGGGTCGTGAGCGCGCTGCCGGCGGTGCGCGCGAGCCCCCGGCTAGGCAATTAAAGGGCACGCATATATACGTGCTTTTGCCTAGCCGTGCCATTCTGCCAACGTATATCTACAGGCGGCGGTCGGGAAGCGGTTAATACCTTGTTCAATTATTTGACTAGGTAAGGGGTTTTTAAGTATGATGTCAGGGAGGTACCATGTTGGGTCATGGGCTTTAGGGATGGTAGAGGATATTGTGGTGTATACTGCATTGTGGTATGACCAGGAGATGGGGATTATGTTGGATGTAAGAATTTCCTGTATCATAGCTGTGGTTAGAAAAATGTGGTCTATACACGTGAATATCTTATGTGGGTGAGAATAGTAGGTATCTAGTAAGCATCTTTTGGATGAATTACATTCTCTCCAAGAGTCTACTAGGTTATATTGAGAGAGTAGTTAAGAAAATTATTGATTGCTTGAGTTGCGAGAGGGCATATAAGGCGATTTGTCTAGAAATGGGAGGAGGACCTGGTTAGAGTCACTGCATATGATGACCGTACCTATTTTATGAGTATTTACTACTTGTAATAAGTGTGAAAAAAATGGGGTTGGTTGTCTTTTAGGAGCGTAGTATGATACTATTGTTACCGCATTATCCATAATGTGACCAGTAATAATGAGATAACGCCCCTCAGGGTCTTTAATTTCTGACTGGATTAAGAACGGGGTAGATCTGTGGAAGGCTATAAGGGTACCTCTTTTTTCTTTTTACGCTGGCCAAGGCTGTAAAGACTTGAGGGTAAAAAGGACTCATATATTTAGGAGTAGAATTTTCTGTAAAGTGAGTTTCTTGTAGGCATATTATATGAGCCTTCTTAGCTTGAAAAGAATGAAATGCTTTTGTTCTTTTTTGTGGTATGTTGATTCCCTGAACATTCAGGGAAAGAATGTTTAAGGGTGCCATAATAAATGATTCAAAAGGTAATGCTCACCATTGTCTGTTAGTGTCCGACTGGATAAATCGACCTATGTGGACCCAAAGAGGGGATGAGGAGGAGGGACTAAAGCTGCTAGGAGTATAGAGAGATAGAGGAAACTGGAAATAAAAAAGGATAAAATTAGACAAGATGCATAAAAGCATGTAATGAAAAGTAGGGTTTACCCGTGATGGGGGGAATAGGCCTCCATCAGGGGGAATGTAGCCTGTGTCATCCTCCCACATATTATGTATGGGCGGACGAGGAGGGCTAATTGGGGCACACTGAACTTCTGTGTGAGGTAGAAAAGCCCTATTAATATTATTTAAACAAAACAAGAAACAAGAAAATGTGGAATGATTTGTCGTAAACAAATAAAACCCGCTTGGTGTTGGGATATATCATTCCTAGAATAGATGGAATAATATGAATCTCAATTAAGGTAACCATCTAGTAAAAATTTGAATATGCTAGATCAGAACAGAACCTAGATCTCATAGTAAATCTTAATAACTTTGTAAAATAAGGAGACCAGTCAGTAACCTTAGGAGATGATTTTAAAGATAAAATAAAATAAAATAAGATAAGACCTACCACGTTGTCTTTTAGAGTCTAATTACAGAGGAGGAGGATGGGGGGGGGAGGGGGAAGGAAGACTAAATATATTAGAACAGAGCAGAACAAAAAATTCTTATTTAATTTTATTAATAACTTAATTAAATGAAAAGACCGGTCAGCAACCTTGGATGATAGCTCTTTTTCTGTTTCATTTTACCCTTCCTTCTCTTTTTTTTTCTTATCTTTTCCCTCTCTCTATCCCTTTATCTCCCCCCCAACCCCCCTTCCCCTTATTTTTTTTTTATTTATTTTTTTCTTCTTTTCCTTCCCCCTTTTTTTAATTTTTTCCTTCTTTTCCCTTCGCCCCCCCCCCCCCCCCCCCCCCCCGACGATAAAATAAAATAGAATAAAATCAAATAAGACCTTCCAAAGAGTCTCCACTCTTAATATTGGAGCGTCTAGCCCTATTATCAAAATCTTCTAATTTTGAATGTAAAGCTAGATTTTCCTCCTTAAGATTATCCAGTTGGTTTCCAGCGCTTCAGTGCGGCTACCTAGCTCTCTTATCTCTTTTGTGAGGCTTTTAGTGATATGTTCTGAAGTTTGCCTCAGAGCTTTGTTAAGCATTTTTTCAAATTGCCTTAAAAGTGCTGGAGAGACAGGGGAATCTTGAGAAATAGACTGTAAGTCATTTGTTTCTGAGTCTGACTCACCAGGAGAAGTTATTTTTATTGGTTGCTGCTTCTGTGAGAGCAGTGAGGCTTTTGAGGAGGAAGGTGTCGACGCCATTTTAGCTGCGGTGCGTGCTTTGGTTTCTTTAATGGAGGGATTTTTGTTTTTGGTGCGGATGCTTCTCAACACCATAAATTTGCCCCTGTGTTCCAGGGGTTATCCGGTGTGTTTCTGTGTGTCTGGGACCGGCAGGCTATGGTTATTAATTAGCTTTTCTCCTCATGCAGAGCGGAGCTATAGAAGTGCATAACCATTCCTTTCAGAGTCTGTTGTCCCCCCCCCCCCCCCGCAACCCACTATTTTTTTCATGTTATTTACTGAAACCAGGACCAATAAAAACAGGATCAAAGGTGAAGAAAGTTGTCCTTAGAAAGCGATCAAGATTCATCTTTTAAGTACATTTGGTTTCTTTAGGTAACTGTTTCAGTTTTCTTGAATTTAAAATAGAAACCATGTAGTAATTTCATGCCAGTTCATTCAATACTTATGTAATAAGAGATTACTTTTACAGTATATAAAGAAATAGCTTGCTACAGGTTCTGCATTCCTTAAATACTTAACATAACCACTTCTTACTTAGGCATAATCCATTATAAGAAGGGATTATATGACAGGATTACAATGTTTAGAAATACACAAACACTAAAATATCTAATTTTAAATCTCCACATTTTACTTCCCTTTTATGTTATCCCCTTAGCTACCTTTGTGTTCATTACTCTGGGAGTCCCGCCTCTAATCAAATGCTTGTTTTTCCTTGTCTCTTTTTAACTTACTGTTAGCTTTTAATCTACAATATTAAATAATTTATAATAAAGGGCACCCAAAAATGTTGTTATGTGTATTATGACAAATATACATTTACCAGCCTCCTGGCTATCCAGACTTTGTGGTCCCTAAGCCTGTCTATGCATAGACTCACCATGTCATCTCCTTCCACCTTGTGACATACTAACTGCCCAATCTCCTGTCTAAGTACGCACAGTTTCTCAATACTTCTCTCAGGCAATGCCAATTTAGATTACCTCTCCATGAGGCCAGAACAAACCCTCTCCCAGTGCCTGTTCACAAACAGAGCTTGTGCAGTAGCTTACCTCCAGAGGAAGGAACTCTGAACCAAAAACAGCCCCTTAACTAAAAAAATGTGCACTTTTGCACATCTCAAATATGGACCCAGTGTTAGTGGCTTTATCCCTTCCAAATCTCTATTAAGCCTCTGCACTATAAATGTAAAATCTCTGGAAAATGTAAAGCCATGGGAAAAAAATGTAATTAAAAAAAAAAAAAAAAAAAATTCAGGGTGAAGTCGTTTTTTAAAATGAAAGGAGTTTTGTTACACTGGGAATATTAATTATGGTCCTCGTCACTTTATTCCACAAAGTATTTTCTAATATCTTTAGGGCATCTCTGGCATGGAAGGATGTGTTTTTTCACCCTTGTAGCATTTGGAAAATAATATTTCTTCTCACAATATTTGCAAATGTCAGCTTTGCTTTCAGCAGAAATTGCACTGTGGAAATGTTTCTAAACTCTAGATGTTGGTTTCACCATTTTACTGAGAGGAGGAAAAGAAAAAACTATTTACTGACCAGACTATAGGTAAACATTATGTTCTGCTGGTGGAAAACATTTATAAGAATCATATTAGAGGTTATAAAGATAAACTAATTTTTCAGACAAATTTACCCTCTTACTTGTCGATTAAAGCCTGAGAGAACAGAAACTATCATTAACTGTATCACAACAATCACCCAACTGTAGGAGGGACAAGACTAGCAAACTAAACGGCTGCCTTTCCCCTGCAGTGCCCCCTAGTGTAATTTTTCTTGTTTGAGAATTGCATTGAGAAGTACAGTGTTACTTGAATTGTATTCCAGGATTTTCCTGTCATCCGCTGAGAGAACTTGCAGTAATTTACTTTACATAACATCTTAGAAATATTTCATTAAGATCTTCATGTTTTAGGCCCCTTTCACACTGGGGCGGTTTTCAGGCGGTACAGCGCTAAAAATAGTGCCTGTACACTGCCTGAAAAAACGGCCCCTTTCACTCCAGTGTGAAAGCCGGCGGGCTTTCACACTGGAGCGGTGTGCTAGCAGGACGGTAAAAAAAAGTCCTGCTAGCAGCATCTTTGGAGCGGTATAGGAGCGGTGTATTCACCGCTCCTACCCATTGATTTCAATGGGACACCGCGGTAATACCATGGCAATACCGCCGCAAAGCGCCGCTACGCTCGCGGGGGGTAAAACTGCACCGCGAGAGGCCGAATACCGCGGCTAAAACAACGGTAAAGCAGCGCTAAATATAGCGCTACTTTACCGTCACCGCGGCTCCCGCCCCAGTGTGAAAGGGGCCTTATAGTTTGAATGCCATGTCATAGATATATTACTTATCATTGTAAAAGAACATATTCAACACTTCTTTATTTTTTTCAAATTTGTCCGTAAAAACAAAACAAAATGTATTTGAAAATATATAAAAAAAATAATAACTTTCCCAAAATTTCCATTATTTTCCCAGGCCTTCCCATCTCTAATCTGGACTACAGTACCCAGTCCAGGAGTTACCAATCCTGGAGAAAACCACAATACCTTGGGAAACATTTAACCCTTCTGACACCAAGACAAGACGCAGCACTATATCTATCTATCTATCTATATATATATATATATATATATATATATATATATATATATATATACACACAGTATCTCACAAAAGTGAGTACACCCCTCACATTTTTGTAAATATTTTATTATATCTTTACATGTGGCAACACTGATAAAATTACACTTTGCTACAATGTAAAGTAGTGAGTGTACAGCTTGTATAACAGTGTGCCTCTGTGTTCTATTTCCCCAAACAACATTTAACCAGTGTGGATGAAGAAACTGGGAAAGTGATGGCCAATACCTGTGGCACCTCATAATGTTAGCCAGGATCCCCATTCCGCTACCTGGCAGTGAGAATAAAGTGGCATGTCAAGAAACCCCCCCCCCCCACAGTGTCTTTGATGTTCATTTCAAAGCAGCACAGAATTGAACTTAGTGTTGTCAATATCAAGGAAAATTCAAAGCAGCAAACACTCCTCTTGCACACTGCCACCAATGACTGTTTATCCTACCGAAAAGCTAGCAAGAAATCTAGAGACTAGAGATGAGCAAATCTAAAAAACAAACAAACCAAAAAAAAAAGTGTGGATAGAAGAGTGGATAACAGCATTTAATTTGTCTAATATGTATTAACCACTTCCCGACCGCCTCATGTAGATATACGTCTACAGAATGGCACGGGCAGGCAAAAGCACGTACGGGTACGTCCCCTTTAATTTGCCTGCCCGTGGGTCGCGCGCGCGCGGCCAGCGGCGCGCTCGCGACCTGGTCGGGAGCTCCGTGACCACGGCCGCGGGACCAGCGGACCCGATCGCCACTGGTATCCCGCGATCGGGTTACGGAGCTGAAGAACGGGGAGAGGTTTGTGTAAACAAACCTCTCCCCGCGCTTCCTACTCTGCCTGTCATTGATCGGCTGTTCCCTGTCATCGGGAAAGCCGATCAATGATGTCAGACGTACAGCCACGCCCCCCTACTGTAAAAAAAAACACAAACACGTCACACTGACTCCTCCCCGCCCCCTAGTGGTTAACTCCTTCACTGCAACTGTCATTTACATAGGAATCAGTGCTATTTAAATAGCACTGATTTCTGTATAAACGACAAATGTCCCAAAAATGTGTCAAAAATGTCCGATGTGTCCGCCATAATGTCGCAGTCACAATAAAAATCGCTGATCGCCGCCATTACTAGTAAAAAAAAAAATATTAATAAAAATGCTATAAAACTATCCCCTATTTTGTAAACGCTAAAACTTTTGCGCAAACGAATCAATAATCGCTAATTGCGATTTTTTTAACCAAAAATATGTAGAAGAATACGTATCGGCCTAAACTGAGGAAAAAAATGTTTTTTTATATATTTTTTGGGGATAGTTATTATAGCAAAAAGTAAAAAATATTGCATTTTTTTCAAAATTGTCGCTCTATTTTTGTTTATAGCGCAAAAAATAAAAACCGCAGGGGCGATCAAATACCACCAAAAGAAAGCTCTATTTGTGGGAAAAAAAGGACGCCAATTTTGTTTGGGAGCCACGTCGCACGACCGCGCAATTGTCAGTTAAAGCGACGCAGTGCCGAATCGCAAAAAGGGGCCTGGTCCTTTGGCTGCCAATTGGTCCGTGGCTGAAGTGGTTTTTAAATTAATAAAAGAGTCAATTGGCCTGTGTCACTGGTTCATTTAGGAAGACTGCATTTCAAACTGATGCACAGCCCACTCCCTTGTCACTGACCTCCAATTAGCAGTGTGAAGTGAGGATTCTGCTTTTATTTATAAGCATAGGGAGCAGGAACAAGTTTCTTCCATACACACATACAATGCTGAATGTAATAATACTAACAACATAAAATCACAAAAATATATATATAACCATCTTCCAAAATTCCAATTTCGTATAGAATGAATATGAATTTGAATAGAAAAGATTAGAATAGAATAGAAAATTGTGACGGAACGTCCCTACACTCCTCTTGAGTGCGTTCGTCATATATCACTTGCTTCCAGTCTGGATATAGGTATAAGATATTCCAACCGCTCCCAAGCACCAAACGAGACAACACTTGCTTAGTTGCTAAAACATGGACTGAACTTTTATTACAAAGCCAAGCTCACATTTATACAGAGTAGAAGAGGAGATCCCCCCTCCCTCTCATATTATTCTAACAATACACCTGTAACAACTTAACATAAACTAATTAGCTAATTCCTTTAAGCAGCCGATGTGACTCAGGATTTCACTACAGGCCAGACTTCTTGTCACCGAGATAAACACAGTTGATTATAAATTATCATAATTACCACCACAAGACATCTCATCACAATAGCAGGAGACCACCAGCAACAGACGGAGCGTCTCCTGCATTGTGCAGAGGACAATGGGATCAGCTAACTCAATTAACATGTTGAGTTCATGACACTAGCATCTGAGAGTGTATGTCCCAACAGCATGAGACCACACACATTATATGTATACACATATATACAGAGAGTGTGTCTTGGGGGCCCGCAATCAGCTGGCAGGAGGCTGGCATGTAGTCCTCTCAAAAAGCCTGTGCCCCGGCTAGGTCTGTCACATTTCTCCCCTTTCGGCAGGAGACTAACACAGGATGAGACCCCAAACGGGTTGACTCCGAAGTTAGTCCATAGTCCCAGTCCTCTAATGCCTGTACCCACACAGTACCCCAAACAAATTGTTTCAAACAGAGCACTCACCCAGCCAACCTCTGCTTCTCTCAAAGAGCATATCTGCCGCTGGGGAGAGGCCTGGACTGGCCCTTCTCCCTGGAGTCTTTTCAGCCGCTGGAGAGAAGACAGGGTGACTGGGCTCAGTCTGTCATGCTGTTGGGCATATGGGCCTACTGCCCAGCATCCCTGGGGTATACAGGTGGAGACTGAATTCCCATCCACCTTTACAGGAAATCTGTCCTGTGTCAGTTGAGGGCAGAGGCCAGCAGCGCTCTGTTCCGTTGCCAGCAGTTCAGCTGGGCGTAGGAGCTTCCCTACATCATCTGCTCCAGCTAACTGTTGGGGAGAGAGGCCGACTGCCCCAGTTCCCTGGAACTCCACAGCTGTTACCGGTGCTGGGCAGAGGTTGGTAGCACTCTGCCCGGTTGCCAGCACTTCTGCTGGTTTTCTGTTAGTGGAGACCACAGGCCCATCCACCGACACCAGATCAAGCTGCAGATGTGAAGTGCAGATTGCATTCTCTCCTTGGGTCCTGAGCTGCTGCTCGGGAGTGACCACCACCTCCTCACCCTGGGCCTCCAGAACTGCCACAGGTGTGGGACAGAGGTCTTGGACCCTCTGTTCAGTGACCAGAGCTTCAGCTGGGGAAGTTCCTTGCAACTCCATGGATACTGGCGTTGGCGCTGGGCAGAGCACAGTGAAGTTCGGCCCTAATACCAGCTCTTCTGCTGGAGGCTCATCAGGTTGTTTTTCCTCAGCAGAAAAGTCCATCAAATCCCCAGTCTCTGCAACTGGTGTCTGGGGATATAGGTTCACCATCTCCTGTCCATGGAACCCAGAAGATGCTATCAGTGCTGGGCAGAGGTTAGCAGAGCTCTGCCCTGTTGTCAGCACTTCAGCTTTGGGGATGACAGTCTCCAGATTTTCCACTGCCGATTCTCTGGCATGCTGCTGGACAGGCACCTTCCTCCATCCAAGATCATCCCATGCAGAAACAGGATCATCAAGGTCAGTCAGCACTTGCTGCATCCGCCATAAGACCTCCGCGTCCATAGCTGCAGGGGCAGGTTGGCAAAGCACACTGTTACTCTGCCACATTGCTGACTCTTCAGCCAGGATTTCAGAGTTGTCTACTGGTATTTCTTTATAGTCCCAGGCAAAGGGAGCCCAGCCCTGGCACTGAGCAGAGTCTAGCAGCCGTCTGTAGGCGATCTCCAGCTCCCATTCCTGATCGGCCAGAAACTCCAAATCTTCAAGTGCCCAGTGCACTTCCGAGACGTTCAGTAGCCCTTTTCTGAAATCCATGATTTCATCCAACCGCCACTCCAAATCACTCCCAAAGTTAGAGTCTCCTGTCAGCTTTACATACAACAGTCCCAGGCCGCCGTAGCTTAAGCCTTCCGTTGGGCTGTCATCTGCTATCCAAGGGCATGCTTGGGATACATGCCACCGGAGGGCTCTGTAACTCTCATCCAGCTTCATCTCTGCCCAGATCAGCCTGCTTAATTCAGCTGTCTGCTCCTTGTGCGGTTTCTCTCCCAAAAACAGCACCCGCAATCCATACTGCGACCAGTACCTTTCCTGGTTGGAGGGGAGAACTTTTCCCTGGTGACGCCGCTCACAGGCTAGCGCTTCCTTCCAGAGTTCACAGCGAATAGAATCAAACCATCCCAGCAGGACCTGCTCTGATACTGGTCCTCTGTGCTGTAGCTGCATCTCTCGCAACCTCCTCCTGAATTCCTCTTCCATGGCGGCTGGTATCTGTACCTCTCCTCCTCTCCTGCTATCCGGACCTTGGATCCAGGTGGAGGTTTGGATGTCCCAGACTGCAGGAAGCATGGTCCCACTGCTTGCCAACAATGTGACGGAACGTCCCTACACTCCTCTTGAGTGCGTTCGTCATATATCACTTGCTTCCAGTCTGGATATAGGTATAAGATATTCCAACCGCTCCCAAGCACCAAACGAGACAACACTTGCTTAGTTGCTAAAACATGGACTGAACTTTTATTACAAAGCCAAGCTCACATTTATACAGAGTAGAAGAGGAGATCCCCCCTCCCTCTCATATTATTCTAACAATACACCTGTAACAACTTAACATAAACTAATTAGCTAATTCCTTTAAGCAGCCGATGTGACTCAGGATTTCACTACAGGCCAGACTTCTTGTCACCGAGATAAACACAGTTGATTATAAATTATCATAATTACCACCACAAGACATCTCATCACAATAGCAGGAGACCACCAGCAACAGACGGAGCGTCTCCTGCATTGTGCAGAGGACAATGGGATCAGCTAACTCAATTAACATGTTGAGTTCATGACACTAGCATCTGAGAGTGTATGTCCCAACAGCATGAGACCACACACATTATATGTATACACATATATACAGAGAGTGTGTCTTGGGGGCCCGCAATCAGCTGGCAGGAGGCTGGCATGTAGTCCTCTCAAAAAGCCTGTGCCCCGGCTAGGTCTGTCACAAAAATAATAGAAAAGAATAGCATAGAAAAACAATAGAACAGAAGAGAAAAAAATATAATATATATACATAACCATCTTCCGAAATTCGAATTTTGTATAGAATGAATTATGTATTATATATATATTTTATTCTATTGTGTTCTATTGTTTTTCTATTCTATTATTTTCTATTCTATTCTTATCTTTTCTATTCGAATTTGAATTCATTCTATATGAAATGCAAATTTCGGAAGATTAGATTAGAATAGAAAATAATAGGAAAGAATAGCATAGAAAAACAATAGAACAGAATATATATTAAAAAAAAATATATATATATATATATATATATATATATATATATATATATATATATATATATATATATATATATATATATGCATATTCCGAAATTCTGATTTCGTATAGAATGAAATCAAATTCGAATAGAAAAGAATAGCATAAAAAAACAATAGATCAGAATAGAAAAAAATATAATATAGATTATATTTTATTCTATTCTGTTCCATTGTTTTTCAATGCTATTCTTTTCTATTCTTTTCTACTCTATACTAATATTTTCTATTCAAATTCAATTTCATTCTATATCAAATTCGAATTTTGGAAAATGGTTATATATGGTTTATTTTTTCAAATTCGGTCTAATTTTTTCGAATTCGGTAGCTTTTTTTCCGAATGCAGTATAATTTTTTCAAATTCGGTCAATTTATTTTCGAATTTGGTCGAATTGTTTTCGAATTCGAATATGAAACAAATCTATTCTAATCTTTTCTATTCAAATTCGATTTCATTCTATATGAAATTCGAATTTCATATAGAATTAATTCAAATTCGAATAGAAAATATTAGAATAGAATAGAAAATAATATAAGATAATAGAATAGAAAAACAATAGATCAGAATAGAATAAAACAGAATATATATTCTATTTTATTCTATTCTGTTCTACTATTTTTCTATTATTTTCTATTATTCTAGTTTCCATTGTTTTGAATTATTTTCCAATCTATTCTCGAATTCGAATTTATACTATTCGAAACTCGAATTTCGGAAGATGGTCATGTTCTATTTTATTATATTAAAAATTATATTCTATTCTTTAATTTTTATTCTATTGCTTTATTATTATATATATTTTAATATATTATTTTTTTAGAAAATCTATTTCAATTTTTTTGAATAAGACTCAAATTTGTTTTTAAATTCGATTTGAATTTGTTTTCGAATTCGATTAAAATTCCGTCTTTTTTTCAATTTGAATCGTTATTTCGGATTCGGTTAAATTTGTTACTATTGTAATTCAGATGCATCCGAATCTCCGAATAATGAAAAATGTGTCCATATTTTGATTCAGAAGAAAATTAAATGCACATGTCTAGCCAAAACTATTTTATTTTTTTGACAGAAAACCTGTAATTCAGCTTTAAAGTACCCTTCAGCTCCAGTCTTGGAATGTTAAGATTATCTCCTTATTGGAGTTCTGAGTGTCATGTTAAACAAGCTGTTAGCAGGCACTACTTGAAGTATGTTGAGTGCCTGATGAAGTAGCATGATGAAGTTGGTAGCATGATGATGCTAGCAACTTGTTTAAAGTGACTCCCATTAAGATCTGTCCTTTAAAGAGGAAAAAACCCTGGTGGAATGCGCACGGGAGCCACCAGTCACAGCATGACCCCTTTTAGAAATTGCACAATCTGCCCTTTCTAAAGTGCACATGCGCTGTAGACACCGGCATATGCGCCGTAGTCATCGGTGCACAGCTTTTTGGTAAATATCTCAGGTGTACAACCACTTTAAATGCTGTAGGGCACTTAAATGGTTTCAAAAAGCTGTGTGAGGCTTGCCAAAAACTTTTCAAAAGCTTGCTGTTCATAATGTAAGCTAAAGCTGTGAACTGCTGCACATATTTCCATATTTTTTAGTATGCCTTAATTTTTTTTCAATTATGTTTTTTTTTGCCATTAAAGAGTGAATGAATGAATGATTTGTATAGCGCTACAACTGCAAACTGAATTGCCTCAAGGCGCTTGTCTGCTCTTGTTGGGATGCCATGTTTAGAAGAGGTGGGTCTTGAGTTTTTACCTGAAGGCCTGATGGTTTTCTTCCAAGCGGATGTTGTTCGGTAGAGCATTCCATATCCGGGGTCCCTGTACTGTGAATCTTCGTTCTCCCTTCGAGAGTTGCTCTTTAGAGTAGATTTTTACATATGCTTCTCTGTTTTTTAATCCATAACGGCAATTACTAGTAAATAGAAAAATCATTTAAATGAAGATTATGATAATATTTTGATCATCAACTGCCTTTTCCAGAATGGAGTCTGTAAACAACAGCTGGTTGTATAGTTTTTAGAATCAAGAACAGTGTTTTTCTACATTTAAGGATTTGTTATCACTGTTCCCAGGGTAGCAGTGATTATGTATATATTTGCATTTTACATTACAACAGTCTACAAACTGCTTCAAAGGTGTTCTTTATTTAGAAAAACTCAAAATCAGCCACAATGTTCATTCACACAATTATTATTATATTTATAGTCTCATGAGAGTTGAAATAATACAAAATTACAATATTCGGCAATCTGAGGTTATAGGAGTTGTCGTCTTATACAACATTATGTTTTCCATTATTTGTATGTGTGAGTTTGAGGTTTATGGTGGGTAGTATTAATGAGGATAGGTATACCAGTACACTTTTAATTTTTGCATATTACATGGTCTCGTTTGGAATCTGGCTACTGATTGGTTTGTCTGTTTTGGAGTATTAGTGCCTTATATATGATAATTTTTTGTTACTTTATACAACTTATAGTAGGTCCTTGGCAGCCCATTAACAGTAGTATTTTGTTGGTATTAACACGTCTGTTAAGGAAAAAAATGTGTAATCATGAATTCCTGGATTTTTTATACTTCCTTCCTCCAAGGAATTTTTTAGTAAATCTGACCATAAATAAATTGATGGTTCTGATGATGATAGGTGCTCACCCGTTTGTAGATCTAGTAGATCTTCTACCAATAGCTTCAAGTCTTTTGTATTTATTTCAGTGTTTTGGTAGAAAAAGTTCCTAAGAAGAGTAATGGGCTCTTTCGAAATATTGGTACAATTTTGGAAGCCTATAGCAATTTTCATGGTCACTACTGCTTTTATAATGATGAGATGTTTCCTCAGAAACCTTCAGTTCACCCTTTTTTAAACAGGCTTATGCTTAAATTTATCGTTATCACCAAATCCCCTAGTTTGGAGCAACTACCTGTGTTGGTAACTTCTGGGTACAAAAAGGTTTCCGTTTTGCTTTTAAGACCAGGAATTGTAAGTGGAATTCATCTTGCAGGTACAGGTGTTTTTTTTTTTTTCAAGTCAACATCCTGTTTCCAAATGTTTCAAGAAGCTTGCTAGTCAATAAACTTGAAAAGGGCTACCCAGACAACAGGATGGATGATCTGCTAATTGATGGTTTTATCTTTGGTTCTAAAGGGTTGTATTTTGGTATAATTAAATCCTGTGTGGTAAATGCATGGTTGATAATTGTGATGTATGAACAATGTGTGGGGTAGAAATGTAATTTCATTGTGAATTTGTTTTCTACAATGACAATAACTCTTATCTTATCTTATGAATTAATGAATAAATCTTATCTAAACTGAAAATGGACATTTTTTTTCTCCTCAAAATATCTTACCTTTTCCTAAATAGGATTCACTCAATCATGATTTTATTTTGGTTTCTTATTCTTTATTTGAGGGCATCCTTAACAAATGAAAGGCTCTTGAGAAAGGCACTCTATTAGCCAAAGTTGATATTCAATCGCCATTTTGGCTTTTTACCTATCCCTCATTTGGAATTTGGTTTAGTTTCTTTTTTTAATGATCATTTCTTGTTTGATAAATCTCTGCCTATGGCAATGGCAGGCAATGGGAATCTGGTTTGCACCCTCCTTACACTCATATTCACTTGTCTTCTGTTTTGAAGGACTGGAAGGCTTCATTGGTATTTTGTTGTGGATAAAAATGTAAGCTTATGTACTGGTGCTGCCAGTGCATTTAGCTATGCTGCCCCATTTAGGTTTCAAAAGGTTTCACTAAAAACACAGTAAGTGTTTTAGGGGGGAATATTTTAGGAATTGTATAATTTTATTCTGGACAATCAATGGGTGTTGTATACTCATATTTTCTCCAAGTCCTCTCTTATGATACATTTCATCTGTTCTTTAGTGTTTAAATGTTAAATGTTAGGAAAGAGACAACGAGAGGGGCGCCTCTAAGAATATATCAAAAAAACACTTTATTGTAAGAAACAATATCCACTTACATGGAAGTAAATGATGCTGGGTGCGCCACTGGGATGAGCAGTAGTAGACAGTCCTTTTTATGGAAGGAAAAAGCACATCAAATCCCAGGGGTGTTGAGGGCATTGAGTCATCAAATCCTTGCAGGGAAGACACCGCTGTAGCTTCAGACCTCTCGTCTGGTCACTGCAAAGATGGAGGATGGCCGTGCAGTACAGGAGCCAAAACGAGGCTTGGATGGCAATCGGCGTGGCACAGGATGATGACGTCACTATAATATGACGCCTTTCCAAGCGTACGTGCTACAAATGACGTGGTAGCTGCGCTCCTTTGTCACAAATATTGTGTATTGTGTAAGGCCTTCCCCCATTTTTCCCCCTTCCCCCACTTCTCTTTTTTCTTTCCTTTAATTTTTTCTGTTTCTTTCCCCCCCAATATACTTCCTCTCCCCCCCAAACCCCCCTTCCTTTCCTCCCTCTCCCCCTTCTATTGCCCCCCACCCACTTTTAGCTTGCCTTTATTTTTACTATACATTTATTTATGTTTCGGTATTAATTGATAAAAGACGGTATTAACAATACATTATTTTTGTTTAACCACCTCCCGCCCAGCCTATTGTAATAATATGGCTGGGCAGGAGCACTGCTATCTTGAGTGGACATCATATAACATCCTGCAACTCGTGCGCCACCTTCGAGCCCTAGGCAACCACGTGTGACTCCTTATGTGACACATAGGCAATGTGTCAAACAATGCCACATAACCTAAAACAAAATGACAAGCTCATTTGCATCAATCTGTGAACAATACAACAAAGTAGAAACAGAATAATCAAGAAACAATAATATGATGTTTCTTCTATGAGACCCCTCAATGTGATAGGTGCAATCAACACCAGTGATAATATTAACGGAAACATCCATAATTACAATTCCTTGATATATATTATATGTAATACAGTCTTGTGTTTCTCTTGTTAAATAAATAAGTGGGTTTTACCACCACTAACATGCTGCACTTATGTTTTACATAAAACGCAATATACAACAACTCCTTGGGATCTGCAAAGGCTTTTTATCATGTCTTACCACACTCACTTTAATATAATGACCTATTCTGTATAAATAGGTCACCATGCACTTCCCCCTTTAAGGGGTCTCACCCACCTTCTCAGGATGCCCCTAGGATTACCACCTGGACACCTCCTTCTCTCACACTGATACAGCAAACCAAGTACTTCCACTTAAGCCTCCCCTCAAAGGGAATGCTAGCTAAACATGTTGTTTTAATAACAAATGTCACCGTCTTAAAATTCATATGCAAGCCACTCACATAATAAGTGTACTGAAACCAGCAGTGCACAACCTTTAAAAGCACTTGTATACATCCAGATACATGCTGCCTTTAAGATAGAGACCTCAGCATCACCAATCAGTGTGATCCAGTGGCTATTAAAAGACCCTCTGAAGAAGTTACGAGGACATCAACGAAACATGTCAAGGTGGGGCCTAGTGATGTCATCATGTTACCCGGAAGTAGCCACTGGATTACACTGATTGGTGATACTGAAGTCTTTATCTTAAAGGGGGGCATGTATCTTGGTGTATACAAGTGTTTTTTAAGGTGGTGTACTATTTTTTTAGTGCACTTATTATGTGAACATTATTTTTGATTATTGAGCCCCTTCTACTTCTTCAGTAAAGTCTCAATGAGCAGTGACTGAGCAACTGGGCTGAACCAAAAAGTTTCAGACAAATTGAGCTGCCAAGCAAGCTGCCCTGCTGGGCTGTCCGTTTAGGTGGTAGCCCATAGTGTTTTGGGAAATCATTGCCATGCACCAAATGTTTGCTTTTTAAGCAAACATTTTATGTATGCATTGTGCATATATATGGACAATAACTTAAAAAAAAATGATCCCAAACCATTGCCATTTCCTAGCAACTGAATGGTGTCCCTTGCTAGGCATACAAAATCCATCCAAAAAGACTTTAGTTATTTTGAAACGTTGTGCTTTGTGTGGTTTACTGGTATATGAAAACCAGGGGTTCAAAGGGTTAAAAATATGCTTTGCATTGGAACTTTGAGCTCTCTCCCCTTTTCCCTCTAACTAATCACTGGTATAACTAAAACTCTACCTAAATACCCCTTTTACTCACATAAATCCACCCTCATGTGACATTGGTCCCAAGTCTTCTCTCTCCTGTTTACAGAAGTCTGGGTTCTTCTTTGGGTGTCCACATCACCACCTTTCTATTAGCTATCCAGTGCCAGGGTCCTCTCTGGATCAAGAAGACAGTCTGCATTCAATGAAAGGACAGGCAGGAACAGAGGTAGAGATAGTGAGTGCGGAACAAATTCCAGAGGGTAGTATTGGGGGCATTAGCGATAGGTTGACTAAAGCACCTAAACCTGTGGTAGGTATAATAACAAGTCCTATTTGCAACCTCAGAACATCCAATAAGGAGATAGTATGCAACCAGTCTAAACTACGTGGCATGTTCACCAATGGCAGGAGTCTGGCAAACAAGATGGGAGAACTAGAGCTACTGTTGTATGAGGAGGATTTAGATTTTGTAGGAATTTCAGAGACTTTGTTCAACAGCTCTCATGATTGGTGGGCAACCATTCAAGGGTATTCCCTATATCACAGGGATAGAGAGGGCAAAAAAGGGGGAGGGATATGCCTGTATATCAAGAATGATGTACAAGTGAATGTGAGAGATGACATCACTAAGGGAGGAAAGGAGGAGGTGGAATCCTTATGGGTAAAAGGGAAGAAACTAAGGGGAAAGTAGTACTGGGAGTATGCTATAGGCCCCCTAACCAGAAGGAGGAGGGGGAGGCAGACCTCCTATCACAATATGGATTAGCAGGATGGGACGTGTCATCATAATGGGGGATCTTAATTATCCAGACATAGACTGGGCTGAAGGAACCGCACACTCATCTAAAGCATGCCATTTCCTAAATGTCTTGCAGGACAATTTCATGGGTCAGATGGTAAATGCACCAACTAGAAACAAAGCGTTACTAGACCTACTGATTACCAACAATACAGACCTGATCACGGATGTGGAAATATGGGGCAATTTAGGAAACAGCGATCACAGGCCAATTTGTTTTAGTATAAATCACACAAATAGGAAGCACAAGAGGAATACAAAGACACTGAATGTCAAAAGAGCCAACTTCCCCAAACTACCAACCTTGCTAGAAGATATTAAATGGGATAAAATCCAAGGAACAAAGAACACAGAGAAAAATGGGTGTGCTTTAAGGGCATATTAAATAAGGGCATTAGCCAGTGCACCCCTGGGAATTACAGACCAGTATGTCTAACATCAATTGTATGCAAGCTCTTGGAGGGGTTGATAAGGGACTATATACAAGATTTTAGTAATGACAATGGTATCATTAGCAGTAATCAGCATGGATTCATGAAGAAACATACTTGCCAAAACAATTTGTTAACCTTCTATGAGGAGGTGAGCTGCCATCTAGATAAAGGAAGGCCCGTAGATGTGGTGTATCTGGATTTGATGAATGCCATCTACTCACTAGGGGGAGAACCTCTGGGGCAATCTAAGATGGAAAAGGACCTGGGGGTCCTAGTACATGACAGGCTCAGCAATGGCATGCAATGCCAAGCTGCTGCAAGCAAAGTAAACAGAATATTGGCATGCATTAAAAAGGGGATTAACTCCAGAGATAAACGATAATTATCCCACTCAACAAGACTCTGGTTCGGCCGCACCTGGATTATGTCGTCCAGTTCTGGGCACCTGTCTCAGAAGGTATGTGCTGGAACTGGACAGGGTCCAGAGAAAGTCAACAAAGCTAATAAAGGGACTGGAGGACCTTAGTTATAAGGAAAGGTTACGAGTAGGGTTGAGTGAACCCGAACTGTAAAGTTCGGATCCGTACCGGACTTTTGGGTGTTCGGGACCCGGACCCGAACTATTGGCTGTAAGTTTGGGTTCGGGTCCGGTGTTCGGCGCTGTATTGGCGCCTTTTTAACAGCTGCAGGGCAGCCAATCGACGATCATTTCACTAGTGTGCCCTTAGAAGCCATCACAGCCATGCCTACTAATGGCATGGCTGTGATTGGCCAGTGCAGCATGTGACCCAGCCTCTATATATAGTCCAGACACACAGCACACAGCATCATTCTGTTATAGACAGGTTCCTGTGCTGCTGAGAGGATTTTAGGAACTAGTGTGATTCAGTCAGTCAGGCAGTCAGCCCACATTCCTTGAATTTTCTTCTAATTAGTTAGATCAGTGAGCGATCTAGATAGCTAGAGTAGGGAGTTTCTTTATTAAGCAAAAGAGGCAGAGAGAATTATTAAAGAGATTCCTAAATCAATTGTACCCTGGCTGGGGTGCAGTGCACAGTCTTTTAACAGTGCCATGAGGCCAGTGCCAGACAAAATATAAAAGTTTTAACTGCAAGGTCAGTGCACCATTAGGACCAACACTGCATATACTAAGAGATACACCATAGTCTGTGTGTATTCTGCTATTGTAAAAACATTGCATAAAAATTTAATTTTGCTTTTTTTTTTTCATTTTCTGCGTGTTCATACATACACGCTGTAGACAGTATCCGTGTATTCTGATATTGGAAAGACATTGCAAAAAAAATTAATTTTGCAGTGTTTTTTTTCCCCAATAGCATTTTCTGCGTTTTCATAAACGCTTTACATACTGTCCGTGTATTCTGACATTGGAAAGACATTGCAAAAAAATTTAATTTTGCAGTGTTTTTTTTTTTCCCAATAGCATTTTCTGCGTGTTCATAAACGCTTTAGACACTGTACGTGTATTCTGCTATATGCAAAAACACCCATTTAGGGCGAGATCATACATTTTGAAAATATGAGGAGATCATCAAAAAGGGGACCTGGCCCGGGTCGTGGTGCTGCTGGTGGCGCTCCTGTTGCAGGGAGAGGACGTGGTCAATCTGTGCCAGCTACACGCACTAGTGAAACACCTTCCTCAGGTGCGAGTAGGCGACAGAGCCTGCAGCAGTATTTTGGCGCGCCTAATGAGGCTGTACGAATGTTGAGGCCAGGACAAGTACAGGCAATAGTAGATTGGGTTGTTGCTGACAGTGCCTCCGGTTCCTTCACATTGTGTCCCACCCAGTCTGCTGATGAAAGTTCAGAGTTGGCACCTGCAGCCGATGTCCATCAGTCTTTCACCTCACCCCCTTGCAAATCAGCCAATCAGTCTGAGCCCCAAATCATGCAGCAGTCTCTTCTGCTTTTTGATGACTCTGTTAGCAGGGTTTCCCAGGGCCATCCACCTAGCCCTGCCCCAGAAGTGGAAGAGATTGTGGGAGGACAATTGCAGCACGTCTCGGATGATGATGACGAAACACAGGTGCCAACTGCTGCTGCTTTCGCCATTGTGCAGACCGACAAGGAGGGCAGGGGTGAATTTTGGGTGGAAGATGATGTGGAGGACGATGAGGTCCTTGACCCCACATGGAATCAACGTCATGCAGGTAACCAGTGTAGTTCAGAGGAAGAGGTGGTGGTCGCACAGAGCCACCAGCACAGCAGAAGAGGGAGCAGGGTGCAAAAGCGGAGCGTCCGTCCCCTAGACAGTACATCTGCTACTGCCCAACGCAGCAAGGGACCGAGCACACCAAAGCCAGGTGCAAGGAGTTCCCTAGCGTGGCAGTTCTTCAGACAATGTCCTGATGACAAGACATGAGTGGTTTGCATGCTGTGCAATCAGAGCTTGAAGCGAGGCATAAACGTTCTCAACCTGAGCACAACCTGCATGACCAGGCATCTAAGTGCAAAGCACGAGATGCAGTGGAGTAGACACCTCAAAAACCAAGAAAGGTCTCTGGCTCCTCCTGCTTCTTATTCTGCTGCAGTCTCGGCCTCTTCATCCACCTATGTAGTGACAGTGACACATGCCAACCCGCAAACAGAGGATCTGCCAGCAACACTACCACCTGGGTCACCAACCATCTCCACAATGTCCCATGGAAGCGTTCAGCTCTCTTTTTCCCAAACACTGGAGCGGAAGAGGAAGTACCCCCTTAGCCACCCACGATCCCTGGCCCTGAATGCCAGCATTTCAAAATTCCTCGCCTTTGAAATGCTGTCATTCCGTCTGGTGGAGACGCAGAGTTTTAAAAGGCTGATGTCATTGTCTGTCCCACAGTACGTCGTGCCCAGCCGCCACTACTTTTCCAGACGAGCTATCCCTTCCCTGCACAACCAAGTGGGGGACAAAATCAGGTGTGCACTGCGCAACGCCATCTGTGGCAAGGTCCACCTAACTACGAATGCGTGGACCAGTAAGCACGGTCAGGGACGTTATATCTCCCTAACAGCACACTGGGTAAATGTAGTGGCGGCTGGGCCTGAGGCGGATAGCAGTTTGGCGCATGTCCTCCTGTTGCTAACTCCTCCTACTCCGCCTTCTCATCCTCTACCGCCTCCTCATCCGGTCAGCGTAACACCTTCACCACCAACTTCAGCACAGCCAGGGCTAAACGACAGCAGGAAGTTTTAAAACTTTCCTGTTTGGGGGAAAAACCCCACACCGCGCAGGAGACGTGGAGGGACATGGAACAACAGACCGATGAGTGGTTGGTGGCAGTGAGCCTCAAGCCCGGCCTGGTGGTGTGCGATAATGGGCGAAATCTCGTAGCAGCTCTGGGCCGGTTTGACGCACATCCCTTGCCTGGCGCATGTGCTGAACTTGGTGGTCCAGAGGTTCCTTAAGAATTACCTCGATATGCCAGAGCTGCTGCAGAAAGTGCGGGCCGTCTGTGCGCACTTTCGGCATTCTCACCCTGCTGCTGCTCGCCTGTCAGCTCTGCAGCGTAACTTCGGCCTTCCCGCTCACCGTCTCATATGTGACGTGCCCACAAGGTGGAACTCCACCTTGCACATGCTTGCCAGACTGTGCGAGCAGCAGCAGGCGATAGTGGAGTTTCAGCTGCAGCGCGCACGCGTGAGTCGCTCTGCGGAACAGCACCACTTCACCGCCAATAACTGGGCCTCCATGCGAGACCTGTGTGCCTTGTTGCGCTGTTTCGAGTACTCCACCAACATGGCCAGTGCCGATGACGCCGTTCTCAGCGTTACTATCCCAGTTCTATGCCTCCTTGAAAAAACTCTTCAGGCGATGATTGAAGAGGATGTGGCACAGGATGAGGAGGAGGAGGAAGAGGGTTCATTTCCAAGTCATTCAGGGCAGTCATTTACAAGTGGCTACGAGGGTGGGTTCCTGCACCAACAAGCGCCAGGTACACAATTGTCTGGCAGCAAGGGCACAGTTCTGGAGGATGACGAGGTGGAGGATGAGGAGGAGATGGAGGAGGAGGAGGAACCATGTTCACAGCAGGGTGGCACCCAGACCAGCTCATGTCCATCACTGGTGCGTGGCTGGGGGGATACAGAGGACACAGACGATACACCTCCCACAGAGGACAGCTTTTCCTTGCCTCTGGGCAGCCTGGCACACATGAGCGAATTACATGCTGCAGTGTCTCCGCAACGACCGCCGAGTTGCCCACATTTTAACTGGTGCTGATTATTGGGTGGCCACCCTGCTGGATTCCCGTTACAAGGACAACGTGCCGTCCTTAATTACCTCACTGGAGCGTGATCGTAAGATGGGCGAGTACAAGCGCACGCTGGTAGACGCGCTGCTGGTGGCATTCCCACTTGGAAGCGGGGGTACGGTGGAAGCACAAGGCCAAGGCAGAGGAGGAGGAAGAGGTCGCCAACACAGCCGGGGCACCGCCAGCACCTCGGAAGGCAGGGTTAGCATAGACGGAATGTGGAAAAGCTTTGTCAGCACGCCACAACAACCAGCACCACCAGCTGAGATGGAACGTCTTAGCAGGAGGCAGCATTTCACCAGCATGGTGGAGCAGTATGTGTGCACACGCCTACACGCGCAGGTGCAGTGCTTGCGCAGTACAGAGGACAAGTAGATTCACAAAATCTTCAAAGATGAACGTCGCCTGCGCAGTGAGTACAGGTTCAAGCCCGACCATCCAAGTGGACATACGGTAGCACATAGTAACAGGGCCCCTCACGGGCTCGCTTGGCTAGGCTTCAACCTCGGATGATGTGGCTTGAACCTGGAGTCACCGCGCATCGTCTTCGGAGAGTTTCAAAATCCCCTTGTCCTACGTACTGAGCAAGCGCAGTACAGGGCGGACACTATGCGACGGGGGACAGAATTCGACACATCATTCACCACTAGCCTTACCCAGCCATTGTTGTATTTTTAAACCAGTGTTGGCTACCTCGTCCTCCTCCACCGTCGCTTCCACCTACACCGCCACATCCAACGCCACCTCAACCTCCTACTCCATTTGAATTTCGTCCTCCTAGGTCAAGATTATAATTTTTTCATTTTTTTTCATTTCCAAGTATTTTATTTTCCCACTATCTTATCCATTAAATTGAATATTTTTTTTCCAGAAAGTGCGTATTCTGGGGTATTCCCACCATATGTGCGGCATCGTGCCGTTGAGTTTCTGAGGTTCTTAATGACTTCCTGTACCTCTTCTGCTGAGAAGGGGGCCTCCAGCATTTTTTTTATTTTTTTTATGTTGTTTTAAGTTATTTCCCTATCCACATTTGTTTGCAGATCACTTGCCATGCTCTTAACAACATTTTTGTTGCCATTTGCAGCCCTCTAGCCCTTTCCATGACCTTTTTACAGCCATTTTAGTGTTCAAAAGTCTGGGTCCCATTGACTTAAATGGGGTTCGGAGTTCGGGGTCAAGTTCGGGTCAAGTTCGGTCCCGAACCCAGACTTTTTTCTGAAGTTCGGCCGAACCCGCCGAACCCGAACATCCAGGTGTCCGCTCAACTCTAGTTACGAGCACTGAACTTGTTCTCTCTGAAGAAAAGACGCTTGAGAGGGGATATGATTTCAATGTACAAATACCGTACTAGTGACCCCACAATCGGGATAAAACTTTTCAGCGAAAGGGAATTTAATAAGACACACGCCCATTCACTCCACCGGGCATCCGCAATCGCTCCTGACAGAGCAGGAACGTGGATCTGTGTGTGTAAACACACAAATCCACATTCTGTCAGGGGAGAGGAGACAGCATGTGTTCCTAGTTTATAGAAACACTGATCGGTTTCCTCCCCCAGTCAGTTCCATGCCCCCACAGTTAGAACACACAGTGAGGGAACACATTTAACCCCTTGATCGCCCCTAGTGTTAACCACTTCCCTGCCAGTATACAGTAAGCACTGATCACTGTATAAATGTCAATGGTTTCAAAAAAGTGTCAAAAGTGTCCGATCTGTCTGCTGCAATGTCGCAGTCCCGATAAAAATCGCGGCCATTATTAGTAAAAAAAAAAAAAATGCCATTAATCAATAACCTATTTTGTAGGTGTTATAACTTTTGCGCAAACCAATCAATATACGTTTATTACCGAAAATATGTAGAAGAATACATGTCGGCTTAAACTGAGGAAAAAATGTGGGATATTTAATATAGCAAAAAGTAAAAAAATATTGTGTTTTTTTCAAAATTGTCGCTATTTTTTTGTTTATAGCACAAAAAATAAAAACCGCAGAGGGGATCAAATACCATCAAAAGAAATCTCTATTTGTGGAAAAAAAAGGACATCAATTTTGTTTGGGTACAGCTTTGCATGACCGTGCAATTGTCAGTTAAAGAGACTCAGTGTCGCATTGCAAAAAATGGCCCAGTCAGGAAGGGGGTAAATTCTTCCGGTGCTGAAGTGGTTAAACTTCGTAGAGGGTTCTTTACTGAAAGAGCAGTGAGGATGTGGAATTCTCTTCCACGGGCAGTGGTTTCAGCGGGGAGCATCGATAGTTTCAAAAAACGATTAGATAAGTACCTGAACGACAACAACATACAGGTATATGCAATGTAATACTGACATAAAATCACACACATAGGTTGGACTTGATGGACTTGTGTCTTTTTTTGGCCTCACCTACTATGTAACTATGTAACATCTACAATGCTGAATTACTGGAACCCTGCACCCAGGCTAATTACTGAATAGAGCTGGACTTTGAAAGGGAAAATATAATTGTTTTGTATCCATTTTAGTAATTTTTTAGAACTTCCCTAACATTTTAAGCTGTTTTATATACCGTATTTATCGGCGTATAACACGCACCAGCGTATAACACGCACCCCAAGTTTAGGAGGGAAGTTTAACCGCTTCCCGACCGGCCACTGCATATATACGTCAGCAGAATGGCTCGGGCAGGCAGAATCACGTACCTGTACGTGATCGTGCATGTGCCTGCCCGTGGGTCGCGCGCGCGCCGCTAGCGGCGCGCTCGCGACCCGGTCGGGAGCTCCGTGACCCCGGCCGCGGGACCAGCGGACCCGATCGCCGCTGGTATCCCGCGATCGGGTTACGGAGCGGAAGAACGGGGAGAGGTCTATGTAAACAAACCTCTCCCCGCGCTTCCTACACTGACTGTCAGTGATCGGCGGTTCCCTGTCATCGGGAACGCCGATCAATGACGTCACACGTACAGCCACGCCCCCCTACTGTAAAAAAAACACACACACGTCACACTGACTCCTCCCCGCCCCCTAGTGGTTAACCCCCTAACTACAACTGTCATTTACATAGGAATCAGTGCTATTTAAATAGCACTGATTGCTGTATAAATGACAAATGTCCCAAAAATGTGTCAAAAATGTCCGATGTGTCCGCCAAAATGTCGCAGTCACAATAAAAATCGCTGATCGCCGCCATTACTAATAAAAAAAAAAATATTAATAAAAATGCTATAAAACTATCCCCTATTTTGTAAACGCTATAACTTTTGCGCAAACTAATCAATAATCGCTAATTGCGATTTTTTTTACCAAAAATATGTAGAAGAATACGTATCGGCCTAAACTGAGGAAAAAAAATGTTTTTTTATATATTTTTTTTGGGATATTTATTATAGCAAAAAGTAAAAAATATTGCATTTTTTTCAAAATTGTCGCTCTATTTTTGTTTATAGCGCAAAAAATAAAAACCGCAGGGGCGATCAAATACCACCAAAAGAAAGCTCTATTTGTGGGAAAAAAAGGACGCCAATTTTGTTTTGGAGCCACGTCGCATGACCGCGCAATTGTTAGTTAAAGCGACGCAGTGCCGAATTGCAAAAAGGGGCCTGGTCCTTTAGCTGCAAATTGGTCCGGGGCTGAAGTGGTTAAGGAAAAAAAAAAAAAAAAAAAAAAACTTACATTTAAATGCCCATCAATGCAGCCTTATCAGTGTGCATCTGCAGGCTTGTCCATCATTGCAGAATGATCAGTGTCATTTTCAGCTTGCCCAGTTCCATTTGAAGCTTGCCCAGTATCATTTGCAGCTTGCCCAGTGTCATTTGAAGCTTGCCCAGTGTCATTTGCAGCTTGCCCAGTGTCATTTGCAGCTTGCCCACGTTTTAATTTCCCGCCGCCGAGACAGACCGAGCGAGCGCCGCTGAAAAATACCGAGCGCCGACAAAAAATACAGAGCGCCGCCGAAAAAGACTGAGCGCCGACGAAAAAGACCGAGCCGACTGCTCGGCTCTGCTCGCTCCCTGCTGTTTCTGAAGCGAGCGCTGCCGAAAAAGACCGAGCCGACTGTACTGTGTACTCGGCTCCGCTCCGCTCGCAGTGCCGCCCAGCAGAGAGGCGGGACTGCGAGAGAAGCCGAGCAGTCGGCTCAGTCTTTTTCGGCTGCGCTCTGTATTTTTTGAGTGGCGCTCGCTATTTTTCGTCAGTGGGGATCGGCGTATAACACACACCCACGACTTTCCCCCGATTTTAAGGGGGAAACGGTGCGTGTTATACGCCGATAAATACGGTAAGTTTATTTTTCACTTACCTTTGGTTTGGCCCCAGTTTCATTCACTTTCTATTTCATCAATAAATTCTCCACTTATACACTCTGGCTTTTTGGAAGATAATAAAGCCTTGCTGAATGTCTAACTGCAAACAGTAACAACTGAACTCCATGCTACAGTATTGCTGCTGCTCAAGCTACAGTTTGTGGCTCAGCGTAATCATAACATCTAGTCTATATTTGAAAATCTTCTACGCTGCATCCTGTAGTATGTGATATTGAAAAATATAATGAATGAATCTGAAGTACTTAGTAAGAAATGGAGAAAACAACACTTTACGTTATTAAGTATAAATACTAAGCTCACTCAGTGGAACACAAAGCATACTGTTTCTACTACCCTCTAATATAATCTGAAACAGAATTCTATTTATATGCAAATTAGGAACACTTTAGAACAGTACTGAAAATGACAATTTATAGATTAAATGTTAGAAATAAGGAAACTCTTTTTTTCTGATGTTTTTAGACAAACTAAGTCTACACAGGTGACTAGATAGTACTTTTATCTGAGATTTGGCAAACTCCCAATGACAGTATGAATACATTTTTAATTACTATAATAAGGATAATAAACCTATTATAAATAGATATGACAGGTTTCAGATAATACATAATGGGATATTTATGAAAGTGTTGTTATTTACCTATGTGCAAATTGGTAAATTAGACTAAGTAAAAAAATAGAGCTGGATTGCTACGGGATATGTTCTAATTGATTGAAAGCTGCAACAGGTCCTGTACTGATGATCACAAACCAGTTATCCCCAGGTGTGTTTGATTTAGAGCATTTGTGGATAAGGAGAAGAATCACTGCTAGATCGTTATGTGGCACAGAAACATGTAGAGCCCTTTCGCACTGAGGCGCTTTATAGGCGCTACAAGTGCTAAAAATATCGCCTGCATAGCGCCTGTAAAGAGACTCTCCTTTCTCTCCAGTGTGAAAGCCTGAGGGCTTTCACACTGGAGCGGTGCACTTGCAGGGCAGTAAAAAAAAGTCCTGCAAGCCGCATCTTTGCAGCGCTGTAGAAGCGGTGTATACATCGCTCCTAAAGCGCCCCTGCCCATTGAAAACAATGGGGCAGCTCCGGCAAACCGCTGCTGCAGAGGCGCTTTGCGGGCAGTTTTAACCCTTTTTTGGCCGCTTTACCGCCGACTAGACATGTGCGATTCGTTTCGTACGAATTCGTAATTCGTACGAATTTTTCGAAATTCGTACGAATTTACGAATCTGTAGTACGAATTTTTTTTTTTACGAATTCCGTACGGAATACGAAAT
Organism: Lithobates sylvaticus; assembly: GCA_028564925.1. NCBI lineage: Eukaryota > Metazoa > Chordata > Amphibia > Anura > Ranidae > Lithobates > Lithobates sylvaticus. The sequence continues at coordinate 338,809,778 of CM053029.1, read as the reverse complement.
TCCGTTTACGAATTTCGTCGCCGAATGATTCGAATGAATTCGAATGAATTCGAATGGATTCGAATGAATTCGAATGACAAAGTGTCATTTTTGCAGGAAAAATTCCGTTTACGAATTTCAGCTCCAAATTATTCGAATCCAACTACCAATATCAAATTTCAACTAATTCAAACGAAATTATTATAGCAGATATAACGAATGAATTCGAATGACAAAGTGTCATTTTTGCAGAAAAAAAAGCTATTTAAAAAACAGTCATTCATTGATATAAAAAAAAAAAAAAAAGCGTAGGGGTCCCCCCAAATTCAATAACCAGGCCCTTCAGGTCTGGTATGGATATTAAGGGGGACCCCAGCCAAAAAAAAAAAAAAAAAATGGCATGGGGTCCCCCCCAAATATCCATACCAGACCCTTCAGGTCTGGGATGGATTTTAAGGGGAACCCCGGCCAAAAAAAAAAAAAAAAAATGGCGTGGGGGTCCCCCTCAAAATCCATACCAGACCCTTTATCCGAGCACGCAACCTGGCAGGCCGCAGGAAAGGAGGGGGGGACGAGAGCGGCCCCCCCTCTCGCCTGAACCGTACCAGGCCACATGCCCTCAACATTGGGAGGGTGCTTTGGGGTCCCCCCCAAAGCACCTTGTCCCCATGTTGATGAGGACAAGGGCCTCATCCCCACAACCCTGGCCGGTGGTTGTGGGGGTCTGCGGGCGGGGGGCTTATCGGAATCTGGAAGCCCCCTTTAACAAGGGGACCCCCAGATCCCGCCCCCCCCCCCCTGTGTGAAATGGTAAGGGGGTACAAAAGTACCCCTACCATTTCACCAAAAAAGTGGCAAAAATGGTAAAAATGACAGGAGACGGTCTTTGACAATTCCTTTATTAAAATCTTCTTTCTTCTTTCTTCTGCTCTTCCTTCTTCCTTTCTTCATCTTCTCCTTCCGGCATCTTCTTCCATCGTCTTCTTCCTTCGATTCGCTTCTTCTTCCTCCGGTCTTCTCGTCCTTCTCGTCCGGCGTCGTCCTTCTCGTCCGGCATCAGCGTCTCTTCTCGCAGGCCGCTCCTCGCAATGGGAGGCTCCCGCTCTGTGAGGCTCCGCTCCAGGTGACAGGTCTTGTATAACGAAGGCACCTGGTGACCCCGCCCCCCCTCTGACGTCATGGGGAAAGCCATAGGGAATTCCACATGACGTCCCCGTGCGTCAGAGGGGGCGGGGTCACCAGGTGCCTTCGTTATAAAAGACCTGTCACCCGGAGCGGAGCCTCACAGAGCGGGAGCCTCCCATTGCGAGGAGCGGCCTGCGAGAAGAGACGACGATGCCGGACGAGAAGGACGACGCCGGACGAGAAGGACGAGAAGACCGGAGGAAGAAGAAGCGAATCGAAGGAAGAAGAAGATGGAAGAAGATGCCGGAAGGAGAAGATGAAGAAAGGAAGAAGGAAGAGCAGAAGAAAGAAGAAAGAAGATTTTAATAAAGGAATTGTCAAAGACCGTCTCCTGTCATTTTTACCATTTTGTCACCTTTTTTGGTGAAATGGTAGGGGTACAAGTACCCCCTTACCATTTCACACAGGGGGGGGCCGGGATCTGGGGGTCCCCTTGTTAAAGGGGGCTTCCAGATTCCGATAAGCCCCCCGCCCGCAGACCCCCACAACCACCGGCCAGGGTTGTGGGGATGAGGCCCTTGTCCTCATCAACATGGGGACAAGGTGCTTTGGGGGGGACCCCAAAGCACCCTCCCAATGTTGAGGGCATGTGGCCTGGTACGGTTCAGGCGGGAGGGGGGGCCGCTCTCGTCCCCCCCTCCTTTCCTGCGGCCTGCCAGGTTGCGTGCTCGGATAAAGGGTCTGGTATGGATTTTGAGGGGGACCCCACGCCATTTTTTTATTTATTTTTTGGCCGGGGTTCCCCTTAAAATCCATCCCAGACCTGAAGGGTCTGGTATGGATATTTGGGGGGGACCCCACGCCATTTTTTTTTTTTTTTTTTGGCTGGGGTCCCCCTTAATATCCATACCAGACCTGAAGGGCCTGGTTATTGAATTTGGGGGGACCCCTACGCTTTTTTTTTTCTGCAAAAATTACACTTTGTCATTCGAATTCATTCGAATTCATTCGAATTCATTTGTTATATCTGCTATAATAATTTCGTTCAAATTAGTTGAAATTCGATATTGGTAGTTGGATTTACTAACGATTCGTAACTATTCATAACGATTCGTAACGATTCGTAACTATTTATAACGATTCGTAACGATTCGTAACTTGAAATTGAAATTCGATATTTGTAGTTGGATTCGAATTGTTCTCTGTGTTATGAGAACCAACAATGCATTAGCCGCGTTAACGATTCGTAACGATTCGTAACGATTCGTAACTTTACTAACGATTCGTAAAAAAAATTACGATTCGTCCGAATTTCGTATTTCGTACGAATTCGAACGGAATTTCGTACACGAATTACGAATTACGAATTTTTTTATATACGAAACGGGACGAAACGAAACGAATTTTTTGACAGTTCCCATGTCTACCGCCGACGCCAGCACGCCCCAGTCTGAAAGTAGCCTTAGTTTTAAAGCCCATGCTTAATTTTCTTGCTTTGGTTATACAATTTGGAAAGAAGTACATTTATCTGCATTGTAAAGGAAAAAATAAAAGATGATAAATGTAAATATCTATTCCTGGAGTTCTCTTTTGAAGGTACACTCAACTTAGGCACAAAAGGGTTTAAACTGATTTAGAGTATGGAACCTACCTGATGATTGGCAATAAATTTCATTATGGCTTTTGCCTTATACAGATCAATACTATACCTCCCAACTTTCTGTGATGGGAAAGAGGGACACGTATCAGCAAAAAGTATGTAGGCAAAGGACCCACCCCTACCATTGGGAGATAAATGGAGAATTAATACACACAAAATGATTGGTTAAACCCACAAAAGCTATTTTGTATCACTGACATTCTTTCTAAAGGCATTTCAAATTGACAAATGCAACATTTTAAGAATTGAATTAAAGGCTTAGCACTTTATAGCACTTTTTGATAGGCAAATAGTGCCTTTTTATACACTTTATATAAACTCCATAGTCTGTGCATTTTGACTTTAAAGCACTTAACTGAATGTTCGATTCTGCCCCCCCCCCCCCCCCCATCTCAAATTGCTAAATTAAAGCTGTAAAAAAAAAAAAAGAAAGACGTTATAGAATATGATTACCTTACCTTCAGTGATACCTAGGCAAGGTGATGTCACAATTCTTCTGAAAAGATCCTTGGAATGGTAAAGATCCCAAATCTCACGAGAAGTTGCATAAGCAAGTGAGGTGAGATTTGAGATACTCTGCTGCATTTTTATGATCCTGCTGTAAGGATTGTGACATTACCCTCTCCAGTGTGGTATATGAGGGTAAGGTAAGTACATTTTTGTAATATTTTACCAGTGGCAGCTGGTGCTCAAAATGTTTTGGGGGGCGCAAACAAACTGAAAAATTCTGAAAAAAAACCCATCAATTGCAGCCTCACTGTACCATTAATCACAGCCACTGTGCCCATCAATTGCCGCCAATTGTGCGAGCGGACCAACTTTCTGCCAACAAAAGTCCGATGGACCAAAGTCCGACCGTGTGTACACAAAACTAACAGACTTTTGTACAAACCAATGCAGAACCAATGCAAAAGATCAGACAACAATACAGATGTTGACCAAAGGTGGCGGTAAAGAGCAGAAAAACCAAGTGATTTGGTGAAAGTTGGCTGAAAAAGTCCTGCCGTGTGTATGCAATACCAACTTGGGGCCAACGCCCTTTGGACAAAAATCCACGGGAAAGTTGGTCCACGGTCTGATCCTGTGTATGAGGCTTTATAGTGATCTGTTGCTGGATTATTGCAGCCAGCAATAGCTCACTATTATAAGATATCTGCTTTTGCACTGCTGAATGGAGTGGGGGGGGGGGGGGGGGGTCAAGAATAAGACCCCCAATGAAGATAATGTGTAAAAAAAAAAGATCAAAAATAAATAAATAAAATATTCCCTCCCATAATGAATCCTCAGGTCCAACAATGATGTTGGCTGATCTACTAGATGACATTTGCATTTACCACACAAGCATCAAATGTTAACACAATATCACGTTTAGACATAAAAAACCTCTTAAAATGTGTGCCCTGATAAGTTTGACTTAAGCTTAACTTCATGTTACAATAACATTTTAGACAAATATTTTTTTCCCCTGCATGCATAACAGCAGGGCTGTCTTTAACGCAGGGCAAATGGGGCATCTGCCCAGACGCTGATAATACATGTGCATTCGTTTTCTCCTCCTTTCTATCATGCCTGGGTTAAGTAAAGTCACGTCCCTGCAGCGTCTTTTCTACTGGCCCACGCGATGTGCTGCATTCCACCCCTCCCATCCCTCCTCTGCGGGCTGCCAAACTACATCGCTCTGCACAGTAAGTATACTGTCTCCCTCAGAGACACTGTGTGCTGTTTTGAGCCGGGCTCCCCTTCCCACCACCTCTGATAACTTTTCAGGGAGTCTCAGCTACTGCAGAACTTCTTGGGGAAGTGCAGGCTGCTGTGCGTTGTAGTGCAGGGCAGTGATTGGCTAATGCTGCAGAACTTCTTGGAGGGGGGAGGGAAGGGCTGATGGGTGTTGTAGTGCAGGACACTGGTTGGCTGCTGCTGCAGAAATTCTTGGCGGGAGGGAAGGGCTGCTGTGTGTTGTAGTGCAGGACAGTGTTTGGCTGCTGCTGCAGAACTTCTTGGGGTGGGGAAGGGAAGGGCTGCTATGTGTTGGGTGTTGTAGTGCAAGGCAGGGATTGGCTGCTGCTGCATAACTTCTTGGAGGGGAGGGGGAGGGAAGAGCTGGGTGTTGTAGTGCAGGACAGTGATTGGCTGCTGCTGCAGAACTTATTGGAGGGAAAGGCCTGCTGCGTGTTGTAGTGCAGGGCAGTGATTGGCTGCTGCTGCAGAACTTCTTGGAGGAGGGAAGAGCTGCTGGGTGTTGTAGTGCAGGACAGTGATTGGCTGCTGCTGCAGAACTTCTTGGAGGGGGAAGGGCAGGGCTGCTGGGTGTTGTAGTGCAGGGCAGTGATTGGCTGCTGCTGCAGAACTTTTTTTAGGGGAAGCGGGGGAGGGCTGGTGGGTGTTGTAGTGCAGGGCAGTAATTGACAGCTGTGGGTTCAGCAATAACCCCCCTCCCCGCCTCTTGCACACTCAACAATAATCTCCCTCCCTGCTTCTCCAGCCTCAACAATAACTCCCCTCCCTGCTTCTCCACCCTCAACAATAACCCCCTACCTGTTTCTCCACCCTCAACACTAACCCCCTCCCCGCTTCTCCACCCTCAACAATAACCCCCCTGATCGCTTCTCCACCCTCAACAATAACCCTCCTTCCTGCTTCTCCACCCTCAACAATAACCCCCTCCCCACCATGGAATGCATGAGGGTAAAAAACTTTGAGCCTTTACAACCACTTAAATGTGATCTAGAGATAATGATAAACATGTGCATCTGACCTTAATAATTTGGGGTACATACAGTAGCTCTGGATAACACAGTGTGAGCACATTGGGGTTCAGAACAGATATGGTGCTGGAATAATACCAAGTTAAAGTGTTAGTACACCTGTACAGAAAAAAAATTAAAAGGTGAACTAACAGTGCATTCCTGACGATAGTGTTGATGGGATCTTTTCCTTTTGTAATTTGTAATGTAGTGTGCTGCTATTTGGTATCAGTGATATTTTCTCTATTTCTGAAATTTGATCACTTTTTGAAGGATTATAGTGCATAGAATGACCTCCTATCTTCTCCATGTCTCCTTTTGTTTTTGCCAATGAGGAAGGATTGTGTCATTTAATAGCATTGCTAGGCTACATATTAGATTTATGCCCCGTACACACGGTCGGAAAATCCGACGGGAAAAGTCCGATCAGATTATGTTGTCGGAAAATCCGACCGTGTATGGGCTCTATCGGACTTTTTCCGTCGGCAGGATCTCAAATTTTCCGACAACAAAATCCGATCTGACTTTTTCCGATCGTGTGTCGAGAATTCCGAAGGACAAAGTGCCATGCATGCTCAGATCAAGTTACGAGACCAAAGCTATTGGCTACTAACGTGAACTTAGTCCCGTCATAACAAACGAACGTCATCATCACGCTCTGAATAATCGGATTTTCCGATAACTTTGTCCGACCGTGTGTATGCAACACCAGTTTCGGACAAAGTCCGTCAGAAAAAATCGGATGGATTTTGTGGTCGGATTTTCTGACCGTGTGTACGGGGGCTAAGACTTAATTTCAGTTTTTAAAGAAAAAAGTTTTATTAGTTTTGCCAAGAATATAGATTATAGGTTTAAAAAGGGGTACAATCCCCATTCATGGCATATATGGTTAACATTGAATTATATTTGGTTGACATGGATAGTATGCAATATAATACCACAAAAAAATACTAATTAAAACATGATTCATATTGTTGGTTAAAGTTAAAGCAGGGATTGTCAGAGGAAAAAGACTGCAATGTCATCCCTTTTGGGTCAGCTGACTGCAGGAAGAATAAGAAGTGGGAGAGGGGGTGAAAGAAGAACAGAGGGAAAGCAGAAAGGAGGTAAAGCAAAACATTCTGAGGGGAAAGGAGGGGGCATACTCCCAGAATTTATTGCTGTCTCTACATCCAGACATCTTGAATTTGAAAAGATTCCATGTAAATGATCCAAGTTGTTCATGTAGACATAAGGTGTACAGTAGGTAGTATAGAGATTCTGGAGCCAAGCAGTTAAATCCTCCATCCATTGTAGATAAGGTAATACAGAGACCCATTCTATCATTGTATCAAATCCCTAGTGCTCCATAAGGGTGAAAATATAAGGCCAGGCAACCGAGTCAAAAGCCTTATGCAAATCCAAAGAGAGTAGCATTCCTTCTTGTTCCTAGTTAGACTGTAATAGGGAAATTATGTGTATTGCCCTTCTGATTTGATATGGCCCCTGTCTGCCTGGGATAAATCCCATTTGATCCTTGTGGACGTATTGCCTTGCTAGGCGATTGGCAAGAATTTTTGTTAGAATCTTCAGATTGTTGTTAATAAGGGAGATGGGACTATAATTCACCACTTCTTCCTGGTTTTATTGGGTTTGGGTATTACCGCTATGTAGGCAGTGTTGAGTTGGGGGTCTAAGGGGGTGGCTTGGGTTTTAGCGCTGAAACTTTTTGCCATATAGGGAGCGAAGGTACTGGCAAAAGCCTTATAATAGGGTACTGAAAGACCATCAGGTCCAGATGCTTTTTTAGTTATTTTATGACCTCCAATATCTTCTTAACCAAAAAGGCAGCTTCTAACAAATTGTTGTATTCAGTAGATAAGGTAGGTAAGGGAAGGTCTTTCAGAAAGTTAGAAATTACTGGACCCTTATCTTTGGAGGTTGAGCAGTAGATCTTAGTGTAGAAGTCATGAAAGGCCTCTGATATTTTGTTTGGTTTGGCTGTAGGAGGTTGTCCTACTACCCTAATTTGGGGGAGGGTGTGAGCACGATACTGAGTTGAAAGTTTTGAGGCTAACATGGAGCCAATTTTGTCTCTCTGAGGGTAGAATTTGGCACCACTCCAGTGAATGTGTTTCTCCGCTTTCGCTGTGAGAGCTAGATTAAGCTCTAGCCTGGCTGTGTCTAACTGTTCTGTTGAGGCATTTGTTGGGGTTTTCTTGTGTTCCGTGTTTAGGGTTGCAAAGGCCTTTTCTAATTTGACAATGTCCATCTGCCGCTCTCTCTTAATTTGAGTTGCCATATTGATTATTTTGTCCCTTATGGTCACCTTGTGGGCTGCGCATAAGGTCTCTGGGGAGATACCATCCAAATCATTCAATTGAAAATATTCCTTTAAGGAGTTATCTATTTCCTTAGTTCTAATGGGGTCACTGAGAATCAACTCATGTACTCGTCAGTGCAATAATGTTTGTCTTGTGAGGGTGTTATGTAGGGAAAGTGTTACCATTGAGTGATCTGACCAGACAGTATCTTTTATGGTAGATTTTTGGGGCGGTTGGAATGAGACTTGGGGGATACTAGAATATGGTCAATCCTGGCATATGATTGGTGGGGGCAGGAAAAGTGAGTGTAGTCTCATTTAGAGGGGTTCAGTTCCCTCCAAATGTCTACTAGGCCTTGTGTGTTAAGGAGTCTGGTTATTTTAAGACTTGCCTTTGTAGGGTGGGTTAACTGGGCTGTAGGGGGTTTCGACTTGTCTGTCCCCTGCTCAAAAGCGATGTTTGAGTCTACCCCAAAGATGACCGTGCCCTCCAGGAGGGGGTTAGGGTTTTGAACAGAGACTGGAAAAATTTTGTTTGTCCTTTACTAGGGGGATAGTAGGATACTATGCAGTATAAATGTCCCTCCATAGTGCCCTTTACTAGAAGAAATCTCTCATCCAGGTCTCTATAGTTTGCAATCCGTGAGAATTTACTGTGCTTGGAAAATAGAATTGCTACCCCCTTGGTCTTGTTTACTGCATTTTCTAAGTAAAATGTAGGGTAATGGGAGTGGAATTTGGGGTTGTATCAGCCGGGAAGTGTGTCTCTTGGAGCATACCTATGTCTAGTTTGAGAGAGTGATAGTTTTCAAAGACTTTCCTCCTTTTCAGAGGAGAATTTAGACCTTGAGCATTATGTGTAGCGATCCTGAGATTTGTCTTTGTGGGGTTTAAGTTATCTATGAGAACAGAGGGGTGGAATATTGTCGTTGCTACTGTCACCTACCCACTTCAGTCTTCTCCCGTTTTAACTAGATCTGTGTTTAGGAAAGGGTTTAATCCAGAGCTGGAACAGGGCACAGGCCTCAACCTGGAGATTGGCTAGAAAAAGAGAAAGACTTAGAAAAAGGGAAAAAGAGAGATATAAAGACAAAACAGGGAAAAGCGTCTTCAAGGAAGACTAATTGGGTTTGGCGTAGGACACTCCTGCCAAACTCCTACCCAAAAAAATTGTCTGCCCCACGATGAGGGCTGACTACCCATCCCACAGAAACAGGTAAGCTGCTACTATGGGATAGGAGGAGGCACAAGGGAGTCACTCCGGACCCCAACGTCAATGTGAAACATTAATAAGCAAATAACAATATAACTAGAAATACAAAAAATGGGGAAATAAGATCCCCAGACCATAATGGGGGTGTCTCCCTCCCCATATGGGGGGTAAGGAGGGCCCCCTCAAAGCACACAAAACATTCTTAAGGCACTGAGATTGCCCGTTTCAGACCATGAGTTCATGTAGAGTTACTTTTCCTAAGGCCTCATGAAGCCTGACTTCCCAGCGCCCAAGGAGCCTCGCTCAAGAGGGGTCAGGAGTGTCCATGGGAAGATCTCCAGACATCTCGTTGTCTAGTGCCATGGAGAGAGCACATAGTCACTGAAAACACTTAGGATTAGATTAGGAAGTAAGGAATAATAGCCATATTATTTTGTGATACACTGCAAGGGCAACTGTAATACCGATTCTATACATACACATTCCATAGTGCATGGGAGACACTTACTCTACAGATGCAAACCACACCACAAGAAACCATCCACATGCTGCTATGCTACAGACCACCAGGACCAAAGACAAATCTACCGATACCACTCACGGAATTCATCTCGGCACACACCCTGAAAAACAACAAGATTCTGGTACTCGGAGATTTCAACCTCTGGGCGAATTCCACCGAAGACCCCATCGCCACCACCTGCATCAATCAACTGGAAGACCTAGGGCTTCAACAACTAGTAAAGGCTCCCACACATGGGTCGGGTCACATCCTGGACCTCATCTTCAAGCAAAATACGGACATCAGCATTCAAGACAACATAGCGCTACCATGGTCAGACCACCACGCTATCAAATTTGAGATCGCCACCAACATCTCCCTGCAAAAACCAAACCCAGCAGCAACAACACACTGGATTAGATCGCAGAAGAAACTACATTCGGAAATCTTCAAAACCACACTAACACACAAAATGGGTACACTAAATCAAAACCACTCAACAGAACGAATACTCAGCTTCATAAACAAGGCACTTCTACAAACAGCAGACGCAGTCGCCCCGAAACATCGAGTACCCATCCGCAAGAAACATTCTGGTTGGTTTAATGGCATGCTTACTCTACTGAAACGGGAACACAGAAGAGCAGAAAGAGCCTGGAGAAGAAACACCACAAAGGAAAATCACACAAACTACAGAATACTCACCAAGAGATATCATAAAGCAATTTTCACAGCAAAAAAAGAACATGTCTCAAACACCCTCTCAAAAGCCTTAAACCGACCACGGGAACTTTTCAAACTAGTCGCCCAGACTATGAACCCCACCTGCCTTGAGCCCCGAGGAAACGAAACTCAAGAATACTGCAACAAATTATCAGATTTTTTCATCAACAAAATAGACAACATTCAGAAAATAATTCAACAAAAAAAAACAACAACCAGCTCTACTCAACTCAACCCAGGTAAGGAATTTTACATCCACAGCGCACAAGCACCACATTTTTCACTTACCCCGATCACAACGGATGAAACCAAAAATGTCATCAAGAGCCTCCGAGACAGCACCTCGCCAAACGACATCATCCCCACAAAACTCTTGAAAGAATGCTCCGACATTCTGGCCCCCGCTATCACACACCTAGTAAATCAGTCGTTCAAAGAAGGATTGGTTCCGAATTCCCTCAAGCAAGGCATCATCAAACCATTACTAAAGAAACCCAACCTCGACCCAAGGATCCGAACAATCGCAGACCGGTAACAAGCCTGAACACCATTTCCAAGATCATGGAGAAAGCAGTAGTACAACAGCTTCAACTTCATCTGGACACACACAAGCTCCTAGACCCACTACAATCGGGCTTCCGCCCAGGCCATGGCACAGAAACGGCACTTCTGAAAATATGGGATGACGCCCTAGAAGCAGCGGATGAGGGAGAATCGTGTCTTCTGGTATTGCTGGATCTCAGTGCGGCGTTCGACACAGTGGACCACAACATGCTTCTCAGCCGCCTCAAGGAAGTGGCAGGAGTTACAGATGGAGATCTGCCATGGTTCGCTTCCTTCTTAGGAAACCGGTCACAAACAGTGAAACTAGGAGCCTTCACTTCGGAAACTCGGGCAATCACTTATGGAGTCCCTCAAGGATCACCATTGTCACCAGTACTGTTCAACATTTACATCCGACCACTCTTCAAAATTATTAGCAAATTGGATCTGTGCTTCCACTCATACGCGGACGACACTCAACTGTACTTCCGGATCACCGGACAAAAAGACCAATACCAGGAACTAGGAAAATGTCTCACATTGATAGATGACTGGATGACCACTAGCTCCCTCAAACTAAATGGATCAAAAACAGAATTACTGCTCCTCGACGTAAACTCAAGGAAAAAGACGAAGACCCCTTGGACACCACCAACCATCTTGGGACAGACCATCCTTCCAAGCAACAAAGCCAAAAGCCTCAGAGTCATCTTTGATTCAGAGATGACAATGGAGGCACAAATAGGATCCGTAATCAGCGGATCCCACCATCTCCTTCGCATGCTACGCAGACTCCTCCCCTTCATCCCGGAAAAGGAAAAAGCGGTAGTAGTAGGAACGATCATCAATTCACGGCTCGACTACGCAAACTCACTCTACATAGGATTACCGGATTACCAGATTGCGCGCCTTCAAATTGTCCAAAACACAGCAGCAAGAATAGTCACTGGAAAGAAACCCTGGGAATCCATCTCCCCATCCCTAAGGATGCTCCATTGGCTCAAGGTAAAAGACAGGATTACATTTAAGACCCTCTGCCTCACCCACAAATGTACACAAGGAAACGCTCCTCAATACCTTTGTGAGAAAATAGAAAAATACATACCGAATCGCAGACTTCGATCAACAAACCAAAATCGCCTTCTCATCCCCAAAGCCCGCTACAAATCGAAGGGAGAACGAAGATTCGCAGTACAGGGACCCCGGCTATGGAATGCTCTACCCACCAACATCTGCATGGAAGAAAACCATCAGGCCTTCAGGAAAAAACTCAAGACCCACCTCTTCTAATACATGGCATCCCAACATGAGCAGTCAAGCGCCTCGAGGCGATTCAGTTCGCAGTTGCAGCGCTATACAAATCATTCATTCATTCATTCATTCATGTATTGTTTATGTGCATACCATTACATGGGTGCTTTTACATTTTTCATCCATTCTGTACATTTACCATTCACCACACACACTTTAGTTCTATCCACTTCACTGACACACACCTCACCCTCACCCTTGCATTCATACACACTTGATTCAACATCATATGCCCTGTACACATGATCGGACATTCCGACAACTAAATCCCATGTTTTTTTTCCGACTGATTTTGGCTCAAACTTGTCTTGCATACACACGATCACACAAAGTTGGTTGGAAATTCCGAACGTCAAGAACACAGTGAAGTACAACATGTCCGATGAGCCGAGAAAAATTAAGTTCAATAGCCAGTGCTGCTCTTCTGCTTGATTCCGAGCATGCGTAGCACTTTGTGCTTAGGAATTGTGTACACACGATCGGAATTTGCGCAAACAGATTTTGTTGTTGGAAAATTTGAGAACCAGAGCTCAAATTTTGTGCGACAGAAATTCTGATGCAAACTGTCCAATTGTGTACACGCGGTTGGAATTTCCGGCAACAAGCTCCGATCGCACATTTTCTGTCGGAAAGTCAGACCGCGTGTACGGGGCATAATTAGTTTTTGTTACTCACTATTTTATTTTTTCACAGACTTTGGTTTTCAATAAGCACATATAATACTTGTTAGATGGGTGGTGTGTCTGTATGGGTCAGTTCGTGGCGGCTGCTTCCCCTGGCCCTTTCCCCAACCTTCATGAATGGCAGGTGTTACCCTGCCTCAACCCCGGATGAGACAGTTTATTCCAGACCACCTCATAAACCCATTGCTGGAATTGGACACAACTTACGGCTTACTCTGTAAGTATTTTCAGCTTGTGGTCATCTCTGGTATTACCTTCTCATTAGAAGACCCTATAGATTAATGGTAATTTAATTTACTTGATTTTCAGCATACATGTGCATCTTACTCTTAATGATTAGCAAGAAGCCATGAAACGCGTTTGGTTGTCAACCAAGGGTGCCCAGCTTAGTTTATACCAATCATGAATTTTGATAATACTATTATTTTTTGATTTATTTATGTTTAATATGTCATTTTTATTGATTTATATATTTATATATAATCAGTGTATTAATCATGGCAATTAATTGTTTGCATTGAATCTGTCATTATCATTATTATAATTATGTGAATTCTTTATGGTTATATTTGTACTATATATTATTATATCATATTATATTTTTTGATTATGCTCTCAAAACATCATGGACCACCCTTAGGGGTAAATGATATTAAATTAAGATTAATTAAACCTATGCCTTAATTCATTAATTTATATACATTATTTACAATGACATGTTCCGTGTAAAGTCCCACGTCCATTTCCCATTTTTGTTTATAGAAATAAGAAACGAATGTGGAACAGATCACTTTACTTTTGTGTTACAACTTTAGGGGTAAATACATAGCCAGTACTTGTTAACAAATACAAAGAAATTATGTGTATTGAGGGCTGGTCAAGGAAACATTTGGATAATGCTATGCTCAGATGTTTTACTAGATAGAGTTGGTTTTGGTCCGACTATAGGAGAAACACCTATTTAGATTGGCTAAATACATTGGCTTACTACACACAAGGCAAAAAGGATAGAAGAAAATAAGCTCTTAGGGCAAATTAACCGCGGAATCACACAAAAACACGGCACGCTAAAACCAAAGCATGATGTGAAGACATGAGTGCCTGCATTATGTTTTAAAAACACACCGCACCAAATCACATGGTACTGAGATACCATGCAATTTGGTGCCTGCAAATGTACTGCATTTGGAGTGCCAGTAATGTTACATTGGCACCTACAGATCGCAAAAGCAGTGTGCTGTGAGCGTGGTATGGGAAACATGCAGGGAATGCACCTTTCCTGCACAGTGTTCAGGTGTGAAACAACCATTAAATTAAGTGTACATCAAAGCAAAACAAAAAAAAAAAAACATATTCAGTTCATCTCTCCGATACATTGCTTTATTTTGTGTCCCTTTAAAAATGCTGCATATACAAAAATTGACCTGTCAGAAATTCAGTGAGCTCCTAACTTACTATGAATTCTGCTTATGTTGCATGCAAATACACAGTAGTGTTATCAGACCTGCTTAGATCAATTCTGAGGACCACAAAAATCCTCCCCCAGATGTTATGGCTAGGTGGAGGAGGGAGGTGATCTGTAGTCCAAACCAGGGTCAGGAGTGAGCAGCTTAGGGTAACAACACTGCACACTATAGATATATTATTTTAAATGAGTGTTGTCAGGCAGTTTGGCACATGTGATAATTTGATCCTCCTTTCTTTTCCACAGAAGAAGGAACAAACAGGTCCCCTGAGCACACAAAAAAGAAATGTCCCCCTAAAATAATTAACTCCTGCTACTATCTGAGGTGGAATGATGAAATGCTTGCAAATACATCTGAAATGCATTTGCTGTTAATGTCATTGGCAGTAATTGAATTAAAATATAAAAATAAAAAATAAAAAATTTCTATAAAGGACAAGCTGGGTTCATCCCCAGAGCAGTCTGAGGGCTTAAGCAATAACTCCAGTGCACTTTGTCTTTTTAGCCGTCTTTGACATTAGCAATGGTGTGTGTAAGAAGCTTCAAAATCATGTTTCAGACACATTAAAATGTCATTTTTATTCATAAGGTCTAATTTTGACCCTCACTCTTCTTATCCTTAAAATAGCACCCTGCATAACACATGCCTATCAGCATGACAATGACATCAATCCTGAGTCACTGAGCTGCTAGTAGCTAGTAGTAATATGTAAATACAGTGTGTGTGTGTGTGTGTATATATATATATATATATATATATATATATATATATATATATATATATATATATATATATACGGTATATATATATATAATTAAAGCAGCATCCATGGCACAGTGACTGAGATAAGTAATGACACTAAGAAAACTGAAAGGAAGTCTCAAAATCTATTCTGTGGCTCAGCAATGCAAATATATAATGAAACAACACTCCCTGATTGCTCCAAGTAGGTGAAAACATCTCTGATGTCTAACAGCAACTAGTGTAGATTACAAATGAAAGAAATAAAAGGCACTGTCGGGATTCTGCAGAGCGATTAAAATTAGCCTAAATTGACTAAGGCCTAGTGATAAAGACATTTATTTGGTCAGGAAACAAGTGCCAGCTATGAGTGGGAATTATTTTTGAGGTGCTATGTAGTCTGCAGTTTCCTGTACTACTGCTAATGTGCTGATATACCATATGCTGTTTTTAATGACTAAGTCATCTTTTTTATTTTCTCAAGTGATTCAAAATTACCATCTTCTCTCATTACAGAAAAGTAATTGATCTTTTAGGCATTTTGACAAACCAGGTACAGCCTTTGTATTGGTTTTACTTGCACGCTGTATGGGAAACCAAAAATAAAAAAAAATCGCCTGCATTTCCCTGTTTTTTCTGTCAATACATACTGGCCCTCCAAACACACACACACACTCAAACTGTTGGAATAAAATATGTATTTGTATTTTGTGCAGCAACTACACCAGCCAGTAGATGGCAGCATTTAAAGGTTTGTAGCTGCATCTTTGGTACACTCTATTTTCTTTTTATCTGATAACAAATTTAGTTTTTTAGTTTTTTTACAAATTTAGTAAGCAGCAGATAATCCCATGTGGACTGTGCATTGTCTGTCTGTTCTGTAGCACTGTATACAGAATTTCTAACAAAAAAAACCCTAAACTAGGGCTAAAAAAAACCTGTGGGGAAAAACAGTACTCCCCAACTATCCTTATGTAGAGGGGGCCCAGGAAATATATTGAAGCATTTTCTTGTTATATTTGGGATACTAAGTGTAAAGATAATGAGGTCCGAGGACCCCAAACTGAGTGGGGAATGGGGTGTCATTCAAAAAATGCATATTCAGCAATCTAACCGTACCCTTAACCACTTTCAGACCGGACCAATTTTCAGCCAAAGGACCAGGCCCCTTTTTGCGATTCGGCACTGCGTCGGTTTAACTGACAATTGCGCGGTCGTGCGACGTGGCTCCCAAACAAAATTGACGTCCTTTTTTTCCCACAAATGGCTATTACAAAAGTTGTGTTTGATTTACAGTGTGTCTGACACTATCCCAAATAATTAAACTCAAGATATTTGAATTGAATTTTAAGGGGAACTCCACGCCAAAATTTAAAAAAATCACGTGTGGGGTCCCCCCAAGATCCATACCAGACCCTTTTTTGAGCAAGCAGCCTGGAGGACAGGATAGGGGAGCACCCTCCTCCTGAACCATACCAGGCCACATGCTCTCAACATGTTGATGGGGACAAGGGCCTCGTCCTGACAACCCTGGCCCGGTGGTTGTGGAGGTCTGCGAGCGTGGTGCTTATCGAAATCTGGAAGCCCCCTTTAATAAGGAGGACCCCAAATCCCACCCCTCATGTGAATGGGTATAGGGTACATTGTACCTCTACCCATTCACCAAAAAAAGTGTCAAAAAGTAAACAACACAAAAGACGTTTTTTGACAATTCCTTTATTAAAAAAAAAAAAATGTCCCGAGATTGACATCCATTGTCAATCACGCCTACCCAAGTGGCCCAAAAAATAAAAAACGAAAATACTCCACCACCAGGGGAGGCCTCCCGCCGACTGCTGTCTTTTTGCTGTACCAGCTGTTATACAGGTAAGGGCGGGGCTACCCACTGATGTAACTGGATGACCCTGCCCCTCTCTGATGGCACATGCCATCAGTAGGGGCAGGGTCACTCGATTACATCACCGGGTGGCCCGCCCTTGCCTATATTACAGGGTATGTTGGATGGCCTAATTGAAGATGGATGGACATCACGGGACATTTTTTTTTTTTTAAATAAAGGAATTAGTTGGTAAAAACTGTCTTTTGTGGTTTTACTTTTTTGACACTTTTTTTGTTGAATGGGTAGGGGTACAATGTACCCGATACCCATTCACATGGGGGGGCAGAATCTGGGGGCTTCCAAATTTCAATAAGCCCGCAGACCACCGCAACCCCTGGGCCAGGGTTGTGGGGATGAGGCCCTTGTTCCCATCAACATGGGGACAAGGTGCTTTGGGGGGACCCCAAAGCAACCTTCCCCATATTGAGGGCAAGCGGCCTGGTATGGTTCAGGCCTGGTATGGCCTGCCAGGCTGCTTGCTCAGATAAGGGTCTGGTATGGATTTTGGGGGGGACCCCACGCCGTTCATAAATCCTGGTATGATAAAGTTACAATAATAACAATTGCATAGGTCTCCCCAGTGCCCATTCCTGTTGCCGATATTGCTCACTTTATTACAGAATGCAGATGAAGCCGGCCAGCTAGTCGTTGTGCTGTCTGTGTCTGGTATCTTGGCATGGGGACACCCTGGTTCCACATTCGGGTGTGATGACGTCACACTATCTAAGTGTAGCATTTATTAAAACATATTGGTAAAATGAAAAACAATAAATATGCACTCACGTTTGAAAGACATTAAAAAGTGTATCAATAGGTCTCCAGCAGGTGGAAACCTTCCAGGTGGTCAATGGTGAGCAAGGCCCTCTGCATGAATGTAATGTAAGGTGCTTGGAACCAGGAAGTTGACCAGGGTAACACCAGGAAGAACCAGCAGGAGCAGTAGATTTAGTGTGTATATCACATGAATAAAAACCACTGTGGACAACAGGGCCCACAAAATATTATGTGTTATAAGGATGGGTGTGGTTATGTATTTCAGGGTGTGGCCCCCTTTGTCAAACCTAAGGTGTTAATGCCTTTTGCAAATCTCTTTCTAGTCACACATAATAGATGCATGGTGATTAGTCTCTATCAACTTGTGACTTAAAGCGGTTCTGTACTGTCTTTATGTTTTTTTTTTTTTTTACTGCAATGCAATGGCGTGTCCTTTGATGAAAACCGGCAGCAGCTTCTTTCAAAAAGATTGATGAGTTGTAGAATTTATTTCCTGCTGGGGGCCATCTTGCCTTTGCGCATTTGAACCCACACAGGCACTTCAGATGGCCGAGCATGCACCGCCGTTACTGCGCCGATCTTGCGCGTGCGCAGTAACGGCGAAGTGCAGCTCACGTTCTCCGAAATCTCGCAAGATGTCGGCACATCTGCCGACATCTCGCGAGATTTCGGAAGATGTGGCCGACATCTCGCGAGATTTCGGAAGATGTGGCCGACATCTCGCGAGATTTCGGAAGATGTGGCCGAAATCTCGCGAGATTTCGGAAGATGTCCGCACTGACTCCTGGGAACAATGACACCAGATCCCAGGAGACAGTGCGGCCTGACGACGATCGACGCAGAGACCCCGCCCACCGCCGCAGAGACAGAGGACAGGAAGTCAGCGATTATCAAGGTAAGTGAAAAAAAACACATTTCATTTAGTACTCTTTGCCTGATTTGGAAGGCAAAGAGATTTACTAAATGAAATGTGTGCAGAACCTCTTTAAGTCGCTGTAAGCATATATGGGTGGTCTGACGGTAAAATATAGTCATCTGGAAGTATTGATGAAATTGTATAAGTGACATTAAAGACGTGGTCAAGGAAGTTTAAACAAACACTTTATCCTGCTTTTCAGTGGAGCAGAACTATTACTTGTGTCTATATACGTATACCCCAAGTGTACCACTTATTGGTAGATGTCCCAAAAAATTCACTTGCATTGGTATATGACCCCCTATAAAAATTGCTAATTTCACTAACCCACCAAATAATACCTGTAGGAGGGGTTGCGGACTAGTTACCCATTCTGTGGTCTTTCCCCCACCTTTGCAGTTTTTGGAGGACAATATTTAAATTACTCTCCTCGATTGCGGGCGTGATCCTCAAACCTAACATAGCTCTCCTTAATATACAGTAAAGTAGGTACGGAAAAAATCCAGGCAGATGTCTGCTGTATCACAATGCACATACTGTTCACAGCCAGGCTTTCTATAACTAAAAAAAAATAACTAAAAAGGAATCTCCTAGTGTATTAGGACAAAAAAAGATGAGAAATTTATGGCATATATATTTGCACCAGGTCACTAAATTCCACAAAAATTGGGCTAAATGGGAGTCCTTTTTACACTGTTCTTAGGCAGTGAGTAATTCTATTGGTGATGTCTAGTTAGATATTTCTGGCAATGTCCTATTTACAATGCAGACTGTACCCTTATAGATGTTTTGAAGATATTGTTTTGTTTCCTTTTTATGTTATTCTGCTTTTCAAACAGTCCTTGTCCTTCTTCCATCGAATTGTTCAAACCTCTGGCCAGGAGGACCCAATAAGAGTGGTATTGAATTTATATGTCAATTTTGTGTGAGTAGGCATATATATATTTTTTTTTTATTGAAAAGCCAATGGCTTGTAAAACACACCCAAAAAACTCCACCCAGTGCCAAAAAAAGTGCACACACATAAAGAGTGACACAAAACGTGCAACGGGTGTTACACATGTCCTCCCTATGGATGGACCTTAACCCCGATCCCCTGGGGCGTTAGGCTCCAGACGGGGACTGAGGTACTTTCACATGGTCCATCTGGCCGAAACCAGACGGACCCCTTTCTCTGGAGGGTCTGCCGAAACAGACTGTCAGGGTCCTGGCCGCCCAGTGCGGCCCAGATTGCCTCCACGCAGGTCAACGGCCATTCCTGTTTCCCCCAGGCATCGGCGCGGGCTTTGTTACGCGCCGCGGGCGCGTGCACGTGCGCGACCGGCCCGCGGGCGCGCTCCCGTGCGCTAATAGCGGGGCGCGCGCCCGTGCGTGTGCACGTGCGCGCCTAGCGCTGTTTGGCGCCAGTGTCCCTACTTAAGGATCAGAGCTGCGGCCCAGCAGTGCTGTTCGTCTGCAGCTCTGACCTGAGTTTCCCAGTTAACCTGCCTATATCTGCCTGTGATCTCTTGGAACCCGACCCGGCCCATCTGACCCTGCTGACCTCTCTGCTCCTTGACCCCGGCTTGCCTGACTCTGTTTATGGACTTACTACCTGTTGCTGAACCTCTGCCTGCCATTGACCATCCTTCTGCCTGCCGTTTATGCCTATCTGCCTTCTCTGTGACCCGGCCTGTCTGACTACCTCTGCCGTCCGAGTGTGCCTCTCTCCCACACAGGATCTGCTACTGCTGCTGCTGCTCCAGAGTCTGCCTCTCTCTCTCTGGTCATCCGATCCCAGCCTGCTGTACCATCTCCTGCAGTTCCTGTTACCTGAGGACCAGCACCAGCATCCATCCTGCACCAGCTGATCCACCGGACGGACACTCCTACTCCGCTGTGCTCACGGGTCCACTGTCCCCATTCCAGTGGACCCTGAACCAGAGTCGTAAGAGAGGTCTCCTTCCGTCAAGCCAGGCTCGCCACCAGGTACCTAACACAGACCCACCCAAGTACTTGGTGGGGCTCTCCCGAAGAGAGACCCCATGAGAGAAGGCGAACTAAGCCAAAAGGCCATGTCCACCTCCTCTCAAGACTTTCAGGGTTGGCCCGAGGACCGAACACCCTACTCATCACACTGTGACAAAACTGTGACAACACCAAACAAAAATATACAAAAAAGTGACAAACACGAGGGTAAATAAAAAGAGAGTGGGGAGAAGGAAGATGGGAGAGTGAGTGGAAAGTGACCATTGTGCAATACAATGGCCGGCCCTCCGGCCAGGAATAGAAAATTTCCCCTGGTCCTAGCCAAAAGGCTCGGCCCTAGAGGCAGGTGTGAAAAACGTGTGTAGTGATGAAAGTGACCATGGTGCAATAAACAAAGTGGTTACCCACAGTGAGTATATGACACCCCTGAACTGCCACTTCAGGGGCACAATCACCACTGGCTTTTCAACGTGCAACCCTGACCCACAGCCCAGACCACAACAGCCCCCACCCCGGCCAGGAAGGAATGGAGATCTGGAAGCCCGATGTGTGCCCCGAAGATAAAGGGTCACATCACCGCTCCATCACTCCCTCCTAATTACAACCTAGGAAGTACTAGCCGCCCCCCCCCCTCACCGAAGAGGAGCTAGCGTTCTTTCCCAAGAAGACTGACCGGAGCTAGAGCTGCCACAATCCAGGCCAGAAGGCCAGGGACTCGGCCCTTCAGCGCCAACCCAGTGGTTCTCCATCCCCATCAGAAGGCTTCCCTTTCGGCTACGAACCGCTCCAGGTCACCTTTACGCCAGCAGGCTTTTGCATAGCAACCGCCACCC
Organism: Lithobates sylvaticus; assembly: GCA_028564925.1. Lineage (NCBI taxonomy): Eukaryota > Metazoa > Chordata > Amphibia > Anura > Ranidae > Lithobates > Lithobates sylvaticus. Next base: position 338,788,416 of record CM053029.1, on the reverse strand, counting down.
CTGCTCCACCTCGCCGTAGAACAGGGACGGGAGCAAGCGCCACCTCCTGGCAACTGATAAAAACAGATACTACACTTGATCTTAGCCAAAAGGCTGAGAAGCGAGTAGGCATATATACTACAATGTTGCAAAGTTAACCCTATCATGTCATATTTAATGTACATATTGCTAATGTTTACCATGCATTGTCCCATGCAAAGGTACCTATTGAGTGTTGACTGTCTTTCCTTTGTATTTGTTCTTTTAATAAAATCAATAAAAATGATTGAACTAAAAAACAAAAAATGTTATCCCTCCTACCTCATGCCCCTCAGACCCTTTGATGGCTATGTTTATTGTGCAAATGCCCTCTTCTAAGACCACAAGAGCTGTTGCAACTGCATCTTGGGAGCTCTCAATCTTCCATCGAAACTATGCATTAATTAAAAAGAGACCACGCAAACACCTTGTAAAGTGCTTTTTATTTTGTGCTCCCATTTATTTTATTGTTGCTAATATAGTTTATTTCACAGTATGTTTTTCTTATAATATTTTGCATCCACCATTTTACCTTTTCTTTATTAAACAATATTTTAAAATAGTTATGCACAACCTCTAAATGCTTTCAATAAGAACTAAAATAATTCTTGCTCTTTGAAGAAAGTTTCCATATTCAATTCTCTGCCATATCCTTGTCTGGTGTAACAGCAGAAATTACAGATGTTTTGTAAAAGTCAGAGGTGCCACAAGAGAAACTGTGAGCAGTGCATGTTTCTGTTACAATTTCTATCATCGCATTTGTTATGTGTGTATTAAAGTAGTTGTAAACCCTTACATATACCCAGTGAATTGACTGGCCTCCAGTGATACACAGTGATGAAAGAAATCCTCCTACATAGGTTGTACCTGTTTATTTTCATTTTTTTTTCTTCTCTCCAGCCATTCAAAATCCAGGCTTTAGACACATTGTCTAAGCTTTCAGAAAGCAGGGGGTGGGGAGCTAAAGTTAAACTCTACAGGGCTCAGTGAGGAGAGCTGATTGAAATGAGAATATTATTCTTACACCACATAGCAGACAGGATAAGAGCCAAGGCTGTCAATCACAGGCTGTGTGATGAAGCTCTATCCCACGTATCTCTTGGTGTCAGGAAAACATATCAGAAGTGACTCATATGGATAGCAGAGGAATAAGGCAAAATACAGAAATTACACCTGGTGCTCTGGATTGAGACAGGTACACAGTATAGAGGGATATGCTTTGTTCACATTTCATGTCAGAGGTTTACAACTCATTTAATGGTTAACAGGGGGAGTTAACAGGCTCCAGTGATGATCATTATCATTCTTCTGGCACTTACATTTTTGTCTGTGGGCTGGGACATCTCTGTGCAGGGTGAGGCTGAGAATGCCTTCATCACACTCTGGATTCCCAAGATCTTGCCAAAAGGATTTGTACATCACTCTCTCCAGGGCACAGTAGTTGGGGATAAAGTTCATATATTTTCTAACTCTTCTATCCATAGGTTTTTTTGTTTACTGTTTTATTGCAGTGATTTTAGAATAGGGAGAGCACTAGGTAATACGTTGCCCTTGCAGGTGGTTTAATTTATAAATCTCAATACCAGCATGGTAAACATCCTTTCTTCCCTGGATCATTTTTAGTTTTCAGCAGTGTGATAGTTTGACTGATAAATACTGTGTCATACAACACTGTACACTTTTTGAGGCAGATAGAGATTTATTTTATTTGTATATCAAATCTTCTGGTGTTTTTTTGTTAAAAAAAAGGAAAAAAAATTAAGAAAATGTAAAACTTATACATAAAACTTTTGCCATAATAACAAATAGATACGCAAAACATAAGAGGTGAATGATAGAGGTATTGTGATCAACCCCTAAAGGGGAGTATAGGTGTACATATACCTATGTTTCTTTTTTGTGATAAAATCTTTGGATACATGGTTTTAATTATTTATGTACAATAATATGTTGACTTTTAATATATTTTATACTTTGTGTGGCACCTTTAAAGTCTTATTAATATAGATAGTTTTTTTAAATATGATGTTAAGAAAAAAAGGTTTCTGTGTGAACTTTGAAGATGCATTTCTCCACATTGCCTAAAACCACAGAAATAATTGAGGGCTTGTTTTAAAATCCTTTTACTGCTTGTTCAGAATATGTACACCTTTATTGCACTTAGTATTTGCAGGTTTACTTTAGGTTAACTGCTGGAAATATTGTCAGAATAAGTTAAATATAGGATATACTTTTTGTTGGACAAATGAACAGCGTGTAATTAAAATACTGCATGTTTGTTAAAATGTGTGTTGCAGTGTATTGGCATTCCACTAAAAGGAACTGGCTGCTTGCCATCATGCAGTGCACAATAAAGGATAAGTTCACTTTAAATAAAAAAAAATAACATAAATAAATACACATTTTTTTGCAGGTAAAAAAAATGTGCATTTATTATTTATTGAAGTAGGAGCCTGGAAAGCATTGCATCAGTGATCAGCAGATCTCATGCAGGTCTCCTGGACACTGTCAGTGTATCTGCTTGTGCGTACATCCTGTATGGGTAAGCCGATACTCCCTGACAGTAACGCTCAACGCTTTACAGTAGAACTACATGCAGGCAGCCGCTAGGGATGTCAGGGTTTGTAGTTCATTCAGACACATGGAGCTGTGTGTCTGAATTACGCGGCCGTGTGGGCTTTAATCCTTTAATGTGTGTGGTACAGCATGTTAATATAATGCTAGTGTGCATAGCTTTAAAGGATATATTCACCTTTGGGAACATGTTACATGTTCCACCCAATTTTAGGGTGAAGCATGTTCCCAGTGCTGCAGCCTCCACACTGGGAACATGCACCTCCCGGTGGCAGCAGTACGGGGAGAAGTTCCCCATACTAGCTTTCACTGTTTCAAAACAGCTCGGCTGTGCTGGGTTCCACCCACAAAGCTAGGTCATTCAGACACACAGCTCCGTGTGTCTGAATGAACTAAAATCCCCGCGGCTGTCAGTTGAAGTTCTCAACAAACTAATACAGTGCTGTGGTAGTTTATTGAGTCTCCCTGTCAGGGAGTATCGACTTACCCATACAGGATGTACGGGTAAGCAGATACACTGACAATGTGCAGGAGACCTGCATGACATCAGCAATCTGCTGATCACTGGTGCAATGTTTTACAGGCTCCTATTACAAAAAAAATTATAAATGCACATTTTTTTACCTGCAAAAAAATGTGCATTTATTTATATTTTTTTAAAAAGTGAACTTATCCTTTAAGCAGCCTATTCAATTGAGTGGGCCGCCTAATTCACCAAAATGCACCAAATAAAGTGCACGTAACATGTTTGGCAGTAGGGATGGGCCAAATGGACCCCTGTTCGGTTCGCACCAGAACTTTCTAACACAGCGAAAGCTCAGACCCGAATAACGAACCCCATTAAAGTCAATGGGACCCAAACGTCAAAAATCAAAAGTGCCTATTTTGATGGCTTATATGCAAGTAATTGGGCATACAATGGTTATAGGGGTCCGGGTCCTGTCCTGGGGGACATGTATAAGTTTGTGAAAAACTTTATTTTTAAATGAGCAGTGATTTTTTGATTTTTAAAGCATAAAAATTAAAAATTCCTTCCAATATAGTGCATGGGGTGTCCCCTTAATCTACCTGTAAAGTGGCAGATCTGTACCATGTCTAGAATCTTCTGCAGCAATAATTGCATTTACAAAGCCAAAAAAAATTACATTTTCCCTGCAAGCTAACTTTATTTTGCTCAGCAACAGCTGGGGGGGGGGGGGGGGTGTGTATGATGAGGCCACAATGTAGTGCACTGGGAACAAGATTAGAGATTTTTTTTGGATAGAAGTAACAGGTGCGTAAAAATTGGTCTTTGGGTATCGTGGCGCCTTCCCACTGTAATACTATAGAGGTAATCTTGATGAAAACAAGAAAGTTCCTGCAGAACTGAATGCCCGTTATGAAAACACGCTGGATGCAGGGCAGCCCAACAACTCAATAGCATACTGGGCCATTTCTGGCCAGTGGTCTATTCTCATGACCCAGTAAGTCAGTGGATTATCAGCAGGAAAGCTCTCCATCTTCGTTTTGGCCCCCTGAGGTAATTGTCCACCATGTGATGCAGACACTGCCATTGGGATGTGGAAGCCAACAGCCCTGGGTGGCGAGGACTAAAAAAATTCCTAAAATGCCTCACTTAGGTGGACACCTTCTCCAATGCTCCTCTTTTGACCAACAGAATACTCAAAACTACGTTTTTCACGACACTGTAACTTACAGGAGTCAGGAAAAATGTTCAATAAAATGCTCACTTAACGTGTCCTCAAGAGATTTTATCTTCTGCACTCTCTGTGGGGGTGGGATGTGTTCTGAGACCTTCCCCTTATAATGGTGGTCAAGGAGAGTTGCCAACCAATAATCATCCTTCTCCTTTATGCCACGTATTCTTGGGTCCTTTTGAAGGCTTTGAAGCATGAGGTTGCCCATGCGCATCAAATTTGCCAAGGCTTGAGAAGCAGACTCGGCTGGTCACTCAGGATGACAGCATCTGGAACTTCCTCCTCCCAGCCACGTAATACTCCCAAGGTTCCTGGGGTTGGAAAGCCATCGATTACAGATTGACGCATGTCTTCCTCATCTTTGAAACCTATGAAAGTGCCAGAATACTGCTCCTCATCCTCCTCCCCTCTTTCCTCCTGTGTGTTCTGTGACATAGGATAGATGGTGTCTGGATAAAGTGGGCCTTGAGAGGAAAGGAAGTCCTGCTGCTCTGCCTCCAGTGCCCTGTCCATAATGCCATGCAGAGTTTGCTCCCACAGGAACATAACAGGGATTGTGTCACTGATGCATGTACTGTCACGGCTCACCATCCTTGTGGCCTCCTCAAATGGTGACAATACGGTGCATGCCACCGTGAACAGATATTGGCGTGGGGAAAAAAAAGCATAGGCGGCCCGAGCCTGTTATCAGGCCGTACTCGCAGAGGTACTTGTTGATGGCCCTCTGCTGCATGTATAGCCGCTGCAGCATTGCCAAAGTCGAGTTCCACCTGGTGGGCATGCCACAAATCAGGCAGTTTACGGGCAGGTGGAATTCCAGCTGAATTTCAGCCAACCGAGCACTGGCTGTGTATGACTGGCTACAGACTCTTCTGGCCAGCTTTAGCACATCTTGCAACCCTGGGTATGTATTTAGGAAATGCTGCACCACCAAATTGAGGACGTGTGCCAGGCATGGCACATGTGTCAACTTTCCCCGTATAAGGGCGGACAGGAGACTGGAGCCATTATTGCACCATTTCTGGCTCCAGCTGGCGTGGTGTGAACCACCTCTGGGCCTGTCCCTGCAGAGCTGCAAGAATCTCTGCTCCGGTGTGGTTCCTGTCCCCTAAAAACACCAGCTGAAGCACTGAATGGCACCTTTTAGCCTGACTCATGGAATAGCCCTTTGAACGCTTAGGGGGTACCCGATGTTCATAGGACAATTCTGCAGAGGAGGGCATGGAGGTGGTGAAGGAGGAGGAGGGGGTAGAGCTCACAGGTCTGGCATCATCACCACCAGCTGTATGGAGACGTGCGGGCACAACAAGCTGCAGCACCGAGCCCTGTCCTGCATCCTTTCGAGTTGCAAGCAGCAATACACAGTGTGCTGTGAACAAAATATATCATCCCTGCCCACGTGTCAGCAGTAAGGTGGATTTTACAGCTGACTGCCTTGCCCAACAATACCAGAACATTCCCTTCCACATGATGGTAGAGAGATGGAATGGCCTTACGTGAAAAGTAGTAGCAACTAGGAACCTGTCATTGTGGTACATCACATTGTGCAAATTCACAGAAGGGGGCAGAATCCACCAGGCAGAAGTCGGAGAGTCGACAGCTTTGACAAGCTTGCATTTAAACGCTGGGCATGTGGGTGGCAGGGACTGTATTTTTTTTTCCGCTGCAGCAGACAGGGCAGAGAAATTTGCCAGTTACAGTCTACAGCTGGTGGTGTGCTGCTGGCAGATGTTCTCCTCGGGCCTGGGAAACCCTGTGCTATACCATCATCAATGTCAGTGGAGGCTGCTGAGAGGTAATGACTTGGTATAGCAGTGGCAGACTGAAGTGGGTAAGGAGGAGGATAAGGGACAGATTTGTGCACCTTTTGTGTGGCTTTTAGGTGCTCTTGCCAATGGGCTGAGTGATTGGACATTAAATGCCTTGTTAAGCATGTGGTACCCAAATGTCTGTTTTTTTTTAAACGTTCGATGTTTACAGATTGCAACAGTGCAATTTGCTGCAGATGTGCTGAAAAAGGCCCAGACAGCTGAGCTTTGGAGAGTGAGCCAGGAGATAACAGCTGCAAAATGTGATGGAATAGGATGGCTGCTCACTACTCTTTCTTGATGTCTGCCTCCTTGGGGTTGTACAGCCTCACCTTTTGGTTTCCTCCTCTGCTCTATCTGGCACCCAAGTCGCATCAGTGACTTCATCATCATCATCATCATCTCCATCTCCTCCATCTTCGTCATTACCACTGGGGACAACTTGCCAATACGCTGCGGCTTGGAGAACATGAATGTCAATTTGTCTACCAGTGTTCCTCCCTCTCTCTCTAGTCTCATGTTGCTGTCATCCTCAACCTCAGAAACAACATCTGAATCCAGTAAAGGCTGGGCATCATCAAGGAGCAAGTGTCTGGCGCTGTGGTCAAATAACTCAGCTGACTCCTCAATGGCTAAAGTTGGGGATATGGCAGGAATAGATGTGGAAAAGGAGTCAGGTTTATCCACTCTGGCAACTGCGGGGGAAAGCACACTTGTTTCTGCTTGCTTGACAGAGGATGAGGAGGATGAGGAAGGTTTAGTAAGCCAGTCCACCACCTCCTATGCATGCTGTGGCTGGATAGCATGGGCAAACTCACTAAACAGAAGAAATGATGCCCTGCCTGAGGACTGACCACCACATCCACCTTTGCCTGTGGACACATTTGTTGCTGGGCCCCTTACAGTGTCAGGGGAACGTCTGACTCTCCTTGTTGTCCTCCCAGACATTATTGGGAGGGAGGGGCCGGTGCTTATAAGAAAATGTAAAGAAGAAGTGTAAATCTGAACGGAGATGCACAATGTAAACTGGTGTTTGGTGCACTTTAATTTGAGTACTCACACTTCACAGACACACTATAATATACTGCGCCAAACGTACAATTACGCACAGAACTATATGGCTTTAAACGCACACAGAAGTAAATCAAATAGGCAATGGCGATCAAATAGACGGTGTTCAACTGTCACTACACTGACGCTATATGAACTGTCCCTACTTTAGCTATACACTAATCTCAAGATTACTGACACGGTCTCACTAAACTACACTGAAACTATCTGAGCTGTCTCTACTCTAGCTGCACACTATGCAGCTGAATGATGGTTCTTCTCACTACACTGACACTATCCCTAGACTGACATTAAACACATTTTCTACACTGACAATTGAAGCAAAATAGCACAGTATAGCACACTAACTAACTAATAGCACTGAACAAAGCCCTGTTCTATTTCTGTTCTATCTCTCTCCATGCCAAAATCATACTGAAAATGGCCGCCATTGAAAGAATACTTTTATACTGTGGGGCAGGAATGAGCCACGATTGGATAAAGTCATGATGACAGTGTCCAATCATGACAGTGAAGATGTATATATATACCGCGCTATCACTGAGTATAGCTGCCGGCACTAAAAGGTGTAACAGAAAAGTATATAAAGAAAACAAGTGCAGCGCTAATAAAATCTAAAAGTGACAAAGTGACAAATATAAATGTGACACATAAGTGATTCACTGTATACCAAATAATGACATAAATCATATAACACAATGTGGTTCCACAAAGCAAAAAAATAAACTGAATAAAGTCCAAAATATATAACTGGTCCAATGCGTAAAAGTGCAGTCCAAATGATAAGTGGCTAATAGAAATGTATTTCCATGTGTATCCAATCCAGCATGTGATAAACACCAACCACCACCAGCAGCACAGAATTCTTACCAGAACACTCAAGCATACACTTGGTGGGTCAAAGCAAGCTTGATATTGTAGTCCCAGGGGTCCCAGATTATTAGGTGAAGATCGGACCTTTCCAAAAATCGTTCTCAAATCAGGAGATCAGAGTATGGCTAAGTCAAGGCTCACCATAAATGCCAAAAGTAAAAGAGAAGGAGGAACATAGCATAATTCAGTATAAACGGTGATTTATTTAAAAGTTATAAGAAATGCACTTACCGTATAGACTCGAGTATAAGCCGAGTTATTCAGCACATTTTTTTGTGCTGAAAGCGCCCCCCTCGGCTTACACTCGAGTCAAGCACTTTTCTGCAGCAAAAAAAAATGTATTTCCGACCTGACTTTGGGGCCTCGTATCTCCAGGCCACTTGGTGCTAGGAACCCCAAATTTGGTATTAAAACCCAGTGGAACTAGCACTACAACATATCCAAAGACGGGGGTTCCTAGCTCCAAGTGACCCCGAGATACAGGGCCCAAAGTCGGTCAACTGTGTCCATCTTCAGCAATATCATTTCGGGACCCTTTGGGTCCAGAGACCCCAAATTTTGGCTGCAGCTAGGGGGCATTTAGGAACCCTTAATTACCAAGTTTGGGGGACCTATGGCTGCAAATGGGCACAGTGAGGCATGCAAATGGGCACAGTGAGGCTGCAAATGTGCATTGTTGACCCTCTTTTCCACTTACAGTAGCTGCGCATTTCTCACCCTAGGCTTATACTCGAGTCAATACATTTCCCAGTTGTTTGTGGTACAATTAGATGCCTCGGCTTATATTTGGGTCGGCTTATACTCGAGTATATACGGTACATGCTTCCAAATATTAAGCGCTTATAGGGACAAAACAGCGGTATTGAGCAGGTCAGCATGCGTTCCCGACGCGTCATGATCGCATGCTGACCTGTTCAATACCGCTGTTTTGTGTATCATGCCAATTACAGTGGTAACACACTCAGTAATGCATATTACTGCAGCAATAGTGTGAATAGTTTATAAAGGAGTATCTAATATCAAAGTCATAATAAAAATCATCATCTGATTCAGTTTAAACACATTTGTGTCTCAGTGAAGTGCATCTTTAACCTCTTGCTGACCTCCCCACGTGCATGTACTGTGGGGCGGTGGCTCATTTGCGCAAAATCACTTACAGGTATGTGATTTTGTAGTTCTGAGTCTGCGGCGCTCAAGCGCGCCGGCGACCCTCTCCCGCTGTGATTGGACACAGTAGGAACCAATCAGCGGGTTTGGTGGACCCGATGTCTGCTGGGACCCACCGATCATTCCCGACAGGCAGAACGACGGTGTAAACAAGGAGGATTGCAGTTCTGATAGTAAGACAGACAGATCCTGTGTTTCTGCTGAGCAGGAACACGGATCTATATCTTCCCACAGTTAAAACACCCTCCACACAGTTGTTACAAAGCAATCCCTAGGAACAAATTCAACCCTTTGATGTTAACTCCTTCCCAGGCAGTGTCATTAGTACAGTGACAGTGCATATTTTTTTTAGCACTGATCCCTGTATTGGTGTCGCTGGTCCCAAAAAAATTATCACTTAGTGTCCAATATGTTTGCCGCAATGTCCCAGTCCCGCTATAATTTGCTGATCACTGCCATTACTAGTAAAAAAGAAAAACATTTAAAAAAAAAGAAAAAAAAACAAAGTTTGTGGACGCTATAACTTTTGTGCAAACCGATCAATATACGCTTATTGGGATTGTATTACCAAAAACATGTAGCAGAAAACATTTTGGCCTAAATTGATGAAGAAATTTTATTTTTTACTTTTTTTTTTAATTGGATGTGTTTTATTGCAGAAAGTAAAAAATATTGTTTTTTTTTTTTTTTTTTTCAAAATTGTCGGTCTTTTTTTGTTTATAGCGCAAAAAATAAAAACTGCAGATGTGATCAAATACCACCAAAAAAAAAGTATTTGTGGGAAAAAAATTGGGTATTTTTTTGTGTACAGTGTCGCACGACCGCGCAATTGTCAGGTAAAGTAACAGAGTGCCGTATCACAAAAAAATGGCCTGGTCATGAAGGGGGTTAACCTTCCGAAGTTGAAGAGCTTAACAGAAAGCTCCTGGAACAGCACAAAAATTCAGTAATTACAGCACTGAAATATATATTGCTATTTACATAAATCAGATTCTTTATCTGTGTGAACGAATATCTACATACTCTATAAGTTTTACATCTGAGGCAGTAATGAATTCCATCACCCTGGAATCCCTTATTACACTCACAGTCACTCTATAGAAAGATGAAAATGAAGCGTGAATTTGGTAATTACTTGTTTATACACATCTCCAGTGCGAATTCCACAGGAGTCCTGTGTGTCTTCTGGCCCATTTTATCTCCGAATTTAGCCCAAAATTCCGACTGAAATCGGATCTGCAACGGTGAACAAGGAAGCACCAGACCCCTGCTGTGAGCCGCATTGTGCTGCAGTGTGAACCAAGCCTGAGCCTAGGTTCACACTGATGCGATTTGCTATTGCCAGCAATGGCACTGTCTGAATCAGTGCTATGCTGACTTTGCGGCGTCACACCGATTCATGAAAGGAGTTTCTGTACTACTTTTGGTGACTTCGGGGTGCGATTTGTATAGACATCTGTGCAGGAACCCGCGCAGATGTCTCTGAAATTTCCCACAAAGTCGGACTGACATGTGGGTATGAAATTGTGTGAGTTCAGCCAACTAACACAAATTCAATCCTGCTGTCAATGTGAACCTAGGCTAAAAGTGAGCCTTCTCCTTGTCCATAAATACCCTAAATTTCACACACCTGGTGGAAAATGGACTGTGGTCATCAGTAGAGGAAATACTGCAGCTTTCAGTAATTGTGTGTATCAGGTAATTATAATGTATGTTAAAGCTACCCAGCTTAATTTTATTACATACTTACACATAGGAAAATCAAAACACTTTCAGAAATGTCCTGTTATTGGCACGGAAGAAGTCCTTTTGTTGACAAAACCGGTCGGGCTGAGCGGTATGTTCCTGCTATCGTGCATTTTACATGTTTGGATGTTCTGTGGTGGTTGCCTTCCTTTTTTACCATGCATTGCTGTTTTTACTATGGATACGTGCAAGTGCCATACTTTATATTAAATGCAACTCTTTAGAGGTTTTACACTATCCAGCATTTTATGTTTTATTTGGATCTGACTACAAGATCGTCGTTTGGGTGGAGTCCCCTGGATGCTCTGGAGCTGTTCCTGACCTGGTTCCTTTTTACATCCCCTGCTGATGTCCCCTACCGGGACATATTCATTAAGCCTGTTTGACCCTTTGTAATAACAGGTCCAGGCTCAATGGTAAGAGTCCAACCTACTGTGGTGGTGGTGGAGTGTTCACTTGGTGAAGGAATTGGATAACGTTATCCACAGTTGAATAATGGAGTTTACCATTTGACCATTATGGTCCATCTGAGAGACAGATTTTTCTGGACTGTTTATTTGTAGTTTTTTTTTTCAGTATTTTTAATATCAATCACTGTAGCACAACACACCTTTATATTGTTTCTTGTTTTTTGTTGTAATAGCTCACATTTGTGGTGACGCTTTTTTCACACTGAATAATCTTTTCACATGCGCAGTATTTTTTTTGTATTTAGGTGTTATTGGCAACTTGTCATACTAGCAGATTTACAGCACATATTGACTTTGTCTCTAAAAGTTGTTAAATCTTTGCCCTGGAGCTTGAGACAGTGAAATGGCCTAATCTTAGATACCACTTATCAAGTGCAGCCTGTTAACAACCTGAGTCCTTAAAGCCTTAAAGTTTTAAAGACCTTAAAGCCTTGTACACACGATCGGATTTTCGGCAGGGAATTGTGTGATGACAAACTGTTGGCCTAAAATCCGACCATTAGTATGCTTCATCAGACAATTGTTGTCCAACTTTCCACCAACAAATGTTGGATGGCAGGCTAGTAAATTTTTGGCGGACAACGGTCTGTTGCCAGATTTTCCTATTGTCTGAACACAAGTGCGTCACACAAAAGTTGAAAGTACAAACACTCATGCTCAGAATCAATGCTCACCAAACACGACATTAGCAGAAGGTGCCCAAATGGCAGCGCTCAAGAGCTGAAATTCCACATAGTACGTCACTATGTTCGTGTTTGTTGGCTGACAATTGTGTACCGTTTGTATGCAAGACAAGTTCCTGGCACACCCCTTTCGGACAAAAGTCTGATGCTTTGTCTGCTGAAAATCCGATCATGTGTACGAGGCTTTAGCTCGCTAAATTTCCTTGAGTCACAGAATATGTTTTTGCAAAGTTATCTCAGTTGCGCACAATATACCCTTTTGCATTTGTAGTCTGCCTTAACATATTTTATATTTTCTTTTTACAGGACAGATAGGACTTTGATTTGATAGCACATTTGGAATCATACATTTTTTATTTCTGAGGTTTGGGGAATAAATTCTTTAAAAATTGCTGACATACTGCTGAATTAGTTCACCAAATATGTTTCTAGTACAAATACAGCTCTAATCTCCACCAAGAAAATATAAACAATCAGTGCAAAAACTCAATAAAGTGATAAATGTGCTTATTAAATTTCATAAATAATGCAAAATATATAATATATCTAACCATAAATACAAGTTATCAGTGAAAAAACACAGAAAAAAGTCCCAATCCCTGTGCAAAGAAATGGTCTTTCAAACAGTGAATGCTTTGAAGTGATAGCCACACCACCTCTGTGATCACAGTGAATGCTAACCAAATGGTAATGACCCTCAATGTACGAGTGGTCATAAACAACATTAGGAGGCACATCATCACTTAGGATGCACCGTCAGGATGCAGAGATCCACAAGTATCCACAAATGGCACAGACGATGTATCATTACCAGGGACACACAAAGAAAATTCAGGACTCCATCAGTATATCAATAAATCAGTCCAGTGTACAGATTATGAAGAGAGGAAAACACAGGAGCACTCCCATGCTCCTGTGTGGAAACCAGATTAGAACAAATTAAAAGGGTTAAAAACCTTTCCAAACTCGTAGTAAGTATAGTGATATACAGATATGGAAATCAGAACTCCAGCAGCGGCCACAGACATGCATGGTGATGTCAGCACATTTAGCTCCACCCAATGTGTTTCATTATCATATGACATCATAATGGGCCCCTGATGATGTCATCTTCTGACAAAATGTGTGCGGCGGAGATATATGTGTTGATATCACCACACATGTCTGCAGGCACTGCTGGGGTTTGGATTTCCATTTCTGTGCACAGCTAATACTTACCATGAGTTTGTGAGTGATTTAATTATTTAATATGTATTTACAGTTAATTGTATTATATATTGCATTATTTATCAATTTCAATAAGCACATGTAACCCTGATTGTTTACACATTAGCAAGCCTCTTGTTTTAGCACTTTTGGGAATTTGTATATCGGAATATTGTGCTAGCTGCTTTTCTCTTACATAGTTTTTGTCCTAAGTGTGGTTCCACATTTCCTCTTAACGTATGTCACCAAATATGTTCCCCAAATTCCAATAATGTATCCACATTTGCATAGAGTTGTTGTTTATACGTGAACAAGCTTTGAAAAAAAAATTGTCATGGTGGAGACACAACTCTGTGTAAACAAAATATATTGTATATAATGTATTATACCATATACAATATTATCAGATGATTTAATAGGATTATTTGGCTCCACTTGTGAAAATCCAGCACTCACAGAGTTAGTCAAAATGCAATACCAAACCAAACTACAAAAGATCCTAACTGAAATTGTTGTTGACTTCAAAACATGAGTGGCCACACAAAGGGGTGAGTGCCACACAAAGACTCAGGAAGTTAACAGCGGGTTAGATCACTAGAATAATGAAAACATCTCAATTAAGTATATTTATATGTTTAGAGCAACAAAAGTACGGCAGTGACTTGGGTAGCTTTCACCCTTCTGCATTTGCATCTTCAATCCCATACAGTCAGTACCTTACAATAAGACGCAGTTTCTCAAGTAAGGTTGTGTTTAAGAAAGAGACTAACCCATTGAGGCTGCACCATTCAAAGAGGATATAGTTAATCTTGTTTAAAGAAAAGTTATTGGAGAGCTCTGCAATAGTCAAATTCAAATCTTCTATACAAACCTAATAAGCAAAAAATAAAAATAACAATACCACCATAAGGACACAAGGATTATCACTACATTTTTAAATCAGCATAAACAGATGTGTCATTGAAAAATATTGGTACTTTTTAAACCTCAGATTCACTAGTTAGCCAATTTATGGGAAGTAGGCCTCAGGATTACATTAATTTATTTTACCAGTACTATTATTTGTAGAAGACTCCCAATTAACAATTTGCAAAGAGGTGGTCTTTTTCTACTCCCCAACTTTGGAAGAGTTTTCTTCACCACATACCTTGTTGCTGTGATTGCACTTACATGTTCTTTTGAACATGTGAGAAGGTGAGCATGATCTACCATGGATTTTAAACAAACTTGCCATTTATACTCTAAAAGTGACATACTTACCCATGGTCAGTGTTTCTTTTGAAGGACTTCTGCTGCCCCAGCTAAAGGGCATTAACTTGAAACAATGAGGGTTAGAATTCAGGTATAATGTATAGGAAAACTTTTGACAATCTTTAGAAACTTATCTCCAACACTGAATGAAACGTCTTACTCTAAATTTATCACATTTGACACAAGAACCTAACTGTATAAGAATAATCCTCTTCTGTTTAACATTTAGTTCTATTTAAGTACATAATTCTCACCTACATAATGCTAAGTGTATACAGCTAGTGACATTTAACATAAAACAGAAACAGCTCATCTCCTTGGACAAAAAATGACTTGTTATGTCTAGTACATCTTGCTAAGCAGGTTGTGGGATCAACACAATCTTCAAGTTTATAATCACAAAATGTTATTCAGGGTTCATGTTATTCGTGGTATCTATGTCTTTCAAATCCTAACTCTGCTTGTATATTAGAGACCATCCTCACTTGTTAGAATGAAGATACATGCTTGTACAATGTATTTTTATAAGCCCCTGCAGCATAATTATTTTCCATAATTCTGAAGTTTAACATCAGGCAATAACTTAATTTGGTGACCATGCAGGTCAAAGCAACAGCATCACTGAAATAATAGGGAAAACTACTTATTCGTAAAGCTGGACTACAGACAAAAAGCTAAATACAAACATGAAATGCACAAAAAGAAGCTGTTTACCTTCCAAATAATTAGCATTGTGTCCATCAAATATATACCTGAAATTTCTGTCCAGCAAATCCCCTTCTGTCTGCCAGCCTTTTGACTGTTTAATAATTGAGCAGCCACAAGGTGTTGAGGTTATGCATGTGTGTATGTATGTATGCATGTTGTATGTATGTATGTTATCTTCTCACTGTGTTCTATCAGCATGTTTCTCGTTGACACATTTGGAAACAACACACCTGACCACACCAACAGTGCCCCTCCCTCTCCCAGTGCTTTTGTATTTTCTTTGTTATAAATTCCTACCGTTTATTATTCTGAAGAAAGAACTGACTGTCTGCGTCTATGTGCAAAGTGAATGCTGTATTTTTCATTTCCCTCTTTAACCCCTGTTGAAACAGCTGTTCTTCACAGAACATTCTATTTTATACATTTATACATTTTTGTATTGGTACAGGTCCCCCAGGGCTTGGCCTAGCTACCTATGCTCTTTGGTGGGAAATGTAATTTAGCTTATTTAGTGACAATATTTTTGTTTTGTTTGTAAGTGTTTCTAGACCATCCCCCCAAGCATGTTTTTAAAGGCATTGTACACTTTTAAATGTTATTATTGTTTTAACTAATTTTTAGCGTAGTTAAATCTCCTGTGTTGTTCATTTGCCTTTACTTGTAATGATGGCTCACATTTTGTGGCAGTACTTTATAGTGCCATGGCTGATAGTTTAATTTTATGGAGAAAGGGAAATTAAAATGAACAAGTCAACCAAGCTTATTGTTCCAAGTCACACATAGTCCAGTGCATGCCTTGCCATTTCCCCTGCTTTGCATCACAAATGGGAGTGCTATTACTATGAAACACACCTCTTCCAGCATGTGTTAGTTCTCTGTTAATTGCTCTGCCCGGTGATGGGTTTCAGATTTAAATACTGTTTAGATCTCATCTGCAGAGCATTAGATTGAGATTGAAAGACCCAGGGATTGTGGGATGTGTAGTTTCTTCACAGGAAATGTTAGTTTTCAGACTACAGACAAAGGTCATGCATTAACATGTGCAGTGGCATGCCATATGCTCCATGTTTGAACACAAACAGAAACTTCTGACACAAGAATGTGAAGATTTACTCTGCTATTGACTTGCACGCAGGGCAACAAATGACAAAATACTTTTTGGGGGCGATTCTAACATAGCATTTGACCTCTCCTTAGACAAATCAGGGAACGGAAATTGAAAATCCAAACGCTGCCCAGACAGAGCTTAAAAATAGTGCAGCTTTTAGACTCTCTTGAACTGATAGATATTTGGAGGGAATTAAAGTCACATGGCAAGGACTATACGCACTTCTCTGCCCCCCATAACACCTTCGCCAGGATTGACCAAACCTTCATGCAGTCTGCTTCAATTCCCATAGTCTTATCATCCAAAATCAGAGACACATCTTTATCGGATCATTCCATTATGTCAGTAACTATCAGATGCCCCTTAGGAGTAGAAAGCCCCTTCAAATGGCGACTCAATGCTGTTTTATTGAGTGACCCAGTCCAATGCACACTCATAGAAAATGCTCCAATACCACTGGGATGGGGGTCCCCCCAGGAGGGGTTCCTTCTCTCTATTGATCTTCAAAAAGCGTTTGACTCAGTTTCCTGGTCATACCTATTTGAAATTTTGGAGAGATGGGGATTCGGCCCTAAATTTAGGGGCAAAATCCATTCACTTTATTCGATCCCTAGTGCGCAGGTACGTCTGATGGGTAGATACTCTGAAACTTTCGGTATAAAAAAAGGAACCAGACAAGGCTGCCCCCTATCCCCTTTAATATTCACGATTGCTATTGAAACTTTAGCTATCCCCATAAGAGCCCATTCCGACATTAAAGGAGTCCTTTGCGGTGTCCAAGAAAACAAATGTGCGCTGTTAGCAGATGACTTGCTCCTATTTATTACATGTGCGCTGTTAGCAGATGACTTGCTCCTATTTATTACTTCCCCATTGACGTCCACCCGAACGTGTATAAATTACTTCAGGACTTTGGTCTCATCTCGGGCCTCAAAGTTAACGTCTCCAAATAGTTGCTTTAAACATCTCGGTCCCTCCCAATTTAGTAGATCAACTAAAACAACACCTCCCCTTCGAATGATCCTCTGACTCTATTCCTTAGTTGGGATTCAAACTCCCCCAAAATGTAAGCAAGTTATATTTAGCTAATTACCCTCCTATGTTCCGGAAATTGGAGGAAGTCTTGAAATTATGGCCGAAGTGTGGTCTTTCCTGGCTGGGTAGGGTAAACGCCATCAAAATAACATTGTTATCACGTCTACTATATCTATTCAGGTCCCTCCCAATACCTATAAAGAAAAAGTAGCTCCTCAAGGTCCAATCGCAAATCATCCATTTTGTCTGGGGGTAACAAGAGCTACTGCTGCGCAAAGGAAATTTTCGTTCGCTTGAAAACTCAACAAGGTCTGGGACTTCCCAACCTTTGGTGGTACTACCAGCCTGCACAATTAGCACACATCTCGTTTACTCTAGAGGCCCCAAACCTGGGTCTCTATAAAGAGACAAGCAGTTCCCCGTATTGCAATAGACTTTCTGCTGTGGAGCAACCCCACAATGAGCCCTACAATCTTATCACCTACCCTCTCCCATTCCTTCGCCTTGTGTAATCAAATTTTTTTTGGGTTTCATTACGTTTCGTTTCATACGAAAAAAAATCGTATTACGTAATTTGTGTACGAAATTCAATTCGGATTCGTACAAAATACGAATTTTCATTAGATTCGTAAAAACGTTTCGTTAAAATAGCGAAAGTTTGTTATGATAAATTTATCATTATGAGGGGCACTTTAAGCATTATTAAAATCACTGCTCACGAAAAGCCTTTAACCAGTTGCCGACCGCCTCACGTAGATATACTGCGGCAGAATGGCACGGGCAGGCAAAGTAACGTATGGGTACGTTACTTGCCTCCCGAGTCTGTCAGCATCGTTCCGGGAGCGATCCGTGCTGAGGCGATCGCTCCAGGCGAATGAAAGTCTTCCTCTGCTGCTGTAATGTAAACAGCGGCAGAGGAAGTGATGTCATCTCTCCTCGTGTCGGTCTTTTCGTTCCAGCGTCGAGGAGAGAAGACATCCAAGTAAGTAGCACCAACACTACATGTACAGTAGAACACATCACAGTGACACCAATAGCATTTTTTTTTTTTTTTACTGATTATTGCATTGGTATCATTTGTGACTGAAATAAGTGTTAGGGCACTTAGTGTTAGCCCCCTTTAGGTCTAGGGTACCCCCTAACCCCCCCTAATAAAGGTTTAACCCAGTGATCACCCCCGTTGCCAGTGTCACTAAGCGATCATTTTTCTGATTGCTGTATTAGTGTCACAGGTCACGCTAGTTAGGGAGGTAAGTATTTAGATTCGCCATCAGCTTTTTATAGCTTCAGGTACCCCCATATACTACCTAATAAAGGTTTTAACCCCCTGATTGCCCCCTAGTTAACCCTTTCACCAGTGATCACCTTATAACTGTTATGGGTGATGCTGGTTAGTTAGTTATTTTTTTTTATAGTGTCAGGCCACCCGCCGTTTATTACCTAATAAAGGTTTAAACCCCTGATCACCTGGCGGGTGATATAAGTTAGGTTTTAGGGTCAGATAAGGTCTGCGTCGCCCCAGGCAGAGTCAGGTTAGTGCCAGTAACGCTAACACCCACGCACGCAGCATAAACCTCCCTTACTGGTATAGTATCTGAACGGATCAATATCTGATCTGATCAGATCTGTACTAGCATCTCCAGCAGTTTAGGGTTCCCAAAAACACAGTGTTAGCAGGATCAGCCCAGATACCTGCTAGAACCTGCGTTTTGCCCCTCCGCCCAGCCCAGCCTAGCCCAGCCAAGTGCAGTATCGATCGATCACTGTCACTTACAAAACACTAAACACACATAACTGCAGCGTTCGCAGAGTCAGGCCTGATCCCTGCGATCGCTAACAGTTTTTTTGGTAGCATTTTGATACAGTCGCTAACAGTCAGGAGCTTTTTTTACCTGTGAGTCTCACTAGTGTACCACTAAATTTAGAGCCCAAAAGGGCAAATCGAAGGTACAGTAGTGAAGAGGCCTACACATTTCTGAGCATGACAGATAGTGAAGAGGAAGTCACTCATCTGTCAGATTCAGGCTCAGAATACGATCCTGTAGACGACAGCGGCTCCATGACAGATAGCTCTGACGACGGAGTTGTGGTCCCTGCCAAAATCAGGCGTACCCAACCCGATCTTCTTCTGCTGTCCTTGAGGTGCAAGAACCGCAGGTCCCTGGTATGGAGCAGAGCGGTACTAGTGCCGCTATTCCTTCTGGTGAACTGGCAAGCACAAGCGGCCTAGTACACCCTGGTCATAGTCAAACCAGCACTGCAGTATCACGTGGTGACATGGCGAGTCCCATAAGTGCAGTTAAAGCTGGTGAGGTGGCAAACACAAGTAGTGTCCCGCTGCCACCAAGAAGATGAACACAGGCTTGTCGTGCCCATAGTGCCCTTCCTGCTGCATTCGCCAATCCTAATTGGGAACCCACCACTTCTGCAGCACCCTTACTTCCCCCATTCACTGGCCAACCCAGAATTCAGGTGGAAGTTGATATTTAATGTCACTTGATTTTTATTCACTGTTTTTCACCGAAGATCTCTATAGATCTATTGTGGACCAAAGCAATTTGTACGCTGGTCAACACATTGCCACTATTCCCCAGTCCTCCCTTGCCAGAGATTGGAGACCAATTACGGTTTCCGAATTTAAGCTCTTTCTGGGCCTTTCCCTCAACATGGGCATAATTAAAAAGAGTGAGTTGCGGTCATATTGGTCCACTGACCCAATTCACCATATGCCCTTGTTCTCTGCCTCCATGACCAGGGCATGATACGAGCAGATCTTGCGGTTCATGCACTTCACTGACAATGAACTCTGTCATCCTCGTGGAGACCCTGGATATAATCGGCTCTCTACAAAATGCGGGCCCCTTGTAAACCACTTCAACCAACGTTTTGCAGTCTTGTTTACTCCCCATCAAGTTGTCTGCATTGATGAGTCCCTGATTACCTTTTTTGTTCGCTTGTCATTCAAACAGTACCTTCCCAGCAAGCGTGCCAGATACGGGATCAAGACAGGGCCACAGGCTATACATGTTGTTTTATGGTTTATGAGGGAAAAGATAGCCACGTAGAGCCGACATACTGCCCTGACTATATAGGAAGCACTGGCAAGATTGTGTGGGACTTGGTTTACGAGGGAAAGATAGCCACGTAGAGCCGTCATACTGCCCTGACTACATAGGAAGCGCTGGCAAGATTGTGTGGGACTTGGTGTCACCCTTATTCGGAAAGGGGTAACACTTGTACATGGACAATTATTACACAAGCTTGCCACTTTATAGTCACTTGTTTGATCTGCAGATTGGAGCATGTGGCACCGTGCGACCTAATCGCCGGGGCTTTCCCCAGCAGCTTGTAGATTGCCATCTTAGGCTGGGGGAGAGAGCCAGCTTCAAGTGTAATTACTTGCTCGCTATGAAGTGGAGGTATAATAAGAATGTTTTCGTTCTTACCTCCCTTCATGCAGACACGACGGTCCAAATTACTACGGCGACTGGTGTTGTGGAGAAACCCCCCCTGTGTCCACGAATGTAACCAAAATATAGGAGGGGTGGACCTCAATGATCAATTGTTGGCGCCGCCGTACCTAGTTGCCCGTAAGGCCAGACGCTGGTACAAGAAAGTGTCTGTTTATTTTTTTACAATTGGCTTTGCTGAATGCTCATGTGCTATACAGAGCTTCAGGACAGACTGGATCCTTCCTTAAATTCCAGGAAGAGATCACCAGAGCCCTTCTGTTTCCAGACGGTGCTCCACCTGACCTTCCCCAACCAAATGCAGTAAGCCGGCTGCATGAGAGGCATTTTCCTTATGTCCTTCCGAGTACCCCTACCCAACGAACCCCCCAAAGAAGATGTCTTGTCTGCAGCAAGCACAGATATAGGCGTGACACCCGTTATTATTGTCCCTCCTATCCTGACAATCCTGGTCTTTGCATTGGTAAATGTTTTGAACGCTACCATACACTAGTTGCGTATTAGCATAGGGTACAGCATTGCACAGACTAGGCACACATTCACAGGGTCTCCTAAGATGCCATCGCATTTTGAGAGACCCAAACCGCTAGAACCGTTACAATTAGGGTTGAGCAAACCCGAACTGTAAAGTTTGGGTCCGTACCAGACTTTTGGGTGTCCGGGTCCCGGACCCGAACCCGAACTATTGACTGTATGTTCGGGTTCGGGTCCGGTTTTCAGCGATGTATTGGCGCCTTTTACAAGCTGCAGGGCAGCCAATCCACGCTAGTTTCACTAGTGTGCCCTTAAAAGCCATCACAGCCATGCCTACTAATGGCATGGCTGTGATTGGCCAGTGCAGCATGTGACCCAGCCTCTATATAAGGTACAGGCACACAGCACAGCACCTCACTCTGCTATAGACAGGTTCCTGTGCTGCTAAGAGAGGATTTCATTAGGAGTTAGTCTGATACAGTCAGTCAGTCCACATTCCTTAAATTTTCTTCAAATTAGTTATATCAGTGAGCGATCTACATAGCTAGAGTAAAGACTAGAGAGTGTCTTTATTAGGGAAAAGATAGAGGCAGAGAGAATTATTCAAGAGATTCCTAAATCAATTGTACCCTGGCTGGGGTGCAGTGCATAGTCTTTTAACAGTGCCATGAGGCCAGTGCCAGACAAAATATAACTTTTACCTGCAAGCTCAGTGCAGCATCACTGCACTGCATATTTTACTAAGAGATACACCATACTCTGTGTGTATTCTGCTATTGCAAAAACATTGCAAAAAAAAATAATTTTGCTGTGATTTGTGCATGTTTTTTTATCCCAATAGCATTTTCTGCATGTTCATACACGCTTTAGACACTGTGTGTGTATTCTGCTATTGCCAAAAAATAAAATCTTTCAGTGCTTTGTGCATGTGGGCAGGAGTGTGACATACAATCGATCGATATTTCTTCTATTGTGCTATCCCCAAAAAAAAATTGTAGTGACATTTTTTTTTTCCAATAGCATTTTCTGCATGTTCATACACGCTTTAAACACTGTGCGTGTATTCTGCAATTGCCAAAAAATAAAATCTTTCAATGCATTGTGCATGTGTGCAGAAGTGTGACATACAATTGATCGATATTTCTTCTATTGTGCTATCCCCCAAAAAAAAATTGTAGTGACATTTTTTTTTCCCAATAGCATTTTCTGCAGTTTAGCAGTTTTTGAGATACACGCTTTACATACTGTGGGTGTATTCTGCTATTGCAAAAACACCCATTTAGGGCGAGATCATAAATTTTGAAAATATGAGGAGATCATCAAAAAGGGGACGTGGCCCCGGTCGTGGTGCTGCTGGTGGAGCTCCTGTTGCAGGGAGAGGACGTGGTCGATCTGTGCCA
Organism: Lithobates sylvaticus; assembly: GCA_028564925.1. Taxonomy (NCBI): domain Eukaryota; kingdom Metazoa; phylum Chordata; class Amphibia; order Anura; family Ranidae; genus Lithobates; species Lithobates sylvaticus. Next base: position 338,765,657 of record CM053029.1, on the reverse strand, counting down.
GCTACACGCACTAGTGAAACACCTTCCTCAGGTGCGAGTAGGCGACAGAGCCTGCAGCGGTATTTCGGCACGCCTAATGAGGCTGTACGAATGTTGAGGCCAGGACAAGTACAGGCGATAGTAGATTGGGTTGCTGACAGTGCCTCCGGTTCCTTCACATTGTCTCCCACCCAGTCTCCTGATGAAAGTTTAGAGTTGGCACCTGCAGTCGATGTCCATCAGTCTTTCACCTCACCGCCTTGCAAATCAGCCAAGCAGTCTGAGCCCCAAATCATGCAGCAGTCTCTTCTGCTTTTTGATGACTCTGTTAGCAGGGTTTCCCAGGGCCATCCACCTAGCCCTTCCCCAGAAGTGGAAGAGACTGTGTGCACCGATGCCCAACCGCTTTTGTTTCATGATGAGTACATGGGAGGACCATCGCAGCACGTCTCGGATGATGACGAAACACAGGTGCCAACTGCTGCTGCTTTCGCCATTGTGCAGACCGACAAGGAGGGCAGGGGTGAAGACTGGGTGGAAGATGATGTGGAGGACGATGAGGTCCTTGACCCCACATGGAATCAACGTCATGCAGGTGACCAGTGTAGTTCGGAGGAAGAGGTGGTGGACGCACAGAGCCACTAGCACAGCAGAAGAGGGAGCAGGGTGCAAAAGCGGAGCGTCTGTCACCTAGACAGTATGTCTGCTACTGCCCAACGCAGCAAGGGACCGAGCACACCAAAGCCAGGTCCAAAGACTTTCCTAGCGTGGCAGTTCTTCAGATAATGTGCTGATGACAAGACACGAGTGGTTTGCATGCTGTGCAATCAGAGCCTGAAGCAAGGCATAAACGTTCTCAACCTGAGCACAACCTGCATGACCAGGCATCTAAGTGCAAAGCACGAGATGCAGTGGAGTAGACACCTCAAAAACCAAGAAAGGTCTCTGGCTCCTCCTGCTTCCTCTTCTGCTGCAGTCATAGTTTCATAGTTAGTAAGGTTGAATAAAGACATCCATCCAGTTCAACCTGAGCGAGTGTCTACAATTGTCCCCATCCCTGTACATTGCACACTCACATCAGTCCCTACCCTCAAGGAGCCCACAATCCAAGGTCCCCGTTCATATACTAGGGCCAATTTTTAAACAGAAGCCAATTAACCTACCTGCATGTGTTTGGATTGTGGGAGGAAACCGGAGTACCCGGAGGAAACCCACGCAGGCACAGGGAGAACATGCAAACTCCAGGCAGGAAGTGTCGTGGTTGGGATTCGAACCAGCGACCCTTCTTACTGCTAGGTGAGAGTGCTAACCACTACACCACTGTGCCGCCCTCTTCATCCACTGTCTCGGCCTCTTCATCCACCTCTTTAGTGACAGTGACACCTGCCAACCCGCAAACAGAGGATCTGCCAGCAACACTACCACCTGGGTCACCAACCATCTCCAATATGTCCCATGGAAGCGTTCAGCTCTCTATTTCCCAAACACTGGAGCGGAAGAGGAAGTACCCCCCTAGCCACCCGCGATCCCTGGCCCTGAATGCCAGCATTTCAAAAGTCCTCACCTTTGAAATGCTGTCATTCCGTCTGGTGGAGACGCAGAGTTTTAAAAGGCTGATGTCATTGGCTGTCCCACAGTACGTCGTGCCCAGCTGCCACTACTTTTCCAGACAAGCTATCCCTTCCCTGCACAACCAAGTGGGGGACAAAATCAGGTGTGCACTGCGCAACCACATCTGTGGCAAGGTCCACCTAACTACAGATGCGTGGACCAGTAAGCACGGTCAGGGACGTTATATCTCCCTAATAGCACACTGGGTAAATGTAGTGGCGGCTGGGCCTGAGGCAGATAGCAGTTTGGCGCATGTCCTTCCACCACCAAGGATTGCAGGGCACTTCAGTTTGCCTCCTGTTGCTAACTCCTCCTACTCCGCCTCCTCATCCTCTACTGCCTCCTCAACCGGTCAGCGTAACACCTTCACCACCAACTTCAGCACAGCCAGGGCTAAACGACAGCAGGCAGTTTTAAAACGTTCCTGTTTGGGGGAAAAACCCCACACCGCGCAGGAGTTGTGGAGGGACATGGAACAACAGACCGATGAGTGGTTGGTGGCAGTGAGCCTCAAGCCCGGCCTGGTGGTGTGCGATAATGGGCGAAATCTCGTAGCAGCTCTAGGCCTAGGCGGTTTGACGCACATCCCTTGCCTGGCGCATGTGCTGAACTTGGTGGTCCAGAGGTTCCTTAAGAATTACCCCGATATGCCAGAGCTGCTGCAGAAAGTGCGGGCCGTCTGTGCGCACTTTCGGCGTTCTCACCCTGCTGCTGCTCGCCTGTCAGCGCTGCAGCATAACTTCGGCCTTCCCGCTCACCGTCTCATATGTGACGTGCACACAAGGTGGAACTCCACCTTGCACATGCTTGCCAGACTGTGCGAGCAGCAGCAGGCGATAGTGGAGTTTCAGCTGCAGCACACACGCGTGAGTCGCTCTGCGGAACAGCACCACTTCACCACCAATAACTAGGCCTCCATGCGAGATCTGTGTGCCTTGTTGCGCTGTTTCGAATACTCCACCAACATGGCCAGTGCCGATGACGCCGTTCTCAGCATTACTATCCCAGTTCTATGCCTCCTTGAAAAAAACGCTTCAGGCGATGATGAAAGAGGATGTGGCACAGGAGGAGGAGGAGGAAGAGGAGGAAGAGGGTTCATTTCCAAGGCTTTCAGGGCAGTCATTTACAAGTGGCTACGAGGGTGGGTTCCTGAACCAACAAGCACCAGGTACACAATTGTCCGGCAGCAAGGGCACAGTTCTGGAGGATGACGAGGTGGAGGATGAGGAGGAGATGGAGGAGGAGGAACCATGTTCACAGCAGGGTGGCACCCAGACCAGCTCATATCCATCACTTGTGCATGGCTGGGGGGATACAGAGGACACAGACGATACACCTCCCACAGTGGACAGCTTTTGGTTTCCTCTGGGCAGCCTGGCACACATGAGCGATTACATGCTGCAGTGTCTCCGCAACGACCGCCGAGTTTCCCACATTTTAACTGGTGCTGATTTTTGGGTGGCCACCCTGCTGGATCCCCGTTACAAGGACAACGTGCCGTCCTTAATTACCTCACTTGAGCGTGATCGTAAGATGCGTGAGTACCAGCGCACGCTGGTAGACGCGCTGCTGGTGGCATTCCCACTTGGCAGCAGGGGTACGGTGGAAGCACAAGGCGAAGGCAGAGGAGGAGGAAGAGGTTGCCAACGCAGCCGGGGCACCGCCAACACCTCGGAAGGCAGGGTTAGCATGGCCAAAATGTGGAAAAGCTTTGTCAGCATGCCACAACAACCAGCAGCACCAGCTGAGATGGAACGTCTTAGCAGGAGGCAGCATTTCACCAACATGGTGGAGCAGTATGTGTGCACACGCCTACACGTACTGAATGACGGGTCTGCCCCCTTCAACTTCTGGGTCTCCAAATTGGGCACATGGCCTGAGCTTGCCCTTTACGCCTTGGAGGCGCTGGCCTGCCCTGCAGCCAGTGTATTATCTGAATGTGTATTTAGCACGGAAGGGGGCGTTATCACAGACAAGCGCAGCCGCCTGTCCAGAGCCAATGTGGACAAGCTCACATTCATTAAAATGAACCAGGCATGGATCCAACAGAACTTGTCCGTACATTGTGCAGAATAGACACGTATACCGGTGTTCTGACAAAAACTGTCTGGCCATCGGATAGTGTCCGGCCACTTACTGCGCAGGCGCAGTGCTTGCGCAGTACGGAGGACAAGGAGATTCACAAAATCTCCAAAGATGAACATCGCCTGCGCAGTGAGTGCAGGTTCAAGACCCACCATCCAAGTGGACATACGGTAGTACATAGTAACAGGGCCCCTCACGGGCTCGCTTGGCTAGGCTTCAACCTTGGATGATGTGGCTTGAACCTGGAGTCACCGCGCATCGTCTTCGGAGAGTTTCGAAATCCCCTTGTCCTACGTACTGAGCAAGCGCAGTACAGGGCGGACACTATGCGACTGGGGACAGAATTCGACACATCATTCACCACTAGCCTTACCCAGCCATTGTTGTATTTTTGAACCAGTGTTGGCTACCTCGTCCTCCTCCACCGCCGCTTCCACCTACACCGCCACATCCACCGCCACCTCAACCTCCTACTCCATATGGACCTCGTCCTCCTAGGTTGAGATTATAATTTTTTCATTTTTTTTAATTTCCAAGTATCTTATTTTCCCACTATCTTATCCATTAAATTGAACCATATGTGCAGCATCGTGCCGTTGAGTTTCTGAGGTTCTTAATGACTTCCTGTACCTCTTCTTCTGCTGAGATGGGGGCCTCCAGCATTCTATTTCTTATTTTATTTTTTTTTATGTTATTTTAAGTTATTTCCCTATCCACATTTGTTTGCAGAGCACTTGCCATGCTTTTAACAACATGTTGTTGCCATTTGCAGCCCTCCAGCCCTTTCCATTACTTTTTTACAGCCATTTTAGTCTTGAAAAGTTTGGGTCCCCATTGACTTCAATGGGGTTCGGAGTTCGGGGTCAGGTTTGCGTCAAGTTTGGTCCCGAACCCGGACTTTTTTTGAAGTTCGGCCGAACCAGCCAAACCCGAACATCCAGGTGTCCGCTCAACTCTAGTTGAGAGTTGAATTGAGAGCAATCTTAATATAGCACGGTCTTAACCCGAAGGATCCTGACGTGCATAGAAAAGATCCTGGAAAGAGAGGGCCCAGGGACCAGAAGCAGCACAGAGCGGCAGAAGGGTAGAAAAAATACTACGCAGGAAACACCTGCGTGAAAAGCCAAGTCTTCAGTAACCTGCAGAAGACCAGAATAGTGGGGGCCTCCTGGAGCTCAACAGGGTGGCTATTCCATAGTACGGCACCCTGGTAGGAGAAGGCCCGACCACCACGCCAGATCTTCTTGGACACCAAGATGTAGAGGATCTCTGCCGGTAGATCTGAGTGATCTGACAAGAGCTTGTTTATGAAAACGAGAGCAGAGAGCTTGGGACCAGGCCTCTCATAATCTTAAACATAATACATCCTACCTTAAATAATGTGCGATAGTGGACTGGCAGCCAATGCAAGGAGCAGAGGACAGGGGTGATATGATCCCTCAATGGGACATCCATGAGCAGCCTAGCCGCAGCATTTTGAATAAGTTGAAGCTTCTGCACTAGCATCGTTGGCAATCCCAAATAAAGAGAGTTGCAGTAGTGGTGTTGCCTGAAGGTCTTAAAAAAGGACAGGCAGCGTTGAAATCTACTATTGCTAAGTGGATTTGGCAAGTAATTATTCAAGCTTATGGTTTGAAGAAGAATGTTCCACCTTTTCAAATCAATGCGCACTCCACCAGGGCTGTTAGTGCTTCATGGGCAGTGTATCACTAGGCCTCCATGGCTCAAATCTGCAAGGCCACTACTTGGTCTTCAGTCCATACATTCACCAGATTCTATCAGGTGGATGTGAGAAGGCATTAGGATATCACCTTTGGGCGCAGTGTGCTGCAGGCAGCAGTATAAGGTCCTCAGGTCTGATTGCACACCACTTTTTGTTTGTGTCTCCCTCCCCTCAGATAGCATTGCTCTGGGACATCCCATTCAGTAAATACTGTGGCTCTGTGTCCTGTGATGTACAAAAAATAAAATAGAATTTTTATAACAGCTTACCTGTAAAATCCTTTTTTTCGAGTACATCACGGACCACAGAGGTCCCTCCCCTCTTCTAATACACGTAGATTTCTTTGCTACAAATCTGAGGAACTCCAAGTAAGGGCAGGGGTTATATAGGGAGCTAAACTTCCTGTCTAGGGTGTGCCAGTATCCATCACCTAGAGGTGCCTATATAACCATTCAGTAAATTCTGTGGCTCTGTGTCCCGTGATGTACTCGAAGAAAAGGATTTTACAGGTAAGCTGTTACAAAAATCCTATTTTTATACCTGTAAAGTTACCATTAGCTTTATAGAACATGTTTAACAGTTACTAGCACATAGCTCTTAAAGAGGAGCTCCATTCAAAAGGGGAAGCTCTGCTTGTTTACTCCCCCCCCCCTTTGCTGCAACATTTGGAATCTTTTGGGGGGAGGGGAAAGCAGGTACCTGGTTTTGACAGGTACCCGCTCCCACTTCCAGGTGACTTTGCCACGGCAAAGTCACCTGGAAGTTCTGCCCACCTCCTCCTTCTCCCGCTGCTGGGCCATTCACAAATGTGCGGTAGGGAATCGATTTTTCAGAAATGGCGGCGGCAGCACCCAAGAGTCTATTGAAAAATCATCTGGGGTAAAGACACCGCTGGATTCCAAGGCAGGTAAATGTCCTAATATTAAAAGTCAGCAGCTACAGTATTTGTAGCTGCTGACGTTGAATTTTTTATGACGTTGAATTTTTTATGAAGGAGCCTGGAGCTCCTCTTTAAGTTAACACTTGGGTTCATTTACCAAGTGTATACAGGCTGTTTACTTTGCAAAGGAAGTCCTGTTTTGCAAGGGAACTCTCGCAGGAGCTGAGTGAATGTGGTGTAAAATTTCACTTTGCAAAGAAAACTCAATAACATGGCAAAAAATAAATAAAAAACAGCATTATTGCTAGCACATGATTAAATGATGGAAATCAGTATAGCCTCACTTCATTCATTAGGCTTGTGGTAAAATTCCCTTTATAAAGCAGTCACAACCTGAGTGGAATATCCTGTCCCCTGCCAGTTAATCACTGCTTCTCCACAGAAAACAAGATCCCACTCTTCAGCATGCTGCTGGGGGGCAAGCTTTTTTTTTCATCATGCTAGGGCTACTTTAGAAAGAAAATGAACTGTAAAGCATAAATATTGAAAACCTTTTTTGTTTTGGTAAAGCAGAGGAGGGTTAGAACACCTGTCAGTTTTAATTGTTTCTTGTGCCCCTATTAGGGAGATTCACGCTCTCTATTTGTTCTGTTTACCGTTATCATTGAAAGTGAATCTTAACCACTTACGGACTGCCCACCGTTGTTATACATCGGTACTTTGAAGAGGGATATCGCTGTTATGGCAGCAGCTAGCTACTATAACCTCAGTATCCTCTTCTTCAGCGGGCGGTCTGCTTTCAGATAAAAGTGGTCCCTGTGGCGGATTCGCCACAAGATCACTTTTATCAGCGGCTGGAGAGGGACCCCCCTCCCGACATGCTCTGGTGCCCTCCGCCACTTACCGGAGCTGCCGGCAGCAGCAGAGGCGATCGGGTCCTTCTCTCTCCTAGGTATGGCGACAAGTGAGGGGGAAGATGGGCCCAACCCGTCTCCATAACATTGCAGGGCGGAAGAGACATCAAAACATCACTTCCGCCCATAGCTCTTAAATAGATTTTTTTTTTTTTGATTTTTTTTTAAACTACATTTCTTTTTATTGCATTTTAGTGTAAATATGAGATCTAAGGTATTTTGACCCCAGATCTCATATTCAGGAGGTCCTATCATGCTTTTTTTTCTTTATACAAGGGATGTTTACATTCCTTGTAATAGGAATAAAAGTGATTATTTTTTTATTTTAAAAGAACAGTGTAAAAATAAAAAATAAATAGTAAAATAAATAAGAATTGTTTTAAACACGCCCAGTCCTGCCAAGCTCGCGTGCAGAAGCGAGCGCATACGTGAGCAGCCCCCGCATATGAAAACGGTGTTCATACCACACATGTGAGGTATTTGTTGGAGCGAGCGCAATAATTCTAGCCCTAGACCTCCTCTGTAACTTAAAACATGCAACCTGTAGAATTTTTTAAACATCACCTATGGAGATTTTTAAGGTTAAAAGTTTGTCGCCATTCCACGAGCGGGTGCAATTTTGAAGCGTGACATGCTGGGTAGCAATTTACTCTGCGTAACATTATCTTTCACAATATAAAAAATAAATAAAAAATGGGCTAACTTTACTGTTGTCTTATTTTTTAATTAAACAAAAAGTGTATTTTTTTCCAAAAAAAGTGTTAGACCGCTGCGCAAATATGGTGTGACAAAGTATTGCAACAACCGCCATTGTATTCTCTAGGGTGTTAGAAAAAAATATATATAATGTTTGGGGGTTCTAAGTAATGTTCTAGCAAAAAAATTTTTTTTTTAACTTAACAAATCTCAGAAAGTGGCTAGGTCCTTAAGTGGATAAAAAACCAAAAAATACCAAATTTGCATTGATACAAGAACAGGAATATAGGGGAAATCCTCCAATGGGGAAACTAGTTCTTGTGACCCTAGTGTCACCCTGGGATTCCCTCACTTTGGAGGAATTTCCTCTTATTTCCTGATTTAGCTAAGGGACAGGAAGTAAAGGGAAATCTCCCCAATGGGATACATATGAGAATAGAGTGGAGGAGGATTGGAATCCCTGTTGGTTTTTATTGCTGTCCCCATTAGGGAGATTAATGCTTCTTATCTGTTCTGTTTACTGTTATCATCGAAAGTAAAAGAGTAAAAAAGTCCAACATTTTGGGTTGACACAAGAACAGGAATAGAGGGTAAATCTTACAATGAGGATTCTAGTTCTGGTGACCCTAGTGCCACCCTGGGATTCCCTCACTTTGGAGGTATTTCCTCTTATTTCCTGTTTTGGCTAAAGGACAGGAAGTGAAGGGAAATCTCCCCAATGGGACGCATATGGCAAGAAAAAAACCTTCCTTACTCTATCCAAAATGAAAGTTTTGACTTTTGTAACACTTATTTTAAACTGAACGTTTGGTTGAGTTTTAAATGCCTATTCTCTGTCTGCACAAGGTGTGTCACTTTACAAAAAAACCTTAGGGATTAAGAGGGCCATAGTTTTCTCTAGGAACTCTAATAAGCTTAAGAGATATGCACCACAGGAGAAGAGTTAAAGTCAACATGTATCCTCTAGAGCACCTCTCATCTACGCATACTGTATGTATGGTCACTGTTTAAGTAATTTGGAAGAACAGAACTGCTATTAAACTGTTCTCTTCCCTCATCCTAGAAGAATCCATGATATATGTTAGGTATATAGAAATACTCTGTGGTTCTCATTAGCCTGCATAGTAAAGCTTCTTGCTTCACAGTTATTATAATTTCAACACCTCAATGTTGCCATTTCAACCTACGTGAAAGAATTTAAGAGCCTAATGCAGTAGAGCAGATTTTACCTTTGCATTTACTTTGGGCACTTGCTTCTTTAACTTTACTTAAACAGAAGTTTAATTGGTTCTCATAGTAATGACAAAAGATTAGTGCATCTATTCACCATTGACCCTATTAAGTGGATGGATATGGGAATGTCTTATGGAGGTAAATAATCTGTAAAGCAACATTGCTCTGGGAAAGAAGGATTTTCAATAAACTACATAACAACTAATGCTTGTAAAACCACAGGAAGGATTTCTTTTCTATTTAAAATTTTCTACCAGGAGGAAAAAACAAATGACACTGACTTATTGCAAAGTGCGCTAATAAAGTCAAAAGTCCTTGTGAAAGCAGGAAAACATTAACCTCAGATTTTTCATTGTATTATTCCAGCTTATAAAATGTCATAAAATATTCCATGCATGAATAAAAAAAAAATGTGTGTACTTATGTTTATTTTTAAAGCTTTTAGCGTACTGAATGGCTAAATATGGCAATATTCCAAACATATAAGACCCAAGGAGTTATTCATCAAATATAAATAAATACATGTTAGATAAAGACGAAAAATGCATCCTAAAATGTAAGGTTAATTCATCACAATATCCCTATGCTTTAGTAACTGCAGTAAATACAATATTCAAATTGATCTTTAACTCTTTCACCTCTTTATCTGTGCATTAATTCAATGAATATGTTGTTAATAAAAGGTAAACATTATAGTTTTGTGTTAAATAGACCAGGAAAGCAAGAGATAAAAATACACATACTTAGTTTAATTAGTCTGAGAAATGACCAGCACAGCTCTGCTTTCTTTCCTGATGACTACATGCCATGCCAGTATGGGTTTTCAATTCAAAAGAAGCTGTCAACAAGATACAAGGCAGTGCTGGGCTTTATTCGCTTAAAATTAGCTTTTAGAATGAAATGGTGCATTACTACTAGGGATGAGCTGAACACCCCCCCCCCCCCGGTTCGGTTCGCACCAGAACATGCGAACAGGCAAAAAATGTGTACAAACAAGTGAACACTGTTAAAGTCTATGGGACACGAACATGAAAAATTAAAAGTGCTCATTTCAAAGGCTTATATGCTAGTTATTGTCATAAAAAGTGTTTGGGGACTCGGGTCCTGCCCCAGGGGACATGTATCAATGCAAAACAAGTTTTTAAAATGGCCGTTTTTTTCAGGAGCAGTGATTTTAAAAATGCTTAAAGTGAAACAATAAAAAATAAATATTCCTTTAAATATTGTGCCTAGGGGGTGTCCTTGTATGACTGTAAAGTATCAATTTTTCCCATGTTTAGAACAGTACCACAGCAAAATTACATTTTTAAAGAAAAAAATAAATTTAAATCTGATCGCGGCTGTAATGTATTGTTAGGTCTCGGCAATATTTATGCCCTTAACATGTGTCCCCGCCAAAACATGTTGATGGGGACAAGGGCCTCATCTCCACAACCCTTGCCTGGTGGTTGTGGGGGTCTGCAGGCAGGAGGCTTATCGGAATCTGGAAGCCACCTTTAACCAGGGGACCCCCAGATCCGGCCCCCCATGTGAATGGGTATGGGGTTCATTGTACCCCAGCCAATTCACCAAAAAAGTGTCAAAAATAGTAAAAATGACAGGAGACACTTTGGGACAAGTCCTTTATTAAAAAAAATTTAAATGTCCCACAATGTAAATCCATCTTTGATGACAGTGCCCGACAGACAGAAAAAAAAAACCTGCAACAACTCTGCCTCCATGGGAGGCTCCCATCGACTGACCCTTCTTCGCAGTGACAGCTGTTATATAGCTGAGGGCGGGGCCACCCCGTGATGTAAACGGGTGACCCCGCCTCCCTCTGGTGCAACGTGACATCAGAGAAAGCAGGCAAGGGTTGTGTGGACGAGACCCTTGTCCCCATCAACATGGGGACAAGATGTTTTGGGGGGACCCCAAAACATCCTTCCCCTGTTGAGGGCATGTGGCCTGGTATGGCTCAGAAGGGGGGGCGTTCTCTCATCCCCCTCTTTTCCTGCGGCCTGCCAGGTTGCGTGCCTGGAATGGATTTTGTGGGTGACCCCTACGCAATTTTTTTTTTTTAATTTGGTGAAGGGTTCCCCTTAATATTCATACAAGACCCAAAGGGCCTGGTAATAGACTGGGGGAGAAGCCCATGCCATTTTTTTCAATTAATTTTTTCTATATTGCCGGGATCCGACAATACATTACTGCCGCGATCAGTTTTAAATGACATTATCTCCTTCAGAAATTTAATTTTGCTGTGTTATTGTTCTAAACACACTTATTTATAGGAATACTAATGGGGCCCCCCAGGCACGATATTTAAAGGAATATTTCATTTTTATTGTTTCACTTTAAGCATTATTAAATCACTGCTCCTGAAAAAAATGGCTGCTTTTAAAACTTTTTTTTGCATTTATACATGTCCCCTGGGGCAGGACCCAGGTCTCCATGCCGATTTTTTCAATGATTTGTATCTATATTGCCTGGATCCGACAATACATTACAGCCGCGATCAGTTTTAAATGACTTTTTTTGCTTTAGAAGTTTAATTTTCCTGTGGTACTGTTCTAAACATGGGAAAAATGTGCTACTTTACCTGTATATTAAGGACATCCCCAAGGCATAATATTTAAAGGATTATTTCATTTTTGTTGTTTCGCTTTAAGAATTATTAAAATCACTGCTCCTGAAAAAACTTCAGTTTTTTAAAAAAAAATTTTGCATTGACACATGACCCCTGGGGCAGGACCCGGATCCTCAAACACTTTTTTAACTTGCATATAAAACATTAAAATTTGCAATTTAGATTTTTTCATGTTAGTGTCCCATAGACTTTAATGTTGTCCGATTTTGCCGCGAACACCGCATAATGTCCGCTGTTCAGTGAACAGGCGAATACCCAATGTTCGAGTCGAACTTACGTTTGACTCGAACATCGGGCTCATCCCTAATTACTACATGTGTTCATGTGCATACCGATGGAGTTTACCAGAAGTACAACATTATGATCACCTGTGTGTCTAGAAAATCATCAGCCACTAAAGTACCATTTTTGTCACGTCATATAGCTTCCAAAACTGCATTAAAACATACTGTAAATGTAGAAAAAAGTCTTAATTGCAAGTTATTTACCAAATATAAATTGATTAATGCATTTTTGCTTTGCTACATTTTGATATAAATATGATGTGCCTTACATGGCAAACATATAGCAAGTTAACGGATTTTCCTTATGTGAAATCCATCCTGTCTAAAGAGCCACTTTTAACTGAATATACATTTCTCATGGGAAAAACTTAACAGTATGTATAAACTATTGAAATATTGTTGAATAGGAGTACTACATGACAAACAGAAAATTCAGTATTAAAAGGATACACTGTATATGTCATGAAGACAGACACATTTATGAACAATCAGTATGCTTCACTACTTCTTTCTCTCTGCCTATTGGGAATGTACACTGGTTGTGCGCAAAGTATTTTCCTTTAGTGTAAATCTTTGTAAATTGTGAGGAAGTTGTCCCTTGTTCCGTGTTCTGGAAATTTTTCAAGTTGGGCATCCCATAATTCCCTGTCCCATCCAAGTTATCATCCCCCAATAAAACAAAAAAAAAACAAGCCAATGACTGATTTTCTGTGTATGAGAGAGTAAAGGAAATGCTATGTGACTGGCTGTGCAGCAGTGGGGACCCATATATCAATGACCCCTTCGGCGGTAGTGTTATATACATATATACATATATACAGTATATATAGCATTCTTATTGGGTGTCACCCTTACCCCTAGCACAGATGGTCAGACACTATAGCTGGCTTCTCTATTCTTCACCTATAGTAGCCCCCTTTCCCTTAAGGCAAACAGGCCTACCGGTACTCGGTTTTACCCAGGTCTTATACACAATGCTATAGTGCCTGGCCACCAAGCTGGAGAAGATGCAAACTGAGTTCAAAGGCAAAGTTCAGAACAGGCAGGGTCCAATCCATAGTCAAAAAGCAGGCAGAGTTCAGAGAATAGTCTGAGTTCCAGTTTGAGGTAATAAAACAGGGAATCCAAACAGCAGATAGGACAGACAAACAGGGAGCTTGAAGCATGTTTTAAGCACAGTATCACAAGCATGAGACCGCAGGGTTGGCTGACTGAAATCAGGTTTGGCCGCCACCCAGAGACTGCCTACATCAATCACCTTGCAGGTGAACAAGCAGGCAGGGAGAATGCATCACATCCAAAACCAGCATTCTGGAATGAGACCAGCAGCTGTGTTGGAGCAGGAGCGCTACAGGCTCCTGACATAGGACCAGTAGGAGTTTGTTACTTGGCTCTGAGTTTGCTTGATTGATTATAAAAGTCTTTTGTTTACAGAATTCAATAGATTAAAGTGATCCTAAAGAATGTTTTTTTTTGTGTTTAAAAATAACAAACATTCACAGAATGCACCTTTCTCTCATTACGTTTTAGTGTAAACAGACCCTTAAAGGATGAGTTCCCTTTTGTAAAAAGTAATAAATGCACATCTTTTTGCAAGTAAAAAAAATGTGCATTTATTTTTTATTTTTTTTTACTAGAAGCCTGGAAAGCATTTGCAGCAGCAGATCACGGGGTGCCATGCAGGACTTCTGCAGACTGTCAGTGTATGCTATCTGCTCGTACATCATATACACTGACAGGAAGAGACATTGAACTAGAGTGCTCAACGGCTCCCTGGTAGTTCATTGAGAACTACAAAGCAAATGTTTTTGTAGTTATAGTTCTCCCATTCACAGAACTCTGTGACTGAATGAAGCAGCCTGGTGGGCGAAGTGATTTTTTCTTAATTAGGGAGAAGATCCCTCACTTGCTGTCACTTGAGGCAGCTGCCCAGGGAGCAGCGACTGCAGGAGTGGGAACATATTAAATATAACATGTTCCCAAAGGTGAACTTATCCTTTAAAATCAAAATGTTCTGCATTAGTCAATGGCCAACATGTATAACACCTGCATTGGATTAAGGGGAAATGCTATCCTCCCACCCTCTGCTCCATTTAGGTAAAACATCCATGTGAAACAATAATATTAAGATTTAGCAGAAAAGGAGCACAGGTGATCATGCAAACCATGCCTAATATGAGATAAAATAAAAGTTAATATTATAAAAGACAACATTTTCCGTGAAGAAGCTAAGCCAGGAAAGCCTACTTCAGAAATTTGAATTTATATATTTTTTTGCCCAGAACTTAAAATCTGCTGAAGGTTCTAACCTTACTTTATGCAAGGCTATACAAATAAGTTGTGTTTGGAGTTAGACTTTAAGGTATTTGTTGAAAATATGCTATATTTTCTTTTTAGGTAGGAGGTGCTAATTACATTTTCCTGATAACCAAATAGGTCCTAAATCGCAGCTGCAGGACTGTCCCACATTTTGACCAAAATTCCTTGGTACTGTGGGCCACAGTATTGTCCCCCTGCCTAAATTATGCTGACCCTTATTACTGTATTCATAGGATGCAGGCCAGTCATGGTTGCAGAAGATGGGGTTTTGTGTCCTGCTCCAAGCTGCAGCAGTAAGAGTTAGGCCTCATTCACAAGGGTGTAGCTATGCATACATCTGTGCAAAGGACCATCTTTGCCCACACGGGATGCAAGTGTAGTCCCATTCATGTCTGTTGGGACACAGTGGTTGCACAGACTCAGCCACTGGTTCCAATTTTACAGCTCTGCAGGTGTTTCTAAATGCACATTGATCACCCTGTGACTCTGTATTACCATTAAAGTAAAGCCTCATATAAAATGATGTGAGCATTGGTAGGGATAATATTTTTTTCAACGTGAGTTCATCAATTTAAAATGGCATCCCCTGCTAAAAAAATTTTTACACATACTGTTTTACAAGTGTCTTCAGGTCCTCTTCATATACTATATACACATTTTTTTTGACAGTATATTATCTTTATTTTTATATGTATTTATTAATAGGAGCTTGCTGATGATGCACAGTATGGGTGAAATGCTTTGAGCTGGGATTTCCGGACGCAGGTGTCACATCCTTCCTGTGGAGTGCACATTGGTTCTGGTATTGGCACAGTGGCAGTAGAAAGGGTAGTGGCAGCTGTGGTTCTCATTGGAAATACTAGGCACCGGGGGGACACCTTGTTAACTGCTTGCCAACCAGACGCCGTCATTATACGCTGCACAAATTGCCGATGGTGTACGTCGCCAGCTTTAAGAGCTATAATGAGTGTGTGCACGCTGCCGGAGTCGATGAGCATGTCCGGCGGCCACAATGTCTGCCGGCGACCTGTAAATGCTCCTCAGAGAGCCAGAATGGGGATCTGTCAATGTAAACAGACAGATGCCCGTTCCGTTAGTCTGACAATTGTTGTTTTGTTAGTTTACGTTGTTTTGCTCTGTTGGTGGGCAAGGTTGCTTCTGGTGTTTCTGCTTCAGTTTCAGTTCTTTGCAAATTGTCTGCATCTGCATCTATTTAGTTGATCTCCTCTGCATCCTCAAGGTCCTCTTCGCTTTCACTCTCCATATTGCTTTCTGTACTGAAATTAAAAAAATCAGACAATTTGTAAAAAATTTTAAAAATGTTGTTATTCTGTGCACTGTTTACATAATAAATGTTGGTATAGTTACAGTCTCATCTCCATGAGGGGCTTCAGGAACACGAGCTCCTCATAGTGACAATACACTCTCCCTTTTCTCTTCCCAGTAGAACCACTCTGTATCTTATTTTGAAGATTGTGTTCTCTCCTATAGTTATTCCTCATAGTTGACCTCACATACCACCTCTTGTCCTCAACAGCCACGTACTCCTTTCACGGCAAACCAATAACCTCGGAAGGACGTCCTCCACCTACTTGGAACTTTGAGATAAGGATCATATGGCTGTATTTTATTCTCTCTTTTGCTTAATGTTTCTTTGCCTAATACAGATTTGATCACAAAAGCTTCCACTCAAAGCAGCCACTGTCTTTCTGTAAAGTTTAAATTGATGTACTTCAGTTACACGCAGGTAAACGCCCCCCTTCCCTTTTTTTTTCTTTTCTCTTTTTTTTCTCTTTCTTCTTCATTTTCCTACCTCTCCTGCCCTCCCCGCACTTATATTACTACTAAGGCTTATTCAATACCATTGTATATTAGATAAGTTGGATTTTTATATATCATACCTGTCAACTGCTTTGATAAATGTATCGTGAAAATATCAATAAAAATATGTTTTAAAAAAAAAAAAAAAGAACCTCTCAGCAGCTATTCATGCTGTAGTAGATGGATTTCTGCTATGAATCCCCTGATCTGCTCTAGTCACACATAAATCACTCTATATAGAATAATGATTGCTTTATTCACTCAATCGCACCACCTTTAATATAACTATCAAATGTTATGTACTTTGGAAAAGCCCTATCACTGTACTAGTCTATTATGACATGCCTTCTCAACCTTTTGTTTGTTGTCATACTATCTCGAATAAAGTAAAAATTGAAAGTGAAAAACCCTGTCACAGTGGTAGCCGATACTATAATTACAAAAAATATTTTTCAGTTGTGCTAATGGCTGTAGTTGATGCAGAGTATAAATTCATATTTTTTGATGTAGGAGCATTTGGGAGTTCTGCAAACTCTTCTGTTTTCCTGAATTCGACATTTGGGAAGCGTCTTCAAGCTAATCGACTCGATTTGCCTGAAAACCAAACATTACCCGGTACAGACAGTTCAGATATGCCATTTGTTTTCGTGGCTGATGAGGCTTTTGCTATCAATGAACATTTAATGAAGCCCTACTCACAGAGGAATTTTTGACACCCGGAAGAGAATATTCAATTATCGTCTCTGTCAGGCACATAGGCTGGTTGAATGTTCCTTTGGCATTCTTGCAAACAAATAGCAAATATTCCATAAACCTATCAATCTCAAGGTTGAAAATGCATGCAAATTAATAAAGGCAGCATGTGTGTTGCACAATGTGGTAAGGGATAGAGATGGTGTGACTTTTGAAGACACATTGGCTCACAATTTGGAACCTGCTGATTTCCCTCATGTCCGTGGTCCAACAGTGGGTTTCAGAATTAGGGATGAATTGGCAGATTATTTTATGAGCCCTGCAGGAGCAGTAAGTTGGCAAGAAAATATGATTTAAAAATGATAGGTATCAAATTAAAATGATCATTAATATGTTTCATTGAATTTTTTCTCTTGTATGCAAGTATATACTTTCAAAAAAATAGCATATTGTTATCAATTCAGAAAATTTGTTTATTGTTGTATTGTTTCAAGACAATAAAAACTTGTTTAATTTGACGTTGTTTATACTTTCTTTAGGAGTTCAAGAATAACAATAACATACATAAACTTACAATGACTTGATTTGGGGTTTGGGACTAGTAGAAGTGGGTTTAGGGTTAGGATTGGGGGTTTGGGACTACCAGGACTGGGATTATGGTGTAACTTTTGGGTTTTGTGACTATTCTGACTGGGATAATGGTGTAACTTTTGTGTTTTGCGACTATTCTGACTGGGATTATGGTGTAACTTTTGTGTTTTGCGACTATTCTGACTGGGATTATGGTGTAACTTTTGTGTTTTGCGACTATTCTGACTGGGATTATGGTGTAATTTTGGGGTTTGGTGACTTTTCTGACGGGGATTATGGTGTAACTTTTGGGTTTTGCGACTATTCTGACTGGGATTATGGTGTAAATTTGCGGTTTTGTGACTAATCTGACTTCACAATCACACTCCCGCTTATCTGACAAGGATTATGGGATTAGTACTCACTTCTGGAGGATTTTTTTTTTTTGGAAGTTCATTCCAGTCCTCAATATGTTGTTCAGCAATGGCACACCATCCTAAAGACTTTTTGCTGTTGTTGGCATACAAGGGATTTTTGGTGTCCCAAAGTTCAGGGTGGTCCCACACTGATTAAATAAACTCCTCCGGTTCTATTGCTGCTGCATTGGAACTGGATGGTCTTGCCACCTTTTCTCCTCCTCTGGCTTGCATCTGGTTATCTGCAGCATCCATGCTATCTTGTCTCTCTCCTCAACACCTCTCACCAGGATTTCCTGTATCCCAGCATTCTTCACTGCACTGAGGTCATGTGCTTTTACCACAGCTTCAGTCTACTGTCTAGGATGCTTTTCAGGCACTTTTAAGGCGCTTTTAAAGCGCTTCACATTCATTTCAATGGACTTGGGCATTTTTGAAGTGCTTGTTTGCGCTACAAACAAGCTCAAAAGATGCTGCTTGCGGGACTTTTCTAAACACCCCACCAACGCAACGCCCCAATGTGAAAGCATCCATTGAGATGAATGGGAGGCAGTTTTCAGGTGCTTTACAAGCGCTATTTTTAGTGCTAAAACGCCTGAAAAGAACCTCAGTGTGAAAGTAGCCTAACAGGGACGTGCAGTGAGGTCAGTGGCTGGTGAGGCTTTGGCTAGTATCAGAGTCAGATACACACAGGTTACAAACGCTGCAGCGAGAGCAATAATTCTAACACTAGACCTCCTCTGTAACTCTAAACATGTAACCTGTAAAAAAAATATGAAAGCGTTGTCTATGGAGATTTTTAAGTACTGAAGTTTGGCGCCATTCCACGAGTGTCTGCAATTTTAAAGTGTGACATGTTAGGTATTCATTTACTTGGCGTGACATCATCTTTCACATTATACCAAAAATAAGGCTAACTTTGTGGGGTTTTTTATATTCATACAAGTTTTTTCAAAAAAAAAAAAGCTGCTTCGCAATACTGTGTAAAGTTGCAAGGGTGTCTGCTAAAACATATATATAATGTTTGGGGGTTCGGTGGGGGATACCCATTCCTTAACATCTATGGTGACCAAAGCACACTCAGATTGGACTTTTTCAATGATATCAGCCTTATAACTCTTGTCAAGAAACTTTTTTTGTGACTTGCAAATGGTAATCTGCGTCTAAAGTGGTGGCAGCTATCAAAATGTAAGAAAGAATTGCCTGATGCTGGCTTGAAATGCATTTTGGACATTATTTGGCCATTGTTGTAGCTCAATTCTAAACCTGGGAAGACCAAAGAGATGAGGTCTCAGACATGCATATAGAAAATGATGACATCATCAATATATAAGGTATAATAAGGAAAGGGATTGTTTTTTCAGATACAGGCCACCCCCCCCCCCCCAACCCATCGCAATGTTGGCATAACTGGGCACAAAGGATGCACCCATGGTAATGCCCTGTATCTGGAGATAGTATTCACCAAGGAAAGTGAAGTAGTTGTGTTCTAAACAGAAGCAGACACTATCAAGGATGAAGTTTGAGTGTAAAGCCCCATACACACGCGCGGATTATCTGAGGACCAGGTCCGCCGGACCATGTCCGTCATACTTTGTCTGATGTTGGTGTTGCATACACACGGTCAGACAAAGTTGTCGGAAAATCCGATCATTCTGAACGTGGTGACGTTTGTTGCCTACGACGGGACTACGTAGAGGCTAGTAGCCAATAGCTTTGGTCTTGTAATGTGATCTGAGCATGCGTAGCACTTTGTCCGGTCGGACAACCGTACACACGATCGGATTTGGTGTGATCGGACCGTGTTGTCGGCAAATCTTTCCAGCAGGAGATAAGACTTTGTCCGTCGGACAATCCGACGTACACTGTCCGATGGTGCATACACACGGTCTGATTTTTCAACAACATTGTCCGATCGGACAGAATCCATGAAAAAGTCAGACCGTGTGTATGGGGCTTAAGGAAGTTGGGGATCTGTGGTTAGAAAATAGGATAGGGCCTGCCATTCACTTGGGTGACTCGCCAATTCCCCTATTTGGGAGTACAACTCACAGCTCCGTTATCTGACCTCTTTACAGCTAATTACTTGCCTCTACTATGACAGGTGATTAGTCTCATGACGCAATGGTCCTCCCTTCCATTATCCTGGCTAGGTAGGTTCAATGCCACGAAAATGTAGATTCTGCCCAAATTCTTATATCTGTTCAGGGTTCTTCCCATCCCAGTACATGCTACTTTTTGTGCCTAACGCAACATAGAGTGATGTCCTACATATGGGGGGCTACCAAGCCTCGTATCCCTAAATCGACCCTATATCATCCTAAACTCAGTGGTGGCTTAGGCATTCCCAATTTCTCATCTTATTATTATTATGTTGCACATCTTGCACAACTTCCCAAGTACCAGGCAACAGTAGAAACGACATTGTTGGTAGCTATTGAATCGGTAGACTGCAACCCCATTTCGGTAGCAAACATGTTGTGGCTACAACCGAAAGACAGAGCTTGCATCTCAAACCTTGTTACTAAACATTCCCTAACTACCTGGGACAAATTCAGGGATGCTTGTGATCTTCAATCCCCTCATAACCCTCTCCTCTCCTTTCTCAGGAACCTATGGCATTCGCAGCATGGTCTGCCGCAAATATTTTAAGACTCCACCAGCTGGCCTCTCACAACATAATTCAGACATGTCCTACCTTGTGAGACATTTGGACTACCTAGATTGGAACTCTTCTGCTACCTACAAGTTAAAATGTTTATATGCCATACCTCAAAGCTGGATCACCACTGAGCCAGCAGACAATTTGAACGCATCTGTAAAAGTGACCCACACAACAAAGGACTAATATTGATCCTATATCAACACTTGACTGATAACCCTGACAATGCACCACCATCCTACACTGATATGGAGCACAAAATATGGAGTGCACTTTGGAGATCGCAGACTGGGCTGCTATCTGGCTATTCACTAAATCCTCTTCTCCTAATTGCTTGGCAATTGAAACTAACTACAAAGTCATGGCACGATGGTATCTCGTACCAGTGAGAATTGCAAAATGTGTCCCATCATACTCAGGGACCTGTTTTTTTTTGAGGCTGCTTAGACTCAGTTACGTAACCGAGTGACCCCACCCCCTCTCCAATGCCGCTCCAGTCTGACGTCGGGTGCAACCTATGGCCGTCTGGTAATGTTCCCTAGCGTGATATTTAAAGGCCTCCCAACTAGATCTGGGCGTATTAGCGGGCGGGTTTTCAGTCCAATATTCTTGTATAGCCAACTCCACGCCTGGGACTATACGATCGTCTGAAACCCAGAATTGGGATAGGCGCCAGAGGCTGTCAGTGGGACCGGGATGTACATTTAGTCGCAGCAGGATGGGGGAGTGGTCAGATATACCCCTAGGTAGGTGGGAAATCTCCTGCACCATGGCAAGAATGGGGCCAGCGGCGAACACAAAATCAATACGAGACATGGACCTATATGAAGCAGATTGTCAGGTGTAAGCTCTTAGTAGGGGATTCTCCCATCACCAGAAATCGGATGTGGAGGCCCATTTAGAAAGGGGGGACTCCACAGCCGTGTCCGGGTTCAGCCTATCCGTATTAGGACAGGGAGGCCTGTTAAAATCTCCCTGCCGAGATCACGTTATCAGCAGAGCAGCTTGCTATAAATTTGGTTTATATAATACCAGCAATGATGCCTGCGGAGGTATATAGAGCCCCACTACCACCATAGGCACATTTGAAATGACTGCATGGAGGAGCACAAACCTACCCTTGGGGTCCAAGTGCAGGTCCAGCAGTGTGAAAGGTAAGTTCTTATGGACTAGCACACTCACCCCTCTGGCATATGAGGTAAGGGTGGCGTGATAGTAGTGACCTACCCACGTTTTTTTAAGCTGAGGACTCGACCTGCAGTGAGGAGAGTCTCCTGCAATATGCAAATGTCTGGACAGTGTGATTTAAGAAAATTAAACACTAAAGAACATTTTATAGGGGAGTTCATCCTCCGAATGTTCCATGAGATCAATTTTATGGGGGCCATGGTAATTTAATTCAGCCTGCAGGAGGAGAGCACTCAGACCCCTAGGAAGGTCAGCCCGATCCATCTCTCATAGAACATTAAGGAGCATTACATAGGTGAGTAACCAATAGTCACCATCAGAAAAACAGCATAAAATACATTCCTGTGAATAACTTGTATAACAGTTCCCTTTTGAACTTATCCCCCCCCCTCCCCGCACCCCCCCCCCCCCGAACCAGGGTGTGCCTGTTTCCCAAAACTGGTCATGGTCAGTGACCAAGTGGGGTCATGGACCAGAGGTCTGACAGTAAATATAATCTACTTAAGGCACAGAGATCCAAGTCACAAAAAGATGCCGCCAACAATCGCGGACTTACAGAGTCTTCTCCCAGTCGAGGCCGGGGCACATACTTAAAAATTAAACTTAAAATAAAACAAAGTAACCCCCCCCGTAGAAAAAGTTAAGTCTATAGGTAGATTAGTGGAGCAAGATACTGCAGCCCTTATCCAGAAGCAGGATAAGATTTGCCAAGGTAAGCACTGGCTAGGGATTGCAACAGCATGGCTGGTAGTACCCGCAGCAAATGATCTTGTATCGGGTCCCACCACAGCGCTAACACCCGAGGAGTGAGTAATGGAGCAGTATGTCAATAGCCAGGAAATCAATGCAGCTCAGGGGCGAAAGGTGGAAAGTCACTACCCGGATAAAGCTCCTGCGCCATTGAAAACTCCCATCAATCACCAGGTTGTATAGGCGAAGACCTCCGGGTAGGGACCTTGTATCTCCAATTCTCCACGTAGAGCAAAAAAAAAAAAAAACTGCCCCATGAGGGAGCACTACTACCAGGTTATTTTGGTAGTCATTAGCAAGGGTAGTCAGGGGGACCAGCGCATGGCAACATTTGTTCAGTAAAGGCTCCTTGGGGGAAAACAGTAAGATCATTCAGGGGAATATCTCCAGTAAGCAGACATTAGGTATCAGGGTTATATCTCCACTAGTGACGGGGCAGGGTATTCAGCCACTGCAAGGCCTCGTTAGGGGAGGTAAAGAAACTAACCCTCTCATCGTCTTGTACACAAAGCCGGGCAGGGAACAGCATGCTGTACCGTATTCCCTTGACTCTCAGAGCTTATTTCACCGTGTCAAAGGACATGCGCTGTCTCTGGGTATCCACCGAGAAGTCCAGAAAGAACATCAGACGGGCTGCCTCATGCCAGATTTTGGCTATCTTGTGGGTCTCATGAAGGACCAGGTCACGGTCTCTGAAGTAGAGCAACCGAAATATAAACATGCGGGTGGGGCCTCAGGGGGACCACGAGCAGGCGGCATCCTGTGGGCCCTTTAAACCGCAAAGTATGGCGAAAAGGCAGCCTGTGGGAAGAGTAATCGGATCAACCGCTCCATGTAGGCAGAGGTATCAGAGCCTTCAGATCCCTCAGGCAGTCCGATTATTCTCAAGTTGTTACAGCGGTCCCAGGTTCTCGGAATCTTCGACCCGCACCTCCAGGTGCTTCACCCTCCCTTGCAGGGTGTGTAGGGAAGCCAAGTGATCCCTGACCACATCCTCCGTGTCCCCCACCTGGTGCTCCACCTCAGTGACCCGCTGTCGTACCTTTTCGAAATCCTACCTGATAAGGCCAATCTCCAGCTGTACAGTGTCTATCTTTGTGGTAAGGGTAGACAGGGAGGATTGGCAGCCCGTGATGGCTTGCATAAGGGCAGCGAAGTTGCTTTGTTCTGTGAGAGCAGGCTTTGTTCCTTCTGTCTGGGTCGCCATGTTGCTTACAGCTCCCACGTGTGCTACGGCGTCTCTCGAGGGAGTCTGTGTGTTTCTCGGGCTGAGGTGATCCAAACGCCTCTGGCTCCGTGTCCGCATCCGCAGGGGGGGATCAGGAGCCTCTTTAGGTAGTTCAAGAGGTTATTAGGATGCGATAACAGGATCATTTCCCTGCAATGGCTGCAGAGCTCCTTGACTAAGTGTCATGCACCGTCGCCATCTTGGACACGCCCCAGAAAAAGGCTTTATTAATGCCTAGAAGCACAGTCTGTTATTAAGAAGTGTGAGGTATTTGGTACAATACAGACCCTACCTGAATCAGGACGTTACTCCAAATGAGATAAAAGAGCCAGCAGGACACTGGTCAGAGAGGCTACCAAGAGGTCTGCAGCAACTCTGAAGCAGTTGCAGGAATTTATGCATTGGTCATTGTGTGCATGTGACAACAATATCACAAATTCTCCACAAATGTGGCTTGTATGGGAGCTTTGCCAAAACACACCTTGAAGATTCTAAGGCCACATGGAAAAAGGTGTTATGGTCAGATGAGACAAAAATTGAATTATTTGGCCTCAACACCAAACAATATGTCTGACGGAAATCCAATACAACTCACCTATCTAAATACCACCATTCCTACAGTAATGCATGGAGGTGGTAATATCCAGTTATGGGAGTGTTTCTCTTTAGCAGGTACTTTAGCACTTGTCAGGATAGAAGGAAAAGTGCATGGGGCAAAATACTGTTAAATTCTTTAGGAAAATCTGCTGTCCTCTGCCAGAAAGTTGTCAATGAGAATAAGATTTACCTTTCAATATGACAATGACCCAAAGCATACAACAAAAGTGAGCACACAGTGGTTGAAGGAGAAAAAATTGAATATTCTTGCATGTTCTAGTCAGAGCCCAGACCCCATTGAAAATCTGAAGTCCACAAACGGTCACCATCACATTTAACTGAACTGCAAAGTTTAGATGTGCAAAATTAATAGAGACATATCCCAACAGACTAAAGGCTGTAATTAAAGCAAAAAGTGGTTCAACAAAATACAGATACAAGGGGGTGATCCTGTTTCCAACTCAGTGATTCTTTTTATTTATTTATTTAAATTTTTTTATGACATGTTGGTGTTATATCTTTGACTTGGATGTTTTAATTTAAGTGTATTCCTTTTTTATATATTTTTTATGCATACATATACAGTAAATCATCTTTTTTTCTTTATTTAGTTTGTATATTTATTAAATTATTACACTATTTATTTATTTTTTGCAATTTATTTGAACTTTAAGTTACTTTATGCTGTGCAATTTACATTGCATGAGACTTTAGGGTTGATTTATTAAAGGCAAATAGACTGTGCGCTTGACAAGTGCAGTTGCACTTATTTTCCCTGGAGCTTAGTAAATGTGGTGAAGCATTCTTTGTACAGAATACCCAATCAGGTGCAAGGAAAAAAAAAACAAAAAAAAAAAAACAGAATTGTGTTTTAACACAATTGGATGATGGAAATCTGCAGAGCTTCAACACGTTCACTAAGCTCGGGGGGAAACAGGTGCAAGTGCACTTGCAGAGTGCACATTCTATTTGGCTTTAGTAAGTCAACCCCACCATGTCTCGTGCAGCATGTGGCTTATTGTTTTTGATGGTATTGTTGTATGGTTCACATATCTCCATTGCGGCTGCGGAGAGCATTGCACAGAAATGCTGTGTGTCTTTGGCTCCGTTTCAGGGCCAAATTCAGGCATAGATTCTGCCCTGATTCGTCCCTGAAACAGGGAACAGGGACGCACAGCGCTCCTGTGCGATCCGCAGCCGGTTCCAGTGCGAACCCGGCCTCCTACCTAGTTTTGGCCAGCATGCAAGGTGATACTGTTCTAGTTTGAGTTCCTTTTTAGTTTTAAATTGAACATATTCATATCTCAATAACCAGTTTTTCAAACTGAACTTTCATTGTGCAATTTCAGCAGATTTTAGTTTGGCATCCCTATACATTTGTTATATAAAGTGCACTTAAATAAAATGAGCAATAGTTAATTCCCCTATTTTGGCAACTTTTTGGAAATAACTTAAATCTCATTTTAGGAATTAAATGTATGATTTATCTGGGATTGGCAGTGAAGTGTATAAAGGTGAGCACTACATCACCCCATAGGTGACTCATTTAAAATCCACAGTGTAATACAAACATCATCATTTGCATCACATTTGAAGCGTAGATTATCTCTGTGGCCTGGTCAAAGCAATAGACACTGTGGATAATTTTCTGTATCAACACAATTGATTAAAGATGAACCCCAGGCACAAAAACTTTCACTTAAATATATTCCTTAATAGCCATAAGGGATAGCAATCCATTCTGTGCACTTCATGCTTTACAAACCAGATGTGACCTTGTAAAAGTAGTGGTGAGAATGACATCATCTGCGGGCTGTATATAGTCTATGCAGAGAACATAGCTGTAGAAGAGACCCAGCAGATCTTCCCATTACAGGCTGCATGCATGAGATCTACTCGGGGAGAAAACAACAGTGACCAATTTGTATTACAGGAAACCTCTACATGGAGACAAGCTGCAGGAGTTATTTCATGCTGGATAATTGAACAGAGAAAAAAATACACAAATTACACCAAGATTCAAACAAGTACACATGCTTCTTGTATTTAGACACCATAGGGGGAATAAATCAATATCATGTATGTCATAAATGTGTCAAGAGACAAGTTTTATCTAAACTGGTACCATTGCCCATAGCAACCAATCAGCCTTTATCTTTCATTTTTTCTACACGGCTTAGAATATGAAAACGAATAAGTATATTATTATACCAATTGGTAGTTCCAATATGTAGTATAATATTTTAGATTCTATAATCAATTATTTATTTTTTTTATTTAAAAACTATACTCTTGATAATAATTAAGACCTTTATTTTTTTATTTTTTTTATCTGCGGTCATCTTATATTATCCTGGAATAAGTTGGTTTTATCCTATGTTATACAATGTATGACACAATCTTTTGAGTAGTTAGATCCATGCTAAAATAGTTTTAGTTAACCACTTCAGCCCGCAAGAATTTACCCCCTTCTTGACCAGAGTACTTTTTGCGAAACGGCACTGCGTCACTTTAACTAACAATTGCACAGGTGTGCAATGTTGCACACAATCAAAATTGATGTCCTTTTTTCCCCACAAATAGAGCTTTCTTTTGGTGGTATTTGATCACCTCTGCGGTTTTTATTTGCGCTATAAAAAAAAAAAGAGTGACATTTGTTAAAATAGAGCAATATTTTTAACTTTTTGCTATAATAAATATCCCCCAAAAATATATAAAAAAAAAAAACGTTTTTTTTTCCTCAGTTTAGGCCGATATGTATTCTTCTACATATTTTTGGTAAAAAAAAAACGCAATAAGGGTATATTAATTGGTTTGCGCAAAAGTTATAGCATCTACAAAATAGGGGATAGATTTATAGCATTTTTATTATTATTTTTTTTTACTAGTAATGGCGGCTTTATTTTGACTGCAACATTATGGCGGACACGTCGGACACTTTTGACACTATTTTGGGACCATTGTCATTTATACAGCGGTCAGTGCTATAAAACACACTGATTACTGTATAAATGACACTGTCAGGGAAGGAGTTAAACACTAGGGGGCGATCAAGGGCTTAAGTGCATCCTAAGGAGTGATTCTAACTGTGGGGGATGGGCTAACACTGACATGACAGCGATCACTGCTCCAGATGACAGGGAGCAGTAGATCTCTGTCTTGTCACTAGGCAGAACGGGAAAATAAATGCCTTGTTTACATAGGCATCTCCCTATTCTGCCACTCCGTGACACGATTGCGGGACACCGGTGGACATCGGGTCTGTGGGTCCCGTGGGTCCAGCGGGCCCGCCCACAATGCCGCTTTTTAAAGGGGACTTACCTGTACGCCCATTTGTGCAGCCGTGCCATTGTTCCGACATATATCATCGTGCACTGGTCGGCAAACGGTTAAACTACTTTTAGTAACTACTCAATATTATTACCATATGTGTGATCTTTTCTTTTGCTGCCACCATATGTACTTATGTATACTAATTGTTAAAATTCAATAAACAAATTTGACAAGAAAACAAATAAGCTAATTGGCTGTGCTCCAGTTAAGATAAAGTTTAGGTAATGTTTGTCTTAGATATTTTTTATTATTTCCCTCAATATTTGTCTATCCTAGAGTTCAGCTTTAAGAACCAGTTAAAGAGAAATGTTATTACCCCTCTACTGTGTTTTGTTTTCTTTCTATCCTACTTTTATCACTGGGTCATCTTCAAAAAACATACACACACCCATCGAATCCAGGGTTATCTTGTGTAACCTGCTGCTCCACTTCGTAGTACAGATGAAAAACCCTGTAGCAGCACATCAGAACAATCCCATAAATCTGAGGTGTGTAGCAACCTCAGCCTGGGCTCCAACCAGGCCACACCCCCAATGTGTTTCACTCCTTCCCTCAGAGCTTAACCACATGCCGACCAGCGCACGATGATATATGTCGGCACAATGGCACGGCTTGGCAAATGGGCGTACAGGTACATCCCCTTTAAGAAGCGGCATTGTGTCCGCGAAATAGCGGGTCCTGTGGACTTGATGTCCGCCAGGTGCCCACAATCGTGTCACGGAGCAGAAGAACAGGGAGATGCCTTTGTAAACAAAGCATTTCCCTGTTCTGCCTAGTGACATGACAGAGATCACTGCACTGGGATCTATGGGATCGTTCTGATGTGCAACAACATTTTCTTCTGTGCTAATCAATGGTAGGAGCCGGGGCAAGCTCACTCCCAAGCCAGCATTTACAGCAGTGGTCACAGATGCTTTTCACCCCTTCCTAAGCCTGAGCAGATCACATACCAGGTCTCTTTAGGTCACTGCTGCTACATGCTGGATCTGATATCATCAGTGGGCCAGTTGTCTCTTCTAAATTCTTACCACACCCTTCCTGATGGCTCAAGGCTCTGCATGTGCAGTGCAGGGGCGGACGGACCATTTGGCCACTCGGGCACTTCCCGAGGGCCCCGGGCCACTAGGGGGCCCCATCAGGGTTGCCAGCCTCAGTAAAACCAGGGACAGTATGTAAAAATCTGTGTTTTTTTTTTTACATCTGTTTCTGAAATGTCCCTTACCGACATCCCTTTGGTCTAAAAATCCAGAGATTATAGCTGCCCCACCTCTCCAGTACCTTCTCAGCCAATAGAAACAGGTCTGTGTATACTGTGTGTACATGTATGTGTATACTGTGTGATTGTATACTGTGTGTATGTATACTGTGTGGCCCCATAATCTCCGATTGCATGGGGGACCCATAATTTCCTATTGCCCGGGGGCCCCATGAGTTGTCAGTCCGCCCCTGGTGCAGTGTAATTGTATTTCCTGGTGTATGTGAAGTGCCCCAGAGATTCTATTGAAGCCTCCTGATATGAGTGAAGTAAGTATTCCAGGAGGTTTCTTGTAGGTAAGCCAGATCTAAACTAAAGGGAGCAAACAAAACATTAAAAAGCATGATCTAATTTACTTCAATAGGGGATAAACTATTTTCTAATCCCCAAGGGATGAGAGAAAATTTGTGATTCACGTTACTGGTCCTTTTTCTTTTATTATTGCTGGGGCTTTTATGTTTACCTTTCATTTATTTTGTACTTGATTTAAGGTCAGCAGTCAATTTCAGCTGCTTTCCCGTCCATTTTTTTCCATCAAAGATTGCAAAATTGGGCTTTTGTGCCAGGGAGGTGGTATTTTGAGATTTGCATTTATTTCAGGGGTGTATGTTTTTTGTTATTTGTTGTTAGGGACTTTATTTTTATACCCAATTAAAATGGTCCTGCTGCTGGACAATTGTACACCAATGTTAGGGTGCCCACGTGTCCCGGATTGCCCGGGATTGTCCCTTAATTGATATCTGTGTCCCGTGTCCCGGGTACCTTTATTCCGGGACAATACAGTGTCCCGGAATGAAATAAGGACAGCCGCAGTAATAAACATTGCTGAATTGTTTGATAGGGCC
The DNA here is from genome assembly GCA_028564925.1 of Lithobates sylvaticus. Taxonomy (NCBI): domain Eukaryota; kingdom Metazoa; phylum Chordata; class Amphibia; order Anura; family Ranidae; genus Lithobates; species Lithobates sylvaticus. Next base: position 338,735,946 of record CM053029.1, on the reverse strand, counting down.
GCCCCGCCTCACGTCTAGCAACAGCGCCCTGAGTCCACCCACCTCCGCTTCCGGCCGCAGCAGCAGGGAGAGAGAGAGAGAGAGCAGCCAGAGAGCATTTTCTGTATCTCCTCCTCCTGAGTCCTGAGGGGTGTCTTCTTATTGTTGCTGGCCCGCTCACCACCTGTAGCACAGAGCATTGGAGCACTTTCTTTGTCTACTGTGATAGGTGACTGATAGGTCATGGTCACGCTGGTGGTGGGCGTGGACATTCGCTGCCGTACCATCCTCCCAATAATCCCTGGTGTCAGTGTGGGGCAGCGGGTGACAGCCAGCTCGGTGCAGCTGCCCTAGAAGAGGGGAGATCCGCACACTGCTCCATCCAGCATGCCTGCCTTGGCAAGCTTGTGACACTCACCGGGAAGCCGCTGACTGTGAGCCCCCCTGGACCATCCAAGTGAGTGAGCTGAGCACTGACACTAACCAGACCCTGACCCCTCTCTCTGCCCCCCTCCCCCCTCTCTCCCTGTCCCCCATCCCTCACTCTCTCCCTGTCCCCCCTCTCTCTCCCTGTCCCCCCTCCCCCTCTCTCTCCCTGTCCCCCTCTCTCTCTCCCTGCCCCCTCTCTCTCCCTCCCTACCCTCTCTCCCTGCCCCCTCCCTCTCTCTCTCCCTGCCCCCCTCTCTCTCTCTCTTTCTCTCTCCCTGCCCCCCTCTCCCTGCCCCCTCCCTCTCTCTCCCTGCCCCCACCCCCCTCTCTCTCTCCATGCCCCCCTCCCTCTCTCTCTCCCTGCCCCCCTCCCGGCCCCCTCCCTCCCTCTTTCTGTCCCCCTCCCCTCTCTCTCTTCCTGTCCCTCTCCCCCTCTCTCTCTTTCTGTCCCCCTCCCCCTCTCTCTCTCCCTGCCCCCTCCCTCTCTCTCTCTCCCTGCCCCCTATATCTCTCCCTGCCCCCCTCTCTCTCTCTCTCCCTGCCCCCTCCCCCTCTCTCTCTCCCTACCCCCTCCCTCTCTCTCTTCCTGCCTCCCCTCGCTCTCTCTCTCCCCCTGCCCCCCTCATTCTCTCTCTCCCTGCCCCCTCCCTCTCTCTCCCTTACCCCCTCCCTCTCTCTCTTCCTGCCCCCTCCCCCTCTCTCTATCTGCCCCCCTCCCCCTATCTCTCCCACCCCCTCCCCCTCTCTCTCTTTCTACCCCCCCTCCCCCTCTCTCTTTCTACCCCCCTCCCCCTCTCTCTTTCTACCCCCCTCCCCCTCTCTCTTCCTGCCCCTCCCCCCCTCTCTCTCTCTTCCTGGCCCTCTCTCTCTCTCTCCCTGCCCCCTCTCTCTTCCTGTCCCCCCTCCCCTCTCTCTCCTTGTCCCCCTCCCCTCTCTCTCCCTGTCCCCCCTGCCCCTCTCTCTCTCCCTGTCCCCCCTGCCCCCTTTCTCTCTCCCTGCCCTCTCTCTGGCAGCAGGTGACAAGTGACACGCTTCATCTGGTGGCAGGTTATGGTAGCAAGTGACACGCTTCATCTGGTGGCAGGTGATGGTGGCAAGTGTCATTCTTCATCTGGTGGCAAGCAACAGTGGCAAGTGACATGCTTATTCTGGTGGCAAGCAACGGTGGCAAGTGACAAGCGGCATCTGGTGGCAGGCAACATTGGCAAGTGACAAGCGGCATCAGTCGATAACCGGTACTATAGAAGGGACGGACTGCACCTAAATGAGGAGGGTGCAGATCAGCTGGGAATAAGGATGGCCAAAAAGTTAGAGGGGTTTTTAAACTAGGCGATGGGGGAGAGGGTCCAGAGATAGGAATAGTCAGCGTGGAACATATTCCAGAGGGTAATATTAGGGGCATTAGTGGTAGGGTAACTAAAGCACATAAACCCAAGGTAAGTATAGTAGCAAGTCCTAGTTGCAATCTCGGAACACCCAAGAGGATAGTATGTGACTGGTCAAAATATAGTAATGCATTAAAGTGTTTGTTCACCAATGCCAGAAGTCTGCCAAGCAAAATAGGTGAGTTGGAAGCTCTGGTGCATTAGGAGAGCTATGATGTAATCGGTATTGCTGAAACTTGGCTGCAGTCCTCACATGACTGGGTTATAAATATTCCTGGCTTTGCACTCTTTCGGAAAGACAGAGTTAAAAGGAAAGGTGGAGGGGTCTGTCTGTATGTGAGAAGTGATCTCAAAGCGAGTGTGAAAGAGGACCTGGGGGATGGAGAGTGTGATGAGTCTGAAGCATTATGGGTGGAACTGCATACAGATGTGCGTAGTTCAAAGTTAATCATTGGAGTTTGTTATAGACCACCCAATGTTAATGAGGAGGTGGATACTCAGCTCCTTGCACAAATAGAAAGGGCTGCAAGGGCTGGGACAGTGATAATAATGGGGGATTTTAACTACCCAGAAATTGACTGGAATAATGGCACTGCTGGGACAGTTAAAGGACAAAAATTTATAAACCTATTACAGGACAATTTTATGGTCCAGTTCATTGAGGCCCCAACCAGGAATGATGCTCTGCTGGATCTGGTAATCTCAAACCATGCAGAGCATATTACTAATGTTTAGATAAAGGAGCATCTGGGTAGCAGTGACCATAACATGATTTCATTTGATGTTAGCTGTAAGCAAAAATCACATACAGGAAAGATAAAAAACACTTAATTTCAAGAGGGCAAATTTTCCAAGGATGAGGGCTGCTCTCCAGAACTTAGACTGGGAGAGAATATTGGCAACAATGGGCACAGAACAGAAATGGGGATTCTTCAAAAAGACTGTTTGTGAACTCACTGCAAAGTATATTCCCATGGGCAATAAATTTAAAAGGCTAAAAATAAAACCTATGTGGCTCACGGCCAAAGTTAAAAAAGCTATAAACTATAAGAAAAGAGCTTTTAAAAAATATAAAAATGAAGGATCACTAGTGTCATTTAAATGTTACAAAGAACATAACAGAATATGTAAAAAGGAAATCAAGGATGCAAAAATTCAAAACGAAAGACTGATTGCAAAAGATAGTAGGACAAACCCAAAAAAATTCTTCAAATATATTAATAGTAAAAAGGTCAAGTCTGAGCATGTAGGCCCTTTACAAAATAATCTAGAGTGGGTGACTGGGGACAAAGAGAAGGCTAATTTATTAAATACTTTCTTCAGCTCTGTGTATACAAAGGAGCATGGGGGAGCTGATGTCCACAATGGGGGTGGTAGTGACACAGCCCCAAATCCACAATGGCTCAAAAGTGATATGGTCCAGAAATATTTAGACAGAATAAAGGTGGATACAGCACCTGGACCAGATGGCATCCACCCACGGATCCTAAAAGAATTGGGCTCTGTAATTTCAAAGCCATTGTATCTAATTTTTAGGGAATCATTAATGACAGGAATAGTACCACTGGATTGGCGCAGGGCGAACGTGGTGCCTATATTTAAAAAGGGAACAAAGTCTTTACCATGTAACTATAGACCTGTTAGTTTAACTTCTATAGTTGGGAAGATACTGGAGAGATTATTAAAAGACCACATAGACGAGTTCTTGCAGGAAAAAAATATTTTAAGCAACAGACAGCATGGATTCATGAAAGACAGAAGTTGTCAGACAAACCTCATTTCTTTTTATGAGGTGGTAAGTAAAACCTTGGACAGAGGCGTGGCTGTGGACGTGGTATACTTGGATTTTGCAAAAGCGTTCGATACAGTTCCCCACACACGGCTCATGTGTAAGGTAAGGTCTATAGGTTTGGAAATATCGGTTTGTAAATGGATAGAAAACTGGCTAAAAGACAGAATTCAGAGAGTAGTGGTTAATGATTCTTACTCTGAATGGGCTAAGGTTATCAGTGGTGTACCCCAAGGTTCAGTGCTGGGACCCTTACTTTTTAATATCTTTATAAATTATATTGGGTCTGGGATCAAAAGTAACATTTCTGTCTTTGCAGATGACACCAAGCTATGCAGTGGAATAACGTCCTTACAGGAGGTCTCCAATTTACAAGCTGACCTCAATGCTCTGTCTAATTGTAAACAATAGTGAACTTGGTGTTGAGTTATTCACTTTACAGTCAACAAAGAGGACAAGGGGGCACTCTTTACGTCTAGAGGAAAAGAGATTTCATCTCCAAATACGGAAAGGTTTCTTCACAGTAAGAGCTGTGAAAATGTGGAATAGACTCCCTGCAGAGGTGGTTCTGGCCAGCTCAGTAGATTGCTTTAAGAAAGGCCTGGATACTTTCCTAAATGTACATAATATAACTGGGTACTGACATTTATAGGTTGATCCAGGGAAAATCCGATTGCCTCTCGGGGGATCAGGAAGGAATTTTTTCCCCTGCTTTAGCAAATTGGAGAATGCTCTGCTGTTTTTTTTTTCCTTCCTCTGGATCAACTGTGGGTATAGCATGGGGTATATGGGATTGTATGATATATATGTATGTGTATATGTGTATGTGTATATATATATATATTTTTTTATTTTTTTATTTTTTTTGTGGTTGAACTGGATGGACTTGTGTCTTTTTTCAACCTAACTAACTATGTAACTATGTAACTATCTGGTGGCAGGAGACAGTGGCAAGTGAGAAGCGGCAACTGGTGGCAGGAGACAGTGGCAAGTGGCACGCTGCATTTGGTGGCAGGCGATGGTGGTAAATGACACGCTGCATCTCATGGCAAATGACAAGCTCAGGGTTCCCTCTACGTTATGGTGAGTTGAACTTTTTAATTTTCTATTACAATGTAATAATAGAAATAATGTGATTTGATCATCATGACACCATACTAAGCATGGTGTCAGGATGATTTCAGTGCTAGCACCAGCCATTCACCCAACAAATCCCCCCCACTTCTGAATTCGCTGTCAACCCTGAGACTACATTCGCCCCCCCCCCCCCCCCCCCCCTGGTTTTTGGCAAAATTGTCCCTGAATGCCAGTTTGGAAATGTGGTCACCCTAACCGATGTATGCTTTGCAGAATCTTAATTCTTGTTTGTCTGTTGTAAATTTGGGCCTAGCCAAGCCTTTTGGTCAATTATACCTAACTAAAACTGCTCTGCTGCTGGATAATTTTACACTGCTGTATTCTCTGCAGTATCTTAATTTTTGTAGTAAAGCTCCTCCCTATGCTATCTGTCATTAGAAAATGAGTCTTGCTCATTAATATTGTCTTGCTACTGAGTAATTTTAGACTGCTGTGTCATTTGCAATCAATTCTTAATGAGAGCTTGATAAAAAATAGACCAGTGGCAGGACAGTTTTGCATCATTTAATACAAGAACAGCTACAGTGAAATAATGTCCAATTTCCACTGTATATGCCAGTCAAAATGGGAATATTATTTGGTGAAAAAAAAAGCACTTTCACTGCTAAAACTATTGCTTAAAGTGGTTGTATACCCTTTTTTGTATTTTTACCTACAAGTAAGCCTGTAATAACGCTTACCTGTAGGTAAAATGAATATCTCCTAAACCTGTACAGTTTAGGAGATATTCACTTTGCATGCAGCCGCTGACATCAGCAGTGCATGCCCTGTGAAGGTCCGCCTTAAGGTCCAACAGACGCTGCTGGAAAGAAGTCTCCCACGCGCATGCGCGGAAGTGACGACATTGCGGCTCCGGCCACTCACAGCGCCAGAGCCGCAAACCCGGAAGACATGACGAGGGGAAATGTCAGCTCAGGTAAGACTTACCTGGTCTTCATTTCCTGCTCGTCAGCTAGAACTGCTGGTTAGAGATGAGCGAACGGACCGAAAGTTTGCACGAACGTTAGAACCCTATTAGTTACAATGGACGCGAACGTTCGAAATCTAAAGTCCTAATTATAACGGCCAATATGCATGTTATTGTCATAAAAAAGGTTTGGGGACCCGGGTCCTGCCCCAGGGGACATGTATCAATGCAAAAAGAAGTTTTAAAACGGACGTTATTTCTGGAGCAGTCATTTTAATGATGCATAAAGTGGAAAAAAAAAGTGAAATATTCCTTTAAATATGGTACCTGGGGGGTGTTTAAAGTATGCCTGTGAAGTGGCATGTGTTTCCTGTGTTTAGAACTGTCCCTGCACAAAATGACATTTGTAAAGGAAAAAAAGAAGCCATTTAAAACTGCTTGCGGCTTTAATGTCATGTCTTGTCCTGGCAATATGGATGAACATCTTTGAGAAAAATGGCATGGCTACCCCCCCACCCCAGCCCATCACCAGCCCCTGTAGGTTTGTTCTTAAGTAGAATCTGTTTGTAATTTTGAACAGGTAAATATTTAAGTGTAGCTCCATCCAAAAAAATCTATTTTTACGCTTTTTGGAGAACATAGGGAAGGGTTATCACCCCTGTAACATTTGTTTTGCTGTCTGTGCATCTGTTCAGAACATTTCACCTCACTTTCCGTCCCAATGACAAATGTTTTTAGAAAAGTGTTTTTTTTATTGAAACAAGGATTGGTGATAAAGCATCAGTAGAGAGGAGATACATTTTTTCCAAATTAAATCTAACAGGATAGAATTTTCCTTCCTAGGGGTAGATTTCCTCTCACTTCCTGTTTTCTCCTTCCGTTTGCAAGTAGGAGTCGTTTCTAAGTTGGATGTTTGAAAGTAGGGGCCTGCCGTATATACTCTGCAGAAATTTGCCCCATTAGATGTTGGTGTTGCCACAACACTGTAAGCCCTCACAGCTACTCTTGGTGGGCGCTGGAACGCCCTGCTGTGAACTACTATATCAGAAACTGTAATTACATGCCATTGTTGAACAGTGTTAGGAAAAATTGGGCCTTTGGTGGTGGTGCTGGTGCTCCAACACTGTAAGCCCTCACAGTTACACTTGGTGGGCGCAGGAATGGTCCCTGCTGTGAATTATTAGATCAAGAATTGTAATTGCATGCACCTGTTGAACAGGGGCAGAAAAATTGGGCCTTTTGGTGGTGGTGGACGGTGCTGCCACAACACTGTAAGCCCTCCACAGTTACTCTTGGTGGGCGCAGGAATGGGCCCTGCTGTGAATTATTAGATGAAGATTTGTAATTGCATGCACCTGTTGAACAGGGGCAGAAAAATTTGGCCATTGGTGGTGGTGGACGTTGTTGCCACAACACTGTAAGCCCTTACAGTTACTAAGTCCTGCAGATGGCTGGATTAGATGAAACCAGAGCAGAAGGGAAGATACAGGTTCAGGTTGTATACTGTGCTGTGCTGCACTCACACGATGCAATTCATAACTCCTGCAGATGGCTGGATTAGATGACAACAGGGCAGAAGGGCAGATACAGGTTCAGATTGTATACTGTGCTGTGCTGCACTCACACAACACAATTACTAACCCCTGCAGATGACTGGATTAGATGACACCAGGGCAGATACAGGTGCAGGTTGTATACTGTGCTGTGCTAGACTCACACAGCACCCACACTAACTCCTGCAGATGGCTGTATTGGTAGAGAACAGCCCTTTCCCCACACGCAAATGCCTGAGAAGAACACACTATACCGGCCTATTTTTCCTCTTTCCCTACACTTTCCCCACACAGAAATGATAGAAAAATAGTTTAGACTGTCCCTGCCTATCAATCCTCTATCCCTCAACGCCGGAACACACTACACAAGGCCGCTGGCGCGGCGGCCTTATATAGTGTGGGGCGTGTACTAAACCCCCTGAGCTATAATTGGCCACAGGCATCCTGCCTGTGGCCAATTATTGCTCTCCTCGCTGCTGGCTCTATTATTGGCCAAGCATGCGGGGTCACAGTGCATGCTTGGCCTATCATCAGCCAGCAATGCACTGCGACTGGCGCAGTGCATTGTGGACCGTTTGCATCACACAAATTTGATGCGAACGGCCCTCAGAGTACTGAACTCGACGAGCGGACGAACGGGCGATGTTCGATTCGAACATGGGTTTGAATCGAACACCGGGCCCATCCCTACTGCTGGTTATATAAACTCCTTGGATCAGATCTTCTATGTCTTTGTCTTGGTCAACATATCCAGACTCTCTCTGCTGTGTTTTCCTGTGAAAGACTTTTGCTTGGCTGACTTACCTTTTGGTTCCTGAACCTGACTTCGCTGATCTCTGGACTCCTGTTTCTCTGGCTTGTTCTGACTACCTGCCCTGGTTACCGAACTCTGTTTTGACTACGTTTGCTCTGTTTTTCCCATTTTCCCATTTTATTAAATAGTGGGATTTTTACTGCATTTCTGTCTCAGTCTAATTCATGGTTCCTGAGAGTAGGCAAAAGCCATGAATTCAAAAATTGCAGGCAATCCACTAGTTGGTAATATTTTTCCACATTGGATAAGCAGGATCACCGCATGGATTGGTTTGCCATATCGTTACAGATGCTCCTGAATCGCACTTCTCAGCTGGAACCTGGCTGCTCTGGTACAACCTGTGTTGTAGGCCGTCCCTGCTGCTGCTCTGGTCTTTGTGCTGGCACCACCTAGAATATTACCTCTATAAAAGGTATGTCTGGTTCCGCTCCGCTTCCCCAGCGATACTGGGGCAATACAGTTCAATGCAGAGGGTTTCTCAACCAGATTGAGATTTATTTGAGATGCTGCCCCAGGCGTTTCCCATGGACAGAAGCAAAGTAGGCTTCATAGTATCTTTGCTTTATGAGAGAGCCTTGGCCTGGGCAAACCCTCTATGGGAGACACAAAAACTTGTTGTCCAGAGTTACCCAGAGTTTGTAGCTTCCTTTAAGAGGGTATTTGACACCCCTGCATGCACCACGTCTCTGCTGCCAAAGGCCTGATGTCCATCGAACAGGGTAAGAGAACTATTGCTGATTATGCCATTGAGTTCCGTACTCTGGCAGCAGAGGTTGCTTGGAATAATGAGGCCCTCGTGGCTGCTTTTTCTCATGGTCTCTTGGATCACATCAAAGATGAGATAGCAGCCCGAGACATACCCATGGAGCTGGATAAGTTCATCACGTTTGCCATCCTCATTGACTCCAGACTCTGAGAGAGACCCTCCTTTAAGGAGCACTTATGGAAGTCTCCTATATGTTTGGCTCCGAGCTCTGCATTCCACCCTTGCCTCCCTCGCCTCCCATACCTCCTGGTACCGAGTCTGCCAGTGAGGTAGAACCCATGCAGTTGGGCTTCAAATGCGGATGAGAGGGCCTTTAGTAGGAGGGAGAAATTGTGCCTTTATTGTGGGCAGGCAGGTCAGTTTTTGAAGTCTTGTCCTACCCATCCGGAAAACGCTTGCACCTGAGGGCCTGTAGAGGACAGACCTTAGGTGGCGTTGTTACGTCCCCAGTTATCCAGAAGGATAAGCCCCTGGTACCGGTTACCCTTTTTTGGTCTGAGTCGTTCATCGAGATACTGGCTCTAATCGACTTCGGGGCTGCAGGCCTGTTCATAGATGTTGCCTTTGTGTCCAAGCACTTGATTCCGCTGCAGCTGCATGCCACTCCACTTGCCATTAAGGCTATTGATGACCTCTACAGCCTGCCCAGGTGACTCATGAGACTACTCCATTGACCATGGTCATGGCTCTTAACCATGAGATAATTCAATTCCAATTCATTTCCTCACCTCATTTTTTGGTAGTTATTGGTTATCCTTCGTTACAGAGGCACAATTCCTCTTTTGATTGGTTTTGTGCTGAGATTCTTTCCTGGTCACCACAATGCAGGGAGACATGTTTTCTTAATGTGGTTATGGTTCCATGCACCTCTTCACTTCCCACTACCTCCCTGCCAGAGGAGTACCACAAGTTCAGTGATGTCTTTGACAAAGGTCAAGCCGAAACTTTAATTCCACACCGGTTGTATGATTGTGCAATTGACCTTCAACCCGGTGCAATACCCCCTCGCGGCTGGGTTTACCCTTTGTCTTGGAGAATAGGGCCATGGAGGAGTATGTTGCAGACGCACTTTCTCAAAGTTTCATCCGCAAATCCTTGTCTCCTGCTGGTGCTGGTTTCTTCTTTCTGAAGAAGAGGAGTGGTAAACTGAGACCTTCATCATTTCCCGATTAAGAATGCCTATCCAATTCCGTGGATCACAGAGTTATTTGACCGCCTCAAGGGAGCAACAGTTTTTACGAAGCTTGATTTGCAAGGGGCATACAATCTTATGAGGATCAAGGAGGGTGACGAATGGAAAACTGCATTTAATACCAGAACTGGCTGTTATGAATACCTAGTTATGCCGTTTTGCCTTTGCAACGCTCTGACAATTTTCCAGGAATTTGTCAATGATGTCCTCCGAGATTTGTTGCAGCTATGTGTGGTGGTTTATCTCAACAATATCCTCATATTTTCCAAGTCCCTAGAGAACCATCACACAGATGTCCATCGTGTACTGCAGAGGTTGAGAGATAATAACCTGAATTGCAAATTGGGGAAGTGCGAGTTTCATTGTGAACAGGTTAAATTGCTGGGTAATGTAATTTGCATTGCTGGTTTTTCGTTGAACTCAGATCTCTGGACTGCTGTTTCTCTGGCTTATTCTGACTACCCGTCCTGGTTACTGAACTCTGGCTATGTTTTAACTATTCCTATTCCTTGCACAAACATTTTTTTCATTTTTTTAAGGTTTTTGTGGTGTGAGGACGTACACACACACTGCGGTTTATTTTATTTCTGAATTTATTAATACCACTATATATATATTTTATTTTTGGCACCTGTGGATGCAATTTTCTCATGCTAAATAATATACATATTACTTTACTACTGGCACTGGATATTGAGATGTATGTTTCTGAATTTAACTAGCACTCCTTATATGTGTGCACTAATAGGTGCATCTAGATTATTTTTCAATTGTTATTGTTTTGTTTTACTTGTTATTTGCCTTTGGTAAAAGGCTGTTTATATATAGATAGATTAATTTGTTGTGCACCTAGTCACTACTGTGATACACATGGTAGGGTAACCTATTATTGCACACTTGTGCACATTTCACATGATTTGGGAGTTCTCTGAGCCTCTAGGAGTGAGGTTAACCCATTAACCACTTACCCTTATCTTTTAGTATATATAGATATATGACTTACAATTTATACACTCATGGTATAGGTAGCACCACTGACCCCATCATCATATATCCTCAAATAGTGTGATTTTTACTGCACTTCTGTCTCAGTCTGATTCATGGTTCCTGGCACTGCCTAAAACTTTTAAAAAGTACTGTATGTTCCAACTAAATAGGAACATCCATTCACATTGGAATAGTCCCTTAAACTATATTGGGCTCATATTGGTTTCTGCATTTTTGTGTTGGTGGTCACAGTGGTGCAAATTTGTTGAATCTGAAACTTAACCAGAGGATCCTAAAAAAAGAGTCCAGCTGTAAAATACCTGGTTAATCCTGCCTCTTCCCATGCCCCCTTAGTGTGCTGACCATGGTAATCGTGGCTGATGATCCATGATACAGTGGTCAGTTTACTTGCCTTCATCATTCCGCAGTCGTTTAATCTCCCCCTCTCCCTGCCTGTCAGTTTGGAAGTCTGTGTATGTGAGCCATCTCTTCCCCGCCCCTCCCCTCCTCCCACTATTCCACTGTGGCCGTAAAAGCACTAATCCCAAATCCTGGAAAACCCTCTGTTACATCAAGATTTAATGTGCAGTGTCTAGTTTAAAAAAAAATATGCAGCAGAGTACATTATTTCAGAGTGCCGCTGTGCACTTACGTGACCTCCCACTGCTCTCCTCCCCTCCTCCTGGCTGCTCTCAGCCCCCCGCCCCTTCTGTAGTCCTCAGATCAGGGGAAGGAGAGCACCGGGAGGTCACGTGAATGCACAGCGTTCATAAGGTATTTTGTTGCATAATTAAAAAAAAACACACACACACACACACACTGCACAGTATATCTTGCTGTAACAGAGGGGATTGCAGGATTTGTGATTAGTGACTTTACAACTGTTTTAAGCCTGCAAGCTGAAAATGTCTTCATATGGCAATGCGATTGATAAGTAATGGCAAAATCAACTGAAATGCACTCCAATTGGACATTCTGTATCTGTAATGTGCTGGGATGAAGCATGAAAGAGACTGAAAGGGGGGAAATTAGTTGTTGACCTGTACACAGTAAGGGACTGTGATAGAGAAAAACTCTTGGGTCTTCCATTAATTAGCAGATCGACAGCTTGGGGCTGCTGCTTCCTGCTGGGCTAATAGAGTGTCAACCCTTGTACAGTGCCTGGAGCTACTAAGAAGAGAGAGGCCTCTTGGATCAAGGAGTTGCACATGTTAAACTGTGTAATGATGAGACATAGATGTGGTCTGGTTTACCCACCCTCCTATATCTGAACTTACTAGAAAGCCCTTGCAGGATTTTGATGCTTAGACAAACCAGCTAGAAGGGGGGAAGCCTGACCTTATCAATCTGTCACATGTATTCAAAAATAATGACCTAATACTAATGGGCTCCATGGTGTATGCTTTTAAACACGTTGTTCAGCAGGAATAAACCTACATTCCCAAGTGTAGCATTACAAGGATGTGCAAGGAGCAGTAATTAAGAGCAACCAACTAAAAATCAGTTTACTGTCAGTCTTTCCTTGAAGGACAAAGTCTTATTGGTTGCATTTCGCACATTTCTCTTTGTCTGTTAGTAGGCAGCCTATCTTACTCACCTCCATGTTTTTCTCCTCTGGAGTCAGATCATGTTTGATCCAACAAGGTTCATAGTAGATCCATGGCAAACATTTTATGAATAAACACAGATGGTGTAGCTTGTGCCTGGGGAGTCAAACAATGGCTACTTTTGTCACAGAGACTCAGCATCAGCATCTGAACCAGGAAAGCAGGCTAGTACAATATTACCCTTTAAACAAGACTATTTATATGAATTCTTTAAGGATCCCACGTTTATATGCCATATTTAGCATCCATTGTACACCAGAAATATTGATGAACCCAGAACTTATTATATCGTTCTATTTTATTTTGTTCTTAGCACAAGTATGTTCCTTTTTATATGCCCAGTCATTATAATTAACCAAGATATAAAATAATTTCAACATTTCAATATCAACATAAAGCAGTGAAATACATGCAAAAAACTATTTATAGTTTAACAGACATACTTAAATACCATATCAAATTCTTTTTGACAGTATTCCCAAATGAAATTCATACAACTGCTGCTTCACTGATGTGTTTATGGTTCAATTATTTTACTGACGTTAACTTGAGAACACTGATTTTACTATATTTGATTATTCAGCATACTGTAGGAAATGCAGATGCGTATGCACACTGAGCAGACCGGGCAGCACAGTAGCACTTCTGCCCAGCAGAATTAGGGTTGTTGGTTCAAATCCCAACCATGGCACAACTGGCCTGGATTTTGCATTTTCTCACTATACCTATGTCGGTTTCCTCACTCAATAACAATTTGGGGTGTTTGCGGCAAATTCGAAAAGCCGCGGAACACCCTGTAAAAGTCTATGGGAGAAATCTAAAGTGCTAATTTTAAAGGCTTATATGCAAGTTATTGTCATAAAAAGTGTTTGGGGACCTGGGTCCTGCCCCAGGGTACATGTATCAATGCAAAATTAACTTTTAAAAACTGAAGTTTTTTCGGGAACAGTGATTTTAATAATGCTTAAAGTGAAACAATAAAAGTGTAACATTCCTTTAAATTTCGTACCTGGGGGGTGTGTATAGTATTCCTGTAAAGGGGCGCATGTCATTTTTGCAGGAAAAAAAATAATTTAAAATCACTCACGGCTATAATGAATTGTCGGCTCCCGTAATACAGAGAACAGTCATTGAAAGTCATTGATAAAAAAAATTCACTGCGGGAGACACTGCGGGAATCCCGTCTTAGCTGAGGAGGACCGAGTCACCCATCACCTGACCCCGCCCCCCTCTGACGCAAAGCAAGGGGGAAGCCGGGCTTTCCCAGTGACACACAGGTGACCCCGCCCCCCTCTGATGTAACGCAGGTTTCCATTACATCAGAGGGGGGCAGGGTCACCAGTGCGTCACTGGGGAAGCCCGACTTCCCCCTTGCGTCAGAGGGGGGCGGGGTCAGGTAAGATGGGATTCCCGCAGTGACTCCATGGAGACAGGATGCGCTGTGCTGGACATTGTCAGAAGAGATCAGCCATCGCTGGACCCCGGAGAAGAGATCAGCCATCGCTGGATAGCAAGAGTGGATTACCACCGCTGGAATATTTTCTGGAACCCTTGGAAACCCTTACCATTTCAAACAGGGGAGGCCGGGATCTGGGGGTCCCCTTGTTAAAGGGGGCTTCCAGATTCTGATAAGCCCCCCGCCCGCAGACCCCCCACAACCACTGGCCAGGGTTGTGGGGATGAGGCCCTTGTCCTCATCAACATGGGGACATGGTGCTTTGAGGGGGTCACAGACCCCCAAAGCATCCTCCCAATGTTCAGGGCATGTGGCCTGATATGGTTCAGGAGGGGGGGGGCGCTCTCTCGTCCCCTACTCTTTTCCTGCGGCCTGCCAGGTTGCGTGCTCAGATAAAGGGTCTGGTATGGATTTTTGGGTGGAACTCCACGCCATTTTTTTTTTTAAATTTGGCAAGCAGTTCCACTTAAAATCCATACCAAACCTGAAGGGTCTGGTATGGATATTTAGGGGGAACCCCACGTCATTCTTTTTTTAAATTTGACCCGGGGTTCCCCTTAATATCCATACCAGACCTGAAGAGCCTGGTAATTGAATTTGGGGGGAACCCCACGCATATTTTTATTTATTTTTTATCAATGACTTTCAATGACTGTTCTCTGTATTACGGGAGCCGACAATTCATTATAGCCGCAAGTGATTTTAAAAGACTTTTTTTCCTACAAAAATGACACTTTGTGCAGGGACGGTTCTAAGCACGGGAAACATGCGCCCCTTTACAGGCATACTATACACACCCCCAGGTACGAAATTTAACCACCTTGCGTCCACTATACGTCATATGACGTCCTCTATTTCCCCGGGGTATATCTGAATGATGCCTGTAGCTACAGACATCATTCAGATATTGCTATTTTCAGCCGGCGATTCCCTGCACCATAAGAATGATCATAGCAGCTGTTCCACCACTTGATCGTTCTTACAGGCGGTGGGAGGGGGTGCCCCCTTCCCGCCGCCCTCCGGTGCTTCTACTGACTCACCGCTTCCATCGGTGAGTCGTACACAGGATCCGCCGGCCCCCGGATGATGATCATAGAGATTTCCGGCGGACCAGATGGTCGCCGGAGTATCTATGATCGTTCGGAGGCCCGGCGCGATGTTATGACGTCACGCCCGGCCTCTGCATTCAAAAAATATTCATATTCCTATTACAAGGGATGTTTACATTCCTTGTAATAGGAATAAAAGTAACCATTTTTTTTTTAAAGTGTCAAACTAAAAAAATAAAGTAAAATTAACAATAAAAAAAAATATATATTTTTTAAAGCACCCCTGTCACCGTGAGCTCGTACACAGAAGCGAACGCATACGTAAGTCCCGCCCACATATGAAAACGGTGTTCAAACCACACATGTGAGGTATCGCCGCGAGAGCAATAATTCTAGCCCTAGACCTCCTAACTCAACTCAAAATATGTAACCAGTAAAAAATGTTAAAGCGTCACCTATGGGGATTTTTAAATACCAAAGTTTGGCGCCATTCCACAAGCGCGTGCAATTTTTTAGAGTGACATGTTGGGTATCTATTTACTCAGCGTATCTTCATCTTTCACATTATGTAAAAAAATTTGGCTAACTTTTCTGTTTTTTTTTTTTTTTAAAGCATGAAACTGTTTTTTTTCTGAAAAAAACGCGTTCGAAAAAAATTGCTGCGCAAATACTGTGCGAGATAAAAAGTTGCAATGACCACCATTGTATTCTTTAGGGTCTTCGCTAATTTTCTAGCAAAAAAATTTGGAATTTTACATGTAGGAGAGAAATGTCAGAATTGGCCTGGATCTCAAGTGGTTTTAAAGGAATATTATACTTTTATTGTTTCAATTTAAGCATTATTAAAATCACTGCTCCCAAAAAAACTGCCATTTTTAAAAGTTTTTTTTGCCTTGATACATGTGCCCTGGGGCAGGACCCAGGTCCCCAAACACTTTTTATGACAATAATTTGCATATAAGCCTTTAAAATTAGCACTTTTGATTTTGAACGTTCGAGTCCCATAGACTTTAATAGGGTTCTAAAGTTCACAAGAACTTTAAGTCTGTTCGCAGGTTCTGGTGTGAACCAAACAGGGGGGTGTTCGGCTCATCCCTAACCATAAATAAAATAAACAGATGTGACAAGTAATGAACTGCTATATTTACATGCTGGAACAGAATATAATTCAATCAGCAGGGTGATTCTGCTCTGAAATTTGATTAAATCAGTATGGGGAATTGCTATCACGGTGGTACAGGGTTCCAGTCTCGGTGCACAGGATGTTCCCATCAACCACAGATACTTGTTGGCGATGTCACGAAGGAAGAGGATCCTACATCCATATATGGTGGGAATGTGTTAAGGTTCGTTCGTTTTGAGATATATAATGAGGTATATCAGACCTCCTTGTCCCCTTCGCCTTTAATTGCTCTCCTGTCCAACCTTCCAGGAACAATTCAATCACAGAAGAAGAGTCTCCTAAGATTCTTCCTCTCTGCCGCTCGCCATGTTATCCCTCTATACTGGAAGAAAGATTCCACCCCCTCTATTTCAGGATGGGTGGACATCCTTAACGACATAATGCTCATGGAGGAGCTGCAGGCAAAGGCGGAGGACACATATGATAAATTTACCCTACTGTGGTCCCTCTGGCATCACCACTCCAAATCTGATCTTTTCCTCAACAACCTTAGGATCTGAGGACTAGACCAGACACTACTTATGACAAGTGGCTGGTGTTGCTAGTGGGGCCATAAGTTACATTTAGAGGTGAACCTGTCTAAATCTGTCCCCTGCTCTGATAAAGATGGAGGATTGCTTACTAACAAACATGGATGTTATAATTAGCCTCTCTTAAACCTGCATATGCTGTGCTTCCCCCTTTCTCCCCCTTACCCCCTTTTTGATACTGCTGATGTCCTCCACCATGGGACAAGGTAACAGATGGAATTTTATTCTGGGCAGTGTCCGTAGAGTGATGACACTGCGCTGTGATATATGTATTTCTTTCAAAAACTGCTCCTAGTTTGCAAGGTTGTTAATATTAGCACTTCAATGTATATTGCACTGTGGAGGGGACGACACCGCTTCCCCCCCTCTCTCCCCTTTTACCCCTCTCCAATTCTACCCAATGTCTCCCCCCCCCCCCATTCTACCTGTACCACTATGTCTATTTGATGATGACTTTGATACATTGTTGTTAGTTTATTTTTTCTTGAAAATAAAAAATATATTCAACCCTAAATCAGTATGGGGGTCTTGTTTTCTATAACAAAATGAAGAATTAAACAGTATACATGAATGAGAATAATTGAAAATAAAGAGAGGCTTTTTAGCACGTTTCCTCTTATATACACAGGCATTTTTATATTAAAACCAATTTAAACCGTTGCTATCTATTACTTTAATGCAGTCAGGCTGCATAATAAATATGTCTCTTTTTCCTTATCCTAACTGCTAGGTGCTGAAGTGAGGGTACAAAAATCTTGTGTTAGCTGCATATAGGAGAGTCAGACGGTAAAACAATAAAAATAAGTGTCTATACTGTGTAAAATCCAGCAATACACTGTCTTACCCTGTCCTAAGCATGCTCAGTTGCTCTAACATTTTCGTCACTGAGCCACTAGAGGCCGATATGCTGACAGCCTAAAGATTAATACCGCGTACACACGATCGGACTTTTCCGGCAGACTTGGTCCAGTTGACCGGAATCCATCTGACAATTCGATCGTGTGTTTCTTTCCCAAAAGTCAGACGGACCTAGAAATAAAACATGTTTCAAATCTCGACTCGAGTCCGGTCAAAAAATCCGGTCATCTGTGTGCTAGTCCAACGGACGAAAACCGATGCTAGGGCAGCTATTGGCTACTGGCTATGAACTTCCTTATTCTAGTTCGATCGTACATCATCACGTTCAAATCCGTCTGACTTTTGGAGGGATCATGTGTGGGCAAGTCCGTTAGTTTGAAAGTCTGGCGGACCTCCGCTGCAAAGCCCGTCGGAAAGACTGTCAGACCTAGTCCGTCAAAGTCAGATCATGTGTACGCGGCATTACTGTTGCTCAGGGGCTCTGGGCTTCAGGAAATGGCAGCCTCCAGCAAGAAGGAACAGGATAAATGCTGGGGCATTTTACAGCACATACTCATTTTGGTAGCATAATTATTAATGTGGAATGTATGTTTCTTGCTAAAAAACATTATTTTATCAAGTTGTTATGAGTAAAGTTCCACTTTAAGTGTGCTCTCCCAGAGGCTCCCACAGAACCCTTCTCTGCACTATCCCTATGACAGCAAAAAAAGGAGACCGTGATTTTCAAAGTTGCACTAGTCTTGCAACAACAGCAATCTGGTCATAGGATGTATACAGATTTGTGAAAGAAATGGTAGATTCTTTATAAAACTGTATTCTGTTTTGTATGTTTTCCTTATGTATTGCATATTGCACTCACTGTGCACATGGCACTAATCATGTTTTGCACATATCCACACTCTTAGGCCCCTTTCACACTGGGGCGGGGAGCCACAGTGACGGTAAAGCAGCACTATATTTAGCGCTGCTTTACCGTTGTTTTGCCCGCGGGTTTGGGCCGCTCACGGTGTGGTTTTACCCCCCCGCGAGCGTCCGAAAAAGGGTTAATATCCCCCGTAGCGGTGCTTTGCGGCGTTATTGCCGCGGTTTTACCGCGGTCTCCCTTTGAAATCAATGGGAAGGAGCGGTATAGGAGCGGTGAACACACCGCTCCTATACCGCTCCAAAGATGCTGCTAGCAGGACTTTTTTTGCCGTCCTGCTAGCGCACCGCTCCAGTGTGAAAGCCCGCCGACTTTCACACTGGAGTCAATGGGGCCGGATTTTTTTAGGCGGTATACAGGTGCTATTTATAGCGCTGTACCACCTGAAAAACGCCCCAGTGTGAAAGGGGCCTAAGCCTGCCTGCGTTACTCCCCTTGTTACCTGAAAAGTACAATTGTAATATTAATGGGATACCTGCATTAGTATGTATCTAAAAACCTTCAGACAAGAGTACATATTTGTAAAGATGCTGTTTGTACTGCAGTGTGTACAGTATTATGAATTTGGAACCCCTGATCAATATGAGGATAGGAGTTGCCTATCTATAAAATTTCCAGAACAGGATAGTAGCTGTTATTACCTTCTAAAAGAGTCAGTGGTGATATCCTAAATGATGAAATGAGTCTGGGTGTGACTATACGACTGAATCAGAAAACACACACTCATTGAGAAATTCAGTCACAAGTTGTGAGTGGAGGCACCGCAATTTCCTAAGAGGTTAAGAAATGTGTGAAATGCTGTATTAACTGTGTGCTATTGCAAGTTGACAAGGGGGGTTCGGATTATTATTTAATAAACACTTTAAACGGGATTATGCTATGGTGCTCTTTATTTTCTCCTTATACACATGAATGAGCCTGCTTAGACGCTGACCCGATCCACCCACCAGCAACCCAGCCTCAGTGTGAGCACCCGTGGAGAAGCCAGCTTTTATGAGTCCTTCGTACACTACATGCCATTAACCCACCATTGTCTGGTAAGAAGTTAAGAAATAGGGGGGTCTTTGATTGTATGGTGATGTGTATTGGAGAAAACAGGGACTTAATATAGCTGAGTAAAAACATCTCTTCGGTATCAATCACGCTATTTGAACATAAAGGAAAAACTATACCACAATGTCAATATATACAAAAACTTTTTTAAGTTATGACATTGATTGGATTTTCCTAACCAGCACTATCATATGGACTACACTAAAGATTGATGACTAGTAGAGCTGGGTCTCGTGCGCAGCCAGCACATGATTTCGATTTTCAACCTAACTATGTAACTATGTTCCCTGGGGCAGGACCAATGGGTCCCCAAACACTTTTTATGACAATAACTTGCACATAAGCCTTTAAAATTAGCACTTTTGATTTTTCATACCAGTGTCCTATAGACTTTAATGGTGTTCGGGTGGTCTTCCGAATTTTTTGCCTGTTCGGTATGTTCTGGTGCGAACCAAACTGGGGGGTGTTCGGCTCATTTTATTATTGAGCCATAACATGCAGAAGAGTCGGTGGAGTGGATAACAAAGCCGTCCTCATCCTTCTCATCCTCTGTCACCCAGGCTCAGAGTAGTCTGCCTTCCAACGCAGCTGCCAAAGCCAGCCTATTGCACCTGCTATTAGTCCACAGTCGCTCCTTCCGTAGCCCAACCATCATGCACGGAGCAGTCCCCAGAATTATTTGACCATCTCTTTTGCTCCCTTTCCTAGAGGTTTTGTATCCGGGAAAACTCAATAAGTTCTCTCTTGTACTGCCTATTAGCTATTAACTGATGATTTTTATCTTGCAATGATATCCACAGAGGGAGGGATTTATTGAACACACGGCTTTAATGTATAATATAGAAATAATTGAATTGTAAATATATAATGCTTATAGACATGTATGTGAATATTGTTAATTATGTTTTTTTTTGTTTAGATTCCAGTGGATTTGTGGCAATCATCTCTTATCTCTCCTGGATTCCATTTGTCCCATCAGGCTTCCCGGCAAGAAAGGAGGATGTGGATTTATCCATACTCCCCTTCAGATGCTCGATGCGGCGGTCACATCCTCTTGTGGCCGCTAGGGTGAGTTTTAACTTGATGGCGGCGCCCTGTGATCATCGCCAGGTGTCTAATGCGAACTGCGCACGCGTGAACTCATGTGCGTTGGACGTAATGACGCCACGCGTATTGCGGCGGAGATGATGGTGGAGGTCAGAGCCATGGCTTTCCAGGATGCAAGGGTAGCCACGCGGTGTTAGCGGCCATGTTTGCCATCACCTGGAGGGGATGGGAGGGAGCCGGCGCCAGTTCTGATCTTTGGCTTTTACCCAATTAAAGGGGGCAGTATAGATATATACCAGGCTGCATGAGGATCGATTCATGATCCCATGCACAACCTGGATAGATGGTCACTACAAACATATGGTTAAAGGTAAGTAGCATACCATTATTATTCCTGGCCGACTTTGCTGTTGGTTTCAACTGCTAGAGATGGTTCAGGCTATCACTAGTGGAAGGACACCAAATCTGTATTCATTCAATCTAATGATTTGGCCATGAAGAGAGCTGAATAAAACTGAGCACGGCTACAGGGCTGGAGGGGGGTTGGATAAGGGCGGGGATAGGAGGGCACAGAAAGGATCCATGTGCTTTCACAGAGGATTAGAATTTCATCTAGTGTTGTGAAAGGAAGACTGTTTTCTCTCTTTTATGTGGAGATTTCAGCCCTGTACACTTATTACACCCCAGGCCAGTCTGCACAACCTCCCCTGGATAAATTCACACTCCTTATCTCATCTGCATAGGAGATTATTTCTCCATGCTTCGCCCCTGCCTCCAGGCAGCTATCTGCAGTTC
This sequence comes from Lithobates sylvaticus, assembly GCA_028564925.1. Classification (NCBI taxonomy): domain Eukaryota; kingdom Metazoa; phylum Chordata; class Amphibia; order Anura; family Ranidae; genus Lithobates; species Lithobates sylvaticus. The sequence goes on along the minus strand of CM053029.1, from coordinate 338,714,508 downwards.
CCTTAGGCCCCTTTCACACTGGGGCGGTGAGCTGCTTTACCGTCGTTTTCACCGCGGTTTTTGGCCGCTCGCGGTGCGGTTTTACCCCCGCGAGCGGCCGAAAAAGGGTTAAACACCCCCCGCAGAGCGCCGCCGTAGCAGCGCTTTGCGGCGGTATTGCCGCGGTTTCACCGCGGTGTCCCATTGTAATCAATGGGAAGGAGCGCTATAGGAGCAGTGAACACACCACTCCTATCCCGCTCCAAAGATGCTGCTAGCAGGACTTTTTTTGTCATCCTGCTAGCGCACCGCTCCAGTGTGAAAGTCCTCCGGCTTTCACACTGGAGTGAATGGGGCAGGATTTTTTCATGCGGTGAACAGGCGCTATTTTTAGCGCTGCACCGCATGAAAAACGCCCCGGTGTGAAAGGGGCCTTACACAGAGGATTTGTCATAGCTCCCAACTGTCCCTGATTTGGAGGGACTGTCCCTGATTTGGAGCAATGTACCTCATTCCTCCTCATTTGTCCCTCATTTTGGTCTGATCTATACAGTTGTATATAACATTTTTATCTTTCAAAAAGTGTTTCCCAGTGCTAAACCTTTCATCCAAATTCTAAATTGCTGTATTTTTTAAATTCAAAAGCCAATATAAAAGAATAGTAGTGGTAAAAAAAAGCACTTGTGGATTTAATAGGCCTCATCCACTCCATGGAAAACTGCCTCTATGTCTCATACAACCAAGGCTGGATTTTCCTCAGTCAATCCCTTAGGCTGGCCATAGACGGTTTGCAGTGGTGGCCCATCCATTAGGGGTGCCTGGGCGCCGCCTGCTTTCTCCACTCCACCCCCTATATGGTAATGGTTAGATTCAACCTTTAAGGGGGCGTGTCCTATGCCTACATACGTTTGCTAGTAGGGGTCCTTCATTCCCATCTCAAAATGTTGGGAGATGTGGATTTTTTGCAGGACTCAGCTGCAGCTGAGGCTTGTCTACTCAGTGTTTGCAGTTTGGATGAGAAATACTGTACATCATGGTAAAATGGAAAATATCTTTGTTTGCTGCGTATTGTACACTTTGCTCGGCTGTTTCTCTTCAATGCTGTTGATTCTTTGCAATAACAGGGCATGAACTTCCACAGAAGCTGCCATTCCTATGGCAACTTATAAACAACAATGTGCACCACAGTTTGCTTACAGCACAGGCACGAGACTAGGAAGTGCATATTGAGTAGCCAGCAGCACAGAAATCCAGGAAGTGAACAGGCAGCAGCTTCAGCTGCCCACAGTTAAAATAGCTGCAGCCAGACTCAGTGGAGGGAGATTTCTGCAGCCTATTTGGCAAGTACACAATCGCAGTATATATAAAATAAAATGCAAAGTGGTTGGAGGGAATCTTCAGAATGGCAAAGATGTTTTTATTACAAATTATGTGAGCAGACTGCAGTTCCTCTTTAAATTTACAGGGTGAGTCCACTTTCGTGGTAAAAAAAAAAAAATTGTCAAATTAAGAAAATAAAAAAGCCATATTGTAATTGAATGTTATTAAAATGTTATTTTATTTTCAGTTTGGAGTACTGTCATTTTCTGTATAATGCAATGCACTATGGCTACCTGGAGGTACACCATCTGTGTACAGAACGCCCCCAAGATATGTAATTTCCTGCTTGTGTGATTGGCCTTACTGATTTTCCCATAAGTCTGCACGAAGATACAAATCAGATTTAGCGTAATTCCCACAAAGAACATTTTTTGGTGAGATACTCTTAAAGGCAAATTGCATTTTAAGGGATGCACTTTCTTCATTAGAGCCCTGCAGGTGCAGCAGCTGATTGATAATTATAAAACCACTCCCATACAGATGCACATGGACACAGACAAACATACAGCTATTTCTTCAGAATAACAAAAGTTAGGAGGTTTGTTAGAATCCCTAAAATGTACACAGCTCACCCAGAAGGGAATGTTTTTTTTTTTTCTCAATGAAAGCGGAGTTACTCTTTAACCACTTACCAACCGTGCTATAGAAAAATGACAGCTACAGAACAATTGGCCAGTTCTGGGAGGGCTTCATATGACATCCTCCCATGATTGCGCACTCTGTGCGCCTGCTGTGACATGCACCCAGCTCCCTGTGTCCTTTGGACAAAGCTGATCACAGATCGGGGGAAAAAGAGGCAATCACAGTGGCTCTTTACCATGTGATCAGCTGTTGGAATTCCTTTCCTTGTGCTGTCACAGCGTGAGGAGAGGGGAGAGCAGGTAGCCTGCACTGTCAATCATGGCACTAATAATCAGTGTCCTTAGACTCAGTGGAGGGAGATTTCTGCAGCATATTTGGCAAGTACAGAATCACAGTATATATAAAATAATATGCAAAGTGGTTGGAGAGAAGCTTTAGAATGGCAAAGAAGTTTTTATTACACATTATATGAGCAGACTGCAGTTCCTCTTTAACCACTTCACTACAGGGCACTTAAACACCTTCCTGTCCAGACCAATTTTCAGCTTTCAGCGCTGTCGCACTTTGAATGACAATTGCGCAGTCATACAACACTGTACCCAAACAAATTTTTTATCATTTTGTTCCCACAAATAGAGCTTTCTTTTGGTGGTATTTGATCACCTCTGCAATTTATTTTTATTTTTTGTGCAACAAATAAAAAATACAGAAAATTTTGAAAGAAAATGTTGTTTTTTTCAGTCTCAAAACTTTGTAAATAAGTAAGTTTTCTCCTTCACTGATGGGCACTGATGGGGCTGCACTGACGGGCATTGATAAGGCGGAACTGATGGGCACCGATGAAGTGGCACTGATGCAGTGGCACTGATGGGCACAGATGAGGTGGCATCAATGGAGTGGCACTGATGAGGTGGCATTGATGGTCACTGATAGGTGGCACTGATGGGCGACACAGATGGGCACTGATAGGGGGCACAAATTGGCATGGATAGGCGGCATGGATAGGCGGCACAGATGGGCATGTATAGGCGGCACGGATGAGCATGGATGGGCACTGATAGGTGGCAATGATAATTGTCACGGATGGGCACTGATAGGCGGCATTGTAGTGTAATGGATTGTACTGATGGATGCCAATCAGTGCCAAGCAATAATGCATGCCAATCAGTAATGCCCATTGTGGGCACTGATTGGCATCCATTGTGGGCACTGACTGGCATCCCTGGTGGTGTAGGGTGGCATACCTGGTGCTGGGCATCCCTGGTGGTCTGGTGGCATCCCTGGTGGTTCAGTGTGGGCATCCTTGGGGGGGCTGCGCTGATAATCGACCAGCACAGACCCCCCTGTGAGAGGAGTAGCCAATTAGCTCTGCTCTACTCGCATCTGACAGACGCGAGTGAGGAAAAGCCGATAAATGGCTCTTCCTATTTACACTGTGATCAGCCGTGATTGGACACGGCTGATCACGTGGTAAAGAGTCTCCGGAGACTCTTTACCGAGATCGTAGTTGTGGGGTGTACGACTGACACACCGCAACAACGATCGCCGCAATGCATGCCCCCGGGGGCACGCAGCGGCTCAATATCCTAAGGACATCTTATGACGCCCAGTCAGGATATTGAATACACTTTGCCGCCATCATTCTGCTATATGGCGGGCGGCAAGTGGTTAATCAGATAACTGAGGTCTATTCAGCATTCAAATACACTTATTCACAATTTTCACCTAATAAAATTATTTATCACATAGCTAGGGCTTTTCCTCTTCAAATGATCACTTATATCATCATTAATCACTATGCAACCTTATTTATAAGGATTGATATAATTGTGATAACATCCATAAAATTAATTTATTATATAATATACTATATACCTCCATTTGTGAACAAATAGTCTACTTTAACGACCCCCCCCCCCTTTTTTTCTTATTATTATACAGAATTTTGGAATTCGCTTCAGGTGCCATCTTTTCCTCCTCCTCCCTGGGGTGGTATTAAACATGGTTTCTTGTAAGCCTCTTGGGCTGTGTTTCTTCGTTTGGAGATCGAGATAGCCATGGAGTCCACTGGATCATCCAACTGTTTTTAATTGTCTAGTTTTGAGGCAATCAATTTCAGCTTCCAGCGGTAAATATGACATCTTGGTGTACATTTAATTTGGTGCACGATGAATATATTTTTTTTTTTTTTTTAACTGCTATATGTATCTTTTAGAGTAAACTATCCCCCAGAAGAAGACCTTTACTGGATAGGTCGAAATGTGTCGGAGTCTGTGACATTGCAACCACTGTAATAGAATGTAGACATGTGCACTGCCAAAAATGAGTTCATTTTCGTTTCATTCAGGTTTTTTTTCGTTTTTCGGGTCATTCGTTAGGATCGCAATTCGTACATTCGTAAATTCGTACATTCATAAATTCGTAAATTTATACATTCGTAAATTAGAAAATTTATATTCGTAAATTTATACATTCGTAAATTAGAAAATTCATATTCGTAAATTAGAAAATTCATATTCGTAAATTCGTACATTCGTAAATTAGAAAATTCGTAAATTTGGAAATTAGAAAATCCGAAAATCCGAAAATTTAGAAAATCTGAAAATTAGAAAATCTGAAAAAGTAAATAACTATTAAATTAGGTATAGGTATTGTAATTTCCTTTCAAATTTGGCTGTTAGTGAACGTAACAAATACAAATTTATCCAAAGTTACGACTTATCCGAAATAACGAATGCTGCATGTAAACAAATGGAAGGGAATAAAATAATAACAAATAATAATAATAAAACGTTTTTATCATTATTGTTATTTATTATTGTTAATTCATTAGGTTCCATTTGTTTAGATATGGCATTCATTATTTCAGATAATTCGTAACTTGGGATAAATTTGTATTTGTTACATTCACTAACAGACAAATTTGAAAGGAAATTATAATACCTATAATTTAATAGTTAAGTTATTATTAGGTAATTATTATTTCAGATTTCCGAAGTAACGAATGTACAAATTTACGAATGTACAAATATACGAATGTACAAATGTGATAATGTACGAATTTAAAAATTTTTTTTAATATTCAAATTTACGAATATTCTGAAAATTTTGTTAAACGGGTTTTCGTTAATTCGGATATTTCGGATAACGAATTTGTCGAAATTCGTTAAACTAATTGGAAACGAATTGCACATGTCTAATAGAATGCTGTGTAGCTATATGTTTGCAATGCTGCATTCTTTGTAAATGTTTTATGCCCCATGACCAGAGCTCATTTTCCAAATAATGATCCTTTTATACATTCTGAATTGATCATTTTGCTGCTTAAAAACCCCTTGGGGGAACACTCCCATTCAAATTCCAGTTGGGGTGTGCACCCCCATATCTCTCTAATATGTGTCTTTCCCATAATATATGTATATTTTAGAGCCTCACCTGTGGAACAGTATTTAGATTGGACTCAAATTCTTGCAGTTTGTAAAGAAAATAGGCTCCTGTTCTATTTAATAATGTCTCTTTAGACTATACCCTCTTTATTTATTATATATATTATTTTTTTTACTACATTAATATTTTTTATTCAATTTTCATTTGTTTTGTTTGTTATACCATAAAATCCATTTTTCCTTTGGAAATAATTTTGCCTTGCTTTCTAATAAAAACTAAATTTTTTGTGTCATTTGAGAAGGACAAATTTTATAATAAAATGAAAATGTATATCTTTTACACATAGTAAAACTAACACTGGGCAAAATTGAAAGAGAGTAAAATGTCTTTTTGTCTGAAAATTAGATAGAAAAAAAAATTGCAAGCCATTGCCAAAAGAAAGCCTAGTTCTCCCCATGAAAGGCTAGCACTCCGGAAAAAGAAACAATATATTACTTTGTTGTCTTAAGTAATGTGAAATAAACAGACCCATAGTGAAACCATAGTGCAAATGTAAACATTGCTGTGGCCTATAAGGTGTATACAGGGATGAGAGCGGAACCGGTTAAAAACATAGTAGCAAACTACTAATGCATATTACAATCATCTAATAATAAAGAAGTTTATAAAAAGTGCTCAGTATGCCAACCCTTCTGTTTAATGGAGAACTTTGCAACAGTGGCAAGCTTGTTATGCAAATGAACCATCTGTAAGAAAGGAATGTGTCACTTATTGCTATGTCCTTTAAAAGTATTTAGATAGAATGACAACCCTAAAAATACATTTATAACCATCAAACCTGGGTAAGAACCATTATATATACAGTATATAAAAAGGAAAATGCATTATCACTTTACAACAGGGGTCAGCAACATTTTTCCACTTAAGGGTCGGATTCAATGTATGTGAATGCATGGAGGGCCACATTCACCCGCTAATAAATGAAGATAACATTACACAGCCCCGCACCTCTGGCCCCCTTTACATTACACAGACCCCCTACACCTCTGGACCCCTTTACATTACACAGCCCCCCTGCATTTTACACAGCTCTCCTACCCAGCCCCCCCCTGCATGGAGGAATGGGGCGATTTAAAAACATTTTTTCTCATATTTTTCTTTTTTTTTTTTAACACTGTCCCTTTGAAAAAAAAAAAAAAAAAAACCTGATCACTTTTATTGCTGTCAGAAGGAATGTAAACATCCCTTGTGACAGTAATAGTCAGTGACAGGTACTCTTTATGGAGTGATCCGGGGTCTATAAGAGGCCACATATTTGTGTGCAGTCGGCGTGAAGCGGTTAAAATGACGGCAGGCCGGGTGCACGTGAACTCACCACGTGCACTGACGGGTCGGACATTTAGATGCAGCTGGCCGGGTGCTGCTCGCGGGTTGCAGGTTGCCGATCCTGCTTTAGAACTTCCCACCTCAACAGATATAACTAGCTTATAAAATTACCAGATAGTGAGGGATCACATGTGAAACACCATAAACAATTTACTTAGTAAAATTATCAAAAATGTTGCAGTTATAATAACAGGTTCTAAATAAATGTTTGGGTTGCATTTTACTGTATTTAACATGGCACCCCAAGTCACGAAGGCAATATAGGTGCTTTGCAGCTCATGGTTTTACATGCTACCACTCCGCCATGCTTTGCATCCCAAACAAAGTGTAAAGTCTGTTCATTTAGTTTAGTGAACTTAGCTGAGCACACATGTTGAAACTTTGCTAACCACTTGCCAACTAGGCACATTTACCCTCTTCCTGCCCAGGCTAATTTTCAGCTCAGCACTGTCGCACTTTGAATGACAATTGCGTGGTCATGCAGCAATGTACCCATATGAAATGTTTTGTATTTTTTAACACAAATAGACCTTTCTTTTGGTAGTATTTAATTATCACTGGGTTTTTCTTAGTTTCTGATATAAAATGTTGCAAACGTGTATTTTTTCTCCTTCACTGATGTGAGCTGATAAGGATGTACTGATGGGAGCTAATAGACAGCACTGATGGGCACTGATAGGCAGCACTGATAGGTGGCACTTATGGGCACTGATAGTCAGCACTGATAGGCACTAATAGTCAGCACTGATGGGCACTGATTGGTGGCACTGATGGCCACTGATTGGCGCCACTGATTGGTAGCACTGATGGGCACTGTTGGGGCTGCACTGATCATAAGGACACTGATTATTAGTGCCATGATTGACAGTGCAGGCTACCTGCTCTCCCCTCTCCTCACGCTGTGACAGCGCAAGGAAAGGAATTCCAACAGCTGATCACACGGTAAAGAGCCACTGTGATTGCCTCTTTTTCCCCCGATCTGTGATCAGCTTTGTCCAAAGGACACAGGGAGCTGGGTGCATGTCACAGCAGGCGCACAGAGTGCGCAATCATGGGAGGATGTCATATGACGCCCTCCCAGAACTGGCCAATTGTTCTGTAGCTGTCATTTTTCTATAGCACGGTTGGTAAGTGGTTAAAGAGTAACTCCGCTTTCATTGAGAAAAAAAAAAAACATTCCCTTCTGGGTGAGCTGTGTACATTTTAGGGATTCTAACAAACCTCCTAACTTTTGTTATTCTGAAGAAATAGCTGTATGTTTGTCTGTGTCCATGTGCATCTGTATGGGAGTGGTTTTATAATTATCAATCAGCTGCTGCACCTGCAGGGCTCTAAGTGTAGGAGCTAAAAATAGGGGAGCTTGGATTACGACGAGATCCGGGCTCTTTACTCCCCTAAAGTATACGGTACGACTAGGAAGGGGGCACAGGGCAAAGCTGCCTCCACTCCTCTTCATATAACAGAAGCATATAAGTGGGGTTGACGCATGAGAAACGCGGGGCACCCATGTCCGACTAAGGATCACCACGCTAATATTCTGAAGTGGGGACACTGAAGAGGACTAAACTGAGGAGCCCTGGATAAAACATCGGGGGATCCCTTCTATAAGGGGATAAGCCCTACCAGGGAGTAGAAAGCACGCTCTGTAGCAAAACCATCTTTTATTGTATTGAGCTTCTTTCCTTTTTGTACTTTTCCCCTCTCTTCTTTTGGGGGGTAGACCGAAATAGGCTATCTAAACAGTAAGCACGGTTTGGATATCTTGATCCTGACAGTTTCTTTTGTCACATTCAGAATAAACTCTATATTACTATAACGGAAGGAAGACGCCCCAAGGCTGGGAATACAAACCTCTGTGGGTAGAGGGCAGGTCGGTCGATGTTACTTCTCCTTTAACTGCTCCCCCCCAAGTGCGGGAGTGACAGTAGCAAACTGGGGAAAAGGATCAGAGGGCCTCGCAAGACTAACATGAGCCAATCCACAAGAAAGGGGCTACCGAAGACCCTATATACAGCATCAAGTACCATAAAACACTACCTGAAGACTGGAATAAGCCCACACTCTAACAGCTCGGACCAGACACAAAACCCCACCATGGAAAGAAGGAGGGGGAAGGAGAAAAAGTCGGGGGATAAAGAGGACCCTCCTATAGGTGACTATCAACGGGGAGTGAAATGGACATTACTAGAGCTGAAGAACAAGCGGCAATCGCCCAACTGCCGACAAAAGTGGAGATGGCAGAGATGCTACTAAGAATGGAAAAAAACCATAAAAGGAGAGATAAAACTACTAAGAGAAGACATGGGATCACTACTCACTCGGGTGGATCTTGGAGGGAGAGAGTAGATAAGCACCAATGGGCCCCCTAGTGGGGGGTGGAGCGGGGAAGCTGGGGGGAGTGGGGCGGGGAGAGGTGCGGCGGAGGGGGATGGAGGAGGAGAGGGAAGAAGAGTTAAAAGGGGCCGGGGAGAAGAGGTTAGGATTGACCTCTCGAAAGTACCTCATGAGACATGCCCGCTTACCCCATACTCCCCACAGCAATGGGGAGTCTGGGTAAAGAGAGATCTAGGGGATCGAGCCCACCTCACCTGAGAAATTAGGAGTCTCGAAGTGGGCCATATTAGTTATGACCCATTCCGACTCAGGGACCCGAACAAGGGTCAGGGAGGGTGGGGGGAGGGGGAAGGGGGGTGAGGAGCATAAAGAAAGGGAGGGATGGGGTGGGAGGGGGGGAGGTACAAAAAGGGGGAGGGTTGGCGAGGGGGGATGGGAGGGAGGGAGGGAAGGGGCTGGAGGGTTGAGAGGTATAAGGAGAGGGGGGGATGGGGAGGGAGGGGGGGAAATCTCATCGCTATTTATCCAAAATTAACAGACCTTGAGAAGTGCCCAGCCGAATATGAGGACAGAAATTAAATTTATGACATACAATGTAAAAGGTCTCAACACTCTCAAAAAATGGCATAAAGTTTTGGAAGAACTAAAAAATTATGGGGCAGGGGTGGTCTTCTTACAGGAGACCCACCTCGTTCACGAGTCGAGTACAAGGCTATCGTCTAACTCATTCCCAGTTTGGTACTATGGAGACGCAATTACTAGTAGGGCTAGGGGAGGGGAGTGGCGATAGGCTTCTCTAAAAGTATCTCTTTTGGCTTAGAGGATCGATTAGTTGACCCACTGGGAAGGTATCTCTTCCTGAAAGGAACTATAGGGGGGGGGGAATTTACTTTAGCCAATATATATGCTCCAAATACCAACCCTATGAAATACCTACGCGAGATTCTTAATAAATTAAGAAAGGAAGGGTACGTAATATTAATGGGAGACTTAAACTTTGGCCTGGACCCGGGGCTGGACTCGTCGTCCGGTGCGGGGGGGATGGATAGGAAACAGCTAAAACTGACTAAACAAAAACTTTTTTTAAACCAGCTGGTTGATGCTTGGAGGATTCAACATCCTAAAATAAGAGATTATTCCTTCTTCTCCCCCGTGCACGGGATGTACTCCCGCCTCGACTACGCCTTGATAGATCATGGACTCCTGGATAGAATTATCAGCACGAAAATCGAGGTATTGTCACTGTCTGACCATGCCCCCGTCTCTATGATTCTTTGTGGGAATGCGCTAAATCTGATTTGTATCTTCGTGCAGACTTATGGGAAAATCAGTAAGGCCAATCACACAAGCAGGAAATTACATATGTTGGGGGCGTTCTGTACACAGATGGTGTACCTCCAGGTAGTCATAGTGCATTGCATTTTACAGAAAATGACAGTACTCCAAACTGAAAATAAAATAACATTTTAATAACATTCAATTACAATATGGCTTTTTTATTTTCTTAATTTGACAATTTTTTTTTTTACCACAAAAGTGGACTCACCCTGTAAATTTAAAGAGGAACTGCAGTCTGCTCACATAATTTGTAATAAAACATCTTTGCCATTCTGAATCTTCCCTCCAAACACTTTGCATTTTATTTTATATATACTGTGATTCTGTACTTGTGAAATATTCTGCAGAAATCTCCCTCCACTAAGTCTGGCTGCAACCATTTTAACTGTGGGCAGCTGAAGCTGCTGCCTGTTCACTTCCTGGATTTACAAACACAGAGGCACTCCTCCAGCTCTGCAGCTCTCATATGACTCATCCCCCTCCCTTCCTGGCAAACTCTCACAAGAGTGAGAGAGCTGTCACAAGCCTAGGTCTTTTTTATCATTCAAGAAACAGGAAGTGGGCTGTAAAAGTTATTTACTGGCAAAGTTAAAACAATAAGGGGAGAGGATTTAATAGATGGAAAGATGAAAAAATGCTTAATCTCCTATAAAAATAAAATAAGCCCTTGACCTTGAATGACTCAAAATAGTCTGATTAGCCTGTCCTGCTGTGAGTCTCCATGGCCCCCTGTCACAAACTTCTGCAAGCAAGCATGGTCCATCTTCCTTATATATGGCAAATTTGACATGGCTGTCATTGAAAGGCTCTTCCCCCACAGCCATGAATCCGAGCCGGACCTGAACACCCAGAGGTGACACGCTAAGTATGCGCCCCTCACTCTCCACAAAGGAAGAGGATACAAAGGCCCGCCCCCACCAAGGACTTAAAGTTACTTCTTTATCTGCATAACTCACAGCCCACATGTCTGACCGATACCAACCAATTGACATGAAATTAAACAAAACAAAAACAAATGTGAAAAAAAAAAAAACAATGAATAAATTATAATGTAAATTGATAAATGATAAAAAAAGACAAATATAAAAATGAAAATAAAAATCAAGAAAATAAAGAAAAATAATAAATAAAGAAATAGAAAATAAAAATAATAAAAATAAAGAAAAAAGAATAATAACAAAAAAAAATATTTTGTACATACATGCACATAAAACAATTTATTCAGATGGGAAAGGGGATAACCACTGTCCACATACCCACAGCTGAGGGATTAAAAAAAAAAAAAAATAGCCCCAATGTAGCCCCACCCAACGAAGTAAAATCTGGACCCACCAATACGTTTACCCTATACGTTTACTCATACCTCTACAGCTTTTTTTCTGTCATATGGATCTGAATTGCCCTGTATAGCAACCTGATCCTGGCTGGTCACTTTCAAGTAACTATATTCTTTCCCTAAACTCTATCATCCATGTCTTTATGGACCTTGCTTTGTGCACTGGTGCGCAGTCATGTTGGAACAGGAAGGGGCCATCCCCAAACTGTTCCCACAAAGTTGGGATCATGAAATTGTCCAAATCGTCTTGGTATGCTGATGCCTTAAGAGTTCCCCTCACTGGAACTAAGGGCCAAGCCCAACTCCTGAAAAACAACCCCGCACCATAATCCCCCCTCCACCAAATGATTTGGACCAGTGCACAAAGCAAGGTCCATAAAGACAAGGATAAGCGAGTTTGGGGTGAAGGAACTTGACTGGCCTGCACAGAGTCCTGACATCAACCCTATAGACCACCTTTGGGATAATTTAGAGCAGAGACTATGAGCCAGGCCTTCTCGTCCTCATCAGTGCCTGACCTCACAAATGCGCTTCAAGAAGAATGGTCAAACATTCCCATAGACACTCTCCTAAACCTTGTGGGCAGCCTTCCCAGTAGAGTTGAACCTGTTATAGTTGCAAAGGGTGGATCAACTCAATATTGAACTCTACGGACTAAGACTGGGATGCCATTAAAGTTTATGTGCGTGTAAAGGCAGGTAACCCGATACTTTTGGCAATATAGTGTGTATATATATATATATATATATATATATTTTTTTTTTTTTTTTTTCCACACAGGTTGCTGCATTGCCAAAGTCTCTTGTTCAATATAGTCTTTATTTTGGGGTACATAATTTGGTAGAAAATGCAAAAATGCACAACAGTTTTGAGCTCTTCTGCTCTTTCTCAGGTTAAAACGTATTCAACAATACCAACTATACTCTTTAAATAACCCTGTGAACAGAAGCCATATGATCAAGGCAAACCTGTTACCTCCCACTATTAAAAAATATATATTTAGATTGATGGTATACATCGAGGAAAACTTGCACTATGCAATACCATGACATTACTATGAAAGTGTTTACATTGGTTAAAAACACTTATTTTCCCAGGCTTATCCAGGAATTTTTGATCCCAATTCAGTAATTTCACTGTAATCAGTACTTAAGAGAAAGGCTGGTCTAATCAAACTTTTCTGGCATGGGGTTTTCATTTTTTTTTTGGGAGGGGGGGGGACAGGACAACTTATTGTGCTTACACTTTAATGTGCTTTTGGGGTACAGATGAAACTATATAATACAAATCTGGTTTTGTTAATAGAACTTCTATACTGTATATTTTTTTCATCTCTTTGGTCAGTTTCATTAGTATTGGCATTGGAAAGATGATACTTTATAATTCCTCAGATACACTTCCCTTTTAGGAGGTTAAAAATTCATCCATTTATAGCACAGGTCCAATACATGTTTACCCAGTAGTCATCTCTATGTTCTATGGCTTTAAAAAGTTTATCAGTCTGAAAGCAACCATTAGGTATGTGCATATTAATGGAGCAGCGCTAAATAAAAAAAAAACAAAAAAACACCAATAATCATAATACAAGAAATATGTACAAGACATAAAAAGTGAAAAAATTAAGATAAAAATTATGAAAATTAATCAAATAAAGAGTCCATTGCATAAAAATGTGAATATCAATAGCAATAATGTGCATTCCTTCTTCAATAAGATGGTGAGTGCTTGACAAACAGATCCCAGTGTCGGCGATCATGCATTTGTCCTGAATACCAAAAAACGAGAGCAAACTCTGCCACTATGTGGAATGGTGGCAGACCTCAATTCCAAAGGTAATGCACATCAAAATGCTGAAGCAATCTCCATAAGGTATCATCCGTCATTGGTCATTGCACATGCAACAAGGAAAACAACTCCTAATGGTGTAGTATATAGCAATCATTTATTAAAACAAAAGGGGGACTTACACAAATCGTAGATATGCGAGTAGCCACACAATCATGGAAAAGGAGAACTTCCGGTTTCAGCCGTAACCGCAAGTGATGTCACCCGGCTTCTCCCGACGCAATAAAGTCCCTATCATGTGACTTTATCAAGGGGGGTGACGAATGCCGGAATATATACACAAGCGGTAGCCATAGGAACCGCAAACCATTAGACATACCTAATAGAATTGTTAATTGGTAACATGTAACAATATCTGGCAATAGCTAAACATATTGAAGAAATAAGAATAACCATGTGAAGTATGTATAAGCCACGGATGGATAATATAAAATATAATGACACATAAGAAAAGTATGGCAATCCAGTTAGGGACACTATAAAAGAGTAAATATTCAAATAGTTGAAAACCAAATGTACCTAAAATAACAATGAGAAAGGATAATTGAAATAGAAATAAAAATAAAAATTAAATAAAAAATGTAATAAAAATAAATGATAAAAATGAAAATAAACATAAATAAAGATAAGTATTAAAATAAAAATAAGTGGCCTGCTGCGGACTTAGATGGAGGCATAAGTCCTGAGCTCTGCTCCACCGCTTGGATCCTCCGCAACATACAGCGATCCAGAGACCCACGATAGAGCTCAATCACGGGGGGGAGGACAGGGGAACACTCGGGCATGACAAAGGACCGGTTTAAACCGTCCGCACTACGCCACCTCACTGACTATTACAGCACCGAGACCATGCAGTCGGGCAAAGATGGTGCCAGGTCCAGAGAGAGAAGCCTGCACATTGCCGCTCAGGCAGGCTTCACTACAAGCAATACCCATTCCAATGGGAACACGGCCGCTATTCTTCCTAGAGAGAACATGGACACTGTACCTCCACCAGAGCCTCTCTCCAGCTTGCAGACTGCAGACAGAGGTAAGAGACTGGCCTCCTCCCCTGCTCCCTCACCATGTAAAGAGCCCCTAGCTAAAAAACAATTCTTCTAAATTCAACCCTGCTTACCAATCCCTTATTTAAGGGGCAGGTTCGGTCCGAGATCAAGAACTATTTTCTGCACAATTCGCAATCAATTGAAGACTATTCCATAATTTGGAATGCGCATAAGGCTTCTCTACGCGGTCTGTTTATAAAAATAGGCGCTCAGACAAAAAATAAAAAAAATCGCATTCACGCACCACGGAGGCCCTACTAAAAAAGATATGCAACCTTGAACAATCTAACAAGCAATCCCAGAGCCCCACGATCACTATAGAGTTAAAAAACCTAAGACACCAACTTAGTGAGCATTTACATAAGAAATTTGATTATTACATTAAACGACTCAAACTCTGATTCTACACTTCCGCTAATAAATCAGGAGCCTTCTTAGCTAGGCAATCAAAACATCAGTCCTCCAAAAAGAAGATCCAATTTCTCACAAACTCCCTGGGCAAACGTCTTCAAAATCCTTTAGACATAGCAAACGAATTTAGCTCCTTTTACGCTAACCTATACAACCTAAAAGACTCTGACCCTTCATTCACACCCAGCAGAGAGAATATTAAAGCCTTCCTCAATAAAATACACCTACCAAACATAAATCCTGATCAGTTGGAATCCCTGTCAAACCCCTTCACCGTAGAGGAAATAACTAAAGTCATAAAACAGCTCCCATTGCATAAAGCTCCAGGCCCAGACGGATTCCCCAATGAGCACTTTTCTGATCTCCTCACCCTGCATCTCTGTAACGCTTTTAACCATTTTGCTAACTCAGGCAATATCCCCAAAGAATCATTAGAAGCCCTCGTGGTCACTTTACCCAAACCTGGCAAACCTCCTGACAATCCTGCCAATTATCGACCAATTTCACTCTTAAATTCAGATACCAAGATTTATGCAAAAATCTTGGCACAACGTCTATCCTCGTTAATTCCCCAATTAATCCACCAAGACCAAGTGGGCTTTGTACCAGGGTGACAAGCATCGAACGGCACCCGGTGGCCCATCAACCTCGTGCAGTGGGTGGAGCATAGTCGAACGCCTTCTCTGCTTCTTTCCTTGGATGCGGAAAAGGCGTTCGACAGGGTCCACTGGATATATATGGAGGAAGTGCTTCGTAAATTTGGCTTTGCTGATTCATTTTTAACTGCCCTATTGGGCCTGTACTCCTCCCCCACTGCACGAGTCTGGGCATCGGGAATAGTTTCAGACCCGTTTGTAATCACTAACGGTACCAGACAAGGGTGCCCACTCTCCCCCCCTGATCTTTGCCATAATTTTGGAACAGTTGGCACAATCCATCCGCTCGGCGACATCAGTAACGGGAATCAGAATAGGGGATACAGAACACAAAATCGGACTATACGCCGATGATGTCATTATCACTTTGACCAATCCCAAATCCTCCCTCCTGACCGTCCAAAACATACTTGATAAATTTAGTTTGATCTCCCTATATAAAATCAGTCATAGCAAATCCACCATGCTAAACCTGGGCATTGACCCACAAACCAAGCGATAAATAACAGAGACAACCCCTTTCACATGGTCCACCAACTCCTCTCTTCCCTATCTTGGAATCCGCTTAACCTACCCAAGCCAAAACCTAACCAAAGCAAATTACGATGACCTTGTGGAGAAGCTTTTGCACTTATCCAAGGAACTGATCAGTTTCTCCATATCTTGGGCTGGTAGAACTGCTCAGTCAAAAATGTTCTTACTTCCGCTCATACTTAATGTATTCCGCACTATTCCCCTACCCTTTCTTACAGCCCAAATAAGAAAACTACAAGGTATAATCGATACATTTATATGGCAACACAAAAAACCTAGATTGAAAAGATCTATTCTCCTAACCCCTGTTCAACACGGGGGTATGGGAGCTCCCGATATTCAAGCATATTACAGAGCAGTACTCCTGGACCAAATGAGAGAGCGGCGTTTACCTAACTCCTAAAAATCCTGCAAACAGATTGAATCTATAGCCCTCAAGACTGACATGAATAATTTACTTGCAGCCATTGTACTCAAATATAAACCAAATTATCAGTTTCTAGGCTCAACAATGACAGCAATACGAACATGGACAGCCATTACTCAAATCAATGAAGGAATACCTCTCTCAGTCCTATCTAAGTTCCCCTTGAAGGCTATAGAACTTTTGTCACCGGATCTTAACACCGAACAGTGGATATGCAAATAATAACTAATATGGGACTATTATACTCCTCCTAGGGCCTACACCCATTCTCATACCTACAGGAGACATATGGAATAGTCAAACAATCCTTTTTCCTATATCTCAGGATTCGATCAACCCTATCTAAAATACAATGGACACAGGAAGATTCTCTCCCAAATGCTCTTTTGAAATTCTATGACACTCCTAAACCGACACTCCAAGGTACCTCATTCACATACAGGCTGCTCACCACACCTTCAGATGAATTATCTTCCCCCTCAACCAACTATTGGTCCTCTCTCACAGACAACCCACCACTGAGTAAACTGTGGCACCAAGCCATTACCCTTCCCCATTGCTTATCCCACTGCATCTCCCATTGGGAATCCACACAAAAGCTATATCACAATTGGTATCTTACCCCAGCCAGGCAATACCCTACAACATTGGCGAAGTGCTGGAGAGGTTGCGAGGAAAAAGGAACTTTACGCCATATCTGGTGGGACTGCCCCAACATCCAAAAGTTCTGGCATGAGGTATCTACCTTTATATCCTCCACGTGTCCTGCATCTTCCCCCTTGACTTCCCTGGATCTCCTGCTGGGGTTATCGATCCCCACATGGCATAAACAAACCAAAACATTGGCAACTCATATACTGATAACTGCCTGTCTAGCACTAGTGAGAAGGTGGAAGTCTGTAAACTCACCCACGTTAACGGATATTATCCGCATACTCAATGAACACTGCATTTGCTAAATCTGAATTAACTACCAAAGCTTTTTCAAAAATTGGGCTTCATGGTTTGCTGACCAGAGAAGTGAGCCCTTTAACTGATTTGAGCCTAAAAAAACAGCCCCCCCCCTCCATTTTCCCAGTTCTCCACATTTCCAGTCAAGTCTACTCAAAAAAACTACAAGATCCAGTACCAGTCATTAATACCCCCAACTGAAACCCTTAAGTTCAGCCAGACTAACGCATAATGGTAAGATGAATCATTATCTTTACACAGTTCATGGACATTTATGTTGACACTTAATGGTATGCTAAATACTAATATTAATTATGGTTATGTTTATGTTTATAATTAGTTTTTTCCTTTTCTTTTTTTTTCTATACACTCCAGCCTGGTGCCCACTTCCCACTCACAGTTAGAGCCCATAGGGGTGGGTGGAGATTGGACACTAAGATATTTTTTCACTACTATGTATTGCACTACCTTGTAACTCAATAAACATTAAGTTTAAAAACAAAATAAAAAAAATTAAAATAAACATAAAAATAAATATAAAAATAAAAATGAAAATGAAAATAAAATTAGAATAAAAAAAATTTTAATAATTATAAAATATATATTTTTTTTCATGGAACCTCAAACATAATAAACATATACTGGAATAAGGACTAAATTTCTCCTTTTATTAAATATATAAGTATAAAAGGATGGTATGGAATAATGAACCCTATCAGAATAAATTATAATAAACTGTGTATAGAAGCATTTTAAAGTGATGTTGCCACCAAAAAAAAAAATTTGCTTAAAAATCATAAAAAAAAAAAAAAATACTTTTGAAAAAAATTATTTTTTACTCACCTCTAAATGCCTGTTGCTAGGGGGTCCCTCGTAGTCTGCCACCTTCAGTGCCCGGGCACTGACATCACTTCCCCTCGGCGCCGCACAGTCATCTGGGACCTGTCACGTGTCCCAGATGACTGAGCGTCGTATCACGGCGCACGGCGCCGCTCGCGCATGCGCAGTGGTTGCCTGGCTGTCCAGCCGGGTGCCCACATTAAGGATGCCGGCGCCGGGAGTGGAGCTGGGAACGAGGGGGGCTTCATTCCCCCGCATCTCTGGACCCTGGGACAGGTAAGTGTCTGATTATTAAAAGTTAGCAGCTGCAGTATTTGTAGCTGCTGACTTTAAAAAAAAAAAAAAAGTGGGCACTCCTCTTTAACATCAGAATACATGGGCATTTGGGACAGGTATAAAGAAATATACTAAATTATGTAGAAAAATGTAAATATGAAAATAAAGTGAAAACAAGGAAGTGGTCTTCCAAAAATAATAAAGTGAGAAAAAATTTAATTAATTAAATGTTATTAATAATAAGAAATAAAGCAATTTAAATCAAATTCTATGTTATGGCCTAAAGGAGTGAAAGTCTGCATCTCATAAATCCAACGAGATTCAGATTTACTTAAATAAATAACTTTGTTAATCCCTCTCCAATGGGGTTTTTGCTTCTCTATACCCCAAAAACATAAAAAAGGAGGGATCTTTTCCATGGCATTCAGCATATGTTTAGAGACACTATGCTTTGGATATGCCTTATTTATGTTTTGAATGTGCTCTCTCAACCGCTTCCATAGTGGTCTTTTTGTTCTTCCTATGTAATGAAGATGACACAGACAATCCAAAGCATAGACTACTCCCTCTGTTTTGCACGATATAAACTCTCTGATGTTGTATTTCTTGCCTGTAGAGGTAGCAGTGAATTCATCTTTTTTCTTCTTATTTGATTTTACCATTAGGTGTGCCATGCTAATCAACATATCTGAGCCCACATTTCACAGTGTTTTCCATTCCACAGTGTTTTCCATTCCACCACTGCTCGCTTTTTCTGTTGTCAATGCTACCAAAGCAGGTGTGAAATGCATGATGTTAAGATACAATAGCGTTTTTTCCATGGATTAGGAAGTTAATGATGAGGACCATCTTGGCTCCGTCTATTTCATGCATCTTGGCTTCCCATCATATTTTTCCCTGACATCAAATAGGCATGTAACGGATGGCATCACGTATGCTACACACTTTCTTATCTCTTCATAGAAACATGTGGCACAATTTCTTAATAAGTTGTCACTGTTGGAGATAGAAAAACTCCAAGAAGCTTGGCCCTACTTTGCTGCAATAGTGAATTAGGTAGTAAGTAGTAAAAGTAGTTGAGCCTGTACACAATGGGATTATGGAACTAGGCAAGAAGGTCGGAGACCAACCTGTGGAAAGAAAGGCAGTACTGTCTTTGTGAGATTCATTTTATAGGTTTTGAAATAGAGGGGAAATATTCCTGGCCAGGGCCAAAATGAACCACAGGTCTGAAATGCTAGTTGTTTTCAGGGCCACCAAATTCAAGCACAGGGTAATAATGTTTCGG
Source organism: Lithobates sylvaticus (assembly GCA_028564925.1). NCBI lineage: Eukaryota > Metazoa > Chordata > Amphibia > Anura > Ranidae > Lithobates > Lithobates sylvaticus. Next base: position 338,694,512 of record CM053029.1, on the reverse strand, counting down.
TCATTTTAGATGATTAAACTGTCCACTTGGAGATTGCAAAACATATTGATTTTGTTATGGAAACATACAAAAAGGTTTCCATCAATGTTTCATTTCCCCCAAGACTCATTAGAAGTTAGACCATCTATATTTCAATCTGCTTAATACATTTTGAAAGTAACAGCTAAGTACAATAGATATAACAAGATTGTGCACACCATATTATACCTATAAAAATTTTGTTTTAACAAAACTTTTTGGTGTATGCTGATTTTGCCTAATTTAGTACTCTGAGAGATGAAATCAGAGGATTGTGAAACATACTGAATATTGTAATATACTGTATATGGTCACTATGTAGATAATGAGAGACAAGTAAAATAATGAGCAGTAAATAGTAAAGATTTATGACAGATCATTGAACAAAAAGAATAAAAGTATCAAGGGAAGTTAAAACCTTCATACCCAAGACCTCACGCTTTTGTTGATGAGTAAGGCTAGGTTCATACTATTGTGAATTGGATGCAGGTTTCCTGCATCCAATTCGCATGACAGGAGACTGTGATCGGCTCTTAATAGAGCTGGTTCACACATCTCTGGGGCGGCTGCGGAGAGCATTGCACAGGGGTCTTGTGTGTCTTTGGATCTGTTTCAGGTCCGAATTCAGGCAAATATTTGAGTCTGATTCATCCCTGAATTGGAGAACAGGGACGCACCGGAACCCTGCTGTGAGCCGCTCTGCACAACAGTGTGAACCCAGCCTTAAGAGTAAAGCAAAGGAAAGATTTATGATACATCAGTAAATAAAAAAGTGGAAGAGTATCTAGGGCAGTTGAAAATGCCATTTTGCAATATTTGAAACTATTGTCTCTCACTCTAATGCACTCCATTCTCTTTCAAGGTAAAGCTTGCTTTATCTCACCCAACTATTTGTGGCTATTATCTCTAAAATAATAACCTTTATTCGTTTATCGGGGTGTTGCAGCTGTATTTAAGCCAAGCTAAATATAAAAGTTAAAAAAATCAATTACATAACCAGACTATGTGATTCCAAAATATGGTGTTGCTGAAACAATCCATGAAAACCAAAGTGTTCTGTAACATCACAAATAACTTAAAGTGGAGTTGCACCAAAAAAAAAAAATCACAAATGTTCCTAAAAAAAAAAAAAAAAAAAAAATGTGGAAATTTATTTTTTAACTCACCCCGAAATGGCTGTTGCTAGGGGGTCCCTCGTAGTCTGCCTCCTTCAGTGCATGGGCTGGTGACATCACTTCAACTCAGCGCAGGAAGAGCTCAGCTCTGACCCCTCCCTCTTGTCAATCATCTGGGACACGTGACAGGTCCCAGATTATTGCGCGGCCACTCAGGGCTCGCAGCACCGCTTGTGCATGTGCAGTGGGTGCCCGGCTGTGAAGCCATAGCCGGGCGCCCACAGTTTCAATGCTGGCGCCGCCGATCAGAGGGGGAGATGAGCGGGGCTTCGATCCCCCGCATCGCTGGACCCTGGGACAGGTAAGTGTCCGATTATTAAAAGTCAGCAGCTGCAGTATTTATAGGTGCTAACTTAAATTTTTTTTTTTTTTTAAATGGCAACACTGCTTTAACCACTTGCCGACCGCCCCCTGTATATATACGTCGGCAGAATGGCACGTACAGGCAGAATCACGTACCTGTACGTGCCATTCTTCCGGCGGGTGGGGGGTCCGATCGGACCCCCCCCGGCCGGCGGGGACGGTCGGGATCGCTTCAGGAGCGATCCGGGATGAGGGGACGGCCAGTGGTTTCTGGCCACCCCCTCGCGATCGCTCCTGGCGAATCAGATGCTTCCTCTGTCTGTGTCAATCAAAACACAGGCAGAGGAAGTGATGTCACGCTCGGTGCGCCGGTCTATGTGACCGGAACGCCGAGCTGTGAACGTCTAAAGGTTAGTGCACCAACAGTACACTGACACCAGTACACATAGGCACACAAAACACCCCCCTGTCACCCCCAGATCACCCCCCAGATCACCCCCTCCCCCCCCCAGTCACAGTGTCACTAATTGCAGTGATCATTTTTTTTACTGATCACTGCATTTAGTGTCAGTGTGACTGTAATAACTGTCAGTGCAGTTAGTTTTAGGTCCAAGGTAGCCCCCTACCCCCCCCTAATAAAGGTTTAACCCCTTGATTGCCCCCCAGGTAACCCTTTCACCCCCTTTTGCCAGTGTCACTAAGCGATCGTTTTTCTGATCGCTGTATTAGTGTCACTGCTGTCGCTAGGTAACCATTTTTTTTTTTTAGGTAACCGCCATGTTTATATAGGTTCATAAATAGGTTTATAGGTCAGGTACCCCCTTATTACAACCTAAATAAAGGTTTTAACCCCTTGATTGCCCCTAGAGTTAACCCTTTCACCAGTGATCACTGTATAACTGTCACTGGTGACGCTGGTTAGCCAGTTAGTTATTTCGTTATTTAGGTTCCCCGTCAGGTTTTTATATAGCGTCAGGTACCCCCATATATTACCTAATAAAGGTTTTAACCCCCTGATTGCCCCTAGTTAACCCTTTCACCCCCTTTTGCCAGTGTCACTAAGCGATCGTTTTTCTGATCGCTGCATTAGTGTCGCTAGGTAACCATTTTTTTTTTTTAGGTAACCGCCATGTTTATATAGGTTCATAAATAGGTTTATAGGTCAGGTACCCCCATATTACAACCTAAATAAAGGTTTTAACCCCTGATTGCCCCTAGAGTTAACCCTTTCACCAGTGATCACTGTATAACTGTCACTGGTGACGCTGGTTAGCCAGTTAGTTATTTCGTTATTTAGGTTCCCCGTCAGGTTTTTATATAGCGTCAGGTACCCCCATATATTACCTAATAAAGGTTTTAACCCCCTGATTGCCCCTAGTTAACCCTTTCACCCCCTTTTGCCAGTGTCACTAAGCGATCGTTTTTCTGATCGCTGCATTAGTGTCGCTAGGTAACCAGTTTTTTTTTGTATTACTGTTACGGGTGACGCTGGTTAGTTAGCTTTATTTTTTATACTGTCAGGGCACCCGCCATTTATTACCCAATAACGGTTTAACCCCCTGATCGCCCGGCGGGTGATATCAATTAGGTTTTAGGGTCAAATAAGGTCTGCGTCGCCCCAGGTTAGTGCCAGTACCGCAAACACCCACGCGCAAAGCATACACCTCCCTTAGTGGTACAGTATCTGAACAGATCAATATCTGATCTGATCAGATCTATACTAGCGTCCCAGCAGTTTAGGGTTCCAAAAAAAACCGCATTGTTAGCGGGATCAGCCCAGATACCTGCTAGCACCTGCGTTTTCCCCCTCCGCCCAGCCCAGCCCACCCAAGTGCAGTATCGATCGATCACTGTCACTTACAAAACACTAAGCACACATAACTGCAGCGTTCGCAGAGTCAGGCCTGATCCCTGCGATCGCTAACATTTTTTTTGTGGTAGCGTTTTGATTCAGTCGCTTCAGTCAGGAGCTTTTTTACCTGTGAATCTCAAAAAAATAAAAAAAAAAAAATAGTTGTCGTTTTATTGTTCTCTCTCTCACTCTATTCTCTCTCTATTGTTGCTCTTTTTTTACTCCATTCTATTCTGCAATGTTTTATTATGTTTTATCATGTTTTATCATGCTTGCTTTTCAGGTATGTAATTTTGTTTACTGTGTTTTAGTGTTAAGCATTTTTTTGTTTTCAGGTGCGCCATTCAGTTGCAACGCGGATTTATTTATCTTGACAGCAACAGCGTTTGCTCCCACGATACATAAAGCCGCGACTCCAACGCTGTAGGAGGTGATTTCACCACCACAGTTAAAAAAAAGAGCATATATGCCGAAGCATGGGGGCAGCAGGGGGGGGGAGGAGCGATTGGCTCCTAATGCCACGTACATACGGTCGAAATTCCGACCGTGTGTACACGGCATAACTTTTGCGGGAGGATGCCCCCATGCATCGGCATATATAAATGGTGCATGTATGCCCATCATTAGAAGTGGGTGGATGAAGGGAGGTATTCTAATGGTGGGCATACCCACCAATCAATCTCTTTTTTTCGTTCAGCCAAGAGGCTGCATGAAAAAAAAAAAGATTACAATATATGTCCAGTATGTTGCTGGACTTTGAATGGTTATACCAGAATGATGCCTGCAGGTTTAGGTATCATCTTGGTATCATTCTTTTCAGCCAGTGATCGGCTTTCATGTAAAAGCAATTCTAGCGGGTAATTAGCCTCTAGACTGCTTTTACAAGCAGTGGGAGGGAATGTCCCCCCTCCCGGATATAAACCGCGCCATTGGGAAATTGGGAAAGCATTTTATCACACCAATCTTGGTGTGGTCAGATGCTTTGAGGGCAGAGGAAAGATCTAGGGTCTAATAGACCCCAATTTTTTCAAAAAAAGAGTACCTGTCACTGCCTATTGCTATCATAGGGGATATTTACATTCCCTGAGATAACAATAAAAATCATAACAAAGAAAAAAAATGGAAGGAACAGTTTAAAAATAAAATAAAAAAGCTAAATAAATAAAAAAAAAACCAAAAAAAAAAAAAAAAAAGCACCCCTGCCCCCCCTTCTCTTGCGCAAAGGCGTACACAAGCGTTGGTCTGGCGTCATATGTAAACAGCAATTGCACCATGCATGTGAGGTATCACCGCGAAGGTCAGATCGAGGGCAGTAATTTTAGCAGTAGACCTCCGTGAATCTAATGTGGTATCATGTAAAGGCTTTTAAAGGCTTTTAAAAATGTATGTAGTTTGTCGCCACTGCGTGTTTGTGCGCAATTTTAAAGCATGTCGTGTTTGGTATCCATGTACTCGGCCTAAGATCATATTTTTTATTTCATCAAAAATTTGAGCAATATAGTGTGTTTTAGTGCATTAAAATAAAAAAAAGTGTATTTTTTCCACAAAAAATGCGTTTGAAAAATCGCTGCGCAAATACTGTGTGGAAAAAAAAAATGCAACACCCACCATTTTAATCTGTAGGGCCTTTGCTTTAACATTATATATAGTGTTTGGGGGTTCAACGTAATTTTCTTGCAAAAAAAAAATATGTTTTTATGTAAACAAAAAGTGTTAGAAAGGGCTTTGTCTACAAGTGGTTAGAAGAGTGGGTGACGTGTGACATAGGCTTCTAAATGTTGTGCATAAAATGCCAGGACAGTTCAAACCCCCCCCCAAATGACCCCATTTTGGAAAGTAGACACCCCAAGCTATTTGATGAGAGCAATGTTGAGCCCATTAAATATTTTTTTTTTTTTTGTCCCAAGAGATTGAATAATGAAAAAAAAAAAATATATATATTTTTTTTTTACAAAAAGTTGTCACTAAATGATATATTGCTCAAACATGTCATGGGCATATGTGGAAATACACCCCAAAATACATTCTGTTGCTTCTCCTGAGTACGGGGATACCACATGTGTGGGACTTTTTGGGAGCCTAGCTGCGTACGGAACCCCAAAAACCAATCACCGCCTTCAGGCTTTCTAAGGGTGTAATTTTTTTATTTCACTTCTCACTGCCAATCACAGTTTCGGAGGCCATGGAATGCCCAGATGGCATAAAACCCCCCAAAATGACCCCATTTTGGAAAGTAGACACCCCAAGCTATTTGCTGAGAGGTATGGTGAGTATTTTGCAGATCTCGCTTTTTGTCACAAAGTTTTGAAAATTGAAAAAAAAGAAAAAAAAAATTTTTTTTCTTTACTTTCTTCATTTTCAAAAACAAATGAGAGCTGTAAAATACTCACCATGCCTCTCAACAAATAGCTTGGGGTGTCTACTTTCCAAAATGGGGTCATTTGGGGGGGTTTTGTGCTATTTTGGCATTTTATGGCCTTCGAAACGGTGATAGGTAGTGAGGAGTGAAATCAAAAATTTGCACCCTTAGAAATCCTGAAGGCGGTGCTTGGGTTTCGGGGCCCCGTATGCGGCTAGGCTCCCAAAAAGTCCCACACATGTGGTATCCCCATACTCAGGAGAAGCAGCAAAATGTATTTTGGGGTGCAATTCCACATATAACTATGGCATGTGTGAGCAATATATCATTTAGTGACAACTTTTTGAAAAAAAAAAAAAAATCTTTTTTATTTTTGTCTTTATTCAATCACTTGGGACTAAAAAAAAAAATATTCAATGGGCTCAACATGCCTCTCAGCAAATAGCTTGGGGTGTCTACTTTCCAAAATGGGGTCATTTGGGGGGGTTTTGTACTTCTCTGCCATTTTAGCACCTCAAGAAATGAAATAGGCAGTCATAAATTAAAAGCGGTGTAAATTCCAGAAAATGTACTCTAGTTTGTAGACGCTATAACTTTTGCGCAAACCAATAAATATACGCTTATTGGCATTTTTTTTACTAAAGACATGTGGCTGAATACATTTTGGCCCAAATGTTTGACTAAAATTGAGTTTATTAGATTTTTTTTATAACAAAAAGTAGAAAATCTCTTTTTTTTTCAAAATTTTCGCTCTTTTTCCGTTTATATCGCAAAAAATAAAAATCACAGAGGCAATCAAATACCATCAAAAGAAAGCTCTATTTGTGGGAAGAAAAGGACGCAAATTTCGTTTGGTTACAAAATTGCATGACCGCGCAATTACCAGTTAAAGTAGTGCAGTGCGAAATTGAAAAAAGACCTCTGGTCCTTTGGCTGCCAAATGGTCCGGGGCTGAAGTGGTTAAAGGCATCTTTAAAGGCATGTCACTTTCAAATTTTCAATAAAAGAACCCTCTCCTCGCTGTATGGTATTTATTTTTTTAGTTTTTTGCTTAACCACCTTCCATCCAGTGACTTACCCATACGTCACTAGACATTCAGTGGTTATACCGGAAAGATGCTTGCAGCTGCAGGCATCACCCCGGTATAGTTTTTTCAAGCCAGCCAGCCATTTTTTAGACTAACCAGCCACTCAATTTCTATTCCAAGCAGTGAGAGGAGAACGTCCCCCCCTCCCTCCACCTCCTGTCTCTCTCTGGCTCTCCCATCCCACCGGCCAGACAGCCAAGCAAAGACAGGATCGGCTTTGATCGGTTGTTCGTAATAGTAACCCAGAAGCAATGACATGACATCACTGCTTTAAAAAAGATATAATGTTTGGGGGTTCTAAGTAATTTTCGAGCAAGAAAATATGGATTGTTACACGTGAGTGCCAGAATAGGCCCAGACGGAAAGTAGTTAAAAATTGCCAGAAATTAGCATCAAAATTCCCTCTGTAGACTTCAGTTAGGTTCAATGCAAACCTCAGGTTTTGCTGACTTCAAACAGGTCTTCAATCATAGGCAGATTTGCTCATCCCTTGGAGCCACCACATCTAAAGACTAGTGAACTGAAATATATTACATTTTGTTTTTGGGTTTAGATACACATTTCATTCTGACCATCCTTGCCATCGATGTCCTCATGAACTGGTGGACATAAGTGGCAAGATGTTTTGTACAATAAAAATGCTTATATGTAAAACAAAATACCCGCTATGCCTACACATACAAATATAGACATTTCCATCCATGCGAGTCCTCAAATGGATTTAATCAGTAAAAAAAAACACACATAATCAGCTTTTTTTGCGTGCCCTGCATTCCTGAGAACCTTATGCTGAGTTGCTGCCAAAGACAAAAGAGGAGACACAAAGAAACATCTTTTATACCATGGTTATTAGGGTAATGTGTTTTTAAATGCAAGTTAATCATCATCTAAAATTTCATAAACCTAAAGTGGACAAATACATTTTCCTGAAATTCTGTTTATTGCTGTAAAACAAAAACATACTCAAATACAAGCTTGCTTTTATTAAAATTGTACACTTTAATTACCTTTATTTGACAATTTTCTGATAGAAGGTTTCAAAAGCTTTAAATGAGTCATTCATTTCAAAGAAGATAACTATGGGATTGTAACATTTTCTTTTATGGATAATTTTTTTATTTAACACACATTTAACAAAAGCTGATCTGAACAGCTAGTATTATCTGTATTAGTAGTAGAATGAAGTTTCAATGCAGCTTTCTGCACAAGTGTTGGAGACACTTGAGTTTCTATTAAAAAAATAAAACCACCACTCTTTTGCAACTTACTTGATCCTGACAGCATGAAATTAAAAATGTATTGTAGTTTCTGATTTATCGTAGTCTGCCTTATAACACAAAAAAAATGAATTTTTTACTTTTCAGACCTAGCCTGACATTCATTTTAATACAGTTATATTGTACATATGGGATAATCATACCCATAAACTGGCCACATGACTATGCCACAGGTACCTTTCCCATGTTTTATTAATAGGTGATGTCTGCTGGATTTGCCAGGGGGCCACAAATCTCTTCCAGCCTTTCCTGTGCCTCTCTTGTCCCACAGCAAGTCTTATGACATTAGCGAAATGTCTTGTCCATAACCTACAATACCTAACTGTACAGCATGCTAGACTGATCTTTAAGCTGAAAACAACTCTCTTCATCTGAACAAATTGCTTATTAATTCTACTGACTAGTATACTTGTTGTCTTCTCTGAGCCCTGTTAGGGTCCATGCACACTGGCTTCAAAAACGCTGCTTCTACACGAGTTTTGGGTTTTGCCAGTAGAAGCAGCTCAATTTTATTTTATGTGAAGGTGAAGCTGATGGGTTCCCACTCATGTGGTCTAGGGTTCATAGGCCCTGAATAGTTGTGTGAAGGCCCGACATATATTCTCACATATGGCATGAGAGGAGAAGCCTGTATACATGTTTTCTTTGGGTTTTTTAACATTTGGTATTTTGTGGAAGGATCCCCCATCTTTAGAAAGTTTATTCACAATCTAGGACTTAGTAGGATTATTTTTTATTTTTTTCGTAGAAGGTATTTGTAATCCACAGGGTAAAGTGTATCTTTGCAACTGACAACTGACACTGAACAGGATACAGAGGTCCCTGGTAGAGTTACCCTTTAAAATTCTCTGTTTTGCTTTGGTTCCCATCCTCTCATTGTTCTGCTTGAAGCTTATGTCCTTGATAAATAACTAGATGAGAACCTTGGCAGGGTGTTCTATATGCCAAACTATGCAAATAATTTTTGATAAGGCACATCATTTGTCTGAAAACACTATTTTCCACAGAAAATCTTCTGATGGCAGTTTCTGCAGTCAGATGGAGATGAATGAGATAGTATACCCCTATGTGGCTGATGAGCAAGATCGTCATTCCTATTTCTGGACATCCTAGCCATAATCTTCCACCAGTCTCACTCTTTCCCTCAGTTCAGTGGATGGAGCTAAGAGGCTGGCCACAGCTGTAGCCATTTAGTTTCCTCTTTGCTTCCTGCTTGCTTCTCCTATCCAGTGGCAAGAGCCAGATAAGATGTGGTGTAACCACAATGCCCAAGTTGTGCAGGGTCTGCTCTTTAAATATGCCACTGGCCAGAGACATGTTTGTTTTTTGTATTCATTAGAAGTTTTATTGTCTTATGATATGTAATTTCTTTGGGGAGTCAGACTCATTGTAAATGTCAGGCAGTATTTATTTATTTTTGATGCAATTCTATGTTTTTCGTTCTTGTTTCAGAATGATAATAAATGCTTACATTTAGAAACATTTCATTGTTATTTTTTCTTTAGAGCGCTACGAATCCAATCCAGTTTGAAGAGGTATTCTAACCTCTAAAAATAACTTAAATAAGGGGTTTGGAATAAATTGAGCTATGGTGAATTGTTTTTGTTGCTACTGTTGAAATTATTATAGCTTGTTTTCTGTTGCTTTTGCAAAAGCTATTATTGTATTCCAAGTGCATATAAGCTTTTAGTATCCTGTTTATCATGAGTTATAAAAAGTCAATTTTGAGAATGCCATTGGGTGTTTTTTGTAATTTAAGGGGCTTATTAAAGAAGGCTGGTGTTTGCTAATAGACTGCTTGTCTGAGTTAAAAATGGAGATCAGTAAACCTAAAGGATTGGATCAGTCTATAGTTGAAAAGTCTGAGATAATTTTGAATACATAGAACTTGGTTTGAAGAACTGGTGACAAGGCCGCTGATATGTGGGTACAGCCAGCTCTCCAGTACCAGGCATGTTGCCTTCAGTTCAGGAGAGAGGCACAGCAGGGCCTGCCCTTGGTCAGCTCACACAGCTTCCACCCCACCAGAAAACCATGCATGAACTATATCTTATACAGTGGTGTGAAAAAGTGTTTGCCCCCTTCCTCATTTCCTGTTCCTTTGCATGTTTGTCACACTTAAGTGTTTCGGAACATCAAACCAATTTAAACAATAGTGAAGGACAACACAAGTAAACACAAAATGCAATTTGTAAATTAAGGTGTTTATTATTAAAGGTGAAAAAAAATCCAAACCATCATGGCCCTGTGTGAAAAAGTGATTGCCCCCTAAACCTAATAACTGGTTGGGCCACCCTTAGCAGAAACAACTGCAACCAAGCGTTTGCGATAACGTGCAATGAGGCTTTTACAGCGTCCTGGAGGAATTTTGGCCCACTCATCTTTGCAGAATTGTCCTAATTCAGTTACATTAGAGGGTTTTCGAGCATGAACGGCCTTTTTAAGGTCATACCACAACATCTCAATAGGATTCAGGTCAGGACTTTGGCTAGGCCACTCCAAAGTCTTCATTTTGTTTTTCTTCAGCCATTCGGTGGTGGACTTGCTGGTGTGTTTAGGATCATTGTCCTGCTGCAGAACCCAAGTTCGTTTCAGCTTGAGTACACGAACAGATGGTCGGACATTCTCCTTCAGGATCTCTTGGTAGACAGCAGAATTCATAGTTCCTTTTATCACGGCAAGTCTTCCAGGTCCTGAAGCAGCAAAACAGCCCCAGACCATCACACTACCACCACCATATTTTACTGTTGGTATAATGTTCTTTTTCTGAAATGCAGTGTTCCTTCTACGCCAGATATACTTGGACACACACCTTCCAAAGAGTTCCACTTTTGTCTCATCGGTCCACAGAATGTTGTCCCAAAAGTCTTGGGGATCATCAAGATGTGTTGTGGAGAAATTGAGACGAGCTTTGATGTTCTTTTTGCTCAGCAGTGGTTTTCTCCTTGGAACTCTGCCATGCAGGCCATTTTTGCCCAGTCTTTTCCTGATGGTGGAGGCATGAACGCTGACCTTAACTGAGGCAAGTGAGGCCTGCAGTTCCTTGGACGTTGTTGTGGGGTCTTTTGTGACCTCTTGGATGAGTCGTCGCTGCGCTCTTGGGGTAATTTTGGGCGGCCGGCCACTCCTGGGAAGGTTCACCACTGTTCCATGTCTTCGCCATTTGTGGATAATGGCTCTCACTGTGGTTCGCTGGATTCCCAAAGCTTTGGAAATGGCTTTATAACCCTTTCCAGACTTATATATCTCAATTACTTTCTTTCTCAATTGTTCCTGAATTTCTTTGGGTCTCGGCATGATGTGTAGCTTTTAAGGATCTTCTGGTGGACCTTACTGTGTCAAGCAGCTCCTATTTAAGTGATGCCTTGATTGTGAACAGGTGTGGCAATAATCAGGCCTGGGTGTGGCTAGAGAAATTGAACTCAGGTGTGGACAACCACAGTTGTAGTATGTTTTAACAAGGGGGGCAATCACTTTTTCACACAGGGCCATGATGGTTTGGATTTTTTTTCACCTTTAATAATAAACACCTTCATTTACAAATTGCATTTTGTGTTTACTTGTGTTGTCCTTGACTATTGTTTAAATTGGTTTGATGTTCCGAAACACTTAAGTGTGACAAACATGCAAAGGAACAGGAAATGAGGAAGGGGGCAAACACTTTTTCACACCACTGTAGTTCAACCGTGTTGGGAAAGAGAGTTCTAATTTCTCAGCCAGCAGCACTATTTCACCCATTACCTCTGAAATCAGAGTGGAAATAAGCAATGTGGCTGGACCCAGAAAACAAGAGAGGCGGTGCCACTCAGCAAGCTGCATGTGGTACTCCAGCCAGCACTGCCAAACCAGGGAATACATGTGTGTTGCAGCAGCAACTGGAGGGTCTAGTATGCCTGGGGCAAAGTGTTCTGCAGAGTAGGTCTATACAATCTGGAATTGGGTAAATGGACAGCTGGGGCAGTTCCAGGTGCACAGCAGGCTGTACAAGGGTATTGACACTAATTACAAATACTCTTACAGATTACAGTACTGGGTTGGAAGCATTATAGGGGGATCAACAGTTTTCTGATGCCTAAAATGCAGATGCATGTGTATACTTGTGACCTCTGCACTCTGCGTTCCATAATTCTGACCCCTGAACTCTGTGTTCAGTACTCCTGATCCCTGAACTTTGTGCTCTGTATTTTGGACTCCCAAACTCTGCATTACGCGCTCCTGAACTCTGCATTACATATAACTGACCTTTAAACTCTGTGTTTCATACTAATGATCTCTGGTAGAAGATAACTGGTGTGATTGGAGACTACTTGGATGCTGTAAAGGTAAAGGAAAACTTCACAGACACGTGTAATGTCAATAGTTTTTTTTAGACATTTTGTTCAATAGTTTAATAGCCAGGCTGTCTTTTTTTTTTTTTTTTCAATATGTTTTTATTGGGTTAAAGAAAAATATAAAGACATATTTACAGATTATTGTCAGTCATTTTTACAGTAACTGCACGAGATCAATACAAACGAAAATTTTAAAGTAGCATACCTGTCAGTAAGCCAGAACAGTTGAAGAACAGCATTAAAGTATTTAAAAAAGACAACGCAAAAACAACTAACGCTGTAGGGTTGCTGGGCAGACAATTAGTACATGAAATCCCTGTCTAAAGAGATTCGTGAGGCAATGAAAACAGACAGAATCTGGTCAACGTATACAGTTTACTAAAAAATATAGTAGAAAACTGGATGGATCGAAAATGCTAACCCCTGATAACATGGTAATAGAAAAAAAAAAATATCCGGGGGGGGGGGGGGGTGAGGTGTGCAACCAGGGAGGCACAAGGGGGGGAGAAGACTTGCAGGCTTCGGAAGATGCATCGTCCTAAGGGGGGACTCCAAAAGGTGTCCCCCAAGTTTGGTGATGATGAAAGAGTTGACCTCAAGGAACGTCATTGTGAATTATGAGTCCTCAGGGATTGGCTCGTTATATGAGAAGGAAAGCCTTTGGAGATCCTGTTGGTCATCTGGGGAGAGGACAGTGGAGATAAACAATTGCCATCTAGTGAGGAAACGAGTTCTGGATTTAGGGTCCTTGAAATCCGTGAGGAGGCGTTCTCTGTAGAGAAGATTAAGACAGTCCTTTTTGAGTTGGGTAATGGGCGGACCTTGAGGTGATATCCAATGTCTGAGAATGAGTCTCCTTGCAATGAGTAGACATAGCAGGATCCAATCTTCTGAGGGAGAGAGGGGAGGATTCCCCTGTAGAGGAGTTACTTTAGCTGAAGAGGATGACCATGGTAGCAGAATGGGGTCCCAATAACCAAAAATTAGGAGAAGGGGGTCTTTGGGGAGAGACAGTAGCGTTACTTTGAATATGAAAAGAATAACTTGATCCCAAAAAGAGGAGATGAGGGAGCAGGACCAAAGGCGATGAGAAAGTGATGGTTTGGTAGCAGAGCATAGTGGCCACTTGACTCCCTCCGTATTGGATTTGGGAGAGAGGAAAGGAATATAAGCTCGGTGAGTAATTTTTAGCTGAGTTTCCCTCCACGTTTCGTTAGGAGTCAGGCGTATTACTTTTTGAAGGCCAGACAGAATCTTTTCAGTGATATTAGGATCAGGGAAATCTTTGCCCCAGTTAGCAATAGAAGATGAGGTAGGAGACATGTAGTAGGGGCTTGTAGATGTCTGAGATAGTGAAAAGACCATTGTGTAGCAGACGATCCAAGAAGCTCGGTTGAAATCGCAGGGAAGATTATTTGCAGGTGCTGGAGAGAAAGCTGATACAGTTGAGACAGTGGGATAGAAGATGAGGTAGGAGACATGTAGTAGGGGCTTGTAGATGTCTGAGATAGTGAAAAGACCATTGTGTAGCAGACGATCCAAGAAGCTCGGTTGAAATCGCAGGGAAGATTATTTGCAGGTGCTGGAGAGAAAGCTGATACATTGATTGTGATAGAACTTATGGGACGGAGGCAAGGAGAACTGAGTAGACACTGAGGAAAAGGAGAAAGGTTTCCCCGTTGCAGGGTCGCAAAGGGCTGCGAAGTTCGACAAGCCATGTTCCTTCCATAGTTTAAAGGGTTTGCTGTGTATTCCAGGGAGAAAGCCCGGGTTCCCTTGGATGGGTAGGTGAGGGGAGATGGAGGCTGGGAGCTTTAGGATTTTTCTGGTCTCCCTCCAGGCTAAGGCAGTGTCACGCAGGAGGAGATTGTGTTGAAGTGGGATGGGGACAGATTTCCACCTGCAATGTAGAAGGGCAACCAAGGAGTAGGGTTGAGCCAGTTCGGACTCTAGCCCATAGTTGGAGTGACGGGATATTTCGCCCAGCCAGTCGAGGCTAGTCCTGAGTAAACAAGCAAGGTTATACATTCTAATGTGTGGTAGGCTAATACCCCCCTCGCTTCTGGGAAGGTGCAATTTTTTAAAGGCTATGCGTGGCCTTTTGCCATGCCAGAGGAATTCGGAAATTTTGGAATTGAGAGCCGAGACATCTTTGTGTTTCAGTAGTAGCGGAATGGTGTGTAAAGGATATAATAGTCTGGCGAAGCTTATCATTTTAATAAGGTGGCACCTTCCCATTAGCGATAAGGGGAGATCCATCCAGTTAGATAGTTCCTGAAAGAGTTTGTTAAAGAGAGGGGGGTAGTTAAGGTGATAAAGAGAAGAGGGTAATTTTCCAATCTTAATTTCTAGATAGGTGATATGTGACGTGGCAACGTGAAAAAGAGAGTGTTGTAACCAGGGGGTTTTGGAGTGACCGCCGATTGGGAGGATTTCGCTTTTGGAATAGTTGATACGGAGTCCTGAGCAGATTCTAAATTCGTCAAAAATATTTTTAATCGTCAGGATATCAGCTGGGGGTTAGATGTAAAGATCAGAACATCCTCTGCAAAAAGCGATGTACGCAGTTCCGTGGATCCTATAGTGATAGCTCGTAGGGGAGCATTATGGGATAAAAACCTGGAGAGGGGTTCCAGGGCGATGTTAAACAATAAAGGGGATAGGGGGTATCCCTGTCTGGTCCCTTTGTGAAGGCAAAAATCTTCAGAGAGAAGACCCGCTGCGACTAGCCTAGCTGAGGGCGAAGTATACATAGAGTTGACGAGGTGACAAAAAGGGCCAGAAAATCCTATCTTGGAGAGTGAGAGTGAAAGCCAATCGAAGCTGACGTTATCAAAAGCTTTTTCGGCGTCAAGAGTAATTATGGCATAGTCACCTTTGCGATCTTGTTTGGCTTGTTCGAGGGCTAAGAGCACCTTACGAATGTTAAGGGTGGCCGTGCGGCCTTTTATGAAACCGGATTGTGCAGGGTGTATGAGATCTAGGAGGATTAATGATAGTCTGGAAGCCACTATTTTCGAAAGGATTTTAACATCTAGCTTACGTAATGAGATAGGCCTATATGAGCCTGGATCTAACGGGTCTTTGCCCTTTATTGCAAGAAGCTTAATAATTGCCTGACTGCCTGAAGGGAGATAAGGGCCACCAGCCCAGATACCGGAGTATACGGAGTAAAGCATGGGAATCGCTATGCCAGAAATAGTTTTATAGAATTCGCTAGTAAGGCCGTCAGGGCCAGGGGCTTTTGAGGGGCGAAGATTGTTAATGGCTTCTGTTATTTCGTCCGTTGAGATGAGGGCATTCAGGGAGTCTAGCTGGGTGGGAGAAATGGTAGGGAGGTGCATTTTATCTAGGAAGGATTGCGCTTAAACTTTGTTAATAGGGTCTGGGCCATAAAGAGCCATATAAAATTTCAGCATAGTTTTATTAATAGCTGGAGGGGTGGATTGCACTTTCCCTAGGTGGTCCCTGAGGGAGGGGATGTGGGTCAGACGGGAGAAACCTTTGCAGAGCTTAGAAAGAAGTTTGCCAGATTTGTTCCCGAATTTGTGGAGAGTGGCGTCAAGGTGAGCTTTTTTGGTAAGTTCAAGTGTAGATGCCCAGGTGTCGAAGGAGGATTTAGCTGCCCCCCGATCGTCACTATCAGTGGGGGATGAGGATGTGGCTAGTTTGTGTTGTGCATTGTGAAGTTTTGTACTGGCAAGTTTAAATTTAGATAGGGCAGTTTTTTTAAAAGTAGTGGCGTAAGATATAATCCTACCCCTCAGAAACGCTTTGCCGGTGTCCCAGAGGAGGTTTGGGTTGTCTGAATGGGAGGCATTGGCTGAGTAGTATTCTTCCCAGGAGCGTACGAGATAATCTCTATAGTCAGCGTTGTTGTTTAGGAATGAGGGAAAGCGCCAGAGGTTGGGGTGTGGCGGGAGATCTAATTGATCCAGGGTAAGAGTAATAGGAGCATGGTCGGAGATGGCAATGTCTTCTATCTTGGAGTCGGATATGAAGGGGATAACATTATCAGAACCAAAAAAGTAGTCGATCCTGGTAAAGATTTTGTGTGGGTTGGAGTAAAAAGTAAAGGCTCTATCTGTTGGATGGGAAAGGCGCCACAATTCTGAGAGATGTAGGGAGTCTATGGTTGATGCGAATAGGGTGGGGGTGGAGAGAGAGAGAGGTTTGCTAGGGATGATTTAGGTGAGGACCTGTCGTCAGTCAAGTGCATAATGTCATTGAAATCTCCCCCGATCAGGTGAGGTAGATGAGTAGGGGTCAGGAGCTTAGTGGAAAGTTGAGAGTAAAAGGATTTTGACGGATTGTTAGGAGCATAAATGTTGGATATTAGAATCTCCTTAGAGCCGAGCTTAACTCGGGTCGAAATAAATCGCCCTTGGTCATCTGTGTCTGAGAAGAGGACGGAGCATGGGAGATTTCTATGGATTAGCAGGAGGACTCCAGCTTTGCGTCCCACTGCTTCTGATCCCAGGACTGTCCCCACCCACAGTTTCTGCATGCAGTGGAAGTCGGAGGAGTGGAGATGGGTCTCCTGTAGTAGCGCTATGTCGGCTTTTAGCCTTTTTAGGTGGCGAAGGAACTTCATTCTCTTGTGGGGAGAACGGAGACCCTTCACATTCCACGAAATTACCCTAAGAGGCTTTGGTCATGAGGAGATTTTTGAGGGATCCTGAATGTAGTGCAGAGATAAAATGGATGTGAGGGACTCAATAGAGTTTCGGAGATGCAATGGTTATGTGAGTTGCTAGCTTTTAAGTGGATGATGCAGGGGATGATGTAATAAGGAGGGAATGGGGAGGGGGGGGAGGGAAAGGGGGAGATAAACCTGAAAAAAAAATAGAACCAAACCATACATAGTCGTGAACTTCACTTTTTTCCGCATGAACTCGCTGTGCGAACAGCTCCCCATACAGGAACCTAATGGAGGGAGGGGTGTAAATCGGAAGTGCCTACGAGCCCTGGGATTACTGGCACGAATATCGAGGGGCCTGGGTCATTGTGAATAGGATGATGGAAGGTTTGCACAGCAGATTCATATTGAAAAAGGAATTAAATGAGCAGTTAGTAGTTGTAGTTGTAGTTAGCTTAGCAAAAGCGTCAGCTTAAAAATTTTAGCAAAACAGTTATACAGTTATTAGAACAAAATAACGAAATTTAGGCCGTATGTTGCCTACAGAAAAACTCTCGCCAAGTAAGCCTGAAAACTCAAAATGCAGGACAAAAAATAAGAAAAATAAGGACACAAATAAGTTTCCAGGGATTTTGGTGCCCGTGATGAACGACCAGAGTTGAAACAGCATAGCGTTCAATAGGACCAACAAAAAGGGGTAGTGGTTGGAAGCTGGCATTAAGCGACTTCAGCGAAGACCCTGCAGCAGGGTAGGGCAGGTCAAAAGAGCGAAGGTAAGAGAAAAAAGAGTATACGACCTGCACAGGAAGAGAAGATGGCTGTTTAGCGGGAGAAGGACTTCAGCGCAGAGCGTTTCTATTTCGATGGTCCGGAGCAGAAGATCTGAAGCGTTTAGGGGAGTCTTTGCGTGGGATTCTTTGTTCCAGTGAGCGTAGACTGGTGGTAGACTTGGATGGCATCTGATGGAGAGCGTCCGGGCGGAGAGATCGGAGGAAGGATTCTGCTTCGGAGGGATCTTGGAAGGAGAGTTGTTCCCCATTGGGCAATTTAAGTCAAAAGCCCCATACACACGCTCGGACAATCCGCGGACCAGGTCAGTCGGACTTTGTCCGACGTACTTTGTCCGATGTTGGCGTTGCGTACACACGGTCGGACTAAGTTGTCGGAATATCCGGTCCGGAAGAACGTCGTGACGTAAGTCGTCGTCCACGAGATTACAAAAGGGAAGTTCAGCACCACGTCAGGCACCCGTTGGGCTCCTTCTGCTGATCCCGTGTTTATCGAGAGTTAGTGGAAGTTTGGTGACTTAAGATTCGCGCTTCTCAGTTTTCTGACTCAGATCGTTACTGCTCTTCAGTTTGTGCTTGTCGTGCGTATCTGTTTATTAGTGCGTGTAGTCAGTTCGCATTTGTTGGTCATTGCGGCCTATATCTTGATATAGGACGCTTTGATTTGCACTGCTTATTGTCTGCTCGTTGCTGGTATTCACTTCGTTCTTTCAGGCCTTGCTGTTTATCGGTGCTTTCTGTTTGTCCGTTCTGACCAGCCGACCTTTTGTGACCTTCTGAGCGATGTTTCCCGTGCGTACTCGTCGCCGAGTTCGTGCTGTACGCGGAATTGGTGTCGGGCTTTTAGCTTTGACCAAGACCCGTCCATGAACAGAGTGACGAGGAGTATGTGGACCAAGAATTGGTTGCTTCAGCGTGACCAGTTCTCGCACATGCCTTTGCTTCGTGAGATCCGGGAGAATAATCCTGAGGATTTCAGGAACTTTCTCAGGATGACGGACCCCGATTTTCACCGTCTTTTGGCTTTGCTGACCCCCTTTATCAGCCGGCAGGATACCTGCATGAGACAAGCCATTACTCCGGAGCAGAGGCTTGTTGCCACGTTGAGGTACTTGGCGACAGGGAGAAGTCTTCAGGATTTGAAGTTCTCTTCAGGTATCTCTCCCCAGGCCCTGGGACTCATTATTCCAGAGACCTGTTCTGCCATCATTCAGGTCCTGCAGGAGGACTATATTAAGGTAACATTTCTACTTTACTATTCCCTTCTATGTATGCTCTGTTTGCTAATGACTTGTATTTTTGACCTCCTTCCCTAATTACCATGATTGCAATATGTTCTAATATGCTGTGCCCCTTTTCTCCTTCATGCATTTTTCCCTTCACTTACCTCACCAGCATGCTCTTCTGCCCCAATAGACACCTATGGCCTAGTCACTTAAGCAATGTCTTTTGTCTGCTGCATAGTATTGTTTGCCCCAAAACACCCCCTAAAATATGCACAAATGTTTGCTGTGTGGTTTACTTCATGTAGAGCCCCCTTTTTTTGTTCTTTTGGTGGGGGGGGGGGGCAAACTCATTAGGAACCCCCTCCCCCAACTGCTCTGTCAGATGGTACCAATCCTTTATCTGCTGGCTTTCCCAAGGTCCATACACACTATATACCTACCTCTTTATAGTGCGCATCTTTAGGGATGAATTCAGCAAAGCATGTAGTGCAAGGGACTGCCTCCATACATTCCATTTCCTATTTTTTTGTCTTCTTTCCCTCCTATTAGCTTGCTTGGTAATTTCATAATGTCACAATGTGTTTGCCTTTTTTGGGGGGGGGGGGGGGGGTTTGAAATGTTATTTGATCTTTCCTGTGGCCTGCCAATAGTGTTAAGTACAGAGGGTCTGGCCAAACTAGCCCACATTATTGAGCCATTTGCCAATCAATGAAGTGCAGAGGGTTAGCTGTCCGCCACCCCCCCCCCCCCCCAAAACCCCTAGTTATTGCCAATGGCCCATCAGAAGTGGGGGGATTGATGGGGGGGTGAGTAATCTGTGAAGGGGAGCCTCTACTTTTCTGTGCAAATACTTTCCAGCCTCCAATTTTATACAATGCTCTTGTTCCAAGATGTTGATTGTCTAATCTGCTTGCAATGTTTAGGTGCAAAGTGACTAATTTTTTTTTCTTGTTTCACTCCACAGTTCCCTTCCACGCCACAGGAATGGCAGACTGTGGCCTCCCACTTTGCCAGCCGTTGGGACTTTCCTAACTGCGGAGGGGCAATTGATGGGAAACACGTCCGCATCGTCCCACCGCCCAACTCGGGGTCCTACTATTATAATTATAAAGGGTTTAATAGTGTAGTGATGTTGGCGGTGGTGTCGGCAACATACGAGTTTATGTATGTGGACGTGGGGATGAACGGCCGGATATCGGATGGTGGGGCCATTACGCACACGGAGTTCTACTGGCGTCTCCAAAGTGGCAGTCTGTGCTTGCCACCTCCAGAGGAGAATGCCGAAGGACTCCCCTTCGTCTTTGTCGCAGATGAAGCGTTTGCGTTGACTCCCCATGTGATGAGGCCGTTCCCGATGAGGACCCTCACCCCGGACCAGAGGGTCTTCAACTACAGGCTGTCCAGAGCCAGAAGAGTTGTGGAGAACGCTTTTGGCATCCTGGCCAGCCGCTTCCGCCTGTTCCTGACGGCATTTAACTTGGCGGAATACAAACTGAACCACATAGTTCTTGCCTGTTGCATATTGCACAACTTCCTCAAAAGACATAACAGGAACTATGTGGTGCCCGTTGGCCCAGATGTGGAGGGCCCTCCAAATGCCGAACTCACAGCCCTTCGAGTGGCACGTCCAGGCTTGCCCCCTCTAAATGCCCGTGTGGTCCGGGACCAATATATGCAGTACTTTGTGGGTAGGGGGGCCATTGCTCTGCCTGACGATGTGTGAGAGGCATTTTTTAATAAATCTGATCTTTTAACCAACCTATGATTTCATGTCTTTTCAGTCTTCTTTTTAGCTTATTTTACTTTGACATTTTTTCCCTTTGCCTTCGACAGTGGGAATGCACTTTCTGGGCAAAAGGAGGTAACAGTCTCTTCTTCCCAAAAAGATTATTCTCATGTTGTGTGTTTGCTACCTAATCTTTGGTCTAGAGAAGGTTTGTACTGCATAACTGACACCCAAAATACTCCTTTTCATCACCAGGTCTGACATGTGTGTATTCTCCAAAATGCTGTGCTCCGTGTTTTCGTACAAAGCACTGTGGGTGTCATTTACATAAGTCAAATCCGCTATGCTCTACAAGTGCATTGAAAAAGTTCCCCGGGAAAGAAAATTGGAGTGCAAAGTGGATTTGCCTTTAGTAAATAACACCCATTGCCCCCCATATCCTTTTCATTTTACATACATAATGCATTGTGTTTTTTAAATAAGGAAGCCACACATTTAGAAAAATAAAAGTTTACTAGGAAAACATTCCCAAGTGCGTTTACAATGTTCACGCCAAAACTGACAACATCTTGGTTATTTACAACATTGTTTACAAACATTCCGCAATTGGTAAAACCAGGCATGGAGCAAAACAGAACCTAGGAACTTGGAAAGTTCAACTTTGTAAAGTGAAGACAAGATCAGACATGACTATATGTTCAAAGTGTGTTTGATCTTGCCTTCATCACATGGGGGGGTCACCCCCGAAAAGTGGAAATTTGGAACATGCACACAATTTGGGACTGAAAATGGTCATTAGATGGTAAAACACATGCCTAGAAGCTTCAAAAGTGCCATTTTCCATCATGGGGATGAATGGACGTTTTTTGGGGGTGCAACCCCTTCACCACAACCACTTTCGTAGTTCGTAAAGTGTTTGCACCCCCAAAAAAACGTTGCCATTCATCCACCATGGTGGGAGCTAGCACATGTGGACACAATGTGTGCATGTTCCAAATTTCAGACAGTTTTTAAGTTGCAAATGTGTTCTGAAGCTGGCACAAATGTGTGTTAATTACTTGGTGCGTTTTCATATTTTTCCTAAAATATCAATGATGTTCTTCAATTTTTGTTGAACATCATTGATGTTTTGCTTTATGTAATCTAGATCTCTATTGCAGACCATTATCTCTCCGATGAGTACGTGGGCACTCTCTGTGGTAAAGTGCGATTTTTCTTCCACAACATCCACGTCACCTAAAAACCACAAACAAACAAAAATGGGGTGTTGGAAATGAGGCAGCCATACATGGATTAGCTTACCAGTAGCTGTGTTCTCCCACACTCACCTGTTGTGGTGACAATTTCTCCAAGTTCGATGATCTCTCCTTCCTCCTCCTCCTCCTCCTCTGCTTCTGCTCTTTCCCCTTTTTTGGTAGGTGTTGGTTTGGGGGTTTCCTCAGACGGCCCAAGTTTTCGCTCCCCTATGAGAATGTCCAAAAGGAAGATTTAGCAACACAAGCTATTGAGGGCAGAAATAGGAAATGACAAACATTGCTTGAAAGTGACGGACACTATTTTAGTTTGGCCAGTTACAAATGTCAACTACATGAATGAAGTCACTTTGTAAAGGTGCTAAACTGACTAGCTTTTTGGTAGAAGTTTGTGTGATGTAGACCCCCCTCTAGTATCCACTGGAGCACATGTGTGGAAAAGCATAATAAAAAGGGGGTTTGGGTGTCCCAGCACTAGTGCTCTAGAGTCCAGATGGGTAAACAGCTACTGAGTGACCTCTCCTTTACATTGAATAAATTGGCTTTACATTCTTGATGACATTTCTAGTGAGAACAAACTTCCTTTCCCCAAAAAAACACCAAACATCGTATTATAAGTGGCCGAACGATCGAGGTTGCGTACGATCGAATGCACACACACACGACCATGACAGTGGCAGAAAGATCGAGGCTGAGTACGATCGAATGCACAGACGAACCTGAAAGTGGCCATTTTGGAATGTACAACTTGGTAAAAATCAAAACACAATGGAGCAGTATGCAAGCAAGAAATCAAACACAAAACACAACTACTTACTTTTTTGAAGAATTCTCTTGATCTTTCTGTACTGATCGGCCTCCCTCAGTTTCAGGTCTGACAGCGTTTCCTGAGTTGCTCCTTGGATCGTTGTACCCCAAAATTATTGTACAGCCTTCTCACAACTTTAGACATGATCTTGGCCTGCGGACATTGGGGTTGAGGTAAGGCCCATACTTCCCATCATAGTCGCTCCTCTTTAATATGTCCACCATCTCCAACATTTCTCCAAATGACATATTGGAGGCCTTGAATTTCAGGTTCCGGGATCGGGACGTTTCTGCCTCCGGACTTTCCTCGTCCTCCAACTCGTTGGTGGGATATTTGTGGCGCACCTGCTGTGTCCCCGCCATGTGCTCTCCCCACTACGCCGTAAAGAGGGGGTGGGGAATAGACGAGAAAGATCGTCAGGGGCGGGCGGAGTTTGAAGCATGCGCAGTGTATATAAAACGTCACACGCCTGTGGCGTAGCCACGATCTGGGAGACGAGGGGAGAGAAAACTCACACGAGACGATCGCTACAAACGAAGGTACAATTTAACGTTGGTACATAACTAGCCTAGACTGATTTGAACTTGAGGCTTCTTTATGGAGAAGATTAGGAGAGTTTAGCCTGACATAATTTATAGGGTTTGGTGTGTTGTTGTGTCTTGCAGAGATTGATATGAAGGGATTCAACGACATGAGTTTTCTCCCCCTCTTCATTGCCAAATACAGGGATTTTCCCATATTGTGGCAGGGTATACACCCACATTACACCAACAAACCAAAGAGGCACGCAGCCCTGGAGGAACTTGTGGAATTTGTCAAGCCAAGGTTCCCCACGGCAACTGTTGATGATATTAGAAAGAAAATTGGCAGCCTGAGGAGTGCGTATATCAGGGAGAGGAAGAAGGTCGTGAAGTCTGAGGAAACTGCAACTTCAGCAGATGAGGTCTATGTCCCCAAGCTCTGGTACTATCAGAGTCTCCATTTTCTGAAGGACCAGGCTGATGTCACGGAGCCAACCTCAACTCCTCCTTCCACGCTTCCTTGCGCACAGCCCACCCCTGATGAGGCTTCCGAGGAGCAACCTGGGCCTTCCAGTCTGGAAGAGGTGGAGGAGCCCAGCTTGTTCCAGGTATAGTAGTTTTGTTACCATTTATGGGAATAATGAATGATGTTCACTTAATTCAGGATCGCCAATTGCTTAGTTCCTAACGTGTTTGACATATCAACAGACAGTGGTGTGGGAGACATTTGGGGCCAGAATCTAAACTGCTGGGCTGAGAATTGTATGGTTTTCTATTTGTAAACATTTTGCACCAGTCACTAGATGAGAATTGTGTGTGTTTGATGAACAAATAACTGAAACTATGTCCCTTTTTCCTACACAGGAAGACCTCAGCCAGGAGGTGGCTGTGGAAGGTGGCAGTCAGGAGGAGGCAGGGGTTAGTGGCAGCCACCAGCTGGGTAGTGGCAGCCAAGAGGGGGCTAGGCCGCGGAGCCTGACTGACTCCCAAATCCCTCTCCTCCGCCTTCCCTACAAAAGGGCGAGAAGGGGGGGTTATGCGGCACAGTCAGCGCTCCGCATGATCAGAGAGGCTTCAGCCTCCCTACATGCCACACCCGCCGACGAGGAGACCTTTGGCTCGGTGGTTGTCACAAAAATGATGGGTATGGAGGTGAGGCAACGCAACATGTGTGAGGGGCTCATCCTCCATGTCCTAAATAAGGGTAGGGCTGGGGAGATGACCCCAGTCACACATGTTTGCCATAGCTACCATGCTCCACCTCCTCCTCCTCCTCCTCCTCCTTCTGCCACCCCACCAGCACGACAGCCACAGCGTGGAAGGAAGCGTGGAAGGAAGACCTGAGAGTGACGACCTGCAATCAGTCTGGTGTGAGAGAAGATGGAGCCTCTTGTAGTACCAGAGCCTGGGGACCTAGATGGCATCTGCTGCAGTTCCGGATACTTTGGACTTCACGACCAGATTGCACTCCCCTTAATATACGTACTCCTCAGGCCCCCAATTTTCTACGCTTGGACAATGATGGTTGCCGTGGGGGGCCAAGACTTTGCAAATTCCCAAGTTTCACCATGGCTGCGTTCCTCTTTGGTTTGTTGGTGTGACCTAAATAAAGGTTTTTTTGATTTGAAATAAGCATTGACTATTGTGTTTTACTTTGCTACAATGACAGTTTTTCTTTGAGTAGGCTGGTACATTTCACTAATCCTAAAGTAGAATTAACAAGGGGCAACAACAACAAACAACCTCCTAGTAAATTTAAGCAAGAAATACAAATGTAAATAATGTGTTTTTGGTAATTTGAGACACACAACCCCCCTCCAAAAAAAAAACAAAAAAACATTCAAATATGTATTCCCCAAAAAAAAAAAATAAAGACAAATCATGGTAAAAAAATAACAAAGATTCTTTTCCGTTCAGAGTAAAAATAAACATGTAGTGTATAAATGCTGCAAAGTAATAAAGAAGTAAGTTTGTGAGAAGTGCGGGTGAATAGGAGCAGCTCAAACATGTCATTCTTGTTGCATTGTAAAGAAAAAGAGAATGCGCTGCATTAAAGACATTTTAACATTGCAGCGTGACGAATGTGCTGTGTCGATTAGGAAAGGTAGTTTTACCTGACCGAGCGCTTCCGTCACAGAATTTCTTCTGAGCATGCGTAGCACTTTGTCCGTCGGACAAGCGTACACACGCTCGGATTTGGTGTGATCGGACCGGGTTGACGGGAAATCTTTCCAGCAGGAGATAAGACTTTGTCCGACGGACAAACCGACGAACACTGTCCGATGGTGCATACACACGGTCTGATTTTTCAACAACCTTGTCCGATCGGACCAAATTGATGAAAAAGTCCGACCGTGTGTATGGGGCTAAAGAGTTGCTAGGAATGCCAGAGTAAATTTTATTTGTTGCTTGAAGAGTTCAGAACAAATCGGCTGGAAGGCTTTCCTTTTCTTAGAAACTTCTATTGAGTAGTCAGCGAAAAATGAGGATTTTTACCCCATCTATTTGGAGAGCCGGGGATTGCCAGAATTTTTGAAGTATAGTGGATTTATCTGCATAGTTGAGATACTTGGCGATAATCGGACGTGGGGATTTGCGTTCGGGCTTAAGGGAGCCCATCCTGTGAGCGCGTTCCACTATGACTGGGCCTGGGAGGCCCATTGCTTCGGGGACACGTTTGGAGCAGAAGTCAGTAAGGGCAGCAGGGGGTAGCGATTCCGGCACGCCGACAAATCGCAGGTTGCTCCTTCTGGATCTATTTTCCAAATCTTCTAATTTCTGAATAATAAAGTGGTTGGTTTTGTCTTGGGAATGCTCTGTAGCTTGCGCTTGATATATTTCATCTTCCACTTCAGATAAGCAGTGTTTGACTTCATTCAGCATGTTAGTGTGTTCAGACAGCTGGGCCTTGATTTGTTTCATGCCCGCATTCACTGCTTTTTCTACTGAGGCTGCGATCATAGGGGTCAGGAGAGCAGCTACCGCTTGCGCTATGCGCTGTGTTTGACCCTCATCCCCAGGGAAGGTATCAGTATTGCAGGCCTCTGAGGTGCTATACAGGGACAGTGGTAGAGCTGGGGCCTGAGGTGTTATAGGTGGAGAGGCTGATGGTGCCTGAGAGGAGCATCCACTAACCTCCATGGCTCCTGGCTGTGTGATCGCTGCAGCATGAGAGAGGGCCGGCTCCGTGTAGGCCGAAGCCGGGGGCTCGATTTGCGGCCTGTCCGACGGGGCCGTCACGGCCGCGTACGACCGGACCCTGTTTTTTTCCACAAAGTGGTCCATTCGAGACCGGGGGTGGTGGGGGACCCTCAGTGGCGGCAGGTGAGGCGTTTGGGCCATGAAGGCCGGTTTATTAGGCAGGTTTCAGGGCCTGGAGCGGGAGCTGAGGTGAGACGCAGCTACCTCATGCGGCGCCGGAACCGGAAGTCCGCCAGGCTGTCTTAAAACAAAGTGTGAGTTTATTAGATCACACTTGGCATCAACTTGAAAATAAATACAAAGTTAAAACTTCATACAGCTTGATGTAGTAAAACAAAAGATATTAGGAACAAAAACTGTACAGGAAAATAATTTGTTTCTTGCTTTCTCTATTGCCATAGAGGTGTCTTGTTAGAACAGCTGTTTAGAAGTTAGGCTGAATATAGGCCTAACGTGTGTGTAGAAGTGTGTGTGTAGAAGTGTGTGCCTAGAGCCTTGTGTAACAATGTTTTTTATACTATTACAAATCTACAAGTCAGCAAAATGCAGCTATATCCATATATAGTTTGAGCTAGAGGTGAAATGATCATATTAGTAATTATTCTAAATATTAACATTGCTAATAGGCTGACACGTCTTTAAAACTTATTTGATTAACAGAAACACATAACAGTATTCTATAACAAAAAAAAAAAACTGCAGTGTTGACCTTCTGCTAAATGGCCACTTCTTGTAATAGATACATTCTTACAAGTAACAGAAATTCAGTTCTGTACCAAAACTTACAAATGCATAATAAACTACAATTGAATATATGTATATAATTTCACACAAATTCTAACTAGCTAACTAATTAGGTAACTATATCAAATAACTAACTATATTACAAATAATCTATGATTTACTTTGTAAAAGATCTCTTTAAGCATTTTTCTCAATTCTATGACACATTACTCTATGTGTATTCTTATCTGTGAAACCCCTGACCTTAAGTCATAGACTCTGGACATGGAGAACAACTGGTACAAAAAATGATGTTCACACACCTAACTATTTCAAGATCTGTCTTATGCTGAGCTAAGTGAGCCTTTTCATAGTCAAGATACAGATACAGATCTTGGTTATAAAGGCAAATTAATATATAATTATTCTACAGATGACAACACCCCAGAAATACTATATTCAGCAAATTGAATCTTGGTCGCATGGAACTTTTGAAGCAGCAAATGTAATGCAAAAACTAAAAATAAAGATATAAACAATTTATTAAATTTTTATTACAAAATATAAAAACATATTTAAAAACATACAATGTAGGCTTAGACCATAGGGGAACAAAACCCAGCATACAACTCTCATAGGTTTAGGTGCAACAGTGTTTATGTAGAAGCTACCTGCGTTGTTTAGAGTATCACTCTTTATCAGGGGTAATCATAAACATGACAGAACTGAACAATAGAAACCTATTAAAAATACAACAACATGGTACTCTAAATACAAATTCATAGAGAGGTTAGAGATTTTTGTTCATTGATGTTCATTTAGGAACATCAAATACTCCGCTGTTGGCTCTCACAATGTGATCAATTTATTTGGTCAATCTCCTTCTCTTTATTATTATTATAATATCTGTTCTGCCCCTTTTAAGATGCTCTTCAGTTATCTTCTCCGCTTAGCAGGCATGCAAAAAAACACAGACACTACATAGTGCTTTATCCTTAAATACAGCAAAAACATGCACTCTGACAAACTACCGTATTTATCGGCGTATAACACGCACCGGCGTATAACACGCACCCCAAGTTTAGGAGGGCATTTTAAGGAAAAAAAGTTTTAGGAGGGAAGTTTAGGGAAAAAAAAACAACTTACATTTAAGCGTCATTTGCAGCTTGCCCAGCGTCGTTGCAGCCTTGCCCATCATCATTGCAGCTTGCCCAGCGTCATTGCAGCTTGCCCAGCGTCATTGCAGCCATGCCCAGCGTCATTGCAGCCATGCCCAGCGTCATTGCAGCCATGCCCAGCGTCATTGCAGCCTTG
Organism: Lithobates sylvaticus; assembly: GCA_028564925.1. Taxonomy (NCBI): domain Eukaryota; kingdom Metazoa; phylum Chordata; class Amphibia; order Anura; family Ranidae; genus Lithobates; species Lithobates sylvaticus. The sequence continues at coordinate 338,665,910 of CM053029.1, read as the reverse complement.
CCCAGCATCATTGCAGCCTTGCCCAGCATCATTGCAGCCTTGCCCAGCGTCATTGCAGCCTTGCCCAGGGTCATTGCAGCCTTGCCCAGGGTCATTGCAGCCATGCCCAGCGACATTGTACCTTGCCAGCGTCATTGCAGCCATGCCCAGCGACATTAGAAGTCCGGTCCGGGTTTAAATTTCCCCCCGCCGAGACTCTGTCGCGCGCGCCGCCGAAAAAGACCGAGGCGCGGCCGAAAAAGACCGAAGCGGCCCCGGAAAAGGCCGAGCCGACTGTTCAGCTCTGATCGCGGTCCCGCCTCCCTGCTGTTTCCGGAGCGAGCGCAGGGAGGCGGGACTCCGAGCAGAGCCGAACAGTCTGCTCGGTCTATTCCGGCGCGGCTTCAGGTTTTTTCGGTCGCGCCTCGGTCTTTTTCAGCGGAGCTCGCTATTTTTCGGCACCCACGACTTTCCCCCGATTTTTAGGGGGAAAAAGTGCGTGTTATACGCCGATAAATACGGTATAACTCACACTATATAGTGCTTGGAAAATGCATTTTTCCTTTAACATATAAATTGACCAAATCATGCTACCATCACCATATGTGCCCTCACCTTGACATTTTAATGACACATAGCATATATGGTCATGAATAACTTTAATCCTTCAAGTTCTTCTTCTTTGTGAATATTCCCACAATATCCCTTTAAAGCACTCTTCAGCTATCTCCTCCATTCAGTAAGCCTGCATTCACACCTGAGTGTCTTCAGCTCGTAAAATGCTCATAAAACACCTGAAAAATCGCCCAACAAGCAAAATCCCATTCATTTTAATGGCACCTATGTATTGTACAGGGGCCAATAGGTCTATTTCCCTCACCGCTAATAGAATATATATATATATATATATATATTGTCCATCTATCCATACACACTGATTTTCTAAATCGCATTCCCTCTTTCTGTTTATCTTAAACGAAAGGGAGGCTTGGTTACAGGCGCCATCCACTCATAATTCTATGGGGACGACGCATGTGCGTCATATCCGGGCCCATATTGAGGCTTGGTAGCAACTTCCGATGTAAACACGGAAGTTGCGTCATTTCCGTTTCCGGACGCCATCTTGTGGTATATGGTTTATAAGAACAGTATTTTGCATCATTCAGCGATTTTAGACATTAGACCCTTTTTTTGGGCTGATTATTTTGCAATAAAGCATATGTATCTCTGACACTACTAATATACAGGACACCATGCCCCTTATATCAGTGATTTTTTATTGCGAATATATTCTAACCAGCTGATTTTCAAAAAGAGGCTTGGAATACAAGCCAAGGGGGCCATTTTGTGGAAAACAGGAAGTGATTTTCAAAAAGAGACTTGGAACACAAGCCATGGGGGCCATTTTGTGGAAAACAGGAAGTGATTTCTCCATTGAATGAGCGGTGATGGGAGATTGACCTCTTAGTAAGTACCCCTTTTATCTATAAATAAGCGGTGACTAAAGTGAATCAGCACCCCCAGATGATGCCCTATGGAGGCGAAACGCCGTTGGGAGAGGATTTGCGGATGTCACTGCTACCAGTACTATATCCAGGATTTTAATCCTTATGTCAATGTGAGTACCCACTTTGTCAGATTTTAATACATTTTTTCCGCCTGACGGTATTACACTATATAGTCCCCTCTTCTTTATTACCGGTCATACCTGGCGAGATATACCGTACCATACACTGCCTACCATCTTGTTCCTGAGTCCCTTTGGAAGACTTTACAAAGACTTGGTTTGCCGTTACTACATACCTGGGCTGGGAGTCGTTTCCATTGGTGTGGCTGACACCATCAAGCCTTTGTGACTCACATGGTATACACCTATCTGAGTCCACAAATTCAGGTAAGCCTCAGTCCTAGTGGTGACGGACCTCTTCAGACAAGCCGCACAAAAGTCACGTTTATTTAGTTTTTTACACTTTAGTATCACAATTAATGTGTATTATTACATTGTTTAGAAGCATCTTGTATTATTTTCTATGGTCAAACATAGTATATATATATATATATATATATATATATATAGATATATATATATAGATATATATATATAGATATATATAGATATATAGATATATAGATATATATATATATATATTATAGTTTATTTCACGTCTCTTTGATAGAGATTCCACATGGTTATATTGTATAGTGTGTTTATGGACAAAACACTTATTTTCACATTTACTCTTTTGAGAGTGAATCACTCACGCATATTGCTATTGTATTGTTTTCTATTTATTTAGTTCACAATTTTTTTGTATGATTGTCCATTGATTATATAACGGACATTTTATGAGCGCTGCACTCTTTTGATATTCACCTGTTCACATCTGAGTGTTTTATCACCTGAAGAAAAACGCCTGAAGCTCAAAAAATTACATGAGCTTCTTATAAAGGCAGATTACAGGCATTTTTCTGCTTTTTACATTGGTGACCTTTTGACCAATCACGTCAAACAATGCGGATCACGCATCTATCCTCCTCACCTTATTGCTAGACACCCCTAACTGAAAACCATGCCATTGGCAATTGAATGATTTCCTTCTTAAACATTTACCCTCTAAGTGGGAATAAGAATAGACCCTGAAACAATATTTTGTTGAAAATGCCACCCCGGACGTGTCCCTCTCTGGTCTATGGGAGGCCCACAAGGCTGTTTTTCAAGGTCTGTACATTGCTATCTCTTCAACTATGAAAAAAAACACTCGGGCTACTAAAACAGACTGAGCTGGAACTTAAGACCTTAAAAGCTCAGATGCAGACTACTCCGTCCCTATCTTTACTTAAAAAATTGTCTATTTACATACAATAATTAAAGCTGTAGCGATCAGTCAAGTGGACTTGGTTTGGTTGAAACAGCTCTATTATGATAAAGGTAATAAGGCCCATTCCTTGTTAGCTAGGAAACTACATGATAGTATTCACATGGCATCCCCACACCAGATTCAGAATAAATCCGGTAACCTACTTTCCCCATCCCCAAGAGGTTGCTCGGGCCTTTGAGGAATTTTACACTGCTTTATATAACATTCCCAATATTCCTCATGAATCTCCTCCACATGAACTTTGGGAGTGCATGCACCAATATCTGGAACAAGGTGCTACAGTATTCCCTAACTCCAGACCTCAAACCTCCATTACCTCAATGTGACCATCATCCATCATGGCAGAGGAGATTGAGTTAACAATTAAATCCTTACCTACGTGTAAGGCTCTGGGCCCTGATGGGGTACCCTATGAATATTATAAGACTTTTTTGCCACTTCCCCTCCTCTATATGTGTCAGCTTTATAATGCCTTCTTTCAGGATACCCAAATCCCCCCTGATTTGCAAAGATCATTCTTCACCCTTGTCCCAAAACTGGGAAAAGACCCCACCTCGTGTGCTAACTAAAGACCTATAGCCCTTTTAATTTGGATTTGAAAATATTCACCAAGCTTCTTTCTTTACGCCTTAATCTTATCCTCCCATCCCTAATTCATAAAGATCAGGTAGGCTTTGTCCCATTTCATCAGGCAGGGGATAACACTGGGAAGGTAATTGACCTAATAGATGTGCCAAACAGGAAGGGAATGGCATCTCTAATACTCAGCCTAGATGCAGAAAAGGCATTTGACAGCCTTAGTTGGCCCTTCTTTTTTGCCACCCTTCAACATATAGGATTTAAAGGACCATTCTTTGAGCTATTAAACATGTCTATTGTGATCCTACTTCATGGATTAAAACACCATTTGTACTTTCGTACTCCTTTAATGTGATCAATGGCACCTGGCAAGGCTGCCGACTTTCTCCTTTGTTATTCACCCTAAACTTTGAACCCCTGGCTGCATCGATTCACAAGAATACAGACATTCGAGGCATATCAGTCAGAGGCAAGGATTTAAAAATTTTACTTTTTGCAGATGATATATTGACCCTGACCCACAGTAGAACTACCCTGCCTAATTTGCATGCGGAATTGTATTGTTATAGTGCTCTGTCAGGATATAAAATTAATTCAGTGAAATCAGAAGCTCTTCCTATCAACATTCCTGCGTCTAAAGTACATCTATCTACTTGCTTCCTGTACTCCAGGAAATCCAAGGTCCTTAAGTACCTGGGAGTCTATATTACTCCCTCCTATGCTCCGCTGTATAAAGAGAAATTTCCTCCTCTGTATCACCAAATTAGGTTGACAATAAACCCATGGAAGAAACACCACATTTCTTTACTGGGACAGATTACATCCTCTAAAATGTCAATCTTATATTTGATTCAAACTCTACCTATTCCTGTCTCTTCTTCTCACCTTAAAAAACTGCAAACAGACCTTTTGAATTTTGTTTGGAACTATAGGCAACATAGACTTTTTCATACAGTCCTCACGGTGTCGAGCAGTGATGGTGGCCTTGCATTTCTGAATCTTTTAAAGTGTTATCTGGCAGCCCAGCTGTGAGCTGTGGCATCCTGGTCTACGCAATGTGCATTTAACAAGTGGACTAAAATTGAAAAACACTGGCTAGCACCTGTCCACCCTAATCTTTTCTGGAATGCCAATTCGCAGGTAGATCCTGGTCATATAATAGGGGCAATGGCCCAGCTTAGAAACATATGGCGTGCGGCATCTTGCCAACAATGTTTCAAATGTTTTCCCCTTTGGCAACGTGGAACTAATTTCACTTTGGGCATCTGGTTGATCCCAGGACCCAAAACCTTTTACAGCTTGCTGAACTTCGGGACAGATTTGACCTTCCCCAGCAGGTGTTTTATGGATACTAACAGATCCACCATTACGCTCAGACCATCACCTCTATTTTACAATTCTCCCCTTGACTCCCTTTGATAGGACAATTTTACGGTTTAATTTCAGATACAGTATATACCATATTTCAAATGCTTATCCCATACAAGATCGAGGTAAACACTCCTACATGATCCTTGCTGGAGATGCCAGTGAGGTAAAGGTATAATTTATCATTAGAGATGGGTAGAACGACCCCCTGTTCAGTTCACGCCAGAACTCTTGATTATTGCAAAAGTTCGGACACGAACGGCGAACCCCAGTGAAGTCTTTGGGACTCGAACAGGAAAAATCAAAAGTGCCTATTTCAAAGGCTTATATGCAAGGTATTGGCCATAAAAGGGTTATAGGGGGCCCTGGCACTGCCCTGGGGGACATGTACCAATGCAAAAAAAAGTTTTTAACCACTTCAATACAGTGCAAGGCTGCAATAAGTGCACTTATACATCCTTCCTGTCCAGACCAATTTTCATCTTTCAGTGCTCTCGCAAATTTGAATGCCAATTACTCATTAATGCAACACTGTTCCCAAACTAATTATTTTTTATTTTTTTCACACAAATAGAGCTTTCTTTTTGTGGTATTTAATTACCACTGTTTTTAATTTTTTTGCATTTACTGTATATACTCGAGTATAAGCCGACCCGAATATAAGCCGAGGCACCTAATTTTACCACAAAAAACTGGGAAAACTTATTGACTCAAGTATAAGCTTAGGGTGAGAAATGCACAGCTACTGTAAGTGGAAAATAGGATCAACAATGATCATTTGCAGCCTCACTGTGCCCATTGGTAGTTAAGGGTTCCTAGATGCCCCCTATTTGCAGCCAAAATTTGGGGTCTCTGGACCCAAAGGGTCCTGAAATTACATTGCTGCAGAGGGACACAGTTGACCGACTTTAGGGGACCTATCACCAAGTGGCCCCAAGATATGGGGCCCCAAAGTCGGTTCAGAAAATGTCAAGCACTTTTCTGCAGCAGAGAATGACATTTTCCAAACCGATTTGGGGCCCCATATCTCGGGGCCACTTGGTGCCCCACATTTGGTGTAACCCAGTCGAACCAGCACTACAACATATCAAAATTTGTGGTACCTATCACCAAGTGGCCTTGAGATATGGGGCCCCAAAGTCGGTTCAGAAAATGTCAAGCACTTTTCTGCAGCAGAGAATGATTACATTTTCCAAACCGACTTTGGGGCCCCGTATCTCGGGGGCCACTTGGTGCTAGGAATCCCAAATTTGGATATGTTATAGTGCTGGTTCCACTGGGGTTCCTAGCACCAAGTGACTTCTAGATATGGGGCAGGGGGGGCATTTTCAGTACAAAAAAAATGTGCTGAAAAACTTGGCTTATACTCGAGTATATACGGTATACTGCTACATATCTTTGGTAAACATAACCCAAATAAGTGTTTTATATTTGGTCTGTGTGAAGGTTATAGCAGGGCCGATCCTAGGATCACAGACATCTGGGTGCAGAAATATTTTTGGCAACCCCACGTGGGCGTGGTCACCTTACCAACTCCTCCCCTTTACAAATGTTTCTATGGCAACGACTCAAACACTGTGATGTTCCCCTGAGAAGTCTTCCCATGATCTTTTACCAAAAAAGAAAATACAAGAAAAACAGAGGGGGCTTCTGTTAGAAAGAGCCCCCAGACATAGTACAGGAAATGGTCAGAGATTGTAGACATGATACAAGAGATGGTCGGAGACTGCAGACATAATACAAGAGATGGTCAGACTGCAGATATACTACAGGAGATGGTCAGAGACTGCAGACATAATACAAGAGATGGTCAGACTGCAGATATACTACAGGAGATGGTCAGAGACTGCAGACATGTTACAAGAGATCGTCAGAGACTGCAGACATGTTACAAGAGAAGGTCAGACTGCAGACATGTTACAAGAGATGGTCAGACTGCAGACATGTTACAAGAGATGGTCAGAGACTGCAGACATGATACAAGAGATGGTCAGACTGCAGACATGTTACAAGAGATGGTCAGAGACTGCAGACATGTTACAAGAGATGGTCAGAGACTGCAGACTTGTTACAAGAGATGGTCAGAGACTGCAGACATGTTACAAGAGATGGTCAGAGACTGCAGACATGATACAAGAGATGGTCAGAGACTGCAGACATGTTACACGAGATGGTCAGAGACTGCAGACATACTACAGGAGATGGTCAGAGACTGCAGACATGGTACAAGAGATGGTCAGAGACTGCAGACATGGTACAGGAGATGGTCAGAGACTGCAGACATAGTACAGGAGATGGTCAGAGACTGCAGACATGATACAAGAGATGGTCAGAGACTGCAGACATGATATAAGAGATGGTCAGAATGCAGACATGTTACAAGAGATGGTCAGAGACTGCAAACATGTTACAAGAGATGGTCAGAGACTGCAGTTCCTATGGACGTTAGTCGATAATAACCGATTGGCCCTCTCACCTGACCCAGCGATACAGCAACAACGGTTCCTCTGATCAGGAGTCAGCTCACTCTGAATTGCCCGTGGCGACACCGCTGGGTAGAGCCCAGAACTGTATTCTGGCAATGATTCCATTCCTTTCTCCACCAGGGATGGTGCCAGGCTGTGTGGCTTTCTCTCTCTCTGATGGTGTTCTCTCAGCACTGTCCTCTCCCTCTGGAGTCCTGGGTGTACTTCCCTGAAAGCTTTCTCGGGCTCCTGGCTCTCTCTCTCCCATTCAGCTGAGCATGCTGTGTGGGCTGCAGTTTCCATGTTACAGTGGGGCTGCCAGTCCTTGGGACCACATGTCCCACAATCCTCTTCTTTGCTCCTTTCTTTTTTCTTCCCTGGCCGATATGAAGGCGGGAGAAGAAACATAGTGCGCCGCTCATTATTACAGCAGCGCACACGAGGAGAGGGAGAGGGGAAATAAGAGCCCGCGGCTGCAGTGGCGTCACTAGGGTTGGTGTCACCTGGTGCAGTAAAACATGGTATCACCCCCTCCACCAACTATAGTTGCCCCTCAGTACAGACCCCACTCAATTATGTATAGACCCCCCTCCATCAGTGCAGACCCCCCCACTAAGTATAAACCCCCAGGACAAAACACCCCCCTTTATCAGTATAGACCCCCCTCAGGACAAACCACCCCCTCCATTAGTACAGACCCCCCCCAGAAGAAACCACCCTCCCTCCATTACTCCATTAGTACAGACCCCTAGAACAAACTCCCCTACATTAGTACAGAACCCCCCAGGACAAACCACCCCCCTCCATTAGTATAGACCCCCCAGGACCACCCCCCCACATTAGTATAGACCCCCCCCAGGACAAACCACCCTCCATTAGGCTAATTAAAAACACCCGGGCGGGAGCTGGAGAGGAGAGGACAGTGTGCAGCCGCGCCACCCGAGTGGAGAACAGAGCGTGTCATGCTTGGGCAGCAGGCAGGAGTTACTCACAGGGGGAGGACTGGAACATGTCTGGCTCGGCCACGGACTGCCCCCCCAGTGACATCACTGCGTGGCCGTGGCTGGTCTCTCTGCACACAGAGACAGCCGCTCCAGTTTCGCTCACCTCCGCTGACAGGAGGAGGGAGGGGGATGGGCTTGAGGAGAAAACACAGCGGCGGCAGTGACAGGCAGAGAGAGCTGTCTACGGACAAGGAGAGGAGGAGGAGAGAGGGGAGCACTCTGGCGCTTCAGCGCCCCCACCTCTGTGGCACCCGGGTACACTGCACCCTGAGCACCCGCCTGGGATCAGCCCTGAGTTAGAGTCTACAAGCTATGGTGCAAATCATTGAAAATTGATCACACCTGATGCACTGATGGCCTATCTCTTTTCTTGAGGCTCTGTCACGTATAAGGTGTGATCAGAACTGTGTGGACAGCAACAGAGGGACAAAACACATGAAAGGTGAAAATATTATGATTTATTAAAGATAAGTGAAAATATATAAATACAACACCTCCAATACCACGCAGTGCACAACAACCAATACCAAACAGACCCACAAATAATGACAGTCAGACAAGTATATACAATAGGGGAATGCCAGAATCGTAAACGTAGCCAGGCCAGGGTCACCAACAGGAGGTCAGCAGATGGGGACAGGGAACAAACAGGACAAGGAGAGGATGGATGAATCAGGCTGAAAGGCAAAGGTAAGGGTAACAGGATCACAGGAGGGACGGGTACAGGTACAAGGCTCAGGGTTTAGGTTCAGGTTCAGGTCTCACAGAGTCAGGGCGCAAGGAAGATACCAAGGCAAGGTGTGTGTGCTTGCCGGGTATTTATACACATCTCCTGCAATCAAGCTCAGGTGACACCTGATCGCAGATGATGTCGGCTCCACACTGCCAGGAACCACCCGCTGGTGGGTGCCAGTATTGCGGCCCAAAGATCACATAATACCACCAGCGGGAGAGAGCTCCCCTGTCAGTTCCAGACTGCCAGGAGACACCCGCTGGTGGACATCAGTACTGCACGCCAAATGTCTGACAATGCTACCAACAGGTGGAACCATACTTGACAGGGCCTGAAATGTCAGGAAAGTACAAATACCCCCCAAATTACACCTTTTTGAAAAGTAGACGGGTATTTATTAAGAGGCATGGAGAGTTTTTTGAAGTTGTAATTTTTTTCCCACAATTCTTGGGAAAATTAAGAAATCATTTTTTATTTTATTTTTTTTACACAAAATTGTCATAATAACAAGTTATTTCTTGCACAAAGCATATGCATACTTCCAATTACACCCCAAAATACATTCTGCTATTCCTCCCGAGTATGGCGATACTTTATGTTCTATATTCTGTGAGGCATAATGAGTATTTTGTTCATTTTTTTCCAAAAGTCTTGTGAAAATGTGAAAAGAAAATGAAAAATTTATTTTTTTACACAAAGTTGTCCCTTTATAAGATATTTCTAACACATAGCATGTACATAGCAAAAATGACACCCCAAAATACATTCTGCTACTCATCCCGAGTATGGCGATACCACGTGTGTGAGACTTTTATACAGCTTGGCCACATACAGAGGTCCAACATGCAGGGAGCACTGTCAGGCATTCTAGCAGCATAAATTCCAGACCCCAATCACAAGTTTGAAGGTCCTGGAGCACCAGGACAATGGAAACACCCACAAAATGACCCCATTTTAAAAGGCAAACACCCCAACGTATATTCTATGAGGCATGGTGACAGGTACTCGGGTACTCTGATGGGCTGGAGACAGGTACTTGAGTACTCTGATGGGCTGGTAACAGGTACTCGGGTACTCTGATGGGCTGTTGACAGGTACTCATGTACTCTGATGGGCTGGAGACAGGTGCTTGGGTACTCTGATGGGCTGGTGACAGGTATTCAGGTACTCTGATGGTGACAGGTACTCGGGTACTCTTTCCATCCCCCCCACTTTCCCATTTTTTACTCCCCCCTATCTCCTTCTTTCCTTCCCCTCTTTTTCCTTTCCTCCTTCCCTACCCTATTTTGTTTTCCTACTTCCCTCTCCCTTCCCTCTCCCCTCTTTTCCTCCCTTTCCCTCTTTCTTACCCTTCTTTCTTTCTTTCCACTACTCTTTAACATTCCCCTTTCTCTCCCCCTTATCCATCCCCCCCCTTCATTACCTCCCCCCTTTTCCCTTTCCCCTTCCTTCCCCCTTTTCCCTTCCCCTAATTCCCCCTGCCCCTTCCATCTCCCTCCCTTCCTTCCTTCCTTTTCCTCCCCTAACCCCTTCCTAATTTTCCTTCCCTAGCCCCCATTTCTCTGATATCACCACTAAGTTAACTTTATCACCATCATCACATAGGAGTCTGTTTTCTCTTTGGGGTGGACACAGCGTTAATCCCCACTGGCTCCCCAGGCTTCTCTTCCACCAGATCGGCTGACAAAAACTACAGGTGAATCAGCAGTCTTCTTGGTAGTTTTTTAGGTATGAATATAGATGTTAGAACACAGTTTATGTTTATACTTATATTTTACTTGAGATAATTTGTCCTCTCTGCCCACTCTCTTTGCCCATGACATGCTGTGGTGTATTTAACAAGATATATTAGGATACCATTACAAAAATGTAAAGCAACATGACTCAGTATATTGAAAGTTTTTAATGTTTAATATTTCTTGGTAATATAATTATTTGCTAATGTTTATATACGTTATTTGTCAGTAATGTGTTTGTATATCTTTGCAGTATATGTTCAAATTTGTGCTCCAATCTAATCTAAGGCCCTGATCAAGTGGGACTCCCCGTGAAACGCCTAGGCCAGTTTTCTCTATTCTTTAGCCACGACCAGCACATCCTGAATAGACGTACAGTAACTGTGGTTTTAACGAGTTGTATTGAACTTTTTTAAACACTAACCATTTGTATATGGAAATTAAAGATTTGTTTATTTTTTAAGCCTATTTGGTATGTGTATTTATTAGACCCTGCAAGGTACATGTAAAATCACACCCATTTTTGTTCTCATTTGGTAATTGAAAATAAATATAGTTCTTTCATTTCTGATTGCTGGAATTTTTGGATGAAAAGTTGAAAACCATGGGCACTTGGGTAGTAATCGTGATGCATCATGGAATTGAATCGAATCACTGACATAAAAATCGTAATCGAATCATGAGACCAGTGAAGGTGCGCACCCCTATTACTCTACTCCATCATTTACTGGGGCCAGTTTTGGGTGTGCACCGTGACTGAATGCTACTGACCTGAAACTAGCTTGCCAAATACCCTGCAGCACACGGGTGGCAAGAGAGAGCCCAGGAGGGGGGGCACCATGGTTTACTGCACCAGGTGACACCAACCCTAGTGACATTGCTTTCTCTAATTGCTGGCCTGTACAACTGACACATTGGGGCTGATTTACCAAGATGAATGCGCTGCGCCGGTTCATACCACAATTGGTGCGCCAGATAAATCTTTACTTGAGCATATGAACCGGCGCACACATAATATACCGGTGCACCGCGAATAGCGCATGCCGTTATCATTAACAGTCCATTCACACATGGGCAACACAACTTCCAGCGCGACTTACAACACGACTTGGGGCGACTTGCAACACGACTTTAAGTCGCCCCCAGGCCAGGCGACTAATTTAAAAAAAAAACGGCATGGGTTCCCCTCCAAGAAAATTTCATGGGGCCCCCCTCAAAATCCATACCAGACCCTTATCCGAGCACACAACCTGGCAGGCGCCCCCCCCTCCTGAACCATACCAGGCCACATGCCCTCAACATTGGGAGGATGCTTTGGGGTCCCCCCCAAAGCACCTTGTCCCCATGTTGATGAGGACAAGGGCCTCATCCCCACAACCCTGGCCGGTGGTTGTGGGGGTCTGCGGGTGGGGGCTTATCGGAATCTGGAAGCCCCCTTTAACAAGGGGACCCCCAGATCCCGGCCTTCCCCCCTGTGTGAAATGGTAAGGGGGTACAAAAGTACCCCTACCATTTCACCAAAAAAAGTGACAAAAGAGTTAAAAATTACAGGAGACGGTCTTTGACCCGCCCCCCTCTGACGTACGGTTCCATGCATCAGACGGGGGCGGGGTGCCCAGCCTCCATTATATAAGACCTGTCAGAAGAAGAAAAGCATCACACAGCGGGAGCCTCCCATTCCGTGGAGTGGCCCAATAAAGAAAAGACGCCACGGAGGAAGATGCCGGACGAGAACACCGGAGCAAGAAGCGGATTGGAGGAAGAAGATGAAGAAGAAGAGAAGCGCCACACAGTGGGAGCCTCCCGTTGCACAGAGCGGCCCGATAATGAAGAAGAGACGCTCGTGGAGGAAGATGCCGGACGAGAACACCGGAGCAAGAAGAAGCGGATCGGAGGAAGACGAAGATGGAGGAAGAAGATGAAGAAACCGAAGGATGAAGAAAGGGAGAAGGAAGAAGACCATAAGAAAGAAGACTTTAATAAAGGAATTGTCAAAGACCGTCTCCTGTAATTTTTTACTCTTTTGTCACATTTTTTGGTGAAATGGTAGGGGTACTTTTGTACCCCCTTACCATTTCACACAGGGGGGGAAGCCGGGATCTGGGGGTCCCCTTGTTAAAGGGGGCTTCCAGATTCCGATAAGCCCCTCACCTGCAGACCCCCACAACCAGCAGCCAGGGTTGTGGGGATGAGGCCCTTGTCCTCATCAACATGGGGACAAGGTGCTTTGGGGGGGACCCCAAAGCATCCTCCCAATGTTGAGAGCATGTGGCCTGGTATGGTTCAGGAGGGGGGGGGGGCGCTTTCTCGTCCCCCCTCTTTTCCTGTGGCCTGCCAGGTTGCGTGCTCGGATAAGGGTCTGGTATGGATTTTGAGGGGGACCCCCACGCCAGTTTGTTTTTTTTGGCGCGGGGTTCCCCTTAAAATCCATGCCAGACCTGAAGGGCCTGGTATGGATTTTGAGGGGGACCCCCACGCATTTTTTTTCTTCATTTTTTGACCTGTGTTCAAATAGCCTTTAAAATACCCATAGAAGTGAACCAGCGCAAAAAAAAAAAAGTAAAGTTGAGATGTGCGCCCGTTCAACTTATGCGAACCTATGTGGCTTGACATTTACTAAGATTTTTCCGGTGCAGTGAACCAGAGCACATGAACAGGCGCAAATGCCGCTTGCGCATGCGCAGTACATAAATTGACCTAGCGCAGTTACAAGTGTATTTGCAGGCGCAGCAAGCCTGCTCAGAGAAAGATAACTTTTGGTTCTATTTTGGGCATGTTTGTTAGTTGGACAGTCATATCTATACTTCCTCACATCACCCACCATAATATTGCCACTTCCAGCTTCTTTTATTTTCTGAGTTGAAGAATGCTTGCGCCAGGTCTATAGCGGCGCACAGATCGCGCCCGCCCCTGCGCCGGCAACATGATAGTAAATGGGGAATTGCGCTGTGTTACAGGTGCAAATGCTTTGTGAATATGAAAATGGCCGTTGCGCGGCGGCATGCGCCGCAACTCATGGCGCAAATGCTTGGTAAATCAGCCCCATAGTGTCACATATAATTAAGATAGGATAGAACAAGAGGCTTACTAAAACTTTCAGGACACAGGAGGTAGAGCTTGTACAAAATAGCATTGTTATATGTGCCTAGGGGCAACATGATCACTAACTATGGCACTGCTTCCTTCCAGCACATATTTTAATTTACTGCGGAAGGGTTTTCAGGTTAATAACATATTGGGTTTATACTACAATATTTCTATATTAGAAAGATCACCTTCTAACTGATGAATAATAGACATCCTGCCTTTCACCCTACCGTGACACTAATTAATATACACTGTTGATTTTAGAAATTAAAAACACATTATCTTTTAATGCTGAAGCATATGCAATAGTGCCACAAAATCAATACAGTGTAAACAAATTATTGCACGTTGGATCCCACATACAGGTTTAGGCAACACCAATCAATACTGCTAGCCTTAAGTCTGCCAGCGGGAAAGGTGATTAAAATGAATAGCAACTGTGTGGGTTTTCTCGGGGGGTTCTGATTTCTTTTGTGGCCCAACGATTTGCTTGAGGGTTAATTAATTTCTAACTAAATTGGGCCATCTGTTTATGTCTGAGATCACAGTAGGGGAACTAGATTATACACTTTACTGGAGTATGAGATGATGTGCTTGAATGGGACATCTAATTATACAATACTGTTTATTTTTTCCTGTCTGCGGTCAACCCCCCCTGACAAGTAAAAGTGCTGTTAAAGTTAATTGCATATTGGTGCCTGAATACCCCTTTGAAAAGAGATGGTCAACACTGTTTTATGCAAATATCATCCTGCGAACATTTGGCTCCATAAAACGCATCTTACAAAAGAGACTTTGTTACATGAGATACACCTGGGCAGGGAATGTATACCATTCCACCTATACCTCCTATTCCAGGGGGGTATGCGTGCTTACACATAAATCACTGGCCTTTCAAGAAATTCAGTCAGTTATCAATGAAGTTATCAATGAAGATGGCTGATACTGTATGTGTTTCTTTATTATAGACTGCCTGCAATTACATGTATACTAGCAGTGGGGTATATCCCTTCTCCGTTCACCATGGTAGTGCTAAAGGAGCGGGTGTCTTTTGGATTGAGCAAACCAGATGTTCCTTTATTTGTTATGGGTGACTTAAGTTAATTGAGTGTAGCACAGTCAATGCTTTCTCCTATGTAAAGCCCCATACACACGTGCGGATTATCCGAGGACCAGGTCCGTCGGATCATGTCCGTCATACTTTGTCTGATGTTGGTTTTGCGTACACACGGTCAGACAAAGTTGTCGGAAAATCCGATCATTCTGAACGTGGTGACGTTTGTTGCCTACGACGGGACTATGTAGGGGCTAGTAGCCAATAGCTTTGGTCTTGTAATGTGATCTGAGCATGCGTAGCACTTTGTCCGGTCGGACAACCGTACACACGATCGGATTTGGTGTGATCGGACCGTGTTGTCGGCAAATCTTTCCAGCAGGAGATAAAACTTTGTCCGTCGGACAATCCGACGTACACTGTCCGATGGTGCATACACACGGTCTGATTTTTCAACAACATTGTCCGATCGGACAGAATCCATGAAAAAGTCCGACCGTGTGTATGGGGCTTTAGTGTCATAAGCTAGCAACCGCTGAATCCAGCTGCATTTACAGAAATATGCATACAAGGTACCCACTGCTTAACTGTACATAATTTATAAGGTCAGAACATCCAACAAATTAGCCAAAAAGCAGAAGCAAGCCACAGTTTACAATAGATACTGAGTCAACAATAGTGCAAGAAGTAACGGTTCATACTGGCTCAGTATTGAAACAGCAGCAGAGAACAAGTAAACACAGCTTGTATCATCAAGCAGAATTACTGTAAGATGTGAAATCATATGCAACTGCTAACGTTCAGCAGACTTGAAGGCAAACCGTAATAGGCCGCTTGTATACAACCGGGAGCGGTAATGTATGGCAGTTACTCTCATGTATGAACTCTTTTGGTACACTAGCTGATATCTTGTTCATTGACAAGCAACAATTGCCCTATTAAGGACATATCAGTAGCAGGCTATTTTGGATTTTTGGAAGTCATTCTGATTCACAGTGATACTTATGCACTTATGGACTGTGCAATGATCCATACCGTATCTATTGCCTTGTCTTTTGCTACCTAATGTACTAGATGGGCAACATACATGCACTATCTTCCACATGTGGTTTGTAGGTTATACATTATATCTACCACTCCATTCCTGTCCTGTCCCTTTTTTTTCCCCTTCATTGGCTTGAGCCCCTAGGGGGATTGGTGCTAGCTTTTTTGCCATACTCAGCAATTGCTGGATATTCCACACAGGTGGAAGGCAAAGCTGACACCAATTTCATTTGCGTCCGGACGCTTTTGTTTGTATTTGTTATATGTTGTCATGTCCCCCTTTATCGGTGGTTGCCTTGACTAGCCCATCCGGACTAGTCAGCAATTTTTACCAGGATTAGCTTATTACTGGGTTTCTATCCACATACCTACATGTTTTGTACACATCAATAAAATATATATCTGTTTTTGATAAAAAATTGTGTATTGTTTTCCAATAAGCCCCATCTTTCTCTGCCCCCACCTGTTTGGGACATTTTTCTATAATTGCTTTTATAGGGACTGGATTGTAATCTATTTACATGTTTTTTTAGCCTATTTTTTCTATATATTTATTAAACTGTAATATATGCAGAGAAATCTAGTCACCACAGACAAACCATCAAACAAGCAGAGAATAAAGCTCTGGCAGTGGGGACTCGGTAAGATCTATGCCACTCAGCACAAGTTTTCTCACACAGACTTAAAGGGTAACTCCACTTTTGTGCGGAAAAAAAGAGCAAATAAAAAAAAAAAGATATACCATAAACAATTGCGGCACAAGTCATATTGTAATTGGATGTTATTAAAATTACCTTTCTGTTTCAGTCTGCAGTGCTGTCATTTTTTGTAAAATGCAATGTAAAAAAGGCTACCTGTATGTGTTCTGTACACAGTTGCTGTACAGAAAGCCCACTAGACATGTAATTTCCTGCTTAAGTAATTGGCTCAATCATTTTCCCAGATTTTCCCAGAAGTCTGCACTTAGATACAAAACAGATTTTAAGCATCCCCTACAACGAAGATGTCATTCTTGGTGAGATACTCTCAAATGGAAATCACGTCTAAAGGGATGCAGACACTGTGAGTTTCTGCATTAGAGCCCTGCAGGTGCAGCAGCTGATTGATAAAGCCACTTCCATACTCTGCAAAATGGACACACACAGAATTTTTTTCAGAATAACAAAAGGTAGGACTCTGCAACAAAGCTTGTTAAATTATTAGCAAATCGCAATGTACATTGATCACCCAGTGGGGATTGTTTTTTTCTCAACAAAAGTGGAGTTACTTTTTAAAATGAAATTAAACTCTTAAGCACATTAAGCACAGGCTGATTTAATCACCTACTGAGTATGAAGCTTTTTTATCTTTTTTTTCCTTGCCTATGTTCTAGTTTTCATGACCGCTGCCCCAGGGTTCCTGCTTCGGTGTGGCTTATTTCTCTTGCAGTACAGAGAAATGCATTGCTGGATGGGTTTCAGGAGGTCCACGAGGGTCAGATAAAACAAATAACATTTGAATTCACTATACAGCCCTCCCTCTTGTCCCAAGGAAGTGAGTTTCTTGTTTTTGTTAAGATTCAAGGTTATTTCATACATTATAATTATACATTATACAGTATATATACTTTATATGTGTATGTCATATATGTATGAGCAATCAAGCTAATTTAATAAAAATAAAGTGCATATATTCATTGCATGCAAAGTTGTGTTTATGTGAATATTTCTAGGGAGGGGATCCATAGCTCTCATCAGATCCTTAAAGCTGTCCATTAGAGATGGGCGAACGGTTAGGCCCGAGCACAAGTTTGGGCCGAACTTTCGCTGTTCGGACGTTCAGCGAACATTCAAACAAACGGGTCGCTCGCTCGACGAAGCTGACTGCACACTGGTTGCTCACTTCACTTGCTAAAATCACCGACCCAGGATTCAGAGCGCGCCACGGCCGCCCCAGCATGCTTTGCCCGCCACCTTCATGGCTAGAAAACAAGCTCCGCCCACCTCTGCCATCTTCAGATTGCGTGGCTAAGAGGGAGCGGAGCCGGAGCGGACTCGTGCGTGCATGGTCTGAAACCCTGGAGAGAGCTGCTCAGCTGCGGCGCAGTGGCTGCCTGCCTTGCTGTGAGTCACAGTGAGAGACTCCCTTGTCCCTGCACCATTGTCCAGGCCGGTCAAGGAACTTGGAAGTAAGTCTATGCTGTGCCCATCAAAAGCTGCCACTGTTGTGCCCATCAAAAGCTGCCACTGTGCCCAAACACAGCAACTGTTGTGCCCATCAAAAGTTGCCACTGTGCCCACCAAAAGCTGCCACTGTGCCCACCAAAAGCTGCCACTGTGCCCACCAAAAGCTGCCACTGTGCCCAAACACAGCCACTGTGCTCATCAAACGCAGCCAATGTGCCATCAAGCGCAGCCACTGTGCCATCAAACGCAGCCACTGTGCCCATCAAAAGCTGCCACTGTGCCCATGAAACGCAGCCACTGTGCCAAACGCAGCCACTGTGCCCATCAAAAGCTGTCACTGTGCCCATGAAACGCAGCCACTGTGCCATCAAACGCAGCCACTGTGCCCATCAAAAGCTGCCACTGTGCCCATGAAACCCAGCCACTGTGTCCATCAAATGCAGCCACTGTGCCCATCAAACGCAGCCACTGTGCCCATCAAACGCAGCCACTGTGCCCATCAAAATCTGCCACTGCGCCCATCAAACACAGCCACTGTGCGCATCAAACGCAGCCACAGTGCCCATCAAACACAGTCACTGTGCCCATCAAACGCAGCCACTGTGCCATCAAACGCAGCCACTGTGCCAACCAATCGCAGCCACTGTGCCCACCAATCGCAGCCACTGTGTCCAAACGTAGCCACTGTGCCCATCAAATGCAGCCACTGTGCCCATCAAATGCAGCCACTGTGCCATCAAACGCCATCAAACGCAGCCACTGTGCCATCAAACGCAGCCACTGTGCCCACCAAACGCAGCCACTGTGCCCACCAAACACAGCCACTGTGCCCATCAAATGTAGCCACTGTGCCCATAAAATGCAGCCACTGTGCCTCTAAAATGCAGCCACTGTGCCCCACCTAAAAGCAGCCACTGTGCCCATCAAACGCAGCCACTGTGCCCATCAAATGCAGCCACTATGCCCATCAAAAGCTGCAACTGTGCCCATCAAACACAACCATTGTGTCATCAAACACTGCCACTGTGCCCATCAAACACAGCCACTGTGCCCATCAAACGCTGCTACTGTGCCAATCAAACGCTGCCGCTGTGCCAATCAAACACAGCCGCTGTGCCATCAAACGCAGCTGCTGTGCCATCAAACGCAGCTGCTGTGCCATCAAACGCAGCCGCTGTGCCATCAAACACAGCCACTGTGCCCAGCAAACGCTGCCACTGTGCCCATCAAACACTGCCACTGTGCCAAAAAACAAAGTAGCGGGGCTTACAGATGGAGAGGTGGATTGTTGCCATAGAAACATTAGAAAAGGGGAGGGGTTAGTAAGATGACCACACCCATGTGCTGGCGCCAGAAATCTTTCTGCACCCAGGCACCTGTGACTCTAGGATCGGCTCTGGGAAGACACCCAAAGACCAATTTTTCTGCAGCTGTTTGACAGGTGCATATTATTGCAATTTTTTACAGCAAGGCCAATTCTTGCTTTCATCAAGAGTACCTCTATAGGGTTACGGTGTGAAGGCGTCACCCAAAGACCAATTTTTACGCACCGTTACTTCTATCCAAAGTCAAAGTGACACCAGAATATATACAAAAAAATCTCTAATCTTGTCCGCAGTGCACTACATTGTGGCCTCATCATACACACTGGCTCCCCAGCTGTTGCTGAGCAAAATAAAAACAGGTTTGGCTTCATAAATGCAATTATTTCTTCAGCAGATTCTAGACATGGTACAAATCTACCACTTTGCAGGTAGATTAAGGGGACCCCCCAGACACTATATTTGAAGGTTTTTTTTTATTTTTTATGCTTTCACTTTAAAAATAAAAAAAATCCCTGCTTATTTAAAAATGAAGTTTTTCACAAACTTTTTTTTTTATTGATACATGTCCCCCAGGGCAGGACCCAGACCCGTATAACCATTATATGCCCAATTACTTGCATATAAGCCTTTAAAATGGGCACTTTTGATTTTTGACATTCGGATCCCATTGACTTTAATGGGGTTCGTTATTCGGGTCCGAACTTTCACTGTGTTAGAAAGTTCTTGTGCGAACCGTAAAAGGGGTTCGTTCGGCCCATCCCTACTGTCCATGACATAAAAAAGGTTGAGAAACACTGGTAAAGAGGATTTCAATTTCATTTTGACTATTTGCCACTTGTTTTCCTTCAGGTGACATATTGGGTACCCCAACATCTCTTGATAATCCTGGATCAGAACTCACTTTCTCACATTTTAGCAGCAGATTCTCTGGTCAAATGCATTTACTCTCAATAAATGTATTGTGTTCTACGTAATCCTACAAAATATGCACCTCAACTCCAAGAACACCAACTCCAAGTATAGATACATTTAACTTGGCTGCAAATTAGCACTAGGAAATAAACATAAGACTGTTTAGTGTTAAATTAACTCAATGTATATAAATAAACACACGGAAGTTAGATTCAGGCATAGTCCACTAGACAGTATAATCACTATGCCAAGGTAACTTAGAATCAAGTTCTGTACCACTATACTGGGATTAACTCATGAATCAGCAAAGTCTAGGTGAATGGTGTCAGGGCTGGGGTCAGCCCTTCCTTCGCAAAGCTGGCCGCTCAACTGTCGGCTAATTACCAGCTCCTTTCTCTCTGATTCACATGTTGATGATATCCTGCTCATCAGTCCTGCCTACTTAAGCTGTCCAGCCCAGATGATCTCTGCCTTCCTTCGCCTTGGTCACATGTCTAGAGACGCTCTCCTGTGTTCCTGTTAAAAACTTGCTTGGCTGACATTTCTTCTCCAGGCTCCAGATCCTGCTTTCTGTTCTGCTACGCTCATCTCTGGCTACCTGACATTTTGGCTTGTTTTGATTACATTTACTCTGTTTACCTTTTTATTGTTATTATTAAACAAATGTGATTTAACTGTACTTCTGTCTCGGTCTGATTGATAGTTTCTGACAAATGGCTAGGATATGGTGCAATGTCCCTTGAGCGGTACCTCTTAGCATAAGCAATAGATGAAGGTCTCTGAGTAGCAGCTGTAAAGGGGCAGTATTTAATCCTTACTCTTGAGCCATCTCTGGTTGGGGCCCAGTTGTACTATTGGTGAGCATTAGAATAATTAGAATAATCCCAGCCAGGCCTGCAGGCAAAAAAAGGCTACTAGATAGCTGTTTGGTCAGTTCCTAAAGGGCTGAATCCATCAGCATATACTAAATCCCCACAGCAGCTCACCAGTCCCAGTGATATTGCAGCTCACACGCAGTGATTAGTCCACTCTCTACTCTGCACCCAGGGGACTCTGGCTGTTGGCACACCTGCACTCAGCACTCCAGATCCTATTCAGGTCGCCATTATGTAGCAGTGGTGGTGCAAATTGAATAGCAACGTGCACTCTCCACACTCACTCATGGAAAGAGGAAGCCGTGTCCTCTAAAGACTAAGAAAATACAACTCTTCCCTCCTTCTGGCAATCTCCCTTTGCAGTTTAATGGTCAATAGAAGTCCACAGTATGGCTCCCTTCTTGAAGCAAGCCTTAAAGTCTACTTGACTTTCCGGCTGGCGGGAGGCAGACAGTGAGATGAATCAGCATATCAGTTCAGTAATATTGTAAAGAGCTGCTGTAAACTGTCATAACTTGTACATCATAACCAAGTACCTGGCTACACTGTATATTACTTAGATACGTGTACTTTTAGACAAAATGAACTTATCCTGTTAACCCCTTAAGGTTGGCCTAACTGAAACTCCCTTCTCCTCCACAGATGCATGCTTAGCAAGATCCAATCATTGTGACTTTCAGAGGTTATTTACATCCAGCAGTGAAAGCCTCCCTCTATTGCACAGTACAGACTGGTTTGAGGCTGTCTCTTCGCCAGGAGACAGAGGTACATGAGCCCCATAGACATCTATAGGGCTGTACTGTGCGGGCACGGCAAGGAAAAAGAGACTTTAACAATCGGATGTAAGTAAATAAAAAGTGGAGGCTATGGCCACTGGTCTCAGTAAGTATACAGCTATGAAGGGTGGGGGAGGGATTGGTTAAGTCAGCTTAAAGTAGCACATAGGATAAGTGCACTTTGACTGAAAGCATACTTATTCCTTAAGCCACTTCATGCTTCTGTTCTCTCTGGCTTCTCACAAATATCATAATATTGAAAATCACTACTTTTTCTGTTTACATATAAGAGTTGCTGTTCCCATAGATGCACTGCCATAAATTATGTAAAAGAATGCACTGATCATTAATTATTTGTTTAAAAAAGATTGATTATCTGCAGTTTGTTCAGTGCCACTGTAGTCTGTATTAGTTAACCTAAATGAGCATTCCAAAGCTTGACATATGATTGTGCATAAACATAAAGGTCAGAGGCATCCACTCTTGAAAGGGAATGAGGAGGAAATAATTAGGGTTTATGTGTTTTGTCACGTATCTCAGCTACCACAGGCCATTTATCTAATTGATTAACCAATGGCATAAAGTCAATTTAAAATATAACTACAGGTCTAAAGAAAGTCTTGCACTGTAGTATGTTTGCATATATTGAATATTCAGGTAAATGTTTGCTGTTTTCCAGTATTTTTTTTTTTTTTACCTTTAATCTTTGCCTTGCTTATACAGTCCCCTCTAACATACAAAACCGATATTAAGATCAATGTCCATATTTGGAGATTATTTCATCTTCTGCAGCCATATGTAACAACTTAGTGTATGCAATATAACTAAATCCCTTGAATTCACACGGACTGGCACAGGCATATTTTGCACAGGTGTCACTCATGTATTAAAAAATGGTGACAGAAACAGTTTAGTATTGTCCATGATACTTTTTCAATTTGCACTAACATACAATTTTTAAGGAAATGCTTTTGGGGGGGAACCCCCTTCTTCAAGGTCCAAGCAGTACTAATACACAAAGTTTTAGCAGAATGTTAAAGTAAGATCTTTGAGCAAAAAGGAAAATAAAAATGTACACAGCAGTAGGGATGGGCCCGGTGCTCGATTCGAACCCACGGTCGAATCGAGCACCGGGCGTTCGCCCGCTCGGCGAGCCCAGAACTATTTGGGCCATTCGCATCACATTAGTGTGATGCGAGCGCCCCGCAATGCATTGCGGCCTGCGCAGTGCATTGCTGGCTGATGATTGGCCAAGCATGCACTGTGACCCCGCATGCTTGGCCAATCACAGCGCCGGCATCGAGGAGAGCAATAATTGGCTACAGGCAGGACGCCTGTAGCCAATTAAAGCTCAGGGGCTTTAGTACACGCCCCACTCTATAAAAGGCCGCCACGCCATCGGCCCAGGGCACATGTGTTCCGGCTTTTAGAAGAGTGAATAGGCAGTCTGCTGATTGAATTCTTCTTTGCTAAACCATTGCTGATTCATTCAATCCTGATCATTGCTGCTGATTGCACTGCTGAGTGTGACATTAGCTGCTGCTGGGGATTAGTCTGGTGTGTGCATGCTGTTAGTACAGCATTGCAGTAGCACCAATGGCAGTGCTGTTAGAACAGCATTGCACCCCAACTTTCTGTCCCAACCTTCTGTCCCAACCTTCTGTCCCATCCCAGGCAGGGATTTATAGGAGCCATATTGTGTTTGTGTCAGCACACATAGGAGCTAGTGTGTGTTGTCAGCACACATAGGACCTATATTTTTTTGCCAGCACACATAGGGCCTATAGTGTGTTTGTGTCAGCACACATAGGAGCTATAGTGTGTTTGTGTCAGCACACATAGGACCTATAGTGTGTTTGTGTCAGCACACATAGGACCTATAGTGTGTTTGTGTCAGCACACATAGGACCTATAGTGTGTTTGTGTCAGCACACATAGGAGCTATAGTGTGTTTGTGTCAGCACACATAGGACCTATAGTGGGTTTGTGTCAGCACACATAGGACCTATAGTGTGTTGTGAGCACACATCGGACCTATATTTTTTTGACAGCACACATAGGACCTATAGTGTGTTTGTGTCAGCATCCATAGGACCTATAGTGTGTTTGTGTCAGCACACATAGTACCTATAGTGTGTTGTGAGCACACATCGGAGCTATATTTTTTTGTCAGCACACATAGGAGCTATAGTGTGTTGTCAGCACACAAAGGAGCTATAGTGTGTTTGTGTAAGCACACATAGGAGCTATAGTGTGTTGTCAGCACACAAAGGAGCTATAGTGTGTTGTCAGCACACATAGGAGCTATAGTGTGTTGTCAGCACACATAGGAGCTATAGTGTGTTTGTGTCAGCACACAAAGGAGCTATAGTGTGTTGTCAGCACACAAAGGAGCTATAGTGTGTTTGTGTAAGCACACATAGGAGCTATATTTTTTTGTCAGCACACATAGGAGCTATAGTGTGTTGTCAGTACACATAGGAGCTATAGTGTGTTTGTGTCAGCACACAAAGGAGCTATAATTTTTTGTCAGCACACATAGGAGCTATAGTGTGTTTGTGTCAGCACACATAGGAGCTATATTTTTTTGTCAGCACACATAGGAGCTATAGTGTGCTGTCAGCACACAAAGGAGCTATAGTGTGTTTGTGTAAGCACACATAGGAGCTATATTTTTTGTCAGCACACATAGGAGCTATAGTGTGTTGTCAGCACACATAGGAGCTATAGTGTGTTGTCAGCACACATAGGAGCTATAGTGTGTTGTCAGCACACATAGGAGCTATAGTGTGTTTGTGTCAGCACACATAGGAGCTATATTTTTTGTCAGCACACATTAGGAGCTATAGTGTGTTTGTGTTAGCACACATAGGAGCTAGTGTGTGTGTGTGTGTGTGTGTGTGTCAGCACACATAGGAGCCAGTGTGTGTGTGTGTCAGCCCAGTTCTTGTCATCTAAGGCAGCCTCTATCTGCCATAGGGCCCTGTTGCTGTCATCTAAGGCATCCATCTGCAGGAGTTAGTGTGTGTGCTGTGTGACTCCAGCACAATATACACTACCCACTACAATGGCTGGAAGACCGCCAAGGAGAGGCAGACAGTCCCGAGGCAAGAACACAGGGCAAGCAGGCTCTGTTTCTAGAGACAACAGTGCTGGTCGTGGACGTGGTCGTGCATCGTCATCAGCATGTGGCCATGGGACACGCCTGTCTTTGTTTTCGGCAGCTGGACATGTTGAGCCGCATCATGCCGAAGGCTTGGAAGAATGGATGACCAAGCCCTCCTCATCCTCCTCATCCTCTCTCACCCAGGCTCAGGGTACTGGCAGAGTAGCTGCCAACGCGTACTCGATGGCATCATCAGGCACCCCTTCCCTAGACCCACCATGTCCTCCTGAGGAGTCCCCCAAACTGTTTGAGCACAGTGTTGGGTACATGCTCCAGGAGGATGCCCAACGATTTGAAGGCTCGGATGATGATTCCCAGCTTGAGGAAGGCAGTAGTGTGCGCGCAGAGAGAGGGGATGCTGAAGGACAGCAATCTGGCAGTCATGTTCCACCAGCTGCAGCTTACTACCAGGTTTGCTCTAGTGGTGAAGAGGGAGGGGATGATGAGGTCACTG
Organism: Lithobates sylvaticus; assembly: GCA_028564925.1. Classification (NCBI taxonomy): domain Eukaryota; kingdom Metazoa; phylum Chordata; class Amphibia; order Anura; family Ranidae; genus Lithobates; species Lithobates sylvaticus. The sequence goes on along the minus strand of CM053029.1, from coordinate 338,640,309 downwards.
ACTCCACGTGGGTGCCTGAAGGGAGAGAGGAGGAGGAGGAGGAGGATGCGGCGGCACATGTCCAACGAGGCAGGATGCCCTCCGGAGGCCAGCTAGAGGCCAGCACACCAACTGAATCACACCGCAGAGCTCCGCCTGTGCAGGGCGCTGCCTCTGCACGTTATCACAAAAGTTCTTTGGTGTGGGCCTTTTTTGAGACGAGTGCATCAGATTGCACCACTGCTATTTGCAATATTTGTCTCAAGCGTATCTCGCATGGCCAAAACATCAGCCGCTTGGGCACCACAAGCATGACCAGACATATGTCGACCTGCCATGCAGCTCGTTGGCAAGCGCACATTAAAGACCCACACCAAAGAACAAAGCGGACCTCTCCTTGCTCCTCATCAGCTGGGATCTCCATCCCCACTATATCTTCAGTCCTCTCTGAAAGCTGCTCTGAGGGGACTGAAGGTGTAGAATTAGGTGTGTCACAACCAAGTACTTGCAGTACACCGACGTCCGATTGTAGCAGGCAAATTTCCCTGCCCCAGCTGCTGGACCGTCAAAAGAAGTATACTCCCAGCCATCCACATGCCCAGCGGTTGAATGCAAGCTTGGCTAAATTGCTAGCAATTCAACTGCTGCCTTTTCAGTTGGTAGACTCGACCCCTTCCGTGAGTTTGTTCAATGTGCAATGGGCGATTCCGTCTCTCTACCGGCATGTGGAAGGCAATGTCCATGCCTCGCTGGACAGGGCGGTCAGCGGTAAGGTGCATATTACCGCTGACTCATGGTCCAGCAGGCATGGACAGGGACATTATCTGTCTTTCACGGCCCATTGGGTCACTCTATTGGCAGCTGGGAGGGATGCAGGACAAGGTGCAGTAGTGTTGGAGGTTGTTCCGCCACCACGCCTCCAAAATGCTACTACTGGTTGTGACACACCTCTCTCCTCCACCCCCTCCTCTTCTTCTCCCTCCATGGCCTCTTCGAGTGCTCTGTCCTCGGAACCAACGGTGCTCCGTAGGCGTACAAGGGGCTACGCAGGCAAAAAGATGCCATGCCGTGCTAGCGCTGGTGTGTTTGGGGGACAGGAGCCACACTGGGGCAGAGGTTCTGGCAGCTCTGCAGGGGCAGGCCGAGAGGTGGTTGATGCCACGCCAGCTTAAGCCAGGAATGGTGGTTTCTGACAATGGCACCAACCTCCTCTCCGCCCTGCGACAGGGGCAGCTCACCCATGTGCCCTGTATGGCTCACGTCCTCAACCTGGTGGTGCAGCAGTTCTTGGGCAGGTACCCAGGCTTACAGGATGTCCTGAGGCAGGCCAGGAAAGTCTGTGTGCATTTCCGCCGATCGTATAATGCCAGTGCTCGGTTGGCTGAGCTGCAAATGGAGTTGAACCTGCCCAAGAACCGCCTAAGATGTGACATGCCCACCAGGTGGAACTCAACGTTGGCCATGCTGCAGCGACTGCACACGCAGCAGAGGGCCATCAATGAGGTTTTTTTCCCCTCGCCGGTGGAGCATGATCAGGGATGCATGCACTGTCCTCTCACCATTTAAGGAGGCCACGAGGATGGTGAGCAGTGACAGTGCATGCATCAGTGACACTGTACCTCTTGTCCACCTGTTGGAGCATACGCTGCGTGGGATAATGGACAAGGCACTTGAGGCAGAACAGAGGCAGGAAGAGGAGGACTTCCTTGCCTCTCAAGGCCCCCTTTATCCAGACAGTGTTCCTTCTGTCCCACCCATCACACAGGAAGAGGATGAGGAGGAGGAGGAGGAGGAGGAGGATTGTGTGAGCATGGAGGTGGAGCCTGGCACTCAGCATCAGCAGCAGCAGTCTTTTAGGGATGATGTACAGTACCAACAAACCAGTGGACTTGTACGTGGCTGGGAGGAGGTGGCTGGCGATCATGTCGTCCTCAGTGACCCAGAAGACTCCGGACCGAATGCCTCAGCTAACCTACGTTGCATGGCCTCCCTGATCCTGCAAAGCCTGCGGAAGGATCCTCGTATTCTTCGGATCAAAAAGAGGGACCATTACTGGCTGGCCACTCTCCTTGATCCATGGTACAAGGGTAAGGTTGCGGACCTTATCTTGCCATCGCAGAGGGAGCAGAGGATGAGACATCTCAGGGAGGCCTTGCAGAAAGGTCTGTGCAACGCGTTCCCAGAAACTGGGAGGTTACAAACTCCTGGTCCTGGACGACGAGTTGCTGAGGCTTCAGTCAGTAGCAGAAGGAGCGGTGGGGAAGGTGGACATCTGACCGATGCGTTCAGACAATTTTTTAGTCCGCAGCCCCAAGGTATGATCGGTTCCAGCAACCATCGTCAGCGTCTGATATACATGGTGCAGGAATACGTAGGGGCAAGGTCAGACTTGGACACCTTTCCCACCGAAAATCCTCTGGCTTACTAGGTCTTGAGGATGGATCACTGGCCAGAGCTTGCACAGTATGCAATTGAGCTACTGGCCTGTCCTGCATCCAGCGTTCTTTCCGAATGCACATTCAGTGCTGCTGGAGGATTTGTCACCGATCACAGGGTGCGCCTGTCCACCGACTCGGTTGATCGACTGACCTTCATAAAAATGAATCAGTCTTGGATCACCACCAGCTACCAGGCACCTGAAGCGGATATAACTGAATAATTTATAATGTCACATCCCTTCAAGACTGCCTATGCTGATGCTGAGTGACTGTCCTGTTATGTTCACTGACTATCCTCTTCCTCCTCCTCCTCCTCAATGATCCATTCCTTGATAGCTTGGAAGAACATTTTTTGTTTCTGGGTGCCACCACACCAGTGCCTAAGGCACACTCTGTATAACAGGGGCGTGTAATTACAATTTTTTTTAAAAAAAATGCTTCGCAACAGGTGTGACTGCTGTGCTCCAAGTACAGTATCTGTGAGGGGTTGCAGTGTTGTGGCACCAGCACCATTGCCTAAGGCACAATTTTTCAGCCCCTGTTTAACAGGGGCGTGTAATTACAACTTTTTTAAGCAATGCTTCGCAACATGTCTGACTGCTGTGCTCCAAGTACAGTATCTGTGAGAGGTTGCAGTGTTGTGGCACCAGCACCAGTGCCTAAGGCACAATTTTTCAGCCCCTGTTGGGGCGTGTAATTACAATTTTTTTTAGGCAATGCTTTGCAACAGGTCTCATTGCTGTGCTCAGAGTACAGTATCTGTGAGGGGTTGCAGTGTTGTGGCACCAGCACCAATGCCTAAGGCCCAATTTTTCAGTCCCTGTTTAACAGGGGCGTGTAATTACAAATATTGATCTAATAGTTCACAGCAGGGCCCATTCCTGCGCCCACCAAGAGTAACTGTGAGGGCTTACAGTCTTGTGGCAACACCGTCCACCACCACCACCAAAGGCCCAATTTTTCTGCCCTGTTCAACAGGTGCATACAATTACAAATCTTGATCTAATAACTCACAGCAGGGCCCATTCCTGTGCCCACCAAGAGTAACTGTGAGGGCTTACAGTGTTGTGGCTACACCAACATCTAATGGGGCAAATTTCTGCAGAGTATATACGGCAGGCCCCTACTTTCAAACATCCAACTTACAAACGACTCCTACTTGCAAACGGAAGGAGAAAACAGGAAGTGAGAGGAAATCTACCCCTAGGAAGGGAAATTCGATCCTGTTAGATTTAATTTGGGAAAAAGGTATCTCCTCTCTACTGATGCTTTATCACCAATCCTTGTTTCAATTAAAACCCCACTTTTCCAAAAACATTTGTCATTGGGGCGGAAAGTGAGGTGAAATGTTCTGAACAGATGTGCAAAGACAGCAAATGTTACAGGGGTGATAACCCCTCCCAATGTTCTCCAAAAAGCTTAAAAATAGATTTTTTTTGGGATGGAGCTACACTTCATAATGTACCTGTACAGATTCTACTTAAGAACAAACCTACAGTCCCTCTCTTGTTTGCACCGCCTATATACTGCTGTTCAGAGTATATAGGGTTGTAGGTATAGGGTTTTATTTTGGGTGCGGGGTCCCCCTTAATATCCATACAAGACCCAAAGGGGCTGGGGGGGGGGGGGGGGGGGGTGATGGGGTAGCCGTGCCAGTTTTTTCAAGGATTTTCAGCCATATGGCCAGGACAAGACATGACATTAAAGCCGCAAGTGGTTTTAAATGGCTTCTTTTTTTCCTTTACAAATGTCATTTTGTGCAGGGACAGTTCTAAACACGGGAAACACATGACACTTCACAGGCATACTTTAGACACCCCCCAGGTACCATATTTAAAGGAATATTTCACATTTTTTTTTCACTTTATGCATTATTAAAATTATTGCTCCCGAAAAAACGTTAGTTTTTAAAAGTTCTTTTTGCATTGATATATGTCCCCTGGGGCAGGACCCGGGTCCCCAAACCTGTTTTATGACATTAACATGCATATTGGCCGCTGTAATTAGCAATTTTGAATTCGAACGTTCGCGTCCATTGTAACGAATAGGGTTCGAAAATTCACACAAACTTTCGGTCGAAGGTTCTGGTGCGAACCCGGGGGTGTTCGGCTCATTCCTACACAGCAGTGGTAATTAAACTAGGATTGTAAGTGATATTGGACACAAAAAAAAATAAAAAATCAGGTCTAGATTTAGTCCATTATCTTTTGTGTCAAATATAACTATCATCCTTAGTTCAAAAGTTTTCCTTTTCTGAATAGTTTTGAAATTCCTTTAAGAACTAAGGCATTAAGGTCTTCGATAGTGTGATCCGGTTGTAAGAAATGCAAAAAGAAGAATCTCATACCAAAAAGATCTCCGGATTAAAAATCCTTGTGCAAATACACTGAGCTCTCCTTACGTAGAAGGAATTTGCAAACTTACCAGCGAAAGATTAAGGAACAACCTCATACACAAACTGTATGGTGAAAGGGTAACAATCCAGAAACCAAACGGTTGCTGTTTGAAGCACTAATATCATTAGACCCTACCAGCATTAACCAGATTAAGAATGGTATAGAAACTTTTCAAAGACTTGCCATTAATATAAAGCAAAAAACCTCCAAAAGCTGATTTTTTTTTTTGGATACAACCCAACAACATTAAACCAACACAACATCTATACCTCCACCTACCAGTGACCTGGAATCAAATTCAGATTTTGAAAGGTAGCCCTGGTGTATAATATGGAAAAGTCTCCCCCAGCAGGGTTTTTCTGCAGCAGAAATCAAAAAGATTAATTGGTTTAAAAGATTCCGGATCACTTCCGGATGTTCCAGGCGGCGAAGGAGGGGGGTCTTCTTTTTTCACCTGCATCCAACCATGCCTAATTGGCATGACTATTTAATACTGGTGTTGCTGGGAGTCCTCAGTTGATTCCCAGCACCCGAAATTGAAGGTCGGTGTATACACTACCAAAACTCAATACAGGTTAGTCCTCTCTATACCCCTATTACTGCATTGCCCTTTTCCTTGCTTGATATTTTGAGCAGTTTTTGGAGCGAGTATAATAGAAATTTTCAACCTTTTTTTCAGATAACTCCCACAGTCATCAGGCCTAATATGGCCATATGGGGAATTTTCCCTTGAGTTTGGCATTCATTTTAGATGCCGTACCTATTGACGGTTGGGACTGAATATTTAAGGTACCGCTTTAAGAATACATAATACATTTTTAATAAAAGTGGGGATCCCAGACACACTTTCCTTTCACTCGCCCCTTTTCTCAGGTAGAAATTTCTTTCCTTGAATATATTCTCTTTTTTATGAATATACTTATTTATATGTATCACTTGGATTCTATTGTATGCACATTAATTGCCATTTCCGATCCTGGTTCTTGGTTGTTTGTTTGGTTCTTTGATAGTTTCACCAGGATCATCTTTCCTTTCCTCCTTTCCTTAATTTATTCTGACACTTTTTCTTGCACTTTATGTTTAGACCTTGGTGTTCTCTTCTCTCACATTCACCGCTTAGGCATTCACATTCCGGTTGCTGAGGCACTATTTTTTTTTATATTTTTTCGTTTCACATCTTGAGATTTTGTATAAATCTCTTACACATTCACCCTTTTTCCCACATGTTAATTATCCCATCCTGACCAATTTTTTCCTTTAACCACTTAAGGACCGCCTCATGTGTATATATACGTCGGCACAATGGCACGTATGGAAACCCCCTCGCGATCGCTTCTGGCGAATGAGAGGCTTCCCCTGCCTGTGAACTGTAAACACAGGCAGGAGGAAGTGATGTCACACTCCTCGTGTCGGTCTTTCTGACCGGGACGCGAGCGAGTTAAGACATACAAGTAAGTGCACCAACAGTACACTGACACCAGGTACACATAGGCACACTTTTCACCCCCCAGTCACCCCCGATCACCCCTGCCCCCCCAGTCACAGTGTCACTGATTGCAGTGGTCATTTATTTACTGATCACTGCATTTCGTGTCATTTGTGACTGGAAATAGTGTCAGGGCAGTTATCTTTAGGCCCCTTTAGATCCAAGGTAGCCCCCTACCCCCCTAATAAAGGTTTAACCACTTGATTACCCCCCAGGTAACCCTTTCACCCCCTTTTGCCTGTGTCACTAAGATATTGTTTTTCTGATCGCTGCATTAGTGTCACTGGTGCCGCTAGATAGCCAGTTATTTTTTTAGGTTGTTTAATTAAATGAGGGGCGCTAGTACCAACAAGAGATACTAAATTAATTAATAGGTTAATTAATTGTATATTCTGAACTGTATAGTAGAGACTAAGAGCTTATTGAAAAAAGGTGTGCAGACACAATATAGATCTACCATGAACTAAGCTAATTAATAACTATTTAACGTGATAATAGTGAACCACATTTGGTTACTCATACATTACAACCATTATAATGTGAATAATAAAAATTGGTTAGAGTGTGTTTATACAAACAATAATAACACCAGACACCTAGCGTGACCCAGTGAGGTATAAATTAATTATTACCCCAAAGATAATTAACACACAAAATAGAGCTGACCGAGCTCTATTTAAATTAAATAATATAAATATAACAGACCCTGTACCTTGTATCACAATGTGTACAACGAAAATTAATGATCAAGCACTTATGCCCAATCTAATACATAAAAAGTGCAAACCAACAAATTTGGCAAATATCCCAATGTCTTGGGTACATCCAAAAAACGTGAAAAATATTAATATAAATTAGACAGTGTTAATTGATATAACGCAAAGTTCATGTAGTATATAAAAAGTGCAAGCCAACAAAATTGGCAAATAATCCCAATATCTTGAGTGCATCCAAAAAACGTGAAAAATATTAATATAAATTAGACAGTGTTAATTGATATAACGCAAAGTTCATATAGTAGTCCTTGCTGCAAAACGCCACAATCACTCCTGTAGATATAGCTTGTGCACCATCACCAGACAAATTCTCGATCCACCCAATGTGAGAACCAGCAGTATTAAATGGCCTCTTACCAAATGGAGTTGATTACTTTGTTTAGAAGCAATCAAATGCGCTTTCACAGGATTGTGCCTGTACACTGAGTGACACACCCTCACTCAAGGGCTCTCTTCCCTCTATCAGACCAGCTCAGATGGAATGGATTGGAAACATATGTGGGAATATAAAGAGAGGCGCACCTCATAGCGTAATAACGTTTTATTTAAAAAATAGCATAAAAAAACACAGCAGCCAATTGCTCACTTACATTTTCCAGTGCCTACCCGGCACTGAGGCTACTTGCGATATGTTAAAAGATTCGATGGAGCAGCGGATCCTTCCCTCCTGGCGTGCGTCTCTAGCGTGCGTTCCACTCACCAGACAGCCGGAGCCAATATCACAGGAAGTCCAGCAATAGTGCATCCAAAGATACAAAGTGATCAGGTACCGCCTAAGGTAGGCGGTACCTGATCACTTTGTATCTTTGGATGCACTATTGCTGGACTTCCTGTGATATTGGCTCCGGCTGTCTGGTGAGTGGAACGCACGCTAGAGACGCACGCCAGGAGGGAAGGATCCGCTGCTCCATCGAATCTTTTAACATATCGCAAGTAGCCTCAGTGCCGGGTAGGCACTGGAAAATGTAAGTGAGCAATTGGCTGCTGTGTTTTTTTATGCTATTTTTTAAATAAAACGTTATTACGCTATGAGGTGCGCCTCTCTTTATATTCCCACATATGTTTCCAATCCATTCCATCTGAGCTGGTCTGATAGAGGGAAGAGAGCCCTTGAGTGAGGGTGTGTCACTCAGTGTACAGGCACAATCCTGTGAAAGCGCATTTGATTGCTTCTAAACAAAGTAATCAACTCCATTTGGTAAGAGGCCATTTAATACTGCTGGTTCTCACATTGGGTGGATCGAGAATTTGTCTGGTGATGGTGCACAAGCTATATCTACAGGAGTGATTGTGGCGTTTTGCAGCAAGGACTACTATATGAACTTTGCGTTATATCAATTAACACTGTCTAATTTATATTAATATTTTTCACGTTTTTTGGATGCACTCAAGATATTGGGATTATTTGCCAATTTTGTTGGCTTGCACTTTTTATATACTACATGAACTTTGCGTTATATCAATTAACACTGTCTAATTTATATTAATATTTTTCACGTTTTTTGGATGTACCCAAGACATTGGGATATTTGCCAAATTTGTTGGTTTGCACTTTTTATGTATTAGATTGGGCATAAGTGCTTGATCATTAATTTTCGTTGTACACATTGTGATACAAGGTACAGGGTCTGTTATATTTATATTATTTAATTTAAATAGAGCTCGGTCAGCTCTATTTTGTGTGTTAATTATCTTTGGGGTAATAATTAATTTATACCTCACTGGGTCACGCTAGGTGTCTGGTGTTATTATTGTTTGTATAAACACACTCTAACCAATTTTTATTATTCACATTATAATGGTTGTAATGTATGAGTAACCAAATGTGGTTCACTATTATCACGTTAAATAGTTATTAATTAGCTTAGTTCATGGTAGATCTATATTGTGTCTGCACACCTTTTTTCAATAAGCTCTTAGTCTCTACTATACAGTTCAGAATATACAATTAATTAACCTATTAATTAATTTAGTATCTCTTGTTGGTACTAGCGCCCCTCATTTAATTAAACTACCAATTAAATCATCTAGATTTCATAGGGAGCAGCTGTACTGGGTTTACATTATTAATATTAGTATAGACCTTTTTGAATTATCCTAAGCGCGGAGCTAGACAAGCCAATGTGAGTGGCTGTCTACAATTCTTCATTATTTTTTTAGGTTAATCGCCAGGTTTATAAATAGGTTTATAGGTCAGGTACCCCCATATACAACCTAAATAAAGGTTGTAACCCCCTGATTGCCCCTAGAGTTAACTCTTTCACCAGTGATCACTGTATAAGTGTCACTGGTGACGCTGGTTAGCCAGTTGGTTATTTAGTTCTTTAGGTTCCCCGTCAGGTTTATATAGGTTTATAAATAGGTTTATAAATAGGTTTATAGGTCAAGTACCCCCATATATTACCTAATAAAGGTTTTAACCCCCCTGATTGCCCCTAGTTAACCCTATCACCAGTGATCACTGTATAACTGTACGGGTGACGCTGGTTAGTTAGTTTGTTTTTTATAGTGTCAGGGCACCCGCCATTTATTACCCAATAAAGGTTTAACCCCCTGATCGCCCGACGGGTGATATCAATTAGGTTTTAGGGTCAGTTAAGGTCTGCGTCGGCCCAGGTTAGTGCCAGTACCGCAAACACCCACGCGCAAAGCATACACCTCCCTCAGTGGTATAGTATCTGAACAGATCAATATCTGATCTGATCAGATCTATACTAGCTTCCCCAGCAGTTTAGGGTTCCAAAAAATGCATTGTTAGTGGGATCAGCCCAGATACCTGCTAGCACCTGCGTTTTCCCCCTCTGCCCAGCCCAGCCCACCCAAGTGCAGTATCGATCGATCACTGTCACTTACAAAACACTAAACACATAACTGCAGCGTTCGCAGAGTCAGGCCTGATCCCTGCTATCGCTAACAGTTTTTTTGGTAGCGTTTTGATACAGTCGCTGACAGCCTAGGAGCTTTTTTACCTGTGAGTCTCACTAGTGTACCACAAAATTTAGAGCCCAAAATGGCAAATCGAAATTACACTAGTGAAGAGGCCTACACGTTTCTGAGCATGACAGATAGTGAAGAGGAGGTCACTCATCTGTCAGAATCAGGCTCATAATATGATCCTGTAGAGGACAGCGGCTCTATGACAGATAGCTCTGACGACGGAGGTGAGGTCCCTGCTAAGGTCAGGCGTACCCGATCCCGATCTTCTGCTGTTGTTTGGATGCAAGAACCGCAGGTCCCTCGTATGGAGCAGAGAAGTACTAGCACCGCTATTCCTTCTGGTGAACTGGCAAGCACCAGCGGCCTAGTACACCCTGGACGTACATACAGCACTGCAGTAACACTTGGTGACATGGCGAGTCCCATGAGTGCAGTTCAAGCTGGCGAGGTGGCAAGAAGTGTCCCGCTGCCACCAAGAAGAAGACAAAGGCAGGCCCGTCGTGCCCATAGTGTCCTTCCTGCAGAATTTGCCAATCCTGATTGGGTGCCCACCACTTCTGCAGAACCCTTACTTCCCCCATTCACTGGCTAACCCGGTATTTAGGTGGAAACAGCTGATTTTAAGCCACTTGATTTTTTTTTCGCTGTTTTTCAAGGAAGATCTCTATAGATCTATTGTGGACCAAAGTAATTTCTATGCTGGTCAACACATCGCCGCTAATCCCCAGTTGCCTTCCCTTGCCAGAGATTGGGAACCAATTACGGTTTCCCGAATTTAAGATCTTTCTGGGCCTTTCCCTCAACATGGGCACACATAAATTCACGATGTTGCAGACTTATTGGTCCACCCGCCCAATCGACCATATGCCCGTGTTCTCTGCCTCCATGTCCAGGAAACAATACAAGCAGATCTTGCGGTTCATACACTTTAATGACAATGAACTTTGTCGTCCTCGTGGAGACCCTGCATACGATCGGCTCTACAAAATTCGGCCCCTCATAAACCATTTCAACCAATGTTTTGCAGCCTTGTTTACTACCAATCAAGTTATCTGCGTTGATGAGTCCCTGATTTTCTGGCCACTTGTCTTTCAAACAGTACCTTCCCAGCAAGCATGCCAGATACGGGGTCAAGCTCTATAAGTTCTGTGACAGGGCAACAGCCTATGTATGGATCTTTACGGTTTATGAGGGAAAAGATAGTTACGTAGGGCCAGAGAACTGGCCAGATTACATAGGGAGCGCTGGCAAGATAGTGTGGAACTTGGTCTCACCCTTATTCGGAAAGGGGTACCACTTGTACATGGACAATAATTACACAAGCGTGCCACTGTTTAGTCATTTGTTTGATCAGCAGATTGGAGCATGTGGCACCGTGCGACCTAATCGCCGGGGCTTTCCCCAGCGGCTTGTAGATTCCCGTCTTAGGCTGGGGGAGAGAGCCCGCTTGCAGTGTAATAACTTGCTCACTATGAAGTGGAGGGCTAATAAGAATATTTTCGTTTTTACCTTACTTCATGCAGACACGACAGTCCAAATTCGTACGGCAGCAGGTGTTGTGGAGAAACCCCTCTGTGTCCACAAATATAACCAAAATATGGGAGGGGTGGACCTCAACGACCAGTTGTTGGCGCCGTATCTAGTTGTCCATAAGGCCAGACTCTGGTACAAAAAAGTGCCTGTTTACTTGTTCCAATTGGCTTTGCTGAACGCTCATGTGATATACAGAGCTTCAGGCGGGACTTTATCCTTCCTTGCATTCCAGAAAGAGATTGTCACAGACCTTCTGTATCCAGACGGTTCTGCACCTCACCATTCCCAACCAAATGCAGTTAGCCGGCTGCATAAGAGGCATTTTCCTTATGCCCTCCCGAGTACCCCTACCCAACGAGCCCCCCAAAAAAGATGTTGTGTCTGTACCAAGTGCGGATTTAGGCATGACACCCGTTATTATTGTCCATGCTGTCCTGACAATCCTGGTCTTTGCATTGGTGAATGTTTTGAACGCTACCACACACTAGTGAAGTTTTAGCGTAGGGTACAGCATTTCACAGGCTAGGATACACTTACACAGGGTCTCCCAAGATGCCATCGCATTTTGAGACCCGAACCGTTACAGTTGTTAAAATTACAGTTACAAAAAAAGTGTAAAAAAAAAAAATAAATAAATAAAGTACAACCCCCCCCCCCCCCAAAAACAAAATATAAAATAAAAAAAACAAAAATAGTTGTCGTTTTATTGTTCTCTCTCTCTCTATTGTTGCTCTTTTTTACTGTATTCTATTCTGCAATGTTTTATTATGTTTTATCATGCTTACTTTTCAGGTATGTAATTTTTTTATACTTTACTGTTTACTGTGTTTTATTGTTAACCATTTTATTGTTTTCAGGTGCGCCATTCAGCTGCAGCGCGGATTTATTTATCTTGACAGCAACAGCGTTTGCTCCCATGATACATAAAGCCGTGACTCCAGTGCTGTAGGAGGTGATTTCACCACCACAGTTTAAACAAAGAGCATATATGCCGAAGCATGGGGGCAGCAGGGGCAGAAGAGCGATTTGCTCCTAATGCCGCATACATACGGTCGAAATTCCGACGGAGGCTTGCCTGTGGAAAAGTCCGACCGTGTGTACGCGGCATTACTTTTTTTCGCAAGGATGCCCCCATGCTTCGGCATATATATATATTTTAGGCACAGGTTGTGTTAAAAAATGTTTTATTTTTTACCATAGTTTTTTTTGGTATTTGCTTTGCAGGTATGGTATGGTAAGGTCTTACTGTTATACTGTAATGTTACTTTGTTTTAATGTTAACCATAATTTGCTTAGCAGGTACGCCATTCGGTTGCAGCGCAGATTTATTTATCTTGACAGCAACAGCGTTTGCTCCCACGATACTTAAAGCCATGACTCCAACACTGTAGGAGGTGATTTCACCACCACAGTTAAAAAAAAGAGCATATATGCCGAAGCATGGGGGCAGCAGGGATGGAGGATCGATTTGCTCCTAATGCCGCATACATACGGTCGAAATTCCGACGGAGGCTTGCCTGTGGAAAAGTCCGACCGTGTGTACGCGGCATTACTTTTTTTCGCAAGGATGCCCCCATGCTTCGGCATATATATATATTTTTTAGGCACAGGTTGTGTTAAAAAAAAATTTATTTTTTACCATAGTTTTTTTTGGTATTTGCTTTGCAGGTATGGTATGGTAAGGTCTTACTGTTATACTGTAATGTTACTTTGTTTTAATGTTAACCATAATTTGCTTAGCAGGTACGCCATTCGGTTGCAGCGCAGATTTATTTATCTTGACAGCAACAGCGTTTGCTCCCACGATACTTAAAGCCATGACTCCAACACTGTAGGAGGTGATTTCACCACCACAGTTAAAAAAAAGAGCATATATGCCGAAGCATGGGGGCAGCAGGGATGGAGGATCGATTTGCTCCTAATGCCGTGTACATATGGTCGAAATTCCGACAGAGGCTTGCCCACGGAAAAGTCAGACCGTGTGTACGCGGCATAACTTTTTTGCGGGAGGATGCCCCCATGCTTCAGCATATATAAATGGTGCATGTATGCCCATCATTAGAAGTGGGTGGATGAAGGGAGGTATTCTAATGGTGGGCATACCCACCGATCAATCTCTTTTTTTCGTTCAGCCAAGAGGCTGCATGAAAAAAAAAAAAAGATTACAATATATGTCCAGTATGTTTCTGGACTTTGAATGGTTATACCAGAATGATGCCTGCAGGTTTAGGTATCATCTTGGTATCATTCTTTTCAGCCAGTGATCGGCTTTCATGTAAAAAGCAATTCTAGTGGACAATTAGTCTCTAGACTGCTTTTACAAGCAGTGGGAGGGAATGTCCCCCCTCCCGGATATAAACAGCGCCATTGGGAAATTGGGAAAGCGTTTTATCACACCGATCTTGGTGTAGTCAGATGCTTTGAGGGCAGAGGAAAGATCTAGGGTCTAATAGACCCCAATTTTTTCAAAAAAAGTGTACCTGTCACTACCTATTGCTATCATAGGGGATATTTACATTCCCTGAGATAACAATAAAAATGATAACAAAAAAAATGGAAGGAACAGTTTAAAAATAAAATAAAAAAGCTAAATAATTAATAAAAAAAAACAAAAAAAGCACCCTTGAAAGAGAGGGTAATCTCGCGCTCACCGGGAATGAGAGCTAAAACTAATGCAGCACACACTGAGGGTAATGTCTGAACCCAGAGGTAAGTAAAAGGAAAAGGGTAGTGGCGCGCAGAGGGTTAAAATTAAACTAAAAGAACACAGGTAAGAGGTAAAATGAGATGAAATCCAATTAAATAGTGGATACAGGTGGTGAAAGTGAATTCACAAGGTAAAATCAATGATTAAGATGGTGAATCGCATAAGAATAAATGTCATCAAAACATAATACATAAAAGATAAAATGTCATGTGAGATATAGATAAAGTGAATAAAGACTGTGGTTTAAAAGCACACGGCGTAAAGATTCCTAAAATTGAAACTCTGATTCAAAATATAGCAAAGTGGTAAATTATAACAATGTGGTAAATAAACGCAGTGAGGGCGGTAAAAGTGCAGTAAAGTGACTAAGACACTGCTAGGAGAATAAATAATAGACAAAATTGTCTAACAATAACTGAAGTAGATAATAAAAGTGAATAAATAACTGAAGTGGAGAAAGATGCAAGTAAGTCGCAAGCTAAAAACGCATCACAAAAGAATACGTTTTAAAATGGTGAAAAGTCCATATAAACACGGGTGCAAGTGACGATTCGTTCCCAGAATCAGGTGCAACAAAGTGTTTTCCTGTTGACTAAGCAGTAGTAGTTTCTTTGTGACTATCTTGTGCAGTTTGGAGCAGCGGTGTGTGATCCTGGTGGGGGTGCTAAGGTTGGCCCCTTACCTTACGGCTGTAAGGTTACAGCATGGGTTACAATGGGTCTTTGAGGGTCCCTGGTATCCTTCCTCCGTTAGGGGCTCCAGACTGTATCCCAGTTTCTTAAAGGTACTTGGGTTGCATCCAATGCAGGGGGGGGGGGGGCGCTCACATCAGTATGGGAAGAGAGGAATGAAGTAGCCTCATAGTGTAGTATGTTTCAACATCAAAAGTAGTTTATTTGGTACAGATAAAACAATTCACATTTAAAAGCAAGAGGGGTACTCACATTCTAAATGAGTTAAGAAATAGTGTACAAACGAGCGGCGAGCTCGGTGTTGCGTCACTTCCGGTTGGTCAGATTAGGCTGTAGTCCCAAAAAAGCACCCTTGCCCCCCCCCCCTTCTCTTGCGCAAAGGCAAACGCAAGCGTCGGTCTGACGTCATATGTAAACAGCAATTGCACCATGCATGTGAGGTATCACCGTGAAGATCAGATCGAGGGCAGTAATTTTAGCAGTAGACCTCCTCCGTAAATCTAACGTGGTAACTTTTAAAGGCTTTTAAAATTGTATGTAGTTTGTCGCCACTGCGTGTTGTGCGCAATTTTAAAGCATGTCATGTTTTGTATCCATGTACTCGGCCTAAGATCATCTTTTTTATTTCATCAAAAATGTGGGCAATATATGTTTTAGTGCATTAAAATAAAAAAAGTGTATTTTTTCCCACAATAAAGGCATTTGAAAAATCGCTGCGCAAATACTGTGTGGAAAAAAAATGCAACACCCACCATTTTAATCTGTAGAGCCTTTGCTTTAACAAAATATATAGAGTTTGGGGGAATTTTCTTGCAAAAAAAAATATGTTTTCATGTAAACAAAAAGTGTCAGAAAGGGCTTTGTCTTCAAGTGGCTAGAAGAGTGGGTGATGTGTGACATAAGCTTCTAAATATTGTGCATAAAATGCCAGGACAGTTCAAACCCCCCCCCCCCCCCCCCCCCCCCCCCCCCCCCCCAAATGACCCCATTTTGGAAAGTAGACACCCCAAGCTATTTGCTGAGAGGCATTTTGAGCCCATTGAATATTTTTTTTCCCTAATCGTCTTTCAGGACAGCACCTGAGAGAGTGACTCCTCCCTTTGTCCACAGGAAACACCTCTTCCACCAAACTTTAAAAGGAGGCTCCTTCCCACATATGGTCAGTTTTTGTGTTTCCTCCGGAGGGAACACTTCGTGGGAGACAGGGCTCTTAGGTGCTATCCTGAGAGCCTAGGATCCTACTCCACCATTTTTTCATACCTCAGGGGAGCTGTCCCTCCCATTCCACAGCGATGCTACGGTGCTGATGGCTGGGCTCCTTCTCCTCCTTCATGGTGCTCACTGGAGCTAGACTGCTGTGGGTTCTGCCCCTGGGTGGCGGTGTACAGCAGCAATGGCCGGCTTGTTTTTTGAGATGTATGCCGGTCCACTTGCTGCTGTTTGAAAACGCCGCCGCCATCTTGGGGGTGGCATGCTGTGCTCCATCCGCCGGAAGTGAGGCGTCCGGAAGGGGGCGGGGCCTACGGAGCAGGCGCGCGGCGTCATTTCCGCCGGAAGTCGCAGGAGGAGAAGGGAGGGACGGGGCTGGTGCTTATTTAGCTGGTTTCGGTCCGGCGCACAGGCGCTATTGGAGTCCGGAACCGGCGTTTTAGCCACGAATTATCGCAAGCGCCTCATCAATGGAGTCGGCAGCAGCGAGTGGGACAGGCACAAGCACCAGCAAGGCCCAGGTAAGGGACAGTATTTGCTGTCCTCCCTTACCTTAAGGTCTCTCTCTCCTACCCCCCCCCCCCCCCGGTGGCAGGGGCCTGTCTGGGCTTTTTCTTTCATTGTGCACCTGTGGTGAGCCTTTCAATAGGGATGGGTTGTCTCACGGGGTTGGGTTTTTTCTTCTTTTTCTCATGGCAGGCCAAGAGCCCTGATCCAGTGAAAAGGAAATGCCCCTCATGTAAAGCTAAACTACCAGAGGGATGGAAGAAGACCTTATGTCAGGTCTGCATAGATGCACTAGTGAAAGAAGAAGCTTCCTCCGCTTGCAGCGATCTGATCGCATCAGTCAAAAAGGAGCTTGATGTGACTATACAGTCTTTCCGCTCTTCACTAGTGAACCCATCCCCGAGTCAACCCTCTGCCTCACAATCCTCCCTAGGCTCACCTGTGATCCCGTCGGTAGAGAATGAGTTATCTCTCACCCAAGAGGGACTTTCCCCCACCCAGTCTAGAGAAGAATCTGAGGGGGATGAAGAAGGTGAGGAATTCCCTTCTAAGTTTAAATTGTCTTTGGAACAGGTGGATGGCCTGTTGAAGGCAATTTGTACTACCTTAGGGTTAGAGGAGGAGAAAAAAGAGTTGTCCCTGCATGACAAAATGTACGCAGGACTCAGCGAACCTAAGAGTCGCAGTTTCCCAGTGCACCCAGTCATATCTGAGGCTATTAAAAAGGAGTGGGCAGAGCCAGAAAGGAAGCCTTTTTTCCCTAAAAACTTGAAAAGGCGTTTTCCTTTCGATGAAAACCCGGCAGAAGTCTGGAATAAAAATCCAAAACTTGATGCCGCCTTCTCCCAGGTCTCAAGATCGACTGACCTAGCATTCGAAGACATGGGAGTATTAAAAGACCCCATGGACAAGAGGTTGGACTTGCAGCTAAAAAGAGCTTGGCAATCCATTATGGGAAACCTAAAACTTGCTATTAGCGACTACGGTCGTTTCCAGAAATATGGAGTTCTGGTTAAACCAACTTAAGGCCCATATTGCAGCAGACTCCCCAAAACAAGAAATTTTGGAATCTTTCTCTACTCTCTGAACTGCAGTAGCATATATATCTGATGCTTCAGCTGAGTCTATTAAAATGACAGCCAGATCTGCAGCCCTGGCTAACTCAGCCCGAAGGGCTTTATGGTTAAAAACCTGGCCAGGAGACGCGGCTTCCAAGAACAAACTCTGTGAAATCCCGTTCCAGGGTGACTTACTTTTTGGCCCTGACTTGGACGCTGTGTTAGATAGGACAGCGGATAAAAAGAAGTCTTTTCCAATAAAAAAGAAAAAGCAACCAGCAAAAAAGTTTTTTCGTCCCCCCCGGGCTCAGGAAAGCAGACCCCAGGAGAAAAGGAGGAACTGGACGTCGCAGAAAGGTAAGGGAAAGGGAAATGTCCTTTTCCATCCTCCTGCGACCTCCGGAAAGACCCAATGACTTGGGCCTCCCAGTAGGGGGAAGACTTCAGAGTTTTCTCCCTCCTTGGGCCAGCATGACAGAAAATTGATATATTCTAGACATGCTGTCCCAGGGTTACAAAATAGAGTTTTTGGAACCCCCGCCAGAAAAATTCTATGTGACAAACCTATCGAGGGACGTCACAAAGGCCCTAGCCATGAAGAACCTGTTAAAGGATCTGAGATACCAGAGGGTCATTGTTTCGGTACCCCCGGAAGAACGGGGCAGGGGGTTCTACTCTCACATTTTTTTGATAAAAAAGCCATCAGGGAGCTACAGGTTAATCCTCAATCTAAAACCCCTGAACAGATTGGTCCATTACAAAAAATGTTGCATGGATTCAATTTTCTCAGTCAGGAACATGCTGACAAAAGGGTGCTTCATGGCATCTATAGACTTAAAAGATGCTTACCTGCACATTCCCATAGCTCCGCAGTCTCAAAAGTTCTTGAGATTCGCAGTGAATATGGGCAAAGAGATTGTACACCTGCAGTTCAGGGCCCTTCCCTTCGGCCTTTCGTCAGCCCCTCGTATCTTTACGAAGGTAATGGCAGAGGCTCTCGCCCCTCTTCGTCTTCAGGGGGTTGCGGTAATCCCGTACCTAGACGACCTCCTCTTCTTTGCCCCCTCCAGGGAAAGGTTGCAGGAGGAGCTGGCTGGGGCTCGCGGTCACCTGGAGGCTCTGGGGTGGCTAGTAAACGTCCCAAAATCAAACCTCAATCCAACCCAGAAGATACTCTTTCTGGGGTTCCAGATAGACTCAGTGGAACAAAGGATTTTTCTCCCAGAGGAGAAAAGGGTCAGGATTCAGAGGGCGGTTTCAGCTCTTCAAACGAACCAGTTGGTTTTGGTGAGAAGAATCATGTCAGTTTTGGGGACTTTGACTTCTTCTATGCCTGCCATCCAGTGGGCAAGGAGGCATTTCAGGCCCCTCCAGAGGTTCCTCTTAGGAACGTGGGATCACAGGTCAGAGAGCCTCGACACCAGGGTAAGAGTTCCTCCCAGGGTCAGACGCTCGCTGTGGTGGTGGAGAGGTCAGGAAGTTCTACAGAAAGGCCTTCTTTGGTCCTTCCCAACAGAAAAGGTGGTCACAACGGACGCCAGTATGTGGGGATGGGGGGCACACATGGGTCAGGAGAGAATTAAAAGCAGTCGCGGCAGCTTTAGCTGCCTTCTCCCCATACCTCCTAGGGTGCCATGTCCGGATACTGTCAGACAACGCCACTACAGTAGCCTACTTAAACAATCAGGGAGGCACAAGGAGCAAGTCCTTGTATCTTCTATCGGCAGAGATTATGGATTGGGCAGAAACCAGTCTTCTGTCTCTATCCGCTGTCCACCTAAAAGGCACGTTGAACCAGGTGGCAGATTATCTAAGCCGACAGACAGTGCAGGAAGCAGAGTGGAGCCTAAACACAGAGGTGTTCACTCTAATCTCCAGTATCTGGGGCCTTCCGCAGGTAGACCTGTTCGCCTCAAGAAGGAACACCCAGCTTCCTCAATTTTTTTCCCTCGAGAGAAACGACGGTTCTCAAGGGACAGACGCCTTAGCACAGCAGTGGAATTTTCAACTGGGGTACGCTTTTCCCCCCCTTTCAGCTAATTCCACTGGTGCTGAGGAAAATACAAAAAGAGGGTGTTTCAGTAATCCTGATAACCCCGTTTTGGCCAAAAAGGGCTTGGTTTTCTCTGATCCTACAGTTGGCAGTCAAACCAGGTTGGCACCTCCCGCTGAGACCAGATTTGTTAACTCAGGGGCCAGTGCATCATCCAGATGTAAGCAGGCTAAAACTCACTGCTTGGTATCTGAGGAGCAATTGCTAAGAAGCAAAGGCTTTTCGGAAAGACTAATTTCCACTTTGCTCTCCAGTAGAAAGAAAGTAACCAGGGCCATTTATGGCAAGGTTTGGAAGGTCTACGCGTCCTTTTGTCATGCAGAACATAGAGAGGTAAAAAACCTAGTCTCAGTTCTGGAATTTCTGCAAAAAGGGGCAGATAGAGGGCTCGCCGTCAGCACTCTTAAAGTGCAGGTGTCAGCTTTAGGGGTCTATTTCGAAAGATCACTATCCTCAGTACCCTTAATCACAAGATTTTTCAAAGCGCTCTCCAGGGCTAGACCGGTCCCAGTAAGATCTTTTCCCTCATGGGACCTCTCCGTAGTCTTGCAGGCCCTTACTAAAGAGCCTTTTGAGCCCCTGCAGAGCATTTCCCTTAAGAACTTAACCCTTAAAACAATTTTTCTTGTAGCAATCACTTCAGCCAGAAGGATTAACGAACTGCACGCTCTGTCAGTAAAAGAGCCCTTCCTATCAATTTTTTCAGACAGAATTGTCCTTAAAGTAGATCCAGGGTTTTTGCCGAAGGTAGCGAGCTCCCATAACAGATCCCAGGAGATTACTCTCCCAACTTTCTGTCCTAACCCGAAGGGCAATAAGGAAGAGCAGTTTCACAACCTGGACGTAAGACGTACCTTGTTGCATTATTTAGAAGTTACAGGGGGCTTTAGAGTTTCAGACTCTTTATTTGTTCTCTTTTCTGGAAGTAAGAAAGGCAAGCAGGCATCCAAGGCTTCCTTAGCTAGATGGATCAAGACAGCTATTTCTACTGCTTACAATGAGTCGGGTCAATCCCCCCCTAAGGGGGTTAGGGCTCATTCAACTAGGGCTCAGGCCACTACATGGGCAGAAAGAGCTGGTGCCACTCCAGATCAGATCTGTAAGGCGGCTACGTGGTCAAGTATGTCTACATTTGTCCGTCATTACAGGCTGGACCTCCTGTCAGCAGGAGACCAGGCTTTTGGCAGAAAGGTTCTGCAGGCTGTGGTCCCTCCCTAAGGGGTAAGTCTCTATTATCCTCTCAGGTGCTGTCCTGAAAGACGATTAGGGAAAAATCAAGTTAGACTTACCGGTAACTTGTTTTCCAAGAGTCTTTCAGGACAGCAGCATCCCGCCCTAATGTGTTTTACATATATATATATATATATATATATATATATATATATATATATATACTGTGACTAACCATATCTCGATTATGTGTTCCAGTTTGGGGCCGGAGGTTCTCTACTACAACTGACCATATGTGGGAAGGAGCCTCCTTTTAAAGTTTGGTGGAAGAGTTGTTTCCTGTGGACAAAGGGAGGAGTCACTCTCTCGGGTGCTGTCCTGAAAGACTCTTGGAAAACAAGTTACCGGTAAGTCTAACTTGATTTTTTTTGTCCCAAGAGATTGAATAATGACAAAAAAAAAAGAAGTTGTCACTAAATGATATATTGCTCAAACATGCCTTAGGCGTATGTAGAATTACACCCCAAAATACATTCTGTTGCTTCTCCTGAGTACGGGGATACCACATGTGTGAGACTTTTTGGGAGCCTAGCTGCGTACGGGACCCCAAAAACCAAGCACCGCCTTCAGGCTTTCTAAGGGTGTAATTTTTTTATTTCATTCCTCACTGCCAATCACAGTTTCGGTGGCCATGGAATGCCCAGATGGCACAACCCCTCCCCCCCAAATGACCCCATTTTGGAAAGTAGACACCCCCAGCTATTTTCTGAGAGGTATGGTGAGTATTTTGCAGATCTCGCTTTTTGTCACAAAGTTTTGAAAATTGAAAAAAGAAAAAAAAAAATGTTTTTTTCTTTCCTTACTTCATTTTCAAAAACAAATGAGAGCTGTAAAATACTCACCATGCCTCTCAGCAAATAGCTTGGGGTGTCTAATTTCCAAAATGGGGTAATTTGGGGGAGTTTTATGCTATCTTGGCATTTTATGGCCTTCAAAACTGTAATAGGTAGTGAGGAGTGAAATCAAAAATGTGCGCCCTTAGAAATCCTGAAGGCAGTGATTGGTTTTCGGGGCACCATGGCATGTGTGAGCAATATATCATTTAGTGACAACTTTTTGTCTTTATTCAATCACTTGGGACAAAAAAAAAAAAAAATATTCAATGGGCTCAACATGCCTCTCAGCAATAGCTTGGGGTGTCTACTTTCCAAAATGGGGTAATTTGGGGGGTTTTATACTGCCCTGCCCTTTTAGCACCTCAAGAAATGGAGATAGGCAGTCATAAATTAAAAGCTGTGTAAATTCCAGAAAATGTACTCTAGTTTGTAGACGCTATAACTTTTGTGCAAACCAATAAATATACGCTTATTGACATATTTTTTACTAAAGACATGTGGCTGAATACATTTTGGCCCAAATGTTTGACTAAAATTGAGTTTATTAGATTTTTCTTTATATCGCAAAAAATTAAAATTGCAAAGGCAATCAAATACCATCAAAAGAAAGCTCTTTTTGTGGGAAGAAAAGGACGCAAATTTAGTTTGGGTACAACATTGCATGACCGCGCAATTACCAGTTAGAGCAGTTCAGTGCGAAATTGTAAAAAGACCTCTGGTCCTTAGGCTGACAATTGGTCTGGGGCTGAAGTGGTTAAATTTACATTATAATAAATTATAAAATAATCATTGGGACCTCTGCTGCAGGTACTTGGAACCCCACCTTTTCCGCTTGCCTTTCGGCTGCCTTGTTTGTGGCCTCCTGTTTGTCACATGTGAGTGGATCTCCCCCATTGGAGCGGGCAATACATGAGGGTACGGGATCGTCTGACTGACTGACTTTTAAGGGGACCTCTGGCCAGAACCCTTCGTGTGCATTCTTCATTGGTAAATATTTTGTCTTTGTGATTTGCCCCTATGTGTGCAGGAGGGATTTTGCATTGTCAAGGTTTATATGGTTAATGTATAAATAATGATTGTATATATATGTCTTTTGACAACAAATTAATCCCCTGAAGAAGACTTTGACCAGGCACATTGAAACACGTTGGGAATTTGCATTTTTTAATGTTGATAAAACATTGTTGCATAATTGTAATATTGTAAAATTAAATGTTCAAGTCTGCTTCTGACTGGTGCTCATATTTTAAAATGTTTATGCGTGTTCATGCCAATTTTAAACCGATTCATCTTTTTGATTTCTGCTGTGGAAAACCCCCCGCTGGGGGAGACTTTTCCATATTATAACCCGTTTGGGGTGGCAGCAACATATATCACTCACATTCATGTGTTTTTTTTCTATGGTATCCCTGGTGTAAATGCCAACCAGACTTGGAATTATGAAATTTGTCAAATCATAAACTTTCCGTACCAGAAATAAGTCAGAAGACAATAATAACATCCCAGAACACTAGCAGCCTTCTTCCATAAGAAAGGTTAAAAGGACAAAACCATCAATACAAGCATAAACATGGCCTTCAAAGCCCGAATAGAAAATCTCCTCCAATACAAAGAAGAAACAACATAGAAAAAAAAACGTTTACCTCTAGTAACCACATACAATCCAGCACAGGAAGTCATAAGAAAGATTATCAAAAATCTACAATCCATCATAACAGAGGAGGAAACTCTGAAATAAATATTCCGACAACCCTCAGGACTGGCTTTCAGGCAACCCCCCAACCTCAGACATAAACCAATCAACAGGAAACTTCATTCTGATTTTGAAGTCACACATAATGGAAACAAACCCTGCAACAAAAAAAATATGCATACTGTGCAACCAAATTAATCAAAAAGTGTCACACACTCAAAAGGGACCTTCAGTATCACAGGATCATACAGATGCAATTCCAGTAATGTTGTGTATCCCTTGCAATGCAAGAAATGTAGCAAAGGAATGTTGGCGAAACAGGACAGAAGTTACAAGCAAGGATAAGCTTGCACAGACACACCATCAAAGAACATAAGGAAGATAAATTATGTCCCACAGGTGTGCAGAAACTATCACAACCAAACCACACTATGGAAGAAAAAGAAATGGTATTTAAATGAATTTGCCCTTATTTAAATACACACCGCTGCGCCTTGATCAGTAATCTGTTTAAACTACAGCTGCCACTTGAAATAAATGAAAATTTATTTTTAACCTTAAAATGTGCTCAATCCAAGGAAAAAATAATGGCGCTCTGACAATTACACAATGGTGACCGTTTAAAACTAAAAATAGTGAATATTTCAACTCGCACACAAAAATGAATATGTAATAAAAAAATATTAATTAAAAAAACTGTGCATGTTATAAACGAATATATACAAAAACTTTAACACCCAGTGATACGTGACAAAATAAAGTGTCAAATTATATATAAAACAAAATACATAAATAAATAAATCAAAAGTCCATATAGTGCCCACAATGTCTGTTGAAATAATCTGTAAAATATCTTCTTGTTCCTTCCACCACACCACAGTGACAGGTGACTTCCCTTAAGAAATGCACTCAGCGACAAAAAGCGCTTTAAAAACCATGTAAGCAGGTGTCACGACGAATCACACAATATCCACTGTGTATATCCAGAAATTCTCCACATGTAAATAAAATAAGGTGCTCCAATAGTGTAAATCGTATAAATCAATTCATTCATTCACTTAAAAAGCTTCAACCATTACACTCACATTTCCAAAATAAAAAGTCAGCAGAAAGCAATCAGCAGACCACAGCAAATTACACTCCTGAACTTCACATTCAATGGATTGCAGTCACGGCAGACTCGAGGTGTGCAGGCACAGCGGTGTTTGTTTAAATCTCACCCCTTCCTCGATGCCCGATTGCAGCAATAATAATCCGTCTCCACGTCCAGCTCCCAGTCCCAAGCTTTACTGGAGATGATCGCCGTACAGCCATGTCTCTGACATGTTTCGTTTAACCAACTTATTCATAGGGTATAAGCTTGCACAGACACACCAAAGAACATAAGGAAGATAGTTTCTGCACACCTGTGGGACATAATTTATCACAACCAGACCACACTATGGAAAAACTTATTGTCTTAATTGGCATTATTGTAGGCAAACTCCACCAGTGGTAGCAGCAATACCCAGTCATCATGGACAAAAGTGGTAAAGCATCGGATACACTGCTCCAACGTCTGATTGGTCCTCTCTGTCTGTCCATTGGTCTGGGGATGGTAGACGGAGGACAAGGATCTTTCGATTTTATGGGCTTCACACAGAGTTTTCCAGAATCCGGAAGGGAACTGAACCCCCCGATCAGAGACAATGTTTCTTAGGGACCCCATGAAGCCTCACAATCTCTCTTATTTACACTTGAGCCGTCTCCATGGCCCAGAGAGTACTCTTCAGAGACAAGAAATGGGCCATTTTGGACAATCAGTCCACTACCACGAAGATGGCTGTGCATCCTTCCGATGAGGGAAGTTCCACAACGAAATCCATGGCTATCATTTTCCATGGTCTGTCAGGGACTGGCAGTGGCTGAAGTAGACCCCAGGCTCTGTTCTTTGTACCCTTGCTCTGGTTGCATATTGCACAGGAATTCACGTACCTCTTACAGGTTTCTTCCAGGTCTGGCCACCAGAATGTGCATTTCAGGAGATCAAGCGTCTTGGGGGGATGATCATGACACAGACCCAAAATGGTTATACGTAAACATTCAGGCACAAATACCTTGCTTCCATTAAACAGCAATCCTTCCCGGAGTGTCAGCATGACCCCTGGAGGGCTAGGAACATCTGTTGAAGCCTGCTTCATTTGGTTGAGGAGGTTGCCCTGTAAATGTAAGAAGTTATTTTCAGACAAGATGGTATCTGCCACTGGTGGTTCCTTGGGGTCATCAAACATACAAGACAGTGCATCTGGTTTGACATTCTTCGAGCCCGGCTGGTAAGTAATGTGGAACACAAATCGGGAAAAGAACAGGGCTCGATGTGGCTTTAGGCATTTAGCAGTCCCCAGGTACTCAAGATTTTTGTGGTCAGTATAGACCAATATGGGATGCGCTGCTCCCGCCTTTATGGCAAGTAATTCTCGGTCCCCAATGTCATAGTTTCTCTCTGCTGGAGAGAGCCTGGAGGAGAATAAGACTACTGGATGCATCAGATCCTTAGGGCCCTGGTGTTGGGAGATGACTGCTCCATTAGCGACTTCAAATGCATCTAGTGTATAGAGATGGGTCTGGGTGACCAAGAACAGGTTCTGAAGTAAACAGTCCCTTCAAGGTATCAAATGCTGCTTGTGCCTCGGGTGTCCAATGGAAGCGAAGGTTCTGTTTTGTCAGCTGTGTCATAGGGGTTATGATAGCAGAGAAGCCCCTAATGAACATCCTATAAAAGTTGGCAAATCCTACGAAGCACTGCACCCCCTTCTTGTCGGTAGGTCAGTCTAAGATAGCAGAGACCTTTTCAGAGTCCATCTTGATCCCTTCAAGTGAGATTACCAGTCCCAGGAATTGGATGCTGCTTAGTTCAAACTCGCAATTTTCAACTTTAGCATATAGTCCGTGTGGGCGGAGCCGGCTCAGCACCCTTTTGACATGACCTCGATGAGAGTCTAGAGAAATGGAAAAAAATCAGGATGTCATCTAGGTAAACAATGAAAAATATATCCAGGAAGTCTTGGAATATGTCATTGACAAAGTGTTGGAAGGTATTCAGGGCATTGTATAGTCCAAAGGTCATCACCATGTATTCATAGTGGCCAAATCGGGTGCAAAAGGCCGTCTTCCAATCATCCCCTTGATGGATGCAGACTAAATTGTAGGCCCCCCACATTGATCTAGTTTGGTGAAAATGGTTGCCGACCTTAATCTATGAAATAGTTTGGGTACTAGAGGGAGAGGATACCAGTTTTTAACTGTAATTTTGTTGAGCTCCCGATAGTCCACACAAGGTTGAAGGGAGTGGTCCTTTTTCTCAACGAAAAATATTCCTGCTCCTGCTGGGGAGGTAGAGGGTCGGATGAACCCCTTTTTCAAGTTTTCTTTGATATACTCTTTTAGTGCCTCCTGTTCTCGTTCAGCGAGGGGGAAGATTCTACTGAAAGAGATTTCAGACCCTGGAAGCAGTTCAATTGGGCAGTCGTATGGCCGATGGGGGGAAGAATGTCAGCCCCTCGCTTACTAAAGACATCCAGGTAGGGTTCATGCACCTCAGACTCAGAATCCACACAAAGTAGTGTTGTAGAAGAAGCTGGGGCCCTTGGTAGGCAGTGTTCCTGGCAATAGACTGAGTGGAAGTTGATTCCCCCTGTGGCCCAGTCAACTCATGGATTATGTGCCTGCAGCCAGGGTAGGCCCAGAATAACACGGGTAAGGGAAATGTCTCTTGGGTCACAGGTCTGAACTTGATACATGACCCGTCAGCTAGAAAAACAGAAAGTCCTTGTGCTTTAGGTCTCAAGGGGGAATCAATGATCGCGGTAACTGGCACTTCCCTTTCTAGCAGCTGGAACGAGATGGGAAGGGTTAGGTTGGTGGCATTGGTAGATGAAGAAAAGTTATTAACTGAAGAAAATATCCACCACTTACGTGTCTTGGTTGGACAGGAATGTACATAGTGGCCCGCTTCCCCACAGTATAGGCAGAGGTTGTTCTGTCGTCGGTGCAGGCATTCCTCCGGAGACAGAGAGGGGCGTATTAGGCCGATTTGCATAGGCTCCGGTGCTTCGGTGGCAGTAGTAACAGGAGCTGGCTGAACTGGAGTGAAGCTAACAGGAGCGGAGTGAGTAGGAACTGGGATCCGGGGCATCATCAAGACCGGACGTGGCTGCTGGGCTGATCTTTCAGATCGTCACTCATGGAGCCAACAGTCAATTTGAATGGCCAATGTGATAAGGGCCTCCAGAGTATTTGGGACTCTGACACGTGCCAATTCGTCTTTCAGACCTTCCGATAACCCCAAGCGGAACTGGTGTCGCAGGGCTGCGTCATTCCACTGTGTGTCTGCACTCCAGCATCTAAAGTCTGTAACATAATCTTTGGCCATTGCTGGAGTGCATGAAGGGCAGCCTCTGCTGTGGTGGTTCGTTGCAGGTTAAAGAAGGTGGACATGGACTGTAACAATACATCGTTCTTCTCCAACATCTGATGAGCCCAGGACTGGGGCTCACCCTGAAGCAGTGATATGATGAATCCTACTTTGGTGGCTTCAAGGGATAAAGTTTGAGGTTGCAGGGTGAAGTACAGTTCACATGCGTTACAGAAGGATCAAAATTTTCCCGGTCACCTGAAAATCTCTCTGGTGCTGAAACTCTGGGTTTAGGAGGCAGCATCACCACTGAGGTTGCTGCAGTGGCAGTCTCTGAGGCAGAAGGCGCAGCAGTGCTTGCTGGTGTAGCTAGAGTCTGTACACGCTGTTCCAGTTGTGTATAACCCTCCTGTAGAGATTTGACTGCTTGGGTAAGGGCTGCAAAATGCTGACAGATGTCATCCATGGCCGACTTCCCACTTGCAAACTCAGACATGGCTGTCTGATACTGTTACGTACCTGCCGGATGAGCCTGACGTGCAGTGGGAAGGCTTTCTCGTACAATCCCGGCTCAAGGGCCACCAGTGTTGCAACAGTGGCCGCAAGAGCCTGGCGGTGTATGGGTACCTGGTTCGTCTTTGGTCTTGTCAGTTCAGCTGGTGCAGCAGGCTGGTAGGTGCAGGGCTGGGGAGACAATGAATACGTAGTCAGACAAGCCGGGTTTGGTAACAGACGATCAGATGTAGATATAGACGACAGGCAGAGAATGGTCAGGATACAGGCAAGTTCGGCAACAGGATATCAAGCAGTGTAGAGCTGAGCGTGGTTACAAGGCAGGCCGGGGTCAGGATAACAGAGATCAATCATAGTCAAACAAGCCGGGTCAAACACAGGAAACAGATCGGATCACAGGAACAGGAAGTCACAGGAACAGGTATGAGCTGCAGATCAGATAGCAAAGACACAGTGCTGCTGAGGTGTTTAAATAAGGCAGCCTGTTGCCAATCACTGAAATCAGTCTTCTCTATTTTAACCCCTATGTGGCAGATCCATGACACTCATCAGCAGTGTATAGCAGTCTTATAAATTCTATCAGTGTCTGGTTAGAACTTGTAGGAGGAGTTTTTATTCTCGTCTGACTGACCTATGAGGCTGCAGGACCCCTGACCCTCTGTCTGGACAGTGCTTATTGGCCCTGTGCCGATAACATGCACCCTCCCACCCTCTCTAGCAATACACACCAAACAAAGCATGTGCAGAGTGACTCCAAAGGCTTTGTACTAACAGGAGATGGATTGGGGACAGTGGAAGATGGGGGAGGATCTGAGAATAAAGAATCAAACAGCCTTTTTACACAATGCAGAGGATTAATACCTTAGGTTGCACAATGAGTATAACAAGCATGTTTTACTGCATATACAGACTGATTTTACTTTTGGGGGTTTAGTAACACTTTAAGAAAAAGAGACATACTGTATTACTTAAAGCCAATTTTAATAATAATGTCCCCCCTTATTTGTACAAGACAAGTTATTTTTCTTAATATAGAATAGTTTGTATGGGGATTTGAGTTCACTTATGGTCAGTCTGAGATCATTTTGTGTTTTTTCTTTTATTCTTCCATACATTGCATGGTGATATCAACCATAAAAAAAAAAACACAAATGTGTGGAAAAAACATAGTAAATGTAAATGCATGTTTACAACAGAGATGTCATTTGGGGTTGCCACTACCATGAGTTTATGGCAAATTTGGTTCACCTCCTGAAATAAGAAACAAACCTATACATCAGTGCATAGCCTTTACCCTGGTCTGCTGATTCACAACAGTCAATAACAAAAAGGAATGGGTAACCCAGCCCCCTTTTTATATAAAGCCAGGTTCACAGCAGCTGTATTGTCAATGTGTAAGGCTATGCTCAAATGGGTGGGAAGGGGGAGTAAAAAATTAGTGGTTGATCCATGTTTTTAGCACCCCACCTCCTACCTGCAAGTTAACATGTTGACTGCTCAGGATCATACACATTGCCACAACCGCAATGCTTTGATTTGTGTTGCAGCAAATTTAACACAGTTTGTTGCATTTGGCAGGTGAGGAACCCAATGGGACGTTCGAAAATGGTTATCCAAAGGCTTGACACTTGGTTGTGGTATGGTATTTCAATGCATTATAGAGTTGGCTTCCTTATCCCTAAATAGTGAAAAAGGTACAGTACTACACTGTGGTAGATTATAGTACAGAGCAGTATGCTCTTCTAAACTTTCACAAAATTACAATAATACACTAGTAAAAATAGAGGAAAAGAAGGCAACCAGAAGTGGGAGTGAAATCGTTGAGCATTCAATTGTTCAAAAATGCACATTGCATAGGGAGAGATCTCCACCTGAACCCAATATGACTATCTGTAATTTAGTTGGCATTGGAAGACAGTAGCAAGAACTATGGGGAGAAAATGGTGCTAAGGCACTGAGACCAGGAAACCCTTATAAGCCTGAGGTAGCAGTGTCTGCCTTCAGTGTTTAGCAGCAACATCAAGAGCTTACCTATTCTGTCCAACCAGTCACTGGCTTATGAAGGGTTGTCAAACAATTTAACTGTTTTTTTGTTTTTTTTGAGTTGAATGAGATGAATCAGACATAAAAAATCCTACATTTGTCAAACAGTAGAAAATTTGAGAAGGCAAAAAAGGAATTGATATACAACAATTGTAGCCTACGTGCATAAAGGTATGCACACTTTAATAACAGAAACACCATTAGATAGTTCATTAGAGAGCAGATATTCATAAAGTAAATTATGAATATAATTGCAGTTATACAGATCTAAATAATGTTTGCTTTGGAAAGAACTAGGGACTACAGTTTCATTGAAAAATCTTGAGAAAATTGGCTTAATATAGGTGGATGGAGGGGGGAAAAGGAAGAAAGGCAGAGAAGCGAAACTAAATGGAAGAGGGAGGGAAAAATAAAAAGGGGGAATAATAATTTATAATGTAGATATAGAGAAAAAGGGAGAAAAGGGGAGGGGCTGTTTACCCCCCCCCCTGCATGTGCATCATCTAGTGAGGTAGTAATTTAGTAGATTCTTGTTCATTTAGCACAGAATGTTTGGTCCCGCTGCTGATTATTGTCCAAAAAGAGGAACAGGAAGGAATCATGATTTCTGTACAATATAGCCTCTAGAAGAACTGTGTTTTTTGTGATGCACCCATAGTTGATTTTTTACAGCATACTATATTTCAGCCCGTTAGCTCTTGGGCATGTGTAGACACCCACAACGGATCTTTTTCTGTGCTGGATTTCAGGTGAAAAATATGGTAAGAGGAGAAGAGAATGATATGTCTTCAAAATCCAGCTGCCCTTTTTTTCTGGCTGCAGCTAGGACCATGTTTTGATCTTTATAGTTAAGAAACCAGACTAGGAAAGGCCAAGGGTTTTCTCCAAGAATTAGGTGACCTGTTGGAACCATGTGGGCCCTCTCCACTACATATGTGGGAGATACCTTTGTCAGGGACAAGAGCTTGTGGAAGAGACCCTGAGTAAGAACAGTGGGGTCTTAGTCCTTTGCTCACTAGAGAAAGCCAATGAGTATTTTCCACAACTTCTAAATGGACAATTAGAAGTTTTACTTGCTGTTGCATGGTTGGGAGATGGAGACTCCCTGGGAACTCAGTGTCTTCTGCAGTGTAGATCTGCCTTGCTGGTGTGGCCTCTGATTTTGTCAAGATCCTGCCAGATGTATACTCAATGAGTTTTCATTCACCAGCTGGTCAATTTTGGGGATCAATGAGGCCTCTCTAGCAATACACACCAAACAAAGCATGTGCAGAGTGACTCCAAAGGCTTTGTACTAACAGGAGATGGATTGGGGACAGTGGAAGATGGGGGAGGATCTGAGAATAAAGAATCAAACAGCCTTTTTACACAATGCAGAGGATTAATACCTTAGGTTGCACAATGAGTATAACAAGCATGTTTTACTGCATATACAGACTGATTTTACTTTTGGGGGTTTAGTAACACTTTAAGAAAAAGAGACATACTGTATTACTTAAAGCCAATTTTAATAATAATGTCCCCCCTTATTTGTACAAGACAAGTTATTTTTCTTAATATAGAATAGTTTGTATGGGGATTTGAGTTCACTTATGGTCAGTCTGAGATCATTTTGTGTTTTTCTTTTATTCTTCCATACATTGCATGGTGATATCAACCATAAAAAAAACACAAATGTGTGGAAAAAACAAAAGTAAATGTAAATGCATGTTTACAACAGAGATGTCATTTGGGGTTGCCACTACCATGAGTTTATGGCAAATTTGGTTCACCTCCTGAAATAAGAAACAAACCTATACATCAGTGCATAGCCTTTACCCTGGTCTGCTGATTCACAACAGTCAATAACAAAAAGGAATGGGTAACCCAGCCCCCTTTTTATATAAAGCCAGGTTCACAGCAGCTGTATTGTCAATGTGTAAGGCTATGCTCAAATGGGTGGGAAGGGGGAGTAAAAAATGAGTGGTTGATCCATGTTTTTAGCACCCCACCTCCTGCCTGCAAGTTAACATGTTGACTGCTCAGGATCATACACATTGCCACAACCGCAATGCTTTGATTTGTGTTGCAGCAAATTTAACACAGTTTGTTGCATTTGGCAGGTGAGGAACCCAATGGGACGTTCGAAAATGGTTATCCAAAGGCTTGACACTTGGTTGTGGTATGGTATTTCAATGCATTATAGAGTTGGCTTCCTTATCCCTAAATAGTGAAAAAGGTACAGTACTACACTGTGGTAGATTATAGTACAGAGCAGTATGCTCTTCTAAACTTTCACAAAATTACAATAATACACTAGTAAAAATAGAGGAAAAGAAGGCAACCAGAAGTGGGAGTGAAATTGTTGAGCATTCAATTGTTCAAAAATGCACATTGCATAGGGAGAGATCTCCACCTAAAACATTTATTTCAAGATAAAATGCAGGTATGGGACAGGATTTAAAGAATCTGGGGTTGTGGTTTTGAAGTTCTAGATATTTGTCCACTGGCTAATTTCTACAAAGTTGAGGGCTTTAGCTTTTTTTTTTTTATTACTAGAGCAGTCCCTGAAAGTATATTTTTAGATTATACAGGTTTCCATTAGAATTTTCTGGTTTTGGAGAAGAAGCTGCTTGTCTGCTGTGGCTATAGCTATGTAAGCTACATTTTATGTTAGAAAATCTAGGTAGTGAATATAAAGATATCCAAATCTACTACCAAATGAAAGCCCTCAACAATCGATCAGCTTCTATCAGTTCAACCTCAATAGTAAAATTCTCAAGGTGCCCTGTTAAATGTGGCCACACACCACCAGTACTGTAAGGCCCACTAAAGAAAAACATATGAAAAAAGGGAATCTGGAAATAAGTGGTATCTCCAGCAAAACCAATTACAAACCTCCTCAAATACCAATCTGGTTCTAACTCTACTCCACTAGATTATCAAAAGTATACAGAAACCTAAATAAATATAATATATATAATAAATATACAATAAGGTTATTACAAAAACTATATTAATATATATTAAAAATAATATTGTATCAAAAAATTAAATAAAGTCCCAAGAATAACTCATATCAGTCCCAGGTGTTAGCATTCACCAATGTACAGTATTATGTGCAAAGCACCAAAAAACTATAGCCAAGTTATGTAAGATATTTAAACTGGGACAAAAAGGACAATGGATATCTGTGGCACACTATACATTTGTGCTCATAAGTTTACATACCCTGGCAGAATTTATGATTTATTGGCCATTTTTCAGAGAATATGAATGATAACACGAAAACTTTTCTTTCACTCATGGTTGGTGTTTGGCTGAATCCATTTATTATCAATCAACTGTGTTTACTGTTTTTAAATCATAATCACAGAGACTACCCAAATGACCCTGAACAAAAGTTTACATACCCCAGTTCTTAATACCGTGTATTGCCCCCTTTAACGTCAATGACAGCTTGAAGTCTTTTGTGGTATTTGTGGATGAGGCTCTTTATCTTCTCAGATGGTAAAGCTGCCCATTCCTCTTGGCAAAAAGCCTCCAGTTCCTGTAAATTCTTGGGCTGTCTTGCATGGACCGCACATTTGAAATCTCCCCAGAGTGGCACAATGATATTGAGGTCAGGAGACTGAAATGGCCACTCCAGAACCTTCACTTTATTCAGCTGTAACCAATGACAGGTCGACTTGGCCTTGTGTTTTGTATCATTGTCATGTTGGAATTTCCAAGTACTTCCCATGCACAGCTGCCTGGCTGATGAATGCACATGTTCCTCCAGTATTTTTTGATAACATACTGCATTCATCTTGCCATCAATTTTGACCAAATTTCCTGTGCCTTTGTAGCTCACACATCCCCAAAACATCAGCGATCAACGTCTGTGTTTCACAGTAGGAATGGTGTACCTTTGATTATAGGCCTTGTTGACTCCTCTCCAAATTTAGTGTTTATGGTTGTGGCCAAAAAGCTAATTTTTGGTCTCATCACTCCAAATTACTGTGTGTTAGAATTGAGGCTTGTCTCTATGCTGTTTGGGTAGTAATGGCTTTCTTCTGGCGACTCGACCATGCAGCCGATCTTTCAAGTACCTCCTTATTGTGCATCTTGAAACAGCCACACCACATGTTTTCAGAGAGTCCTGTATTTCACCTATAGTTATTTGTGTTTTTTTTTTGCTTTGCATCCCAAACTATTTTCCTGGCAGTTGTGGCTGAAATTTTAGTTGGTTTACCTGACTGTGGTTTGGTTTCAAAAGAACCCCTAATTTTCCACTTCTTGATTAGAGTTTGAACACTGCTGATTGGCATTCTCAATTCCTTGGATATCTTTTTTTACTTTCAATATTTGTTATTGAATTTTCAGTGAAAACACGTTGACACAGGTACAGATTATTTGGTTATGTTGCATCAGGTACACAATAACAGAGTTTATCAAAAAGCTTTAGTATACAACGAAATCCTACATGCCCTCAATATGGTGTCTATTACATCTTCATAAACTGAAGAAAGAGATGGCACCCCACTCCCAATACCCCCCAACGGATCTAGATGTGTTGGGAGTGGGAGCCAGCCCCCCTGAGGATGGAAAATCAAAAAATTTGTTATAGATTTAATAGGTAACAACAGCAGGATAGACCAATATCAATTGCAACGTTTAGCCTGGGTTCACACCAGTGCGGTGCGAATTTAATGTCCAGCGTAACTGCGCACTAAAACATCAGTTGTTCAGCGGTTTGTCAGCGTTTTAGGTGCGAATCAGTTGCAAATTCATTAGTAACCCCTGTAATTAGACTTTAATCCGACTTCTAGGTGACTTGTACCCATTGATTTCAATGGGAGTCGCCTCCAAGTCGGATCTCCATCTATATTGACACGACAGTGTCGCCTTGAGGGGGAACTCCACGCCAAATTTTAATTCCAATATATTTTTATTGAAAGAAAATGTATATACAGAGAACATTGTACATACATCGTATAATTTTTCATAAATAAAACATAACAAGGGGAAAGCCAAGGGGGAAAGAAGTGCACATAATCTGTAATCCAAACACGTGATAGGTTAAAGGGTCACAGCGGTGGATATCACTATTCATCATTGTAACTATGGATTTGCTGTCATTTTGCATAGGTAAGGCTGCATATAAAATTGTGTATACCGTTTCAAGCGAACACTGTTATCATTAGTCTTTGTAAAATTCGTTTACACATTACTGGTTAACAACATTTTTTAACTAATCAGATCTGGCCTGCCTCCTGTCGCCAGGCGCCCCTCGGGGACACTTGCGCCCGGCGACAGAGGCAGCCAGCATAACATTCTCGTGAACCATAAATGTCAGTACTCTACTCGTCCCTCCCTTTTACCTAGACCCCCTGGATTTATACCAATCAAGCCAAGGTTTCCACACTTGGCTTCCTGTCAAAAATTGCCCCTGAGAAGCGGCGAACATCAGTTCAAAGTTAATATGGAGGTCAGTTATTTTGATTATTTCCGTCAGAGATGGTGTCTCCACAGTTCTCCACCTTCTCGTAATTGCTAACCTGGTGCTAGTGAGTACGTGGTACACAACGTTTCTATATTGCTTGGGAAATTGTTCTATTCCTAACGTGAGGAGGGCTAGCGCTGGATTAGCAGGAGTATGTGTACCAGTGATGCTATTAAGTTAAAGGTTTGGACCCATGTTTTATTTAATTTTGGACATTCCCATAGTATATGTAATAGCGACCCTTTGCTTCCACATTGACGCCAGCATAGTGGTGAGGTTTGTGCTTGGAATCTCGCCAGTCTAGTGGGGGTCAAGTACCATCGTAGGAGGAGTTTAGTAGAAAGCTCCCAGAGGTTGGCGCACTTAGTGGCTTTGTAAGTAGTTGCTACCGAATTTTGCCATTGTTCTAAAGAGAAGGTTGCCTTAAATTCCCATTCCCATGTTTTCATAGGTGGGGATTTACGGAATTCCGATTTATCATTCAAAAAGTTATAAAAAAGAGAGATTCCCTTGATTTTCGTGGTGGGGTTATTATAGTACATGAATATCCTGACCGGTAGTGTTATCTGGAATGTAGGTATTGATGCTAGAAGATGAGATATTTGATTACATGCAAATAAATCCTTTGGTTCTAAACCAAATTCTATTTGGAGGGTTCTAAAAGTTTTAATGGCCGGTCCTACAGTGATATCAGTAAGTAGTTTTATCCCCTTATCTATCCAGTTTTTGATATGTAGGTTAGGGATCATCCTGAGTAGGCAGGAGATGTTAATAGGGATAGGTTTTGTGGCGTGAGTGTCTGGGTGTGTCTGTAATAGGATCTTCCATGCTTTAATCGCGGCGAGCATTGGTGGTGAAATATGTTCCAAATCCATATTAACAAATGTGCTTGTCGTTAGTAAGTCATGTATGTTCCCTCCTTTGCATTGGGCTTTTTCTAATTCTAGCCATCTGGGTGACATATTGTTTGGGAACCACAGTTTGGTCTGGGCAAGAATTGTGGCCAGGTAGTAGTCCTTAAGTAGGACGTGTCCCACTCCCCCCGCCCTCTTAGATGTTGTTAATTTTTTGAACGTACATCTAGCTCTTCTTCCCTGCCAGAGAAATTTGTTGATTTTTGTTTGTGCCTTGGAAAAAAAGGAGTCCTGGATAGCTATTGGAAGAGTTCTGAACAGGTAAATGAACTGTGGCAACACCATCATCTTAAAGGCTGCTAATCTGCCCGACCAGGACATCTCCGTTTTATTTATTGAGCTCAGATTTTGGTCCAGGTGATCTAGGAAGGGTAAGTAATTAGTGTTGTATAACTGATCTGTGCGTTCCGTTAGAGTTATGCCTAGATATTTTACCCCTCTGGTGCACCATGCATATAGGAACCGTTCTTGTAGTTTGAGTCTAAGTAGTTCTCCTATTCCCAACCCTAGAATTTGCGACTTATTTTCATTCACTTTATAATATGAAACTTTGTTAAACATTGAGAGAACTTTATGTGCCTCGGCCAGGGAAGTCTCCACATTGGTTAGGATCATGATCACGTCATCAGCGAAAAGGCTGATGACGTGGAACCAGTTATATCAGGATGCGATCTTATATGAATGGCGAGGGGTTCCATTAATAGGTTGAATATCAAGGGGGACAAGGGACACCCCTGTCTCGTTCCGTTCGTGATAGGAAATGGTTCAGACAATATACCCGACGTGTATACTCTAGCGGACGGTTTGGAGTAAAGGGCCAGAATTGCTGTGGAGATGTTACCTATAAATCCAAAGGACTCGAGCACCTTCCGTAAGTAAGTCCAGTGTATACGATCAAAGGCCTTCTCTGCATCCAACGCTAGAAGCAGAGAAGGCCTCTTCTGTAACTCAGCCAAATGTATTATGTTTAACAGCCTCCGGGTGGCATCGGAGGTCTGTCTATTTTTGGTAAAGCCCGTCTGATCGGGATGGATCAGTTCAGGAATAATGTTTACCATCCGATTCGCAATTAGTTTGGCGTATAGTTTTAGATCGCTGTTCAATAGGGATATGGGTCTGAAGTTTTGGGGGGAGTCTGGGTCCTTCCCCGGCTTAGGCAAGGTAATAATTGTAGCTTCTAACATTTCTGAAGGAAAAGAGTTAGAGGCAGCGGCGGCATTAAAGAATTCTTTTAAGTGCGGTACCAGAGTGTGTTTGAATTCTCTATAGTATTCCCCACTAAAACCGTCTGGGCCTGGGGACTTGTTAAGGGGTAGTTCCTCAATAGTTTTGAGTATTTCCGTGTCTGTAAAAGGGGCGTTTAGAGTAGTCAGTTGTGAATGTGTCAGTTTGGGGATCGTCAGATTTGATAGGAATTGGTCAATGTCTCCCTGGGTTGGTTGGTGGGTGCCCTGGTCATTTTTCAAGTTGTATAGCGAACTGTAGTAGTCACTAAATGCGTCAGCTATTTTTTTTTGGATGGGTTTCTTTGACTTTGGTGCAGGGGTGTATTATATACGGTATTTTCGTTTTGTATCTATGACCTTTGATGGATTGGGCCAGTATTTTCCCTGCTTTGTTACCATTTGAATAGTACGTCATTTTCAGTCTTTTACTGTGTTTTTCAAAGTCGTCCAACAAAAGTACTCTAAGGTCATGCCTTAATTGGGTAAGTTTTTTAGATGTCATGTGAGAGGGGTTTACTTTATTATTATTTTCTAGGGATGTGATCTCCATTGTTATTTCATGTAGCCTTTTCTGCCTCTGTCTCTTTAGCCTTGCTCCCAACTGAATGTTTATGCCCCTCATAAATGCCTTATGGGCGTTCCATAAAATAAATGGATCTTCTACCGACCCTGCATTGTCTGAAAAGAACTCGTGCAGTCTCTCTTGCATTACTTTTTTACATTCCTTTTGTTGTAAAACAAATGTGTTAATCCTCCATATGGGTCTCACGTCAGCCGACGATGAGTCCCCTATGGAGAGCACCACTGGAGCGTGATCAGACCAAGTTATAGGGTGTATAGTGACTGAAGATGTCCGGAGCAGGGCCTGCTGGTCAAGTAGAAAAAGATCGATTCTTGTGTAAACCTGGTGCGGAGATGAGAAGAACGTAAAGTCTCTTTCGTCGGCGTGCAAGCACCGCCACGCGTCAAATAGTTCATATTTGCTGATGGAGGGAAGTAGGGCTGTGTTGGCCCTCTTGGACTTGGTGGTTGAGTCTAGGATGGGGTCCGGGGTAAGGTTAAAGTCCCCACACATAATTAAAAGTCCTTGTCGTATTTTTTGAACTTTCTTTAGTAGTTTGTTGAAGAATTGTATTTGGTGTCTATTAGGAGAGTAGACGTTCACTATTGTGTAAACGGTTGAGTTTAGTTCACAGATCAGGATCAAATACCTCCCAAGAGCGTCAGTAACTGAGTTTCGTAGTTTAAATGCTACTGAGTCTTTTATGGCTATTAGCACCCCTTTCCTCTTGGAAGCCGCGTTGGCTGTGAATACGTGTAGGAAGCTTTTGTGAGAGCATTTGGGAGGATTGGAGGCTGTGAAATGAGTCTCTTGCGCACAGATGATGTCGCAGTGACGGATTTTGGCTTCTTTCCAAAGTGAGTTACGCTTCATAGGGTGATTAATCCCTTTGGTGTTTATTGATAAGATGTTCAACGCCATCTGATCATATTACAGAGGAGAGGCGTTGTCTTATCATCAAGAAGTGGTAGTAAAATGTCATAAGGATCCTTTCCGTATCCTGAGGGTGCACCCCACGACACAAAGAGGATATAGTGGAGTGTGTGCATCAAGTTACTCACTGTTGGTAGAGATTGAGTGCTGTGAAGGGATGGATGATTCCGATGTGTTGTATTTTTCATGGTAGTTGTAATATATCTTCTCGTAGGTTGGTTTGGAGATGGTGATGACTTGGGTTCGTCTTCTTCACGGTTCCTTGGCTTTAGAGGAAAAAGGAAAAAGAAAAAGAAACGAAACGGAAAAACAAACAGTAGAACACTGAGTCAGTGCTAACATTGGTGCGCATTTAACCTGGTGCGCTAATTAGAGTCAACTTTGGACAGCTTAACTAGCTGTTCGCAAGTGGGGGGAAAGTTCAGCCCTCAGATCCCTAAGGACAAAGATATGGGGACTTGGGGTGGTTATCTGACCACCTTTCTTGGTCATGCATGAGACTTGGCATTTCTTGCCGATACGGTTTTCCAATCTCTACCAACTTGTCGTGGTGTGCTAGTGTCAGGAGCCCCTGGGTCTAGCTCAGGAATAATGTCCCATTCTTTAAGCAGGTCTATACCTTTGGCTAGCGAAGTGATGGCGTGCGTGTGGTTGTCTTTCGTTACGGATAGCCTTGTGGGGTAACCCCACCTGTAGACAATTTTGTTGTTCCTCAAAGCTTTTGTTATGGTGTTCAGTGCCCTCCTCTTCTGAAGAGTATGTTGAGATAGGTCAGCAAAGAACTGGAGGTGTTGTAGTTGCGAGGGAATTTGTTCCTTTTTCCGCATGGCTGCCATGAGATTATCTTTCACATGAAAGAAATGTAAGCGGAGCAGGACGTCTCTGGGGATGTGATCCGGCAGGTGTGATGGTTTGGGTAGGCGGTGTATCCTATCGATTGTGACGTCTAAGTCGGTCAGGTCTGGCAGGATTTGTTTAAAGACATCGACTGTGAATGCATTGAGGTCAGATTGTTGGACCGACTCGGGGATCCCCCTTATTTTTAAGTTGTTCCTCCTCGATCTGTCCTCTATGTCTGCCAGCTTATCCCTGATCCACTCGGCCTCCCCTTCTTTCTCCTCATTGGCGTCAACCAGATCGTTTATGGTGACCGCATATTCCCCCATTTTGGTTTCAATATGGTCTACTCTAGACCCTATGGCGTTAATTTCTCTAGTGAAGCTATGCATGCAAGACGCCATGTCAGACTGGATTGTGCTTTGCAGGGATAATAACATGTCCTTCAGGACTGTGTCCAGAACAGGTTGGTTCTGTGTGGGGAAGGATTCGATGGGTTCCGGGAGCTCCCTCGCGTCATCCCCCGAGTCATAGGCCGGGCCGTCTGCTGAGCTTAATCTATCACCATCCATCCTAGGCTTAGATTTGGCTGGGCTGCCGGTGGACGGGGATGGAGGGTAGGGACGGTGTTGGCTGTTATGGGGAGTATTGTTGGTTGTGGCGTTACCTTGTCTGGAGGTCTGCTCGCGCTGCGATGCCTCGCCAGTGTTGTAGGCCCGGGCGCCATCTTGGGTTCCCTTCTCAGGGATCCATGCATAGAAGTCTGTGAGCCGTTGGGGTTTTCCAGCGGTCCATCGCTTGTTGGGCATGATTCCGGTGGGTTCCCGGGGGATATCGCTCTCCTTATCTGCTATTTTTGTTGGTCGGGATGGTCCGTTTTGAGCCGATTCAGTCCCCTATCTCCGGAGCTCCGGGATTATGCGACCATCCGGAACTCGCGTCAGGCCACGCCCTCTCCACGCCAAATTTTAAATAAAAAAAACGCATGGGTTCCCCCTCCAGGAGCATACCAGACCCTTAGGTCTGGTATGGATTTTAAGGGGAACCCCCAACGCTGACAAAAACAGCGTGGGGTCCCCCCAAAATCCATACCAGACCCTTATCCGAGCACGCAGCCTGGCAGGTCAGGAAAGGGGGTGGGGACATGCGAGCGCCCCCCACCTCCTGAACCGTACCAGGCCGCATGCCCTCAACATGGGGGGTGGGTGCTTTGGGGAAGGGGGCGCCTCACCCCAAAGCACCTTTTCCCCATGTTGATAAGGACAAGGGCCTCTTCCCGACAACCCTGGCCATTGGTTGTCGGGGTCTGTGGGCAGGGGGCTTATCGGAAACCGGGAGCCCCTTTAATAAGGGGGCCCCCAGATCCCGGCCCCCCACCCTATGTGAATGAGTATGGGGTACGATGTACCCCTACCCATTCACCTAAGGCTCTTTTACCTAGCGGAGGAGCCCGGCTTTCTTCTTCATCGCTGCAGTCTGGGGGTCTCGTTCCGCCTTCGGGGTCTCTTCTGTTCTTGCCGCTGTCGCCCCGCCTTCTCCTCCTTCTCCTCCTCCTCCTCCTCCTCCTCTTCCCACCTGGTGACCCCGCCCCCCTCTGACGTCATGGGGAAAGCCATAGGGAATTCCCCATGACGTCCCCGTGCGTCAGAGGGG
This sequence comes from Lithobates sylvaticus, assembly GCA_028564925.1. Classification (NCBI taxonomy): domain Eukaryota; kingdom Metazoa; phylum Chordata; class Amphibia; order Anura; family Ranidae; genus Lithobates; species Lithobates sylvaticus. Next base: position 338,598,241 of record CM053029.1, on the reverse strand, counting down.
GCGGGGTTACCAGGTGGCCCTGCCCTCCATTATAAAAGACCTGTCAGACGCAGCAAAGCCTCACACAGCGGGAGCCTCCCATTGCGCGGAGCGGCCCAGAAGAGACACCGACGCCGTGGAAGAAGATGCCGGACGAGAAGACCAGAGCAAGAAGAGGCGGATCGGAGGAAGAAGATGATGAAAGAAGAAGATGGAAGAAGATGCCGGAAGGAGAAGATGAAGAAACCAAAGGATGAAGAAAGGAAGAAGGAAGACCGGAAGAAAGAAGATTTTAATAAAGGAATTGTCAAAGACCGTCTCCTGTCATTTTTAATATTTTTGTCACTTTTTTGGTGAAATGGTAGGGGTACTTTTGTACCCCCTTACCATTTCACACAGGGGGGGGGGCGGAATCTGGGGGTCCCCTTGTTAAAGAAGGGTTCCAGATTCCGATAAGCCCCTCATCCACAGACCCCCACAACCAGAGGCCAGGGTTGTGGGGAAGAGGCCCTTGTCCCCATCAACATGGGGACATGGTGCTTTGAGGGGTCACAGACCCCCAAAGCAGCCTCCCAATGTTGAGGGCATGTGGCCTGGGACGGTTCAGGAGGGGGGGCGCTCTTGTCCCCCCCTCTTTTCCTGCAGCCTGCCAGGTTGCGTGCTCGGATAAGGGTCTGGTATGTATTTTGAGGGGGACCCCACGCCATTTTTTTTTTTTTTTTTTGGCTGGGGTTCCTCTTAAAATCCATCCCAGACCTGAAGGGTCTGGTATGGATATTTAGGGGGACCCCCACGTGAATTTCTTTTTAAAATTTGAATCGGAGTTCCACTTAATAACCATAGCAGACCTGAAGGGCCTGGTAATTGAATTTGAGAAATTGAAATTGAATGACTGTTCTCTGTGTTACGGGAGCCGGCAATTCATTAGCCGCAAGTGATTTTAAATAGCTTTTTTTCCTGAAAAAATGACACTTTGTGCAGGGACAGTTCTAAGCACGGGAAACATGCGCCCCTTCACAGGCATACTTTAGACACCCCCCAGTTATGAAATTTAAAAGGAATATTACACTTTTATTGTTTCACATTAAGCATTATTAAAATCACTGCTCCTGAAAAAACATCAGTTTTAAAAAAAAAAAAAAAATTGCATTGATACATGTCCCCTGGGGCAGGAACCAGTTTCCCAAACACTTTTTATGACAATAAATTGCATATAAGCCTTTAAAATTAGCACTTTTGATTTTGAACATTCGAGTCCCATAGACTTTAATAGGGTTCTAAAGTTCACACGAGCTTTAGGTCTGTTCGCAGGTTCTGGTGCGAACCGAACAGGGGGGTGTTCGGCTCATCCCTAATTGGGAGAAAATTAGAGACGTATAGGCAGTATACTGAAGCCATCAGGTTGATCCCTAGATAAGGAATCGCTGTCACGTTCCATCCAAATTGGAAGTTATCTTTGAGTTGTGTGACCAGATGGGCAGGTAGGTTGACGTTTAGTGCTAGGGATTTCAAATAGTTTACCTTGAGTCCAGAGACATTGCCAAAGTCATTAGGCACCTTGCAGATATTTGGTAATGAAGTTAATGGCAAAGTGATGAAGAGCAGGACATCATCGACCTAAATTCCAGATTGCATGCCTACAAGTCGTTCAAAACACATCAGCAAGACTAATCACGGGGAAAAAAACATGGGAATCCATCTCCCCCTCCCTGAGGAACCTACACTGGCTAACGTAAAGGATCAGATTACATTCAAGACTCTCTGCCTGACCCACAAATGTACACAAGGAGAGGCTCCTCAATACTTATGCGAAAAAATAAAACACTACACTCCCAATCGCAACCTCCGATCAACCAAAACCTCCTCCTCATCCCCAAGTCCCGGTACAAATCAAAGGGAGAACGAAGATTTGCAGTCCAAGGACCACAGCTATGGAATGCTCTACCTACGAACATCCGCTTGGAAGAAAACCATCAGGCCTTTAGGAAAAAACTCAAGACCCACCTCTTCTAAGAAGGAATCAACGCAGGTTGGATCAAGCGCCTCGAGGCGATTCAGTTCACAGTTGCAGCGCTATACAAATCATTCATTCATTCATCGGCAAAAAGTGCACATTTGTGGGTTTTGGGCCCACAGCTCACCCCATGTATATCAGGGTTGTCTATAATGGCGATGGCTAGGGTCTCAATGACAATGGCAAAGATCAGTGGTGACAGGGGACACTCCTGCCTCGTACCGTTGTGGATTGGGAAGGATTCAGAGTAATATCCGTGCAGTTTAATTTTTGCCTCTGGGTTGGAGTAGAGGGCCCCTATTATGTTCATGAAGGAGTGACCAAAGCACCATCTTTACAAAACTGGAACCAGATAAAACCAGGAGACAGAGTCGAATGCTTTCATAAGGTCTAAGGAGACCAAGAACCCTATTTGAGGTGTGCCCTTGTCCCATCCCAACCTTAGAAGAGAAACTATATCAATTGCCCTCCTGATCTGATCTGGGCCCTGTCTCCCAAGTATACAGCCGACCTGGTCCCTTTGGCTGTAAAGACTGATAAAATTGGATATTCTGTCTGCTAAAATTTTCGATTTTGAGGTCATTATTTATTAATGAGATAGGGCGATAATTAGAAGGACAACTAGGATCCTTGCCAGGTTTGGGAATTACTGTAATGAAAGCAGAGTTTAATGCCTCATCAAGCTGTGCTCCTGCGCAAAGCTGGTTGAAGAATCGAGTCAAATAAGGGGTTAAGATGGAGGAGAAATGTTTGTAATATGGGATTGAGAATCCATCAGGGCTGGGGGCTGAGTTTTTTCTTAGATTTTTAATGACTTGTGTCACTTCTTCTGCTAAGATTGGTGACTCCAAGTCATCCCTGTGATGATATTTGATCTTAGGGATATTTAGTGAACCAAGAAAGGAGTCAATTGAGCTAGGGGAGGAAACGTTCCCTTCCCTACTATACAGGGTGCAGTAGAAGTCATGAAAGACTTCCATGATTTTCTTAGGGTTTTGCGATAGGGTGCCATTGCAAAGTTTAATTTTAGGTAAGGCATGAGGCCTTATTTTAGGGGTCAGCCTATTCGCCAGGAGGGTGCCTGTCTTGTCTTTCTGATGATAAAACCAGTCGCCTCCCCAGCGCAAACTTTTTTCAGCTATCAAGGCTTCAAGTCTTTCCGCAGAACCTGGGGAAGGGTTACGTTTGTGTAGTTTGCTTAAAAGAGAGAATTCCTTCTCTAACCTTTCAATATCTACTTTGCAAGCTTTATGTAGCCTGGAGGCTATTTGGATAAGTTTTCCCCTAATAAAGGCTTTATGTGCTGCCCATAGTGTGATTGGGGAAACTTATTTACAGAATTTAATAGAAAATATTCCTGTATGCCTTTTTAAATTTCACATACATGGGTGAGGTTGCTAATGATTGAAGCATTAAGTCTCCAGTTGTACCCCTTTCCGTTGTTCCGTCAGTCTGCTCATGATAAGGAGGAGCAAGGAGTGATCCGACCAGCCAGAGTCTTTTATAATAGATTTAGTCACCAGCGGGATGTGAGTTGACAGTAGGAAGAAGTTATCTATATTCTAGTGAAGGTATTGTGAGGGCTAGGAAAGTGTGTGTAGTCCCGTGCATGTGGGTTCCTTTTTTCTCCAAACATCCACCATCCCCTGGTGGTAAATTTGTCTAGCAACATTAAGGCTCTGCCTGGAGGGATGGATACAGCCCTTGCCTGGAGGGCGGGGGGTTTATCTTGCCCTGCGTCGAAAGCAGTATTCAAGTCTCCTCCATATATGACCAGACCTTTGGTAAGTGGGTTCAGGGTGTGAAAAAGGGTCTTGAAAATTTAGATTGCCCCCTATTTGGTGCATAGTATGATATAAGTGAGTAGAGCTGGTTGTCAATGAGACTTTTAATGAGTAAGAACCTACCTTCTGGATCTTTAAGCTCTGAGATGAAAGAGAACTGGGTGTTGCGGGAGAAAAATATGCCTACTCCTTTCGTTTTATTGTCAGAATTTTCCAGGTAAAACCTGGGAAATTTAGGATGTATGAAGAAGGGGGGATATGATTTTGGGAAGTGTGTTTCTTGGAGAAACAGTCTGTCTATTTTTTGATCATGATAGTACTGGAAGATTCGACATTTAATGGGCGAGTTAATCCCCTGAATATTGTGTGATGCATTGCGCAGGGAGGGTTTGGGTGTGGTATGGTCAGCCATGGAGCAGTCTAGAGGACAATGCCAATGATTCCGAATCACCTACCTTCCACCTGGAGAGACAGCCAGAGTTTTACAGGGCAGAAGGTAGGATGCGGTAGGTAGGGGAAACCTGCATCCAATTTGCATAAGTGTAAACCCAGCCTAAGTGTCCTTTTTAGAGATTTGTGTGCTTTGATTTTTTTCTGCTTTGAAAAATTGCACATTATTAAAATTTACACACAGTTGTGCTTTATTAACATAAAATGTTGGATTTTCCATTACTTTCTGTATGGGAAGCAATGGTCACCAGGACTTATTGGGAGCCTGCCTAGCAGGAACACTGACACCAGTTAAAACAAACAGGTATCCGATCCTTTCACAATCTATCACTTTAATAGAGATTTTGAAGATTACCAGCAGTGTCATCTTTTACAGCTCTTTCATCTTGAAAAGGATCATTTTAAATTTTTCAAGGATGTATAATCCATATAAAAATGGACAGATTGATACACAAAATAAATGGTCAGCACTAGGTAGCAAAAGGGTTAACGTTTTTCTTTTACTTTGAAAAAAACAGACTGATACAATCATCTGATATCACAAATGCATTCTCACAATCATCAAACCACCTACAAGTTTTTTTGTAGTTAGCAATCAATATGCAACTTCTTAATTGGCAATTCTAGCTGGTAGTTTGATATGTACTGTATTATCTATACTCTGAGAGCACAGTCAGGTCTGCTAATTAGAATATGAAGAAATTGTTTACTGTGCTATATCCAGTTTTAAATTATATTACTGCAGATGCATAAAAGGCAATTTCCATTAAAATAACTTAATACTTAGGTTCATATTACTACAGTCATTTTAGAGGATTCCTTGTGTGGACTCTAAAGGTGTTCATTATGGACTATTTAATAAGTATATTCTACCTTACACTGCTTTTTTTGGGACCAAAAAAATATGACCACAGTTCTAAAAGGTAGCACAATGCTAAATGTAAAAAGATTTTTAATTAAAAAAAAATAATGAATCAAATACTATCTGGAACTCCATTCTTCTCCATTAACCATTTAACAACCGCGCTATAGCCGAATGATGGCTACAACGTGGCTCGATAACTCTGGGAGGGTGTACATTGATGTCCTCCCAGAATTGCACGCACGTGTCCTCCCTGGGGTGCGCACATGGGAGTATCCATGACTGCTGGATCCGGAGGACCCGGCTCATCACGGATCATGGTAAATGGCAGCTGACAGCAGCCGTTCTCCATGTGATCGCTCCATCAAATGACGGAGCGATCAATTGTAAACAAACTGGCGTCATGTCCGGTTCTTCTCTCCCCTCTCTGTACCGATCGGTACAGTGTTAGCGGAGAGGGGAGAGATCGGGTGCAGCAGCCTCTGTAGTGCCCTCAGCGCTGATCTGTGCCCATTGTAGCCTCATCCATCCATCCATGCTCAGCCATCCCTCTGTCATACTCATCCAGCCATCCCCCTGTCATATTCATCCATCCATCAATGCTAAGCCATCCATGCTTAGCCATCCCTCTGTCTTACTCATCCATCCATCCATGCTCAGCCATCCATACTCAGCAATACTCATCCATCCATATTCAGCAATACTCATCCAGCCATCCCAGCCATACTCAGCCGTACCCAGCTATCCCATCTGTATTCAGCCATCCCATCTGTATTCAGCCATCCCATCCGTACTTAGCCATCCCATCTGTACTCAGCCATCCCATCCGTACTCAGCCATCCCATCCGTACTCAGCCATCCACATTTATGGCTCAACCATGTGAGGCCATCCCCATCCATGGCTCATCAATCCCCATTCATGCTCATCCATGCCACATCCATGCCACTACAGTGCCTCACAAAAGTGTAATAGGTAGTCACATTAGATTTGAATTGTATGCGCCCCTAGAACACCTGAAGTTGCTCCCTGCATGTTGGACCTCTGTATGTGTCCAGGCTGTGGAAAAGTCTCCCACATGTGGCATCGCTGTACTCAGGAGGAGTAGTATAATCTATTTTGGGGTGTAATTTTTGGTATGTACATGCTATGTGTTAGAAATAATGTATAAATGGACAACAAAGCGTTTTCATTTTCTTTCCACATTTCCCAAAAACTTGTAGAAAAATGACATGTTCAAAGACACATTATGCCTCATAGATTATACGTCGGAGTGTTTTCTTTCCAAAAGGGGGTAATTTTAGGGGCGTTGCCATTGTCCTGGTGCTCCAGGGCCTTCAAAAGTACAAGAGGTAGTCAAGAAATTATATGTGTAATTTATGCTCCTAGAATGCTCCCTCAATGTTGGGCCTCTGTATGTGGCCACGCTGTGTAAAAGTCTCACACAAGTGATATCACCATACTCAGGAGGAGTAGCAGAATGTGTTTTGGGGTGTAATTTGTGGTATGCATATGCTGTCTGTGAGAGATAAACTGCTAATATGACAATTTTGTGAAAAAAATAATAAAAGAAAAAAAACTCTTGATTTTGCAAATAATTGTGGGAAAAAATTACAACTTCAAAAAACTCACCATGCCACTTACTAAATACATTGGAATGTCTACTTTCCAAAAATGGGTAATTTGGGGGGTATTTGTACTTTCCTGGCTTGTTAGGGTCTCATGAAACGAATATAGGCTGTCAGTACTTCAGGTGTGATCAATTTTCACAGATTGGCACCATAGCTTGTGGACTCTATAACTTTCACAAAAAACAAATAATATACACAGATTTGGGTTCTTTTTTTTACCAAAGATATGTAGCAGAATACATTTTGGCCATATTTTTGAAGAAAAATGACTAATTTGCAAAATTTTATAACAGAAACCAAGATTTTTTTTTTTTCTTTTATAGCACAAAAAAAAAACAAAAAAACAGCAGTGATTAAATACCACCAAAAGAAAGCTCTATTTGTGTGAAAAAAAGAACAAAACTATCATATGGTTACAGTGTTGCATGACTGAGTAATTGTCATTCAAAATGTTAGAGCACGAAAGCTGAAAATTGGTCTGGTTAGGAAGGGGGTTTAAGTGCCCAGTGGGTAAGTGGTTAAAGGCTAAGTTCACCTTTTTTTAATTCCAGCTCTCCTATGTACCAATATAGCATTCATGTACTTTTTTTGCAAAAATATTAAAGCTTTCCATAAAATCTACAGACACGTACGTACCTTACTGTCCTCCATCCATGATTCTAAACGTATCTATTGCTTCTGTCTTACATCCTTACAGACTGTAGGTCATGACACAGAAAGGAGTTGACCAGCTGATCTCATTAGCACACACCCTGCATCATCCACCCTCCCATTACCAGCTGCACGTTTTTAAAATGAAATTAACCACTTCAATACAGGGCACTTAAACACCTTCCTGCCCAGACCAATTTTGAGCTTTCAGCACTGTTGCACTTTGAATGACAATTGCGCGGTCATGCTACACTGTACCCGATTTTTGCCCCACAATAGAGCTTTTTTTTGGTGGTATTTGATCACCTCTACGGTTTTTATTTTTTGCTAAACAAATAAAAAAAAAAATGTTGTTTCAGTTTCAAAACTTTGTAAATATGTAAGTTTTCTCCTTCACTGATGGGCAATGATGGGGCTGCACTGACGGGAACTGATAAGGCGGCACTGATGGGCACCGATGAGGTGGCACCAATGAAGTGGCACTGATGAGGTGGCATTGATGGGCACTGATATGTGGCACTGATAGGTGGCACTGATGGGCGACACGGATGGGCACTGATAGGTGGCACAAATTGGCACTGATAGCTGGCACAGATTGGCATGAATAGGCAGCATGGATGGGCATGGCTAGGCGGCACAGATGGGCATGGATACGCGGCACAGATGGGCACTGATAGGTGGCATGGATAGGCACTGATAGGTGGCACGGATAGGCACTGATAGGTGGCATTGTTTTGTACTGATGGATGCCAATCAGTGCCAAACAATAATGCATGCCAATAAGTGATGCCCATTGTGGGCACTGATTGGCATCCATTGTGGGCACTTATTGGCATCCATTGCGGGCACTGTGTGTCATCCCTGGTGGTCTAGGGTGGCATACCTGGTGCTGGGCATCCCTGGTGGTCTGGTGGCGTCCCTGGTGGTCCATTGTGGGCATCCTCAGGGGGGCTGCACTGATAAATGATCAGCACAGACCCCCCCCTGTCAGAGGAGCAACCGATCGGCTCTCCTCTACTCACGTCTGACAGACGCGAGTGAGGAAAAGCTGATCACCGTCTCTTCCTATTTACACTGTGATCAGCCATGATTGGACACGGCTGATCATGTGGTAAAGAGTCTCCGTCGGAGACTCTTTACCAAGATCGTAGTTGCGGGGTGTCAGACTGACACCCCGCAACAACGATCGCCGTGATGCGCGCCCTCAGGGGCGCGCAGTGGCTCAAAATCCTGAGGACGTCATATGATGTCCGGTCAGGATTTTAAAACCACTTTGTCGATGTCTTTTGACAATAGGGCGGGCGGCAAGTGGTTAATCAATCAGTGATCATCATTCTCACTAAATACACAATCAGATTGCATAGTGTATGGCCATCGTTATACAAGTACATAGGACAGAGTGGACAGAAACACTCAGCTGTCAAACCCCGTTCACATCTCTGCATAGCGGGAACTCACATTCCCACATGTGTTTTTATTTTTTTTAGTGAGGTGGGGAGGTGTTTTGGAGCATTTTCACTCATCACACATAGGACCGCCCATCCACCTGAATGTGCTGCCCTACACACAGAAAAAAGAGAGCAGAGCTTGGTGTGTTTTTACTGCGATTTTTGGTTCAGCGCATTTCTGAAATACAAGGAAACGCACAGATGTGAATGGAGCCTCATTGCTCTTGTGTTAATGCACCAATTTCACTTTCAGGCCCCATTCACATCTAGCATTAGACATGTGCAATTTGTTTTGTTTTTTTTTCGTTAAAATTCTTTATATTCGTTCATTCGTTATCGTACGAATGAACGAACGATTCGCTAAAAATTTTAACGAATGTTCCAATCGAACGAATCCAAAAAACAACGAAAATCTGAATTGACCAAATTAGAAACAACGAAACTACGAAAGAATAAAATCCAAAAAACGAAAACAGGAACAACGAAAATCAAAATGAACAAAAAAATTCGTACATTCGTAACTTTTTTTTTTTGTTGAATTGGTAATTTTCCGTGTCCCTTACAATGGCGCTGCTTGACGTGCTTCGAATTGATTGAACAAAAAAATTCCCACATTCGTAACTTTTTTTTTGATTCGTAATTTTCCGTGTCTCTTACATCGGCGCTGCTTAACGTGCTTCGATTGGATTGAATGAAAAAATTCGTACATTCGTAACTTTTTTTTTCGATTCGTAATTTTCCGTGTCTCTTAAAATGTAATAATAGCATACACATTACATAACATTATGAATTATGCTCCGATTACGAATCTACGAAAACAATGTTACGAAAGTACGAATAAATCTAACGAAAAGACGAATGTAACTAAATCTACGAAAATACGAATGCGTATGAATTTCGAATAAACGAAAATTAAACTAATGGAAAAACGAATCAACGAAAAAATAACTCTTACAAAAATACGAATCGTTACGAATACGAACACCGACGACTTACGAATTTACGAATCGTTACGAATACGAACACCGACGACTTACGAATCGTTACGAATCAACGGAAACGAAAGAAACGAAAATAAACACATTTTTCTATTGTGCACATGTCTAGCTAGCATAGTGGGAGAGCACATTTTGTGTCTCGTTTTTCCTGTGACACACATAGGGAAGCCCATTGATTTAAATGGGTTGTGCTATATGTGGCTTATAGGACATGTTGGCGTTTTGTGGGTTGCATGTTTTTTACTGTGCGTTTTGCAGCATTTGCCACACGTTTTTTCACATGGCAAAATGTGTGTTTGCTTCTGTGTTTGGTGTGCCGTTAACAATTAATGTCACTGAACACAACTAGTAATTTTAAGTGTATAAAGGTGGCCATACACTATACAATCTAATTGTACTATCTCCTTTAGATTTACCAAATTTATATAATAGGAGGAAACAACCATCTAGCCAATCACTCTATATCCAAGCAGGCAGATCTAAAAGAGATTGTACAATCAGACTGTATAGTGTATGGCCACCTTTATAAACGTAAAATTACCAGTTGCGTTTTCAGTGCCATTAATTGTTAACGGCACGCCAAACACAGAAGCAAACACACATTTTGCCATGTGAAAAAAGGAGTGGCAAATGCTGTAAAACGCACAGTAAAAAACACGCAACCCACAAAAAGCCAACATGTCCCATAAGCCACATATAGCACAGCCCATTTAAATCAACGGGCTGCCCTATGCATGTCACAGGAAAAATGAGACACAAAATGTGCTCTCCCACTATGCTAGATGTGAATGGGGCCTGAAAGTGAAAATCGGTGCATTAACACAAGAACAATGAGGCTCCATTCAGATCTGTGCGTTTCCTTGCATTTAATAAATGCGCTGCACCAAAAATCGCAGTAAAAAACGCACACCAAGCTCTGCTCTAAAAAAAAGTTCTGAAGCTTCTTTGGGGTGAATACTGTGCGTAGGGCAGCCCATCCAGGTGGATAGGCGGCCCTATGTGTGATGAGTGAAAATGCTCTAAAACGCCTCCCCACCTCGCTAAAAAAAATAAAGACGCATGTGCACGGGAATGCGACTTCCCTTATATGTACTTGTATAAAGATGGCCATACACTATACAATCTGATTGTGTATTTAGTGAGAAGGATGATCACTGATTAATTGCATTTAATTTAAAAACATGCACCTGGGAGTGGGTGGGTGGATGATGTAGGGTGTGTGCTAATGAGGTTAGCTGGTCAACTCCTTCCTGTGTCATGACCTACAGTCTGTAAGGACATAAGACAGAAGCAATAGATATGTTTGGAATCATGGATGCAGGACAGTAAGGTAAGTGTCTGTAGATTTTATGGAAAGCTTTGATACTATTGCAAAAAAAGTACATGAATGCTATATTGGTACATAGGGGAGCAGGAATAAAAAAAAAAAAAGGTGAACTTAGCTTTTAAAGCCCAAGTCCACTTAGCTGCCTACCACCTCTAACTGATCGCTGCTATTAAAAATAAATATAAACTCTACTTAACAGCCATTTTTACTTACCTAAATCAGTGTGATCCTGAGTCCTCTCTCTTCTGTGTACAGGATGTAGGGTCCTCCTTTGGGTGTTCACAACACTGCCTGCATTTTGCTCTACATTGCACACAATGTAAAGTGATAAAAAAAACTAAACATTCACAGATCCATATCATTTTGCTTGCAAAACTCCAGTGATAACTTTGGCCCCGTTATACATGGCTGTTTGCAAAACATTGGATTTGAATAATAAATAGGCAAGTCAAGAAAACCTTTTCAATTGCCACTTAATATTGCAAAATAACTCATGCTTCATTCAATTCAACACAAAAGTTACAGTTCAGTTATGTTTATAAAAGGTTAATGAATAGTTTGACCCTGGACAGAAAGTGAAAACTGTCAGGATCCCTTGCTTCATTCTATGGCTAGAAGCCATGGGGATTTTAGGATATCTAAACTGAAGAACAAAAATGTTACATATTGAGGCTTACCAATGCTTAGATGTGGTTGCTGCATTTATTTTCTTTAGCGCATTTTCAGCAAGTACAGAAAGTATTACACTTTATAAAATAAGTTTTCTTGCACTTAAATTTTTTTTTTTTTTTAATTTACATTTGTTACATTTGTTGTGCACAATGTTATCACTATTCGTGTTATCAGTTTGTATGAATAAAGCTATAAAATTGGTTTATACCAGATATTTATATTTATTTAACTGCTTCTCACCCAGCCTATAGCAAAATGAGCTTTCCCATCCTGGGTGAATGTTATATGACGGCCTCCAAGTCACGTCCTTCCTTTGCACTCTAGCGGCTGTGTTGTTGCTTGATTTGTCACAGCAGGTGACAGATCATTGTACTAGGCAAGCCCTGGACCATGTGATTTCTGTGACCAATCACAGCAATTACATGTCAATTGTACTCAATGAATGTCTTTCATTCATAGCCATTTATTGTGATGATCTCTGTGATTGGTCAGAGTGATCACATGGTAAAGACAGGACCAATTACAGTGTATCTGTTCCATATGACAGCTCTGGCCAATTACAACTATCATAATAGTACACACACTAGCAATGAATGTATGCCATTTTTAGAAATGATTGCTTATAACAGTGATCATCACTGTTATAAGCAATCATAGTGTAAAAAATAAATCCTGATCAACTTCCCAGAGTAGTACAGTGTCACTATGGAAACAATGCACTGCTCGGGTCACAGTATGTAAGAAAAAAGTAAAAAAATGAAAAAACATTATTATTATTATTATTTTTGCATATTGTCATCAGTTAACCACTTCCCGACTGCCTCACGCCGATATACGTCGGCAGAATGGCACGGCTAGGCAAAGCCACGTACAGGTACGTGGCCCTTTAAAAGCCTAGCCATGGGTCGGCGGCACGCTTGCGACCCATTCGGGAGCTCCGTGACCACGGCCGCGGGACCAGCGGACCCGATCGCCGCTGGTGTCCCGCGATCGCATCACAGAGCTGAAGAACGGGGAGAGGTCTGTGTAAACAAACCTCTCCCCGCACTTCCTACTCTGCCTGTCATTGATCGGCTGTTCCCTGTCATCGGGAAAGCCGATCAATGACGTCAGACGTATGCCCCGCCCCCTAATGTAAAAAAAAAAACACACGTCACACACCATAACCCCTCCCTGCCCCCTAGTGGTTAACTCTTTCACTGCCAGTATCATTTATACAGGAATCAATGCATTTAAATAGCATTGATTGCTGTATAAATGACAATGGTCCCAAAAATGTGTCAAAATTGTTTGTTTGTTGATTGTTTTGTTTATAGCACAAAAAATAAAAACCGCAGGGGCGATCAAATACCACCAAAAGAAAGCTCTATTTGTGGGAAAAAAGGGACGCCAATTTTGTTTGAGAGCCACGTTGCACGACCGCGCAATTGTCAGTTAAAGCGACACAGTGCTGAATCGCAAAAAGGGGCCTGGTCCTTTGGCTGCAAATTGGTCCGGGGCTGAAGTGGTTAACCACCACACTAGTCATATGATGGGACTATAATGTTATGTTGACAGTATGTAAAACCAAAATTGTGAAAAAAATATATATATTTGTAATTTCTTCATTTTACAAAAAAAATGGGACAAAGAATTACAACTTCAAAAAACTCACAATGCCTCTTACTAAACACATTGGACAGTATACTTTCCAAAAAATTGGTTATTTGGGAGTAGGGATGAGCCAAACACCCCCCTGTTCGGTTCGCACCAGAACCTGCGAACAGACCTAAAGCTCGTATGAACTTTAGAACCCTATTAAAGTCTATGGGACTCGAACGTTCAAAATCAAAAGTGCTAATTTTAAAGGCTAATGTGCAAGTTATTGTCATAAAAAGTGTTTGGGGACCTGGGTATCAATGCAAAAAAAAGTTTTAAAAACTGCCCTTTTTTCAGGAGCAGTGATTTTAATAATGCTTAAAGTGAAACAATAAAAGTGTAATATTCCTTTAAATTTCATACCTGGGGGTGTGTATAGTATGCATGTAAAGGGGCGCATGTTTCCCGTGCTTAGAACTGTCCCTGAACAAAGTGTAATTTTTGCAGGAAAAAAAGCTATTTAAAATCACTCGTGGCTATAACGAATTGTCAGCTCCCGTAATACAGAGAACAGTCATTGAAAGTCATTGATTAAAAAAAAAAAAAAAAAAAAAAGCGTGGGGTTCCCCCGAAATTCAATTACCAGGCCCTTCAGGTCTGGTATGGATATTAAGGGGAACCCCGGGTCAAATAAAAAAGAAATGACGTGGGGTTCCCCCTAAATATCCATACCAGACCCTTCAGGTCTGGCATGGATTTTAAGGGGAACTCCACGCCAAATAAAAAAAAAAATGGCGTGGGGGTCCCCCTCAAAATCCATGCCAGGCCCTTATCCAAGCACGCAACCTGGCAGGCCGCAGGAAAATAGGGGGGACGAGAGAGCGCCCCCCCCTCCTGAACCGTACCAGGCCACATGCCCTCAACATTGAGAGGATGCTTTGGGGGTCTGTGTTGATGTCCCCCATGTTAATGAGGAGAAGGGTCTCTTCCCCACAACCCTGGCCAGTGGCTGTGGGGGTCTGCGGGCGGGGGGCTTATCAGACTCTGGAAGCCCCCTTTAACAAGGGGACCCTCAGATCCCGCCCCCCCCTGTTTGAAATGGTAAGCGGGTACAAAAGTACCCCCTACCATTTCACAAAGAAAGTGTAAAAAATAGTTAAAAAACACACTGACACCGTTGGGAAAAGTCCTTTATTAAAAATAAAAAAAATTAAAAAAAGATTCCAACGGTGGTAATCCACTCTTGCTATCCAGCGATGGGTGGTCTCTTCTCCGGGGTCCAGCGATGGCTGATCTCTTCTCCGACGTCCAGCACAGCGCATCCTGTCTCCATGGAGACACTGAGGGAAACCCAGGTCTTAGCTGAGGAGGACGGGGCCACTCGTCATCTGACCCCGCCCCCCTCTGACGCATTATGACGGATTACCACCGCTGGAATCTTTTTTTTTTATTTTTTTTTTAATAAAGGACTTTTCCCAACGGTGTCATCTTTGTGAAATGGTAGGGGTACTTTTGTACCCCCTTAGCATTTCACACAGGGGGGGAGGCCAGGATCTGGGGGTCCCCTTGTTTGACCCCCAAAGCATCCTCCCAATGTTGAGGGCATGTGGCCTGGTACGGTCCAGGAGGGGGGGCGCTCTCTTGAATTTCGGGGGAACCCCACGCTTTTTTTTTTTTTTATCAATGACTTTCAATGACTGTTCTCTGTATTACGGCATTCGGCAATTCACTATAGCCGCGAGTGATTTTAAATAGCTTTTTTTCCTGCAAAAATGACACTTTGTGCAGGGACAGTTCTAAGCATGGGAAACATGCGCCCCTTTTACATGCATACTATACACATCCCCCAGGTACGAAATTTAAAGGAATATTACACTTTTATTGTTTCACTTTAAGCATTATTAAAATCACTGCTCCTGAAAAAATTGCTGTTTTTAAAACTTTTTTTTGCATTGATACATGTCCCCTGGGGCAGAACCCAGGTCCCCAAACACTTTTTATGAAAATAACTTGCATATAGGTTTTTAAAATTAGCACTTTAGATTTCTCCCATAGACTTTTACAGGGTGCTTGCGGCTTTTCGAATTTGTCGCGAATACCCCAAATTGTTCGCTGTTCGGTGAACAGGCAATGTTCGAGTCGAACATGAGTTCGACTCGAACTCAAAGCTCATCCATATTTGGGAGGTATTTGTACTGTCTATTTTAGAGCCTCGAGAAATTATATAGGTCTTTAGTACAAACTGTTGGGGTAGCTGCTTGTGAGATTCAAGAAAGATGTGCAATTGGGATACCTGCAATCGTTTCTTCTAATTTGACCCAGTCCTTCATGTCAGAGTGAATGTGCCAGTCTGCTATTCTAGTCAGAAGACAGGACCAATAGTATTTGAAGATATCTGGGAGTCCAATTCCCCCTTTCGACTTGGGGAGAGACAGTCTATCCCAACTCAATCTGGGAGGCCTGGAGGA
Organism: Lithobates sylvaticus; assembly: GCA_028564925.1. NCBI lineage: Eukaryota > Metazoa > Chordata > Amphibia > Anura > Ranidae > Lithobates > Lithobates sylvaticus. Next base: position 338,582,381 of record CM053029.1, on the reverse strand, counting down.
CCAGAGGAAGTTTCTACATAATCACTTGCAAGTCAAGAAAAATGGGAATGCATATTGGGAGGGTTTGATTCCACTTAAAGTATAACTAAAGGCAGTTTTTAGTTTTGGAAAGAGTGGAGAAGGATTAGAACTCCTGTAATTTTTTATTGCTTGATGTGCCCCTGTTAAGGAGACTAACGGGGGCATCATTGAAAGTAAAAGTAAAGAAAATACCTAATTTTGCATTGCCACCAAAAAATAATAGAGGGGAAATTTTCTAATGGGCACACTAGTTCTGGTGACCTGGGGGTCCCCAAGGGATTGCCTTAAAGCGGAATTCCACCCTAAAGTGGAACTTCTGCTTTTCGGAACCCTCCCCCCCCCTCCGGTGTCACATTTGGCACCTTTCAGGGGGGAGGGGGTGCAGATACCTGTCTAAGACAGGTATCTGCACCCACTTCCGGGCATAAACTCCCACGGGAGTTTACGCCACTTCCTGTCCTGGCGCGCTGTCTGCCGGGACACACACGTGTCCCGGCAGACAGCGCTGACGATTCTCATTGCGCTGCGCGACTGGCGCAGGGAACCGGGAAGTGAAGCCACTTCCTGATTTCCTCACTGAGAATGGCGCCGGCAGCAGCAGAGAGCCGATCTATTGATCAGCCTCTGCTGCCCACATCGCTGGAACCTGTGACAGGTAAGTGTCCATTTATTAAAAGTCATCAGCTGCAGTATTTGTAGCTGCTGGCTTTTAATTTTTTTTTTCCAGGTACCGTCCCGCTTTAATTTGCAGAAGGAAAATCTCCGAAATGGAAGATGATGGAAGATGGAATAAGAAGATGGAAGAAGATGCCGGAAGGAGAAGATGAAGAAACCGAAGGATGAAGAAAGGAAGACCAGAAGAAAGAAGAAAGAAGATTTTAATAAAGGAATTGTCAAAGACCGTCTCCTGTAATTTTTACAGTTTTTGACACTTTTTTGGTGAAATGGTAGGGGTACTTTTGTACCCCCTTACCATTTCACACAGGGGGGGGCGGGATCTGGGGATCCCCTTGTTAAAGGGGGCTTCAAGATTCCGATAAGCCCCCCGCCCGCAGACCCCCACAACCACCGGCCAGGGTTGTGGGGACGAGGCCCTTGTCCTCATCAACATGGGGACAAGGTGCTTTGGGGGTCTCAGACCCCCAAAGCATCCTCCCAATGTTGAGGGCATGTGGCCTGGTACGGTTCAGGAGGGAGGGGGGGGGCTCTTGTCCCCCCTCTTTTCCTGCGGCCTGCCAGGTTGCATGCTCGGATAAGGGTCTGGTATGGATTTTAAGGGGGACCCCACGCCATTTTTTTTGGCTGGGTTTCCCCTTAAAATCCATCCCAGACCTCAAGGGTCTGGTATGGATTTTGAGGGGGACCCTACGCCATTTATTTTTTGGCTGGGGTCCCCCTTAATATCCATCCCAGACCTGAAGGGCCTGGTTATTGAATTTGGGGGGACCCCCACGCTTTTTTTTTGTTTTTTATCAATGAATGACAGTTCTCTGTGTTACGGGAGCCATCAATTCATTAGCCGTGAGTGCTTTTAAATAGCCTTTTTTCCTGCAAAAATTACACTTTTTGCAGGGACAGTTCTAAGCACAGGAAACATGCCCCCCTTCACAGGCATACTATAGACACCCCCCAGATGTGATACTGCAATGCTGTACTAACAGCACGCACACACTAATCCCCAGAAATACAGCACATAATGTCAGCAGCACACTGACACGCTGACACTGAAACACAATGTGCTAGGCCGCCACCGCGGTGGCGGCCTCTTATACCGTGGGGCGTGTACTAAAGCCCCTGAGCTATAATTGGCTAAAGGCATCCTTCCTGTAGCCAATTATGGCTCTCCTCACTGCCGGCGCTGTGATGATTGGCCAAGCATGCGGGGTCACAGTGCATGCTTGGCCAATCATCAGCCAGCATTGTACTGCAACTGGCGCAATGCATTGCAGGCCGCTCGCATCACACGAATGTGATGCGAGCGGCCCAAATAGTTCTGGGCTCGCCAAACAGGCGAACGCCCGATGTTCGATTCGAACATGGGTTCGAATCAAACACCGGGCCCATCCCTAGTCTGCACCATAAGGATATCTGCATGCATTCTTTTAACCACCATAGAGGAGAACGTCACTATCAACTGTCTCTACAATAATTTCCTTTATCTCAGCTTTTCATGTTATTTTACTTTAAAGGACTTTGAATTTTTAGAGGGTTAATTATTAGCACTGCACTGTCATGTATTTAGTATTCCTTTGAGGTTTTTGTTATATTTACCTTTAGTGTTCAGCGGCTATTGTCTTTTTAGATTTTTTTAAGGTTATTATTTTGCGCTGACTGACCTCACATTTTTAATCTGTTTACATTTAGGCGTTGCTATTTTTTCCTATGTATTTTTGGGTGTTTTTTCAGAGTTTTTGCAGCGTTTTTGTACAGGCGTTTTGTACTTTAAAAGTTCACCAATGTAAAAAAATGAAAACACCTGTAATCTGTCAAAAAAGAAGCTCATGTACTTTTTTCAGTGACAGGCGTTTTGCTTAAGACGACAGAATGCTCAGATGTGAACAGGGGCCGGTGAAATGAATGGGATTTGTCTTGTTGGGCGTTTTTAGAGCTGAGGCTTAGAACAAAAAATTGCCAAAAATGCCTAGGTGTTAATGGAGCCTCAAGGACTTTAAGAGATGGTAGGAGGAGTTTGAGCAGGAAGTTGTTTTGATTAATAAAGATGGTGACCTTGTTAACAGTCTGTCTGCACTGATGAGACACAGCAGGCCTACTGTCTGTAAATTAAATTTTGTATTATTTTGTTATGGTACATGCCTGTATTTGTAGTCATTTCTAACATTATGTGAGTGTATCAGATTCCTTTGCAATCTTTTTCTGCTTCACCTTGACAAATGTTCCATTTTACATATGACAAACACAGATTTCTGAAAGGCTTGAATAAGCTGATGTCACTCTTTAAATGCTATATGAATACACAAAAGCAATAATTGTAACTTTCAATAAATATTCATAAATGCCCTTAGGATATTTGGCATTTGTTACTAAATATGAAATGTTCATTTTGAAGTGTATGTCACATCTGCTAAATGATTCATTTTTATGAGCAATGATAACATTAGAACACTGTGTACTTCATGACTGAGACTTTCTCCATATTGATGGAGTTTTTCCACCTCTGACATAAAACTGGGCAAAATAAATACATTTATAAAGAGTCAATTATTTTTCCTTTTAAAAAGTCTGGGGATTGCAATATGAAAAAGGTAGTTGTATATCACTAAATTAAGAAAGGGAAAACAAAAATTACTATTTACTAAAGGCAATCAGTCTGTGCACTGCACTCAGAACGTGACGTCAGCGACCCTAATAGGCACATCCTTTGCCCTACCTGCATTGATTCCCATTGAAATTACTGAACAGCATCTGTTCCTGTAGGATCTGTGATGGCTGATCACTGACGATACGCCTATTGATTGTATTTGACTGCGTAATAGAGTACTCCACCACCCAGTATAAAAGTCCATCTTACACTGGGTGGTGGAGTACACTGGTGACTGCTGGATTATGCACATCTTCCACTAATATTTATTTTGCACCATTATATGAACTTTATTCATCATTTATTTATTTTGCACATTGTGGTCAGTGTTTGTTCACTGTTCATGGACTTTTATTTTTTTTTGAAAATTATTTGTATTCACATTTTTGTTCTTACAAACAATAACAATACACAAAATAACCCAACAACATTTCCCCTCCCTCTTCCCTATTGTGCAATATCCCAATATTGCAGGCAGTCAAACACAAATTAATTGTCCTTCTGGCATACTTGATTCAGTTTACAGCATGGACTTAAGTGAGATATAAAGCAGTAACCAGAAATGCCCTGTCACTACTAAAGCTGTCCGGCCCCTTCAGTCAGCATATATTCCCCTCATGAAAACATTTAGCCCTTCAGGCTTAGTGCCTCTCATACTGTATCCTCCGAGGAAAGCCAGCATTGCCACACCGTCTCAAATTTTTTGGGGCAACCTCTGCTCAAGTATGTGGCTTTATATAAAGGCAATACTTTATTCACTATGCCTTTCCAGTAGGCCAAGGATGGAGCCTCAGGTTTTTTCCAACATAAGAGGATGGCTTTGCCTGCATAAAACAGAGTGAGGGAGAGCAAGGTTCTCTGTGCTCTCAGCGGAGCCACTTCCTCCACCGGTCTGGTGGAGGAAGTGGCTCCGCTGAGAGCACAAAGAACCTTGCTCTCCCTCACTCTGCAAACATACTGATATCGTCATGGGAACTGGTAATGGCATCAGTCCCTGGATGGTTTTGGTAACCCCTGTGCAGAATTCCTGTATTGGCTGGCAATATAGACCGGTGGAGGAAGTGGCTCCACTGAGAGCACAGAGAACCTTGCTCTCCCTCACTCTGCAAACATACTGATATCATTATGGGAACTGGTAATGACATCAGTCCCTGGATGGTTTTGGTAACCCCTGTCCAGAATTCCTGTATTGGCTGGCAATGCCAGAATATATGATCGAAGTCTGCCCTTGCGGCGGTACAACGCCAGAAAGTTGCATCATCCAAGCCATATATACTGGCTAATCTTGCTGGAGTATAGTATACCCTGTGAAGTATTTTGAATTAAATATATGTAGCACTTACCCCCGAAGGAGCTGCTGGTATTTATTGGGCTTACCGTTCCTTCACTGTCCCACCATGTCTGTCATAGAGGTCCCATTAAAGATTTTTTTTATAGATTTCAACTCGGACACATAGTCTCTTTTTCCAATGCTTTATTCACAAAAGGCAGATAGAGGGATGGAGGGTTGAAGGGAATTCAGGTACCTTTTTATTGCGAGAGATACTTCTTGATCGAGTGGACAATAACTTCACAACTGGATCCAGCAACCACCGGATAGGCCTCTCTCACTGACCTAGCAGCCAATGTGATGCTCGGTCATAGTCTCTACCACAGACTTGAAGAATTAGTAGAACTGTTGCACAATCCTCTGCCACAGGATTGGGTAACGAACAACTTTTTTGCAATGTCTAAAAATAATCACACAGTACCAGTTTCTTTCAGCCAAACTGGCGATACTGTATGGCAGGTGACCCGGGATGCGTCCTCCAAAGGGCGCCATCTCTAGGCCAAGGGGAAAACCCCACAACCAGCCAAGCTGGAACAGAACCAGAATTTACAAAATAATCAGTCTGAGCTTAACTACAGCTTCAGACAAACTCAATTTCTATTTATAGCGTCTGTCATAAAAATGCCAGCGCTACATATACCTATTCCGAGCCGATACCAGGACCTGGAATGGGTGGTCCCACATATCGTCCCAGTCATCTCCTTGAAAATTGGGAACTAATGAACTCCATTTTTCTCTACATTTGCTAAGTGCTGTGGGTCTTTCAGTGAATAGTTCCTTATATGTTTCTGACAGCGCTTTTTGTACAGACTCGTCACAGAGCAGCTGTTCCAGGGGTGAAGTCTGGAATTTCACTGTGCCTGTACCAAATTGTGTGACAAATGCGTGCCACATTTACAGATAACGGAAAAAGTACCAATTCTGGAGGTCATGTTTTTCCTTTATTCTGTCAAAAGTAAGCAGTTTCCCCCGTCCCATTATGTCTTTCAAATGCTTAACCACTTCAGCCCCGGACCAATTGGCAGCCAAAGGACCAGGCCCCTTTTTGCGATTCGGCACTGCGTCACTTTAACTGACAATTGCGCGGTTGTGCGACATGGCTCCCAAACAAAATTGGCGTCCTTTTTTTCCCACAAATAGAGCTTTCTTTTGGTGGTATTTGATCGCCCCTGCGGTTTTTATTTTTTGCGCTATAAACAAAAATAGAGCGCCAATTTTGAAAACAATGCAATATTTTTGGCTTTTTGCTATAATAAATATCCCCCCCAAAAATATAAAAAAAAATATTTTTTCCTCAGTTTAGGCTGATACCTATTCTTCTACATATTTTTGGTAAAAAAAATTGCAATTAGCGATTATTGATTGGTTTGCGCAAAAGTTATAGCGTTTACAAAATAGGGGATAGTTTTATAGCATTTTTATAATTTTTTTTTTTACTAGTAATGGCGGTGATCAGCGATTTTTATTGTGACTGCGACATTATGGCGGACACATCGGACATTTTTGACACATTTTTGGGACCATTGTCATTTATACAGCAATCAATGCTATTTAAATGCACTGACTCCTGTATAAATGACAGTTGTAGTGAAAGAGTTAACCACTAGGGGGGAGGGGAGGGGTTATGGGCTGTGACGTGTATGTGTTTTTTTACATTAGGGGGCGGGGCTGACGTCTGACGTCATTGATCGGCTTTCCCGATGACCGGGAACAGCCGATCAATGACAGGCAGAGTAGGAAGCGCGGGGAGAGGTTTGTTTACACAATCCTCTCCCCGTTCTTCAGCTCTGTGACCCAATCGCGGGACACCAGCGACGATCGGGTCCGCTGGTCCCGCGGCCGGGGTCACGGAGCTCCCGACCAGGTGGCGCGCGCGACCCACGGGCAGGCAATTGCAAAATCACGTTTATATACGGGATTTTGCCTGCCCGTGCCATTCTGCCGCAGTATATCTGCGTGAGGCGGTCGGGAAGCGGTTAAAGCGGTTGTATACCGCAGTTCTGAATGGGGATTAACCCTGTAAATGCACCGTTGTCTACCGTGCAGGTTTAGGAGATATTTCTTGTTCCTACAGGTAAGCCTTAATATAGGCTTACCTGTAGGTACAAGTTGTAATTGAGGGTATACAACCCCTTTAATATCAACTCATATTATTGGATCTGTAATTTCATGAAGTGTGATAATCTGTGATTGAACCACAGTGGAGTGTCTGGCGACCATACTTCTACATCAGAATGCATTAGCACCTTTGCTCTGTCCCACGTGCATATAGTAGCACGCATGGAGCCGGTCAAGGGCTCCGCTACCTGTGGTCCCCTGTGCACCAAATGGTAAAGGCCTTCATATGATCCAATCTTCTGTTTTACTTGCTCTGGATCTGAGGGTGAACATGCAAGACAATTAAAAAAACAGCATTTTTGCTTGCACATGATTGGATGATAGAAATCAGCAGAGCCTTCCCTCATTTCAGTGCTTCCCCTCAGATCTAGCACAACTGCACTGCAGTATACAGTATTTGCCTTTAGTAAATCAACCTCCCCGTGTTCTTCATGTCTGTCTTTTATTGGATGCCACAAAAAAATAAAAGTACAAAAGAGAGGTAGTATGCAGAAAAGGTTCTCACATAGAAAAAAAGGTAATACAATCACTTAATAGTGATACCATAGGTGATGCTATAGGTAATAAAGTTAAGTGGTATGCAAGCATAATTGCATATAAATGTCATACGGTTACAGACAATAAAACGTACCTACCATACGGTGTAAAGTAAGACCAGAATTGAATTGTTAAAGAAAAAGAGGGAAGTAGGCAAGGAAAAGAGAAACAAAGGAAAGGATTTCAGACAAGATTGTTCAGCTAGATGCATCTCCTAAGGCAGGGCTCCAAATTTCAAGTCCCGGGCTACTAGCCAGGCCTTAAGTGTTACTCGCCACCAGTTGCCCCACCCAACCCCTGCCCCGCCCCGCTCCTAAACACGCCCTCATAAATTATCTCTACCCTCAATGCAGCCTCACCAGTGCTCATCAGCACAACCTCATCAGTACCCATAAATGCAGGCTCACCTGTGCCCATTAATGCAGCCTGACCAGTGCCCATCAATGCAGCCTGACCAGTGCCCATCAATGCAGCCTGACCAGTGCCCATCAATGCAGCCTTACCTGTGCCCATCAATGCAGCCTCACCTGTGCCCATCAATGCAGTAGGTCACATGGTGACCCCGCCCCCTTATGATGTCACAGTCCTGGAGGATGCTGGGACTGTGACATCATATAGGGCAGGGTCACCATGTGACATGAGCCGGTGGCCCCGCCCCTTGTCCCTATATAACTGGCAGTGCAACACATCTGAGCCATTAGAAGAGGAGACAGCGGCGAGTCAACATCGGAAGAAGAAAGAAGAACAAGAAGCAGAAGAAGAAGCAGAAGGCGACAGAAGCCCGGGCCACCGCTAGTAAAAGAGCTGGAAGAAGAAAGCGGAGGCCCGGCAAGAAGAACAGAAGAGCAGGACAATACCCCCGAAGTAGGAACAAGACCCCCAGACGACGGCGGCGACGAAGGAGAAAGCCGGGCTCCTCCGCTAGTAAAAGAGCTAGCAGAAGATAGTGGAGGAGTCTGGCGAGAATACCCCCCAAGACGGAAGAAGACTCCCCGGAGCTGTGCAATAAAGTATTTTTAAAAATTGTGTTTTTTATTTACACTTTTTTCCCTTAGGTGAATGGGTAGGGGTACATCGTACCCCATACTCCTTCACACAGGGTGGGGGGCCGGGATCTAAGGGCCCCCTTATTAAAGGGGGCTCCCAGATTCTGATAAGCCCCCCGCCCGCAGACCCCGACAACCAAAGGCCAGGGTTGTCAGGAAGAGGCCCTTGTCCTCATCAACATGGGGACAAGGTGCTTTGGGGTGGGGGGCCGCAGGGCCCCCCTTTCCCCAGGGCACCCCCCATGTTGAGGGCACGTGGCCTGGTACGGCTCAGGAGGGGGGGCGCACGCTCATCCCCATTCCTGACCGGCCGGGCTGCGTGCTCGGATAAGGGTCTCATATGGATTTGGGGGGTACCCCCACGCCGTTTTTTTGGCGTATGGATTCCCCTTTAAATCCATACCAGGTGACGGGGCTAGCGAGGTGTCAATCTCGCCGATCGAGGCGGCGGCATTGACTTCCTTCGATAGTCCCGTCTACCTGGAGTCACGTTCTAAATTAATGGACTTTTCTCCGTGTGTCGGGCAAGTCCGTTCATTTCAAAAGTCATTTTTCACTTAAGCTTTGACAATAAAACCTGGCAGCTGATTGGTTTCTATGCAGATCTGCATAGAAACCCCGCGGACTTCCGCCAAAACTACGGTGGATTGTCCGCCGGAAAAGTCCGGGCGTGTGTGGGTAAGTCCACACGTTCGGAAAGTCCGGCAGACCTCCGCTGGAAAGTCCGGCGGATTGTCCGGCAGACTGGGTCCGCCGGAAAGTCCAGCCGAAAAGTCAGATTGTGTGTACGTGGTTTTAAAGTTGCCCTGCAGGAGAAATCTTCATAGAGTTGTTTACGGCTATATTCCAAGTACTTTAACACATAGGGGGAGATTTACTAAAGCTAGAGAGTGCAAAATCTGATGGAGATCTGCATAGAAACCAATCAGCTGCCAGGTTTTATTGTCAAAGCTTAAGTGAAAAAGCTGAAGTTAGAAGCTGTTTGGGCACCATGCACAACTGCACCAGATTCTGAGTGCACCAGTTTTAGTAAATCTCCCCCACAGTTACATAGCGACATAGTAGGGGTGGTTGAAAAAAGACACAAGTCCATCAAGTCCAACCTATGTGTGGGTATTTATGTCATTATTACATTGTATAACCCTGTATGCTGTGGTCGTTCAGGTTCTTATCTAATAGTTTTTTAAACTATCGATGCTCCCCAATGAAACCACCGCCTGTGGAAGGGAATTCCACATCCTTGCTGCTCTTACAGTAAAGAACCCTCTACACAGTTTAAGGTAAACCTCTTTTCTTCTAATTTTAATGAGTGGCCACATGTCTTGTTAAACCCCCTTCCGAAAAAAACTTTTTATCCCTATTGTGGGGTCACCAGTACGGTATTTGTCAATTGAAATCATATCCCCTCTCAAGCGTCTCTTCTCTAGAGAGAATAAGTTCAGTGCTCATAACCTTTCCAGTCCCTTTATTAGTTTTGTTGCCCTTCTTTGTACTCGCTCCATTTCCAGCACATCCTTCCTGAGGACTGGTACCCAGAACTGGACAGCATACTCCAGGTGAGGCCGGACCAGAGTCTTGTAGAGTGGGAGAATTATTGCTTTATCCCTGGAGTTAAAACCTTACAAACCACTTTGACCTACAGGTAAGCCTAGATTAAGGCTTACCTGTAGGTCCAAGAAATATCTCTTAAACCTATCTTTGCAAAAAGGCAGGCACCGCTGTCTGCGGCGCATATGCCGTAGACAGCGGTGCGCAGGCGCACTGAGCACGCAGCTGCTAACGGCGATATGCCGTGAGTGTTGGCTCCCGTGCGCATGCTGTCACTGGCTGTTACTGGCCGGAGCCGCGATACTTACAAAGAAGATGGAGGCTCCGTGCACCAGGGGACAGCTGTGACATCGCAGGCTCCTGTGTCAGGTAAGTGACACATAATGGGCTACTATGCGATGCATAGTAGCCCATTATGCTTTACCTTTGCAGGGAAACAAAGAGGAAGTAAATCCATCATGGTTTACTTCCTCTTTAATCCCCTTTTTAATGCATGCCAATATCCTGTTTGCTTTGTTAGAAGCAGCTTGGCATTGCATGCCATTATTGAGCCTATCATCTACTAGGACCCCCAGGTCCTTTTCCATCCCAGAGGTTCACCCCCAGTGAGTAGATTGCATTCATATTTTTTCACTTTAAACCTCATTTGCCATGTAGTTGCCCACATCATTAATTTGTTCAGATCTACTTGTAAGGTTTCCACATCCTGCAGGGAAGTTATTGTCCTGCTTAACTTAGACCCCTTTCACACCAAGGGCGTTTTTGCAGGCGCTATAGTGTTAGAAATAGCGCCTGCAATCTGCCCTAAAACAGCTGCACCATTGTCTGTAGTGTGAAAGCCCAAGGGCTTTCACACTGCAGCGGGGTGCTGGCAGGACGTCAGGAAAAGTTCTGCCAGCAACTTCTTTGGATCGGTGAACTCACCGCTCCTCCACCACTCCTCAAGCGCTGCTCCCCATTGAAATCATTGAGGCAGCGTTGTAATACTGCCGGCAAAACGCCGCTATTACAGCGTTTTGCCGGGGGTTTTAACCCTTTCTCGGCCGCCAGCGGGGGGCAAGAGAGCGGAAATGTGCTGCAAATCTGACGGTAAAACGCCGCTAAAAAAGATTTTAGTAATGAAAAACAATCTATTAACCTTCTATGAGGAGGTGAGATGCCATCTAGATAAAGGAAGGCCCGTAGATGTGGTGTATCCAGATTTTGAAAAAGCATTTGACACAGTTCCCCATAAATGTTTACTGTACAAAGTAAGGTTCTTTGGCATGGGCGAGTTCAGAGAGTAGTGATAAATGGGGAGTACTCAGAATGGTCAGGGGTGGAAAGTGGGGTGCCCCAGGGTTCTGTCCTGGGACCAATTTCATTTGTTCATTAATGACCTTGAGGATGGGATAAACAGTTCAATCTCTGTATTTGCGGAAGATACTAAGACCCCTTTCACACTACACCGCCCATAGCATCGGCGGTAAAACGCTGCTATTTTTAGCGGCGTTTTACCGTCAGATTTGCTGCACATTTCGGCCTCTAGCGGGGCGCTTTTACCCCCGCTGGCGGCCGAGAAAGGGTTAAAACCCCCGGCAAAATGCTGCAATAGCGGCGTTTTGCCGGCGGTATTACAGCGCTGCCTCAATGATTTCAATGGGGAGCAGCGCTGGAGGAGTGGTGGAGGAGCGATGAGTTCACCGCTCCAAAGAAGCTGCTGGCAGGACTTTTCCTGACGTCCTGCCAGCGCACCGCTGCAGTGTGAAAGCCCTCGGGCTTTCACACTACAGACAATAGTCCAGCTGTTTTAGGGCAGATTGCAGGCGCTATTTCTAACACTATAGCGCCTGCAAAACGCCCTTGGTGTGAAAGGGGTCTAAGTTAAGCAGGACAATAACTTCCCTGCAGGATGTGGAAACCTTACAAGTAGATCTGAACAAATTAATGGGGTGGGCAACTACATGGCAAATGAGGTTTAATGTGGAAAAATTTAAAATAATGCATTTGGGTGGCAAAAATATGAATGCAATCTACTCACTAGGGGGTGAACCTCTGGGATGGAAAAGGACCTGGGGGTCCTAGTAGATGATAGGCTCAATAATGGCATGCAATTCCAAGCTGCTGCTAACAAAGCAAACATGATATTGGCATGCATTAAAAAGGGAATTAAAGAGGAAGTAAACCCTGATGGATTTACTTCCTCTTTGTTTCCCTGCAAAGGTAAAGCATAATGGGCTACTATGCATCGCATAGTAGCCCATTATGTGTCACTTACCTGACACAGGAGCCTGCGATGTCACAGCTGTCCCCTGGTGCACGGAGCCTCCATTTTCTTTGTGGAGATCGCGGCTCCGGCCAGTAACAGCCAGTGACAGCATGCGCACGGGAGCCACCACTCATGGAATATCGCCGTTAGCAGCTGTGTGCTCAGTGCGCCTGTGCACCGCTGTCTACGGCACATGCGCCGTAGACAGCGGTGCCTGCCTTTTTGCAAATATAGGTTTAAGAGATATTTCTTGGACCTACAGGTAAGCCTTAATCTAGGCTTACCTGTAGGTCAAAGTGGTTTGTAAGGGTTTACAACCACTTTAACTCCAGGGATAAAGCGATAATGCTCCCACTCTACAAGACTCTGGTCCGGCCTCACCTGGAGAATACTGTCCCGTTCTGGGTACCAGTCCTCAGGAAGGATGTGCTGGAAATGGAGCGAATACAAAGAAGGGCAACAAAACTAATAAAGGGACTGGAAAGGTTATGAGCACTGAACTTATTCTCTCTAGAGAAAAGACGCTTGAGAGGGGATATGATTTCAATTTACAAATACCGTACTGGTGACCCCACAATAGGGATAAAACGTTTTTTTCGGAAGGGAGTTTAACAAGACATGTGGCCACTCATTAAAATTAGAAGAAAAGAGGTTTACCTTAAACTGTGTAGAGGGTTCTTTACTGTAAGAGCAGCAAGGATGTGGAATTCCCTTCCACATGCGGTGGTTTCATTGGGAAGCATCGATAGTTTAAAAAAACTATTAGATAAGAACCTGAACGACCACAGCATACAGGGTTATACAATGTAATAATGACATAAATACCCACACATAGGTTGGACTTGATGGACTTGTGTCTTTTTTCAACCACCCCTACTATGTCGCTATGTAACTGTGGGGGAGATTTACTAAAACTGGTGCACTCAGAATCTGGTGCAGTTGTGCATTTTGGCCAAACAGCTTCTAACTTCAGCTTTTTCACTTAAGCTTTGACAATAAAACCTGGCAGCTGATTGGTTTCTATGCAGATTTTGCACTCTCTAGCTTTAGTAAATCTCCCCCTATGTGATAAAGTACTTGGAATTTAGCCGTAAACAACTCTATGAAGATTTCTCATGCAGGGCAGCTCTAAAGCCACGTACACGCAATCAGACTTTTCGGCCGGACTTTCCGAACGTGTGGACTTGCCCACACACGCCTGGACTTTTCCGGCAGACAATCCACCGTAGTTTTGACGGAAGTCCGCGGGGTTTCTATGCAGATCTGCATAGAAACCAATCAGCTGCCAGGTTTTATTGTCAAAGCTTAAGTGAAAAATGACTTTTGAAATGAACGGACTTGCCCCACACACGGAGAAAAGTCCATTCATTTAGAACGTGACTCCAGGTAGACGGGACTAGCGAAAAGAAGTCAATGCCGCCACCTCGATCGGCGAGATTGACACCTTGCTAGCCCTGTCACCTGGTGTGGATTTAGAGGGGAATCCATACGCCGAAAAAACTGCGTGGGGTACCCCCCAAATCCATATGAGACCCTTATCCGAGCACGCAGCCCGGCCGGTCAGGAATGGGGACGAGCGAGCGCCCCCCCCCCCTCCTGAGCCATACCAGGCCACGCGCCCTCAACATGGGGGGTGCCCTGGGGAAAGGGGGGCCCTGCGGCCCCCCCACCCCAAAGCACCTTGTCCCCATGTTGATGAGGACAAGGGCCTCTTCCCGACAACCCTGGCCGTTGGTTGTCGGGGTCTGCGGGTGGGGGGCTTATCGGAATCCGGGCCTCCACTTTCTTCTTCCAGCTCTTTTACTAGCGGTGGCCCGGGCTTCTGTCACCATCGCTGTCGCCTTCTGCTTCTTCTTCTGCTTCTTGTTCTTCTTTCTTCTTCCGATGTTGACTCGTCGCTGTCTCCTCTTCTAATGGCTCAGATGTGTTGCACTGCCAGTTATATAGGGACAAGGGCGGGGCCACTGGCTCATGTCACATGGTGACCCCGCCCTATATTATTTCACAGTCCCAGCATCCTCCGGGATTGTGACATCATAAGGGGGCGGGGTCACATGTGACATGCTGCATTGATGGGCACAGGTGAGGCTGCATTGATGGGCACAGGTAAGGCTGCATTGATGGGCACAGGTAAGGCTGCATTAATGGGCACTGGTCAGGCTGCATTGATGGGCACAGGTCAGGTTGCATTGATGGACACTGGTCAGGCTGCATTGATGGGCACTGGTCAGGCTGCATTAATGGGCACAGGTGAGCCTGCATTTATAGGTACTGATGAGGTTGTGCTGATGAGCACTGGTGAGGCTGCATTTTATATAGTCCCTTATCATCCCCTCCAAGAGCTTGCATTTATTGATGTTAGGCTAACTGGTTTCCAAGTGATACACTACATTGGCTTCTCTCCAATCAGCTGGTACCATTCCAGTCAGTAGACTGTCAGTAAAACTTAGGAGCAATTGTCTGGCAATTACTCGACTGAGTTCCCTAAGGACCTTCGGGTGCAAGCCACCTGGTCCCGGTGAGTTATTAATGTTACATTTTTCAAGTCTATTCCTAAATCTGTCCTCTGTTAGCTATGAGGGTGCTTCCTGTGATATGTCATGAGGAAAAACACTGCAGTTTTGGTAACTGAAGCCCCCCGATTCCCTCACGAAGACTGAAGAGAAGAATAAATTCAATACCTTCACTATTTCACCATCCTTTGTAACCAGATTCCCTTCATCATACTTTATGGGGCCAATACGGTCTGTCCTCCCTCTTTTACTGTTTATACACTTAAAGAATTTCTTGGGATTTTTTCTTGCTCTCCTCTGCTATGTGTCTTTCGTGTTGTATCTTACCCACCCTGATTGCACCAGTGGCGGCTGGTGTACAAATTTTTTTTGGGGGGGCGCAAACAAACTGAAAAAATCTGAAAAAAAAACATCATTTGCAGCCACTGTGCCCAACAGATGCTGCCAGTGTGCCATCAAACGAGCCACTGTGCCCATCAAATGCTGCCACTATCCCATGTAATGCAGCCACTGTGCCAAATGCAGCCACTGTGCCAATTAAATACTGCCAGTGTGCCCATCAAATGCTGCCAGTGTGCCCATCAATTGCAGCCAGTGTGCCCATCAATTGCAGATAGTGTGCCCATCAAATGCTGCTGCTGTGCCATCAAATGCTGCCAGTATGACCCCCCCCGCCCGCTCGCCGTCTGCCCGGCACTTACCCTGTCTTGATGGGGCAGCGGGTAACGGCTATAAGTGGGGTCCTTCAAGGCAGCGTCTCCTGCCGTCCTCATCTCCTGCCTCCCGTCCTCTCCTCCTGATAGGCGACCAATAGCGGCGCCTGGCGTTTCAGCCAATCAGGTGACAGGTAACAGACCCAGGCACCTGATTGGCAGAGAGGCGGTTCAGTGTTAGGAAAACTAATATTCATTTGCTCTCCTAACACAGCTGAGTGAACCGTTTTTGACGCCTATTAGAGCCTATGGCTCTAATCAGGTGCTTCAAAACCCCCTCCCACCATTGTAATTCAGGTGCCCGGCGCCTGAAAAGGAGCCAGATGCCTGAATGGGGGGTGGCCGTGGCAGCCATGAATAGATTCATGGCTGCGCCCTAATGCACAGGCGGCCACTGAATTGCACTCTGGGAGAAACAATTGGAGCTGGGATTTCTGACTTGTTTTTGAGGTCTACGCTTGTGATGCTCAATGTTGTTGTGACACATAAACCTAGAAAGAGCATGGAGATTTGCTGTGGAAGACACCTTGGGGTTGGGAGGTTACTAAAATTGGTGCACAACCAATAAGCTTCTAACCTTAACTTGTTCAATTAAGCTTTGCCAACAAAACCTAGAAGCTGATTGATAACTATGCACAGCTGAACTAGATTTTTTGTGCACATGTTTTAGTAAATACCCCTCTTAACCTCCCTGGCGGTAATCCCGAGTCTGGCTCGGGGTGGGAACTTCAGTACCAAAATCGGTAACCCCGAGCCAGACTCGGGCTTGCGTTGCAGGATACAGGGGGAAGTTACTTACCTTATCCCCTGGATCCTGCGATGTCTCCCCGTTGTGTGAGCGAGCCGTCTGCTCGCTCGATTCACACAGTGACGAGTGCCGCTGATCTCCGTTCCCTGCGACGTTACGACGCACGGGGGCGGAGATCGGCACCAAATTCAAAAATGTTTCAAAACACAATACACATACAGTACTGTAATCTTACAGATTACAGCGCTGTATACAAAAAACACACATCCCCTTTGTCCCTAGTGGTCTGACCAGTGCCCTGCATGTCATTTTATATAATAAAAAGATTTTTTTCTGCCTGGAAACTGGAGATTGTCCATAGCAACCAAAAAGTGTCCCTTTATGTCAAAAGTGGTTTTAGACCACCTAGAAAATACCGATAATAAATTAATCACAATCATCAATCAATTTATCATCAAACACTAAATTTAATGACAGCGACTATTCTGCAACTGAGCAAATTTCTGTGTTTTTGATTTGATTACATTATTGAATAATTTTTATATATATTTTTATTATATTATAATTTATGATTTTGTGTTTCAAACCTTATCATACCCGGGATGTCTACTAGACTCTGGTTCGGACAGATTTAAGTGAGTAATTCATAAGAATTGCAGCCTATAATATAAAAACGCCAAATTTCCATGCAAAATAATTGTACCGCTTACAGCACAAAATTCCAGACAGAATCATACCGCCAGGCAGGTTAATATGCATCTGCTTGTTTTGGGCAGTGACCCACCAAGTAGCGAAGGAATGGTAAGCATGGTATCCCTGGAGCAGTGACTCACAAAATAGTAAATAGAAGCCAACAATGGTATATCCTATATCTTGAAAAGATTTTTTTTAACATGGCGATGAACTACAGTAAACCCCTCGTCATTATATCTAAGTCTTCTATGCTTTGCTGTGGGTCGTGCTAAACATGGGGAAAAGGCTCTGTCTCAGAAAAACAGAATGCGTTTATTAAGTTGGCTTGTTATTTGATCTTATATGTGGCCTCTTCTGCATTTTTTGATAGACTGGACCAGGACACCAGGACATATCTTTAACATTGGTGTCTTACAGGCAGTGTTCAAGGTCTGTGACTCAGAAACTATTGAAGCCAAAACATCAGCAGGAAAGCCAGGGAATGAATATTCTCAATATGAGGTGAGTAATAGCATCCTACATATATTATATCTTGACAAATGAACTTGAATCTAGTGATATGGCAATTAGGTCATTGTTATGAGATGTGTTATGACAAAATTGGTATATGAGTGGCATATTTTATGAATGTAATAAACTTTATTGATTGACCCTGTGTGTGTGTGTGTACATACAGCTAATGCTAAGAATTCCACCTGTCTTAGCAGGATTTAGGCATTGTGTTTCACCTAGGAGTAACAGGGACACACATAAAAACATTTATTTTTATTTTTTTTTATATTTTATTTTCAAATGGCCTTAAATAGCAACTAAGTTTATGTTATTTACATATAATAAATGTTTTAGACAGCTACATGCAAAGCACATTCTAGTTTCTTTTTCACTGTCTGGCTTTTATTTTTTAGATTCATGTATCAACAGCTCCATCATGTGGTCATTTTGCTTAATGCAACATTCACTTTAGGCTAAAACTAATGAATATAAAAATTGTCACAATAATAATGCAGGAAAAAACCCTACTCTCCTTGCTTATAACACACAACATTTTTAACGAAGACCTTGATGTTGGACATGTGCAACAGTATCTTCTCTGCATGATGGGGAATGTACCAAAAGCTTTTGGCTTTTAAATGGAAGCTGCAGAGGATCAGTGTAAGGAAGTTAACAGAACGTATTTACTGGTCTAAGCACACAGTGAAATGGGTAAGGATCCAGCTTGGGTGCTGTCCAGGGAACAGTTATGAAAGTAACATGTTAACTGGAAACTATAGTGCTCTCATCTTAGTTAACAGTAAAGGGCAGGGGTTCTCAAACTCTTTTTACTTTTTTTCCGTTGACAGCCCATTTTCCTAAATTTCATCCCAACCCAAACCCGTCAATACCATACTACATTGGTTTAATTAAAGTGGTTTGGTTAAATAAAACCGAATTCTACTCTGCTCTGGAGCAGGAGTGCATACCACACAGAGTGCAGGAGTCTGGAGTGCATACCACACAGAGTGCAGGAGTCTGGAGTGCATACCACACAGAGTGCAGGAGTCTGGAGTGCATACTACACAGAGTGTAGGAGTCTGAAGTGCCTAACACACTGAGTGCAGGAGTCTGGAGTGCATACCACACAGAGTGAAGGAGTCTGGAGTGCATACCACACAGAGTGCAGGAGTATGGAGTGCATACCACACAGAGTGCAGGAGTATGGAGTGCATACCACACAGAGTGCAGGAGTATGGAGTGTTAACCACACAGAGTGCAGGAGAATGGAGTGCATACCACACAGAGTACAGGAGTCTGGAGTGCATACTACACAGAGTGTAGGAGTCTGAAGTGCATACCACACAAAGTGTAAAGCCCCATACACACGTGCGGATTATCCGAGGACCAGGTCGGTCGGATCCTGTCCGTCGTACTTTGTCCGATGTTGGTGTTGCGTACACACGGTCGGACAACGTTGTCGGAATTTCCGGTCTGCAAGAACGTTGTGACGTAAGTCGTCTTCCATGAAACTCGAAAAGGGAAGTTCAGCACCACGTCAGGCACCCGTTGGGCTCCTTCTGCTGATCCCGTGTTTATCACGAGTTAGTCGAAGTTTGGGGACTTAAGATTCGCGCTTCTCAGTTTTCTGACTCAGATCGTTACTGCTCTTCAGTTTGTGCTTGTCGTGCGTATCTGTTTATTAGTGCGTGTAGTCAGTTCGCATTTGTTGGTCATTGCGGCCTATATCTTGATATAGGACGCTTTGATTTGCACTGCTTATTGTCTGCTCGTTTCTGGTATTCATTTCGTTTTTTCAGGCCTTGCTGTTTATCGGTGCTTTCTGTTTGTCCGTTCTGACCAGCCGACCGTTTGTGAGCGATGTTTCCCGTACGTACTCGTCGCCGAGTTCGTGCTGTACGCGTAATTGGTGTCGGGCTTTTAGCTTTGAGCCAAGACCCGTCCATGAACAGAGTGACGAGGAGTATGTGGACCAAGAATTGGTTGCTTCAGCGTGATCAGTTCTCGCACATGCCTTTGCTTCGTGAGATCCGGGAGAATAATCCTGATGATTTCAGGAACTTTCTCCGGATGACGGACCCCGTGTTTCACCGTCTTTTGGCTTTGCTGACCCCTTTTATCAGCCGGCAGGATACCTGCATCAGACAAGCCATCACTCCGGAGCAGAGGCTTGTTGCTACGTTGAGGTACTTGGCGACAGGGAGAAGCCTTCAGGATTTGAAGTTCTCTTCAGGTATCTCTCCCCAGGCCCTGGGAATCATTATTCCAGAGACCTGTTCTGCCATCATCCAGGTCCTGCAGGAGGACTATATTAAGGTAACATTTCTCCTTTACTATTCCCTTCTATGTATGCTCTGTTTGCTAATGTCTTCTATTTTTGACCTCCTTCCCAAATTACCATGATTGCAATATGCTCTAATATGCTGTGCCCCTTTTCTCCTTCATGTATTTTTACCTTCACTTACCTCACCAGCATGCTCTTTCAGCCCAATAGACACCTATGGCCTAGTCACTTAAGCAATGTATTTTGTCTGCTGCATAGTATTGTTTTCCCCCAAACACCCCCTAAAATATGCACAAATGTTTGCTGTGTGTTTTACTTCATGTAGAGCCCCTTTTATTTTTAATTTTTTTGTGTGGGGGGAATTGCTCTGCCTGACAATGTGTGAGAGGCATTTTTTAATAAAGCTCTTTTTTAAACCAACCAAGGATTTCTTGTCATTTCCGTCTTATTGCTTATTTGACCTTGAAATTTTTTCCCTTTAGCTTCGACAGTGGGAATGCACTTTCTGGGCAAAAGGATGTAACAGTCTCTTCTTCCCCAAAAAGATTATTCTCATGTTGTGTGTTTGATACCTAATCTTTGGTCTAGAGAAGGTTTGTAGTGCATAACTGACACCCAAAATACTCCATTTCCTCACCATGACAGAAATGTATTGATTCTCAAAAATGGTGTGCTGCGTGTTTTCAAACCAATCACTGTGGGTGTCATTTACATAAGTCAAATCCACTATGCTCTACAAGTGCAGTGCAAAAGTGCCCTGGAAAAGAAACTTGCAGTGCAAACTGGACTTGCCTTTAGTAAATAACACCCATTGCCCCCCAAATCCTTTACATTTGACATACATAATGTTTTTTGTTTTTTAAATAAGGAAGCCACACATTTTGAAAAGTAAAAAAGTTTACTTGCAACACATTCACAAGTGCGTTTACAAACTTCTTGCCAAAAACTGACAAGATCTGGTTTATTTACAACATTGTTTACAAACATTCCGCATTTGGTAAAACCAGGCATGGAGCAAAACAGAACATAGGAACTCGGAAAGATCAACTTTCTAAAATGAAGACAAGATCAGACATGACTATATGTTCAAAGTGTGTTTGATCTTGCCTTCATCACATGGGGGGTCACCCCTGGAAACTGGAAATTTAGAACATGCTCACAATTTGGGTATGAAAATGGTCATTCGATGGTAAAACACATGCCTAGAATCTTCAAAAGTGCCATTTTCCATCATGGGGATGAATGGACGTTTTTTGGGGGTGCAACCCCTTCACCACAACCACTTTAGTAGTTCGTAAAGTGGTTGCACCCCCAAAAAAATGTTGTCATTCATCCACCATGATGGGAGATAGCACATGTGGACACAATGTGTGCATGTTCAAAATTTCACACAGTTCTTAAGTTTAAAATGTGTTCAGAAGCAGCCACAAATGTGTGTTAATTACTTGGTGCGTTTTTATATTTTTCCTAAAACATCAATGATGTTCTTCAATTTTTGTTGAACATCATTGATGTTTTGCTTTATGTCATCTAGATCTCTATTGCAGACCATTATCTCCCCGATGAGTACGTGGGCACTCTCTGTGGTAAAGTGTGATTCTTCTTCCACAACATCCACGTCACCTAAAAACAACCAAAAAAAAGAAAAATGTCTTGGAAATGAGGCAGGCATACATTGATTAGCTTACCAGTAGCTGTGTTCTCCCACACTCACCTGTTGTGGTGACAAGTTCTCCAATTTCAATGATCTCTCCTTCCTCCTCCTCCTCCTCTGCTTCTGGTCTTTCCCCTTCTTTGGGAGGTGTTGGTTTGGTGGTTTCCTCTGACGTCACAAGTTTTTGCTCCCCTATGAGAAGGTACAAAAGGAAGATTTAGCACCACAATCTATTGAGGGCAGAAATAGGAAATGTCAAACATTGCTTGAAAGTGAGGGACAATATTTTTGTTGGGCCAGTTACAAATGGCAACCACATGAATGGAGTCACTTTTTAAAGGTGGTAAACGTAGTAGCTTTTTGGTAGAAGTTTGTCGGATGGAGACCCCCCTCTAGTATCCACTGGAGCACATGTGTGGAAAAGCCAAATAAAAAGTGGGTTTGGGTGTCCCAGCACTAGTGCTCTAGAGTCCAGATGGGTAAACAGCTACTGGGTGACCTCTCCTTTACATTGAATAAATTGGCTTGACATTCTTGATGACATTTCTAGAGAGAACAAACTTCCTTTCCCCAAACAATTCACCAAACCTCGTATTATAAGTGGCCGAACGATCGAGGTTGAGTACGATCGAATGGACACACACGAACATGACAGTGGCCGAACGATCGAGGTTGAGTACGATCGAATGCACAGACGAACCTGAAAGTGGCAATTTTAGAATGTACTACTTTGTAAAAATACAAACACATGGAGCAGTATGCAAGCAAGAAATCAAACACACAACACAACTACTTACTTTTTTGAAGAACTTGCTTGATCTTTCTGTACTGATCGGCCTCCCTCAGTTTCAGGTCTGACCAGCGTTTCCTTAGTTGCTCCTTGGATCGTTGTACCCCAAAATGATTGTACAGCCTCCTCACAACTTTAGACATGATCTTGGCCTTGCGGACATTGGGGTTGAGGTAAGGCCCATACTTCCCATCATAGTCGCTCCTCTTTAATATGTCCACCATCTCCAACATTTCTCCAAATGACATATTGGAGGCCTTGAATTTCAGGCTCCAGGATCGGGACGTTTCTGCCTCCGGCCTTTCCTCGTCCTCCTCCTCGTTGCTGCGAGATTTGGTGCGCACCTGCTGTGTC
The DNA here is from genome assembly GCA_028564925.1 of Lithobates sylvaticus. Classification (NCBI taxonomy): domain Eukaryota; kingdom Metazoa; phylum Chordata; class Amphibia; order Anura; family Ranidae; genus Lithobates; species Lithobates sylvaticus. The sequence goes on along the minus strand of CM053029.1, from coordinate 338,559,973 downwards.
CCCACCATGTGCTCTCCCCACTGCGCCGTAAAGAGAAGGGGTGGGGAATAGACGAGAAAGATCGTCAGGGGCGGGCGGAGTTTCACGCATGCGCACTGTATATAAAACGTCACACGCCTGTGTCGTAGCCACGATCGGTGAGACGAGGGGAGAGAAAGCTCACGCATGAGACGATCGCTATAACGAAGGTACAATTTGACGTTGGTACATAACTAGCCTAGACTGATTAGACCTTGAGGCTTCTTTCTGGAGAAGATTAGGAGAGTTTTGCCGGACACTATTTATAGTGTTTTGTGTGGTGTTGTGTCTTGCAGAGATTATGCAGGGATTCAACGACATGAGTTTTCTCCCCCTGTTCATTGAGAAATACAGGGAAATTCCCCTTTTATGGCAGGCCAAACACCCCCATTATGGCAACAAACCAATGAGGTACGCAGCCCTGCTGGAACTTGTGGGATTTGTAAAGCCAAGGTTCCCCACGGCAACTGTTGGTGATTTAAGAAAGAAAATTGGCAGCCTGAGGAGTGCGTATATCAGGGAGCGCAAGAAGGTCCTGAAGTCCCAAGAATCTGGAGTTGCAGCAGATGTCTATGTCCCCAAGCTCTGGTACTATGACAGTCTCCATTTTCTCAAAGACCAGGCTGATGTCACGGAGCCACTCTCGACTCCTCCTTCCACGCTTCCTTGCGCGCAGGCCACCCCTGATGAGGCTTCCGAGGAGCAACCTGGGCCTTCCAGTCTGGAAGAGGTGGAGGAGCCCAGCTTGTTCCAGGTATAGTAGTTTGGGAACCATTTTTGTGAAAAAGGAATGATGTTCACTGAATTCAGGATCACCAATTGCTTAGTTCATAACGTGTTTGACATATCAACTGACAGTAGTGTTGGAGACAGTTGGGGCAAGAATCTAAACTGCAGGGCTGAGAATTGTATGGTTTGCGATTTGTCACCATTTTGCAACAGTCACTAGATGAGAATTGTGTGTGTTTGATGAACAAATAACTGAAACTATGTCCCTTTTTCATACACAGGAAGACCTCAGCCAGGAGGAGGCTGTGGAATGTGGCAGTCAGGAGGAGGAAGGGGTTAGTGGCAGCCAAGAGGTGGGTAGTGGCAGCCAAGAGGGGGGTAGGCCTCGGAGCCTGACTGACTCCCAAGTCCCTCCCCTCCGCCTTCCCTACAAAAGGGCGAGAAGGGGGGGGTGAGGCGGGAGAGTCAGCGCTCCGGATGATCCGAGAGGCTTCAGCCTCCCTACATGCCACACCCACCGACGAGGAGGCCTTTGGCTCCGTGGTTGTCACTAAAATGAAGGATATGGAGGTGAGGCAACGCAACATGTGTGAGGGGCTCATCCTCAAGGTATAAATATGGGTATGGCTGGGGAGATGACCCCACTCACACATGTTTGCCATAGTGACCATGCTCCGCCTCCTCCTTCTGCCACCCCACCAGCAACACAGCCACAGCATGCAAGGAAGCGTGGAAGGAAGACCTGAGAGTGACGACCTGGATTCAGTCTGGTCTGAGAGAAGATGGAGCCTCTCGTAGTACCAGAGCCTGGGGACCTAGATGGCATCTGCTGCAGTTCCGGATGTTTTGGACTTCAGGACCAGATTGCACTCCCTTATTATTTAGATACGTACTCCTCAGGCCCCCAATTTTAGACACTTCAAAAATGATGGTTGCCGTGGGGGTCCAAGGCTTGCAAATTCCCCAAGTTTATTCATCGCTGCGTTCCTCTTTGGTTTGTTGCTGACACCTAAATAGAGGTCTTTTTGATTTGAAATAATCATTGCCTATGTGTTTTACTTTTCTACAATGACAGTTTATTTGTGAGTAGGCAGGTACATTTCACTAATCATAAAGTATAATTAACAAGGGGCACCAACAACCAACAAACTCCTAGTAAATTTAAGCAACAAATACAAATGTTAATAAAGTTGTTTTGCTAAGTTAAGACACAACCCCCCTCCAAAAAAAAATAAAAGCTCCTTAAAATATGTCTTCCAACAAAAAAAAAAAAAATGACAAAGCATCCAAAAAACATTACAAAGATTCTTTTACGATATGAGTACAAATAAACATGTAGTGTAGAAATCCTGAAAACTAATAAAGAAATAAGTTTGTGAGAAGTGCGGGTGAATAGGAGCAGCTAAAACATGTCATTCTTCTTACATTGTAAAGAAAAAGAGAATGCGCTGCATTAAAGACATTTTAACATTGCAGCGTGACGAATGTGCTGTGTCGATTAGGAAAGGTAGTTTTACCTGACCGAGCGCTTCCGTCACAGAATTTCTTCTGCGCATGCGTAGCACTTTGTCCGTCGGACTACCATACACACGATCGGATTTGGTGTGATCGGACCTTGTTGTCCAAAAATCTATCCAGCAGGACATAGGACTTTGTCCGTCGGACAATCCGACGTACACTGTCCGATGGTGCATATACACGGTCGGATTTTTCGACAACATTGTCCGATCGGACAGAATCCATGCGAAAATCCGACCGTGTGTATGGGGCTTTAGAGTCTAAAGTGCCTAACACACCGAGTGCAGGATTCTGGAGTGCATACACTCTGTGTGGTATGCACTCCAGACTGCTGCACTCTGTGTAGTATGCACTCCAGACTAGTGATGGACAAACTTCTGACAGGACGGTTCACAAACGCGATTGCGCGAATGTGCCCAAATGTTCGCGAACTGCAGGTTCGCGGCGGGCCCCATTCATTGTAATGGCAGGCGAACATTAAAAACCTCCAGCTCATATTTGCAGCCACAAAATACTTACTAGCTGTGCACACACAGTCCCACAACATGGACACTGACATACCAGAAGTGAAAATGTGATCGACAACGACAAGCCAACTTTTCTTATCGTGAAATTTTGTCAATTCAGGAGCGCATGAAGTCGCAGAAATGGAGGAGAGGCAAGGTCAGGCCAGGCTATGAAGGGGGTGCAGGAGATGATCAGTGCCACAGTCAGGGCAGTGCAGTCTTGTGCCAGAGTCCCAGTGTGCCAACCTGTGCTTGAGCCCCTGACCCCTCCCTCTGCCCGGTCCTTACCCCCACCTATGCAGGGCTCCACTGCGGTGGTCCGGAGGTGCCAGTCCAGTGCTGATTGTCAGCCATGGTGCTGGCACTGCTTGCTGATTGGCTTCTCTGCTGCTATCTCCCTCACTGACACCAGCACTGAGATAGAACACTGACACCAGCATCGAGATAGAACACTGACACCAAGACCGCGATAGAGAGCACTGACACCAGCACCGCGATAGAGAGCACTGACACCAGCACCGCGATAGAGAGCACTGACACCAGCACAGAGATAGAGAGCACTGACACCAGCACTGACACCAGAAAGTTGCTGCGGGGCCCAAAAATATGACACTGCTCAACCTCTTCAAACAGAAGGGTACGGACATATAGTACGGTGTGCTTTTTTTCTACAAGTGAGCCAAAGGTAGAAAAAAGGTCTGTGTGCTAGATTATATAACTAGTTTATACAGTTATGCATATACATGGTCTACTGGTCACATGTGTTGAATTCCTCCAAGATCCATGCCTCATTTATTTTTATAAATGTGAGGTAGTCAACACTGTTGTGAGCTAGGCGAGTGCGCTTATCGGTCACGACCCCCCCTGCTGCGATGAACGTCCTATCGGACAGGACACTGGATGAGGGGCAAGCCAACAGTTCCATTGCAAATTGTGCAAGCTCTGGTCAGAGGTCAAGCCTGCCCACCCAGTAGTCCAGGGGTTCATCACTTCTCAGAGCATCCACATCGGCCGTTAACCCGATGTAGTCGGACACCTGTCGGTCTAGGCGTTCCCTGATGCTGGATCTGGATGACACCTGTCGATGGGTCGGCTGAAAGAATGATCTCATATCAGAAGTGACCAACACATCTTCAAACAGCCCTCTTCTTGCAGACGCTGTTGGATTGGTACCCGCAACTCTTTCTCTGGGAGTGGAAATTCCTCTGCCAGTGCACACAAAAGCAGAATGCAGCATTTCTCTAAGCAAGGCCTGGAAGTGCTCCATTTTGACAGCCCTCTATGATGGTGGTAACATTTCCACCATTTTTTGTTTGTACCGGGGGTCTAAGTACGTTGTCACCCAGTACTGGTCCTTGACCTATATGCTTTTTATACGGGGTCCCTCTTAAAACACTGGAGCATGAAGGCCCCCATTTGAACTAAACTGGAAGCGGTGTGGTGGCCTGGCTCCTGCTCATCATCCAGGATAATGTCGTCCTCGTTCTCCTCCCCCCATCCACGGACAACAACAGGGATCCCAGAAAGGTTTAAAGCATGCTCTTCTTGCTCCTTCTCATCCGCCCCGGCACCATCCTCCTCTGACTCCTCTTCAGACTCCTGTTGTTGACTTGTCTCAGATAGAGTAGCCCCCCTGAGAATTCATCCAGCATTGTGACTTCCTCATCTTCCTGCTCCTCGACGGCTTGGTCAATGTCACAATGCAATACACGCTCCATAAAGAAGGCATAAGGTACGATGTCACTGATGGCGCCATGGCTGCGACTGACCAGTTTGGTGATCTCATCAAATGGCCGCAGAAGTCTGCATGCATCGCGCATTAGCAGCCACTGGCGCGGTGAAAAAAAAACAAGCTCCCAGAACCTGTTCTGCCGCAGAGTTCGTACAGGTAGTCGTTATCTGCACGTTTCTGCTGGAGCAGCCTATCAAGCATATACAAGGTTGAGTTCCATCGCGTCGGGCAATCACAAATAAGACGTCTGACCGGCAGATTGTGTCGCTGCTGAATGTCAGCAAGGTGAGCCATGGCCGTGTAAGATCTCCTGAAATGGGCCGATATTTTCCTTGTCTGCCGCAAGATGTCCTGGACCCCAGGGTATTTGACAACGAAACGCTGCACGACCAAGTTGAAGACGTGTGCCATGCATGGCACGTGTAATTTTGCCCTGTTTCAATGCGCTCAGCAGATTGGCACCGTTGTCGCACACCACTTTACCAACTGTCAAATTGAGCGGTGTTAGCCACTGATCTGCCTGTGAACGCAAAGCTGAAAGGAGTGCAGGGCCAGTGTGGCTCTTGGCTTCCAGGCACAACAGAAGCAGCACAGCATGGCAACGTCTCACCTGGCATGTCGAATAAGTTCTGGGGATCTTGGGCAGTGCAGTGGAAGAGACGGTAGCAGTGGAAAAGGAGGAGTCAGCCGAGGAGGAGAGGGAGGATGGAGGAGGAGAAGAAGAGGCAAGCCTGCATGCAATCCGTGGCGGTAAAACCAAATCTACACGGGTGCCACGGGTTACATGCTTGACGGCCGTCAGAAGGTTCACCCAGTGGGCAGTAAAAGTTATATACCTTCCCTGCCCGTGTTTGCTAGACCATGTGTCTGTGGTCAGATGTATCTTGGCACCGACACTGTGTGCCAGAGATACATTCATTTGCCGCTGAACATGGCCATATAGCTCTGGGATGCCCTTCTGTGAGAAATACTTCCTTCCTGGGACCTTCCATTGTGGTGTTCCAATGGCCATAAATTTTCGAAAGGCCTCCGAGTCCACCAGTTTATATGGCACTAGTTGGCAGGCTTTCAGTTTTGACAAGCCAGCGGTCAACCATTGGGCAAGAGGGTTATCCGGCGTCATAATTTTTTTACGCTCGAACATTTGGCCCCCGAAAGCCTGCCTTTTTCCAGAAAAATGTGATGACGGCATGATGAAAGGTGAGGTGGAGGACAATTCTGAGGTGAGAGAAGAAGAAGTAGAAGAGACTGGACGGTGAGAGTCTGGAGTGTGGCTTTGTGGGTTCTGACGGCGCTGCTCCCACTGGGCTCGGTTATGGCAGTTCATGTGCCTTCTTAAGGCGGTCGTCCCTTGGTTGAGTATTGGGCTTATCGCGACGTATGCAAAGGCTGCAGATGGCAACACTATTGTCAGCAGCGGACACATTAAAAAAAGCCCATACTGCGGAGCCATGTGCCGGCATCCTGGGAGCGCCAGATGTGACCGTACATGGTTGATGGCTCGCTCCTGATACATTAGCAGTCTGGTTTGTCCCTCTTGTGCAATGTAAGTTTTGCCTGCTTCTCCTCCCTATCTGCTGGTCCATCTCTCCCTCTGAACTCCCCTCCTCTTCCTCTCTTGTGGGCACCCACGTGACATCCCTAGACACGACATCATCGACGTCACCTTCCCCATCACTATAATTAGAGATCTCGGAGTAGGCAGCAACAGTGGGGACCAACCTCCTTGGGCTGATCTGGGTACTGTCGTCAGACTGCTGAGTGGCGGTTGTTGCTACCTCCTTTTCCTGATCCAATGCCAGGAATGGCTGCGCATCGGAAATGTTTTGTGATGGATCGGAAAATAATTCCTGTGACTCAAACGGAGGGTATATGGTGGTGGTGATGTTGGTGGTAGTGTCTTTGGGGGTGCACACAGCATAGAGTGAAGAGGGTGCAGATAGAGAGGACGAGAAGGGTGCAGAAGAGTAAGGCTAAGTGAGCCACTCAACCAAGTCTTGTGCGTCCTTTGACGTAATCAAACGCACCTTCTGCAACTTCCCACTTTGGCTCAAGCCTGGTGCTCCTGCCCTACCCCTACCACCCCTGCGGAAGGGCCTGCCTCTTCCTCTGCCTGTCATTTTTTAAATGACCCTGTGAAAAAAGTCTCTAGAGAAGTGCAGTATATGTGGAAGAAGGTATATAACACCCCTCTTCAACCTGTCATTTTGGGGGGCCACTGGTCTATCACACCAGTTATAATACGTTTTTCTAATTGCGTTTGTCACTCTTTGTAGTATCGCTGCAGAACCGATCAGCAGTCACAATGCTGCACAGTAGAAATGCACTATACTATGCTTTCTATATTTGAAAGTATTTTATACGTGTATTACAGCCCTATATACTGCACACCAAATAGTACACCTATACCAGTCCTTAAAAGGACTTTTGTGGACCTATATTCGTTAGCGATTTGTGTCGCCAAAATCTGTCCCTGCGACACACAGCAACCTCTCCCTACACTGACAAAAGAGCTGCAGAACCGTTCAGCAGTCACAATGCTGTACAGTAGAAATGCACTATACTATGCTTTCAGAATCGCTCAGCACTGCAGTGAACTATAATATGCTTTCTATATTCTAAAGTTTATTATAAGTGTATTACACCCCTATATACTGTACACCTATACCAGTCATTAAAAGGACTTTTGTGGACCTAATAGCTAGTGATTACAGACTGTCCCTGCTCGCCACAGCAACCTCTCTCCCTACACTGACAAAAGACAGAATGTAAAATGGCAGCCAGATCAGGTCTATTTATAAGGTAGGGGGTATGTCCATGTGCTGAAATGTCTCAATTGGCTGTCCTGTACCCCATGATGGATGTGTCATGGGTCAAAGTTCTTCACAATGTAAAAAAATATGGCCACCGCGAACAGCGCCATATGTCCGCCGGTTTGGCGAATCGCGAACGAGCAAAGTTCGCCGCGAACTGACCAACGGGCGAACCACAGGGCCATCTCTACTCCAGACTCCTGCACTCTGTGTGTAATGCACTCCTGCTCCAGAGCAGAGTAGAATTAGAGTATAAACGAAAGGGGTGGTGAACTAGGGATTATAGCGGTGCAAGGATAATATAGGATAGTCGGGGTTGACTCACAGTTCAATGCTCAAGACTCTTATTTGTTTAGTACAAATTAGTTTTATTACATATAAATACAATCATATAGACAATTACATAGAAAAAGGAAAAAGGCAAAAAGCAAAAAATTATTGATACATATTAGACAGTATTAGTCATATAAAATCTTAACAAAGGTAAAAATAGTTGAATTTTATCCTAAATGGCACATGGCCATTTATATAAAGATCAATCCAAAATTACCGTTCAGTTCAGAGATACATATAAAGTTTTAGAGAGAGTTCAGGGTTACTGTAAATGGGATGACCTGAAGTAGGCTAGACAAGCCTTAGTAGACAATTCCGACATGTTTCGCCATAACAATGGCTTCCTCAGGGTGGGTCTACTGTACAAGATAAGTGTATCTAATATGAGAGAGATTGTCATAATTAATATACCTTACTATGAAGTTAGATCAAAAATAGCCCTTTCCGGTTACAAAAAGAGGGGTTTTTGGACAAGGATAGTCAGGGAGGCAGCCCACCGGTTGGGATCCGAGAGGGATGAGTTACCCCCACCCCCAATCCCCTGGTGATGGAAACAGGGGTGTCCCCTTTAATCCAATCAGAACTTACCCAGGTAGGTATAGATGGTGGAAAAATCAGACACAGGTCAGGCTGTGGAATAAGGTGGTCCTAAAGGGTGCCTTCAATGCATAGCAGAAGGCGAGACAAGCCAGGCCACAAGGAGGTTTTCTAATCAGAGAGAGGTATTGATAAAAAATGATGATAAATTTGTATAAGAGTAAAGTAATATAGTGTTGTTAGTCCATGATAGGTTAATTCATGGACATGATATCACACACTATATATAGTGGACATATGTCTCAAATGTTTACTTACTTCAACAATTGGTTTAAAAGAATGCTGGTAATGGAAAATAGAGGAACCTTGTGATTTAGGAAAGGATGGTGAGAAAACGGGAGGCACCTGAAATATATTAATATGGATAAGGATGTGGAGCTTGGACATAAGAGGGTAAATTGAATATAAAAACAAATTTGTAGTTTAGTACCTGTATCCATCTGTAAATTGGGAACTGATTCTGCCCAAATGAGAAAATAAATAAATGGGCACCTTTAGATGAAAACAGTGTCCACAATAGCCGAAGGTCCCTGATAAATTGAAAATATAAGTAATCAGAGCAATCCAAATTGAATGTGGCAAAGAGCCAATTAAGGGATCAAGGGATAAGTATAGGATAGACTGAGATGGCTTACTTGGTTATGGAGAGGTTTGATACGTCAGGTGCCTCAGAGGTCCCGTGGTGGACTGAACTGACAAGCCGGCTTTTAAGCTCACCTTCCAGTCTGAGGAGGCGTGGGGAACGCCCCTCAGTCAGCGGACGTAGGAGCCTCTGCGCATGCGCTCTACAGGCGCCTCGGTCAGGGGCCTCAAAGGGCCATAATTCCTGGCGGTGCGTGCGTAGAGGGCGTGATGACGTAATCGTCACAAGTGGCGATTCGCTGCGGAGGCTGGGGTGGGCGGGCTTGTAAGCACCGCCCTTGGGTGTCCATACTATGCATAGAGGCACTGCCCAAGTGGACACACCTACCGTCCAATCAGCAGCCGTGTCGGGAAACCGAGGGATGGAACTAGTGGGATGTAAATGAGAGGAGAAAGGGGGAGGGGGGGAAAGGAAAGAGGGGGCTAAGCCTGAGGATGTTAGCGGGGCCGTCCCGCGGATCCAACAATACGGAGCCTCGGCCGGCAATACCATATTGCATGCATCCAGCTCTCACCCAAAAACTCTTTTAAAGAGCATACCGTACAGCCAATATCTACGCATAAGAAGAAATTGTACTAATGACAAAGATTTTTACCAATCCTCCTATGAACTATATCAAAGATTGAGACTAAGAGGCTACAGCCATAATTTACTTAAACAATCATTCAATAGAGTTAAACGTTTGGAACGAAAGGAACTAATCTTTAGAGACAAAAATCTTCAATCAATGCAACCTGTACGTCTTATCACCCAATACTCAAACCAATCCACCCAAATAAGGAATACTATAAATACATTTTGGCCCCTACTTTCAACTGATCCAATAGTAGGACAATATGTCAAAACATATCCGGAAATTACTTATCGGCGACCACTATCTCTTAGCGATAAATTAACCTCCAGTCATTTTCATACCCCCAATGACACAAAAACGGACCATCCAGGCACATTTGCCTGTGGCCATTGTGATTCTTGCACATTTTTATCCAACTCTAATAACACTTTACTACCCAACGGTAACTTACATAAACTTAAATATCGGGTCACATGTAGTACCATAGGAGTTATCTATTTAGCCACCTGCCGCTGTGGAGGCTTCTACGTCGGCAAAACAAAAAGAGCATTTTCTATTCGTATACAGGACCACATTAAACCTTTATTCAAAAAGAAAATTTCAACAGCAGTTAACCGTCATGTTGCCCAAAAACATAATTTTGATGCCACTGCAATTTTGTTCTCTGCCCTTGAACACATACCCCTCAATATACGTGGAGGGGACATTGATACTCGTCTACTCCAACTTGAGACCAGGTGGATATACACCTTAGATGCCACCAGACATCCTGGCATGAACGAATATATTAGCTTTAAATCCTTTTTATAATTCCTTCACTTTTTCCCCCCTCCCTCTTCCCCCCCCCTCTTTCTTTCCCCCCCCCTTTTCTCTCCTTTCCCCCCCCCCCCTTTTCCCTAGCCCATCCCCCTCCCTTTTTCTCCCCCCCCTCCTCCTCCCCCCTCTTCCCCCCCCCCCTCTCTCCCTTTTCCCCCCCTGCTTCTTTATTACATCCCCTCATGTCCTTTTTTTCATGCCTCTGCCCGTCGAGATCGTTCCCAATATGCGCCAAAGCCCGCTCCCTTCCCTTATTCTTATTTTTCCAATTTTTTCAATAACTCAATGGTATCCTTTGACATATACCCAAACCAATTTAATTCATTGAAAAACTTTACTAAATATACTGTACGGGAATTTAATCATATTTTTCTCTATTCTACATTCCCTACTTAATTTTTGAACTGCCCTTGTCGCATTTGTTTCTAACAACCAACCTAAACAGGTATTTGATTAATATCAACTTGGATTGATCTTTCTCAAATTCTCCGTGTGTTTCCCTTTAATACATTTAACTACATAATGTTAGTATCAATCTTCACATAAGACTTAACTGTCATTATCTCAGCCCGCCCATTTTTTATTTTTTATTTTATTTTATTATTTTTTCTTTTTGGTTAGAGATCAGGATTGGGCGGGATACCCTCCGTATTGTTGGATCCGCGGGACGGCCCCGCTAACATCCTCAGGCTTAGCCCCCTCTTTCCTTTCCCCCCCTCCCCCTTTCTCCTCTCATTTACATCCCACTAGTTCCATCCCTTGGTTTCCCGACACGGCTGCTGATTGGACGGTAGGTGTGTCCACTTGGGCAGTGCCTCTATGCATAGTATGGACACCCAAGGGCGGTGCTTACAAGCCCGCCCACCCCAGCCTCCGCAGCGAATCGCCACTTGTGACGATTACGTCATCACGCCCTCTACGCACGCACCGCCAGGAATTATGGCCCTTTGAGGCCCCTGACCGAGGCGCCTGTAGAGCGCATGCGCAGAGGCTCCTACGTCCGCTGACTGAGGGGCGTTCCCCACGCCTCCTCAGACTGGAAGGTGAGCTTAAAAGCTGGCTTGTCAGTTCAGTCCACCACAAGACCTCGGAGGCACCTGACGTATCAAACCTCTCCATAACCAAGTAAGCCATCTCAGTCTATCCTATACTTATCCCTTGATCCCTTAATTGGCTCTTTGCCACATTCAATTTGGATTGCTCTGATTACTTATATTTTCAATTTATCAGGGACCTTCGGCTATTGTGGACACTGTTTTCATCTAAAGGTGCCCATTTATTTATTTTCTCATTTGGGCAGAATCAGTTCCCAATTTACAGATGGATACAGGTACTAAACTACAAATTTGTTTTTATATTCAATTTACCCTCTTATGTCCAAGCTCCACATCCTTATCCATATTAATATATTTCAGGTGCCTCCCGTTTTCTGACCATCCTTTCCTAAATCACAAGGTTCCTCTATTTTCCATTACCAGCATTCTTTTAAACCAATTGTTGAAGTAAGTAAACATTTGAGACATATGTCCACTATATATAGTGTGTGATATCATGTCCATGAATTAACCTATCATGGACTAACAACACTATATTACTTTACTCTTATACAAATTTATCATCATTTTTTATCAATACCTCTCTCTGATTAGAAAACCTCCTTGTGGCCTGGCTTGACTCGCCTTCTGCTATGCATTGAAGGCACCCTTTAGGACCACCTTATTCCACAGCCTGACCTGTGTCCGATTTTTCCACCATCTATACCGACCTGGGTAAGTTCTGATTGGATTAAAGGGGACACCCCTGTTTCCATCACCAGGGGATTGGGGGTGGGGGTAACTCATCCCTCTCGGATCCCAACCGGTGGGCTCCCTCCCTGACTATCCTTGTCCAAAAACCCCTCTTTTTGTAACCGGAAAGGGCTATTTTTGATCTAACTTCATAGTAAGGTATATTAATTATGACAATCTCTCTCATATTAGATACACTTATCTTGTACAGTAGACCCACCCTGAGGAAGCCATTGTTATGGCGAAACATGTCGGAATTGTCTACTAAGGCTTGTCTAGCCTACTTCAGGTCATCCCATTTACAGTAACCCTGAACTCTCTCTAAAACTTTATATGTATCTCTGAACTGAACGGTAATTTTGGATTGATCTTTGTATAAATGGCCATGTGCCATTTAGGATAAAATTCAACTATTTTTACCTTTGTTAAGATTTTATATGACTAATACTGTCTAATATGTATCAATAATTTTTTGCTTTTTGCCTTTTTCCTTTTTCTATGTAATTGTCTATATGATTGTATTTATATGTAATAAAACTAATTTGTACTAAACAAATAAGAGTCTTGAGCATTGAACTGTGAGTCAACCCCGACTATCCTATATTATCCTTGCACCGCTATAATCCCTAGTTCACCACCCCTTTCGTTTATACTCTAATATCAAGGGATGAGGTGCTGTATTACTTAGTGGATCCTCTCTGTCTTTTTGTACATTACAGAGTAGAATTAGGTTTTATTTAACAGAGTGCAGGAGTCTGGAGTGCATACCACACAGAGTGCAGGAGTCTGGAGTGCATACCACACAGAGTGCAGGAGTCTGGAGTGCACACCACACAGAGTGTAGGAGTCTGGAGTGCCTAACACACAGAGTACAGGAGTCTAGAGTGCCTACATAGAGTGCAGGAGTCTGGAGTGCATACTACAAATATTGCAGTCATATTCATTGCTACAGATGCAGGCTCTGGTTAGCAGCGTTGCACAATGATTTAACTTTACTGACTGTTAATCAGATTCTACTGCACTGCACAGTGCTGTCTAATACAAGGATCTTGCTGGTATAGCGGGAAACACTGCAAGATTCCCATTGGTATTCTAATGCATTCTGAAGTATTAATACTACACTACCAACTGTTGCTGCCACTGCTAGGTATTTCTTCAAGTAGCACAAACAAAGGACAAAACTTGAAAATTGTTCTGTGCATTGATAGTCTCTGCCCCTTATTCAAATTTAAAAGATTGGGTGGTCAGCCAAATTCAATGTAACATGCAGTTTACTAAACTGGTGCAAAGTTAGAGGCAATAATCCAAAAGAGGGTTCACAATCTCCAAAAACATGCTGCACAAACATATGAAAATGCAAAAAACATATGAATGCTGAACATACATAGGGGGTTATTTACTAAAGGCAAATCCACTCTGCACTACAAGTGCACTTGAAAGTCCACTTGGAAGTGCACTCACTGTAAATCTGAGGGGAAGATCTGAAATCAGAGGAAGCTCTGCTGATTTTATCATCCAATCATGTTCAAGCAAAAAAGACATGTACGGAGCTGTATTGAAAAGTAAGCGTAGTGCAGACATGACAGGGTGCAAGTATTACTGGGAGGTGAAGAAATGGGTTGGTATATTGATAAAGGGGGGCTTACCTGATTGGAGTCCAGCAGGAGGGGGTGGAGTATTGTTGATTGGTGTGGTGGGGAGCACGGAAAGGTCACCAGTCCAGAGTCAGCAGGTTAGGAGAAACGTTGGAGCAGCACCCTAGGAAAAGATGAGTGGGTTAGAGCAATTATGGGAACAGCTTAGAAGTGCAGCGGAGATACATGGCTCAGACTGGCTTCATAGCCAAATTGCGGCCAATTTACAGGGGGTAGGGCAGGGACCCCAGTTAGGCAGGGACACCCCTTTGTGGCCTCGGAGGTCTTGGCCTCCGGTGCGCCTGAGCCCAGACAATACCCCCCGGACTCAACGCCATCTTGGGAGCCCCAATTGGGACCCTTCAGGCCCTCCTGCGAAGCAGACACCTCGGTCGGTGGGCAGGGGGCCTGGGAGGAATCCCCGTCCATGGCAAAGTCCCAGGTTGTGGGGGGGCACTCACCAGTCTAGGCCGCAAGCCCCCTCCAGGACCGTCCGAGCTGAGATCCATCAGGCAGCTGTCGCTGGCGATGCTCCGGTCGGGGCAGCTGCCCGGCGTGGGAGATTGCGGTCATCGGGCGCCGGCCTTGTCGTGGAAGTGTCCGGCGGCCTGCTACATGTGGGCGCCATCTTGCCTCCAGGAGGAGGGCCAGCGCCATTTGCAGAGCTGCAGTCGGGAGGCCACGCCTCTAGGCCCAAGTCCGGGTCTGGGAGGGAAGGTCGAGCGGAGCGTGCGCGAGCACGCCGGCGTTGGCGCAGAGAGATGACGACAGCGGAACTGACGTCAGTGACGACGGCCTGAAGTCAACGAACAAAGATGGCGGCTGCTATCGGAACGAACAGGAAGCGACCCAGAGGCGGCCTGGGGTGCCTGGCGGAGCGGTGCAGAGGCCTGGGACGGTGACCGGGGACGGATGAGAGAGCAGCTGCGAGGAAGGGGAGCTGATGGAGGAAGAGGACGACCCGGCTGGAGCAGCGAGCGGAACGGCAGGTGGGCCATCCAGCCTGCAGCAGCCAGGTAGGACACGGGTTGTCAGTGTCAGCAGGGGGTTGAGGAGGGTGGGGTGGGGGTTGGTGCTGGCTTGGGAGTTCAGGGGGGGTTGGGGGGGAGGGGGGGCTGCTGGAGGTATTTAAAAACATTACTACATAGATTGGGAAGTGGGGCACTACAAGTACCAGCCCCGGTCAACCCCTGGGTGGCCCCGTCCACGGCAACGCAGGAGCAGGGGGTCCTTTCCGGGCAGGCGTCAGGGGTGTCAGTGGAAACACAGACGGAGACGTCGCAGGACAAGGAGGGTGCAGCGACGGACAAGGACACAGAAAAGGATAAAGAAAAGGGAAAGGATGCTGACAAGGATAGGGAAAAAGAAAATGAAAAAGATGCTGAAAAGATTTGCTTGGCAGATGCGGCTCGCTGCGAGGTGTATGTATGTTTTGAGGGACCTCTGGGGGCACATTTGAAGAAAGAAGGGAGGGAGAAGATATGGAAGGATCTATTTGTGGAAATTTTTTCTTTGCTCCCGTTAGAAAAATTTAATTTGGACAGGGTTAAGCCGGATGAGAGTAAAAAGGAGGAGGAGGAGGAGAAGCGCAGGTACAGGCTGATTCCACGCACGTTCGCCAATTGGTTGCAGGCATTTGCGATCCTGGCTAGCGCGATAGAGGAGAAGGCGCCAGAACATCGTTCGGCTTTGTTCTGTTACCTGGAGGCGATTTGTGAGGCTCATAGGGTATATGGTGGTCTTGCATGGCTCCGCTACAATGAGCAGTTTTGTCATCGGAAGGCGGTTCGTTCGGCTAGATGGGACCATAAGGACATCAGCCTTTGGATGAAGTTGATGACTTCTTTGCGGGCTGCTGGACAGTTTTTTCCAGGGGGGGGGGCGGCGGCGCCTCTTCAGCAGGATCGCTGGCCCCAAAAAAAAGGGGTCTGCTGGCAGTTTAATGATGGAACATGCAAGTGGTATTGACAATGGTATTGACCCGCAAGCTTGTGCGGTTACCTATACATCGTTTGACGCTGCGGTGTCCTGGGTGCGGAAGTATGGGAAAAGGGCCCTGATGGCGAAGACAGACGTGGAAGCGGCATTTAGGTTGTTGCCAGTTCATCCCGGAGTATGCATTTGCTAGGTTGTTATTGGCAAGGATCGTATTTTGTTGATCGCTGTTTGCCCATGGGTTGTTCGATTTTGTGCGCCCTGTTTGAAACTTTTAGTTCCTTTTTTGAATGGGCAGTTAGAGACAGCGGGGGTGAATTCAGTCATCCATTACCTGGACGACTTCCTTTGTGTCGGCCCTCCGGGATCCCGTGGCTGCGGGATCTTGCTGGGGACCATTCAGTATCTGGCAGATAGATTCGGTATTCCTTTGGCGGCGGACAAAACGGAGGGCCCGGCCTCGGAGCTAGTGTTTTTAGGATTTACGATTGATTCCATTGCAATGGAATGTAGGCTGCCCAAGGACAAGGTGGTGGCATTGAGACGGGAAGTCAGGAAGGCACTCTGTAAACGAAAACTTAGGTTGAAGGAAGTGTCACTCCTGGGCAAATTGAATTTTGCCTGCGGGATCATTCCGATGGGACGGGTGTTTTGCAGGAGATTGGCGGCAGCGACTGCGGAGGTTAGGATGCCCAATCATTTTATTAGATTATCAAAAGAATTGGGGGAGGATTTGAGAGTGTGGTACTCGTTCCTGGAGGATTTTAATGGGCGATCACTAGTGATGGAGGGGCAGGTCAGCAACACTGACTTGGAGTTGTTTACCGATGCGGCAGGTTCCGTAGGATACGGGGCTTACTGCCAAGGGAATTGGAGTGCGGGGCCTTGGCCGGATGAGTGGAGAGTGGCGGGGTTCTTGAAGAACCTGACATTGTTGGAGCTCTTCCCCATACTACTGGCGGTGGTATTGTGGGGGGATAAGCTGAGGAATAGGAAGGTGAGGTTCAATTGCGACAATATGGGGGTGGTGGTGGCCACTAATAACATATCAGCCTCATCCCCCCCGGTAGTTAGGTTGCTACGGCAGTTAG
The DNA here is from genome assembly GCA_028564925.1 of Lithobates sylvaticus. NCBI lineage: Eukaryota > Metazoa > Chordata > Amphibia > Anura > Ranidae > Lithobates > Lithobates sylvaticus. The sequence goes on along the minus strand of CM053029.1, from coordinate 338,543,247 downwards.
TACTCAGTTGTTTGAGATTGAATGTGTTCATGTATGTGGTTCATATCCCGGGGATCGAGAATAAGTTAGCGGATCTTCTGTCTCGTTTCCAGTGGGAGGAGTTCCGCAGATTGGCTCCGGAGGCAAGCGCGACGGGGGACCCATGCCCGCCGGCATTATGGAAGATTGCGCTGAAATCATTGATGGATTGATTCTGCAGGCACTCAGCGAGTACTAGGATGGCTTATCACAGAGTGTGGAGTGAATGGTCCGCTTGGTTGGTAGAGGTAGGAGGGTCGGAGGATCCTGAGGTGTTGGTACATTGGGTGTTGTACTTTGCATCAATTATGCTAATGGGGTATCGGGTACGGCAATGAGCAAGAAGCTGTCCGCATTGGCATTTAGGCTTCAGTACAAGGGGCTGCCTGACGTGACCAAGAGTTTCTTGGTGCGTAAAGCCTTAAGGGGTTATAGGAGGGGCTTCGTACGGAAGGACTTCAGGCGCCATATTTCGTTTGCAGTATTGAACGTGTTGTTAGAACAGATATAAAAGGTGTGTTCCACAGTTTTTGAGAAAAAACTTTTCCAAGCTGCCTTTCTATTAGCATTTTTCGGGGCATTCAGAATTGGGGAACTGGTGTCGCCATCTAGGTCTATTCCGGGGGGTTTGAGGTTTGGGGACGTTACGTGGGCACAGTCATCAGTAGTGCTATGGAGGTCAAAGACGGACCAGCTGGGCAAGGGTGCGTGGGTTGAACTGTTTCCCGGTTCGCCCCCACCTCGTGTGAAGTTGATGGAGGGGGGGGGGTGCAGGGGGTGTTGCTGGATTGTTGTTGGGGACATTGTTTTAGTTTTAGATCTCGCATTCTTATGTCTTTCAGCGCCAGTCTGTCTCATTTGGATCCTGGGACATTCGTTCGTGTTCTGGGGTGCTAGACGGGCGGATGTACGGCCGGACGGCAGGCAGCTCAGGATGTCCAGGGAGGAAGGCAGGATCCGGTGGATTGGGGTTCCGGGCATGAGGTGGCATAAGGTTTTACCAAAGGTACACAGGTTTGCAGGATTGGATCGACCTCCGGACGTTCTGGTCTTGCATGTGGGGGGTAACGAATTAGTGGTCCGACCCATGCGACAGATCATTAAGGATATCCAGTGGGATTTCATTAGGCTCAGCACCGCTTTCCCCGACATGATCATAGTCTGGTCGGATATTGTGGCTCGCATGTTGTGGAGAGGGGCCCGCTCCTGGGAAAAGATTAATAAGACCAGGATAAAGGTTAATAAGGAGATTGGCAGGTTCGTAGCCAGAAACGGAGGTATAGTTGTTAGGCACTGGGAGCTGGAGGTAGATACTTGGAGGTACCTTAGGGGAGATGGAGTTCACCTCAACCCTGTTGGGATTGATTTGTGGTCTCTGGGTTTAGAAGATGGCATCAGGAGAGCGATGCAGGTGTGGCGGCTGGCACAAGTGTAAGGTGTCACACTTGTCCCGCGGTGGCGTTTTGGTTTCCTTGACGACAGTTATAAAAAGTTACTCAGTTAAGAGGAGTTATTGAAAATGTAGGACCCATCACAGGCATGAGTCTGCCCGGGTGGTCTGACAGTTGGCCAGACTCACGGGTTAATAAGTTGGGGATCTGTGGTCAGTTGGCAAGTCCCCGAGGCGAGTCTGTGGCTGGGGATGTATGCCAACAAACGGGATTACAGCCTCAGTAGTAAGTGGTCGTCAGGGATCAGTAACTAATAAGTTTGATGAGCTGGATTAGGAGTTAAAATAGAAGGTTAAAAGTTAAAATGGTTCAGAAGTATAAAAAGTTTACTGTTTGATTTATTTTAATAAAAGGCCGAACAGGCCATTTACATCCAGCAGGTGTCAGTGTCTTTTGTTATTATTAGATGTATAAGTATACTTTGTACATGTATGGTTTTGGGGCAGTAAGGCATCTGGCTACCCTAGTCAAGACATGTACGGAGCTGTATTGAAAAGTAAGCGTAGTGCAGACATGACAGGGTGCAAGTATTACTGGGAGGTGAAGAAATGGGTTGGTATATTGATAAAGGGGGGCTTACCTGATTGGAGTCCAGCAGGAGGGGGTGGAGTATTGTTGATTGGTGTGGTGGGGAGCACGGAAAGGTCACCAGTCCAGAGTCAGCAGGGTAGGAGAAATGTTCCCGCCCGCCCGCCCTAGTGGTAGGGTGAGAGGGTTGCGTTTTTAGGCAAAGGTTGGCGTTTTGGTTTCCTTGACGACAGTTATAAAAAGTTACTCAGTTAAGAGGAGTTATTGAAAATGTAGGACCCATCACAGGTATGGAGTCCGCCCGGGTGGTCTGACAGTTGGCCAGACTCACGGGTTAATAAGTTGGGGGTCTGTGGTCAGTTGGCAAGTCCCCGAGGCGAGTCTGCAGCTGGGGATGTATACCAACAAACAGGATTACAGGCTCAGTAGTAAGTGGTCATCAGGGATCAGTAACTAATAAGTTTGATGAGCTGGATTAGGAGTTAAAATAGAATCAGCGTTCCAGGAGATACCGCCGGTCTGCGGCAATGGTTTTTCCTTCCTTCCCTCCCCCCCGGTCTCTCTTTCACCCCCGTTCACCACCCCTCGGATGTCCTGGATGGACTTGCAGGGATAAACGGATACACGTAGGAGAAGGATACTCCCTTGGGATCCCTGCTCGGACCATCCTGAACACGGGTAAGTCCCCTCAAAGGGGAACAAACGACCACAACGATCAACGGCCCGGATGAGGTTCTCATTGGAGGGGTGAGTGAAAATTTCAGCTGTATCTTGAGATATGTGACCGGAGGAAAGGGAAGGAAAAAGAAAGGGACGGTATAAGTGAATTATTATGCGATTAAGATGGTGAAAATTATAAACTACTAAATAATACTGTTTTACATGCAAATTTGAACGTGATGTATGGTGTGAAGTAGGAGAAGGAGGAGGAAGAGGAGGGGGAGACGGAGAGAAGGAAGGGAAAGAAAAGAAAAAAAAGAAAAAGACCGACCTCAGCAGAAACGGAGGAGGGGAGCTGAGAAGAAGGGGATGAGAGGGGGGAAAGGATGAGAGGAAGGGGACGGTGAAAGAGGGAAAAGGAGAAGAGAAGAGCAGAATCTGTTTCTGCGGGAGATTGAATATACAAATTCAATATTACGTGAAAGTAACTCAAGAAAAGAAGTTCAATGGAATTGGAAAGTTGATTTCTATTTTCTTTCCCTTTTGAGGTTCTCCCCTGACAGATGTATGAAATTGAGTGCTCCTATCCTATCTAAGGTGACAAATCGGATACAAGATACGGGGCATCTGACATAACCGATTTGGACTTTAAATAAGTCACCTCTAATTACTAATTGGTCGCCTTATTAACAAATGGCTCCTAAAGTAGCAAACATCACAAAACCGAAGTAGATGGACAATATCATTAATAAAAATAAAAATCTTGGTGGCAGAAAAATAAAAAGGCCTAGAAAAGAGAAAGATCCCCCCCCCCTCCACTCCCCCCCTTTTTTTTAAAGGAAGGGAAAAATTTCCTTTCTTAAGGCTGCTCCAGAAATCACCACTTGGCTGGTAACCGCACTCTTCCTTTCCCCGCCCAAATCTTTTTCAGGCTTTTCTGGCCGGGTGGGGGTGAGGGGGGTAAGGAAGAGGGAGAAAGAGAAGAGATAAAAATCTAGAAAATCTATCATATCTAAACTAACACCTATCCTCATATTCCCTGTGATAACTGTTCAATCCACGCCTCGTTTTGTGTTTTTTCCTTTTTTTCTGCCATCTTCAGCGCACAACACTACAAGGACGTATTAATAGGGGAAATAAACCCAGGCCCACATGTTCTTAAATGGTAGCCCCTTTTTTTTTTTTTTTTGGACTAAGATATATAGAAACACAATAAAGAGGGCAGGCTGGGGAATAAGAAAAATAAAACCCTAAAAAATAAATATAGCATGAAAGGCAAGACCAATAAGGGAGGCGAACCTAAAACACCAAAGGATAAAACAAACACAAGTACAATCAAACACTATATGGTAAAAGGTTTAAGTCCTAAAAGTCCAGGCCCAGACCTAGAAAAACAACAAATGAGTAAACAGGTCAAAAAGAAGGAAACAAATAAGAAAAAGCAAGAACCGGCCGAAGCCTCAGTAGGGGAAGTAACCCTGGAATCTGAGATGGATAGAAGTGCTCCGGAAGAACAAGCCATGAACTTGCAGATGCCAACCAAAAATGATATTTCTGAAATGCTTCTCCGAATGGAAAATTCAATCAAACAGGATATCTCAGCACTCCGATTAGATCTGGGCCATCTCCTAAATCGCATAGAGGAAATAGAAAATAAAACAGACAACCACACCCAGGAGATGATCAAGATGAAAGAACAACTCAAAGAGACAAAGTTAAACCAGAGGAAATTAAATTACAAACTAGAGGAACACGAGAACCAAAATAGAAGACACAATTTAAGAATACGCGCATTAGCAGAAGAAAACGGTGAAGACCTCAGGAAAATAATAAAAGAGATTTTTAACCCTGTATGGAACAAGGGCCCAGAAATGGAGCTGAAAATAGACAGGATACACAGAGTAAGGAAACCTCAACATATTCCAGCAGAAAGCCCCAGGGATATCTTGATTAAATTTCAGAACTGAAGATAAGGCAGTAATATGGAGTAATCTAAGAGGAAAACCCCCTGTGAAAATTAATGGTATAGAATTACAAATATATCTTGACCTGGTCCCGGAGACGTTGGCCAGGAGGCGAACCCTCAAACCTCTTTTAAACCTATTGAGAGCAGAAAATGTGAAATATACCTGGGGCTTTCTGGCCTGTCTAATAGGCTATAGAGAAGGTAAATCTGCGATACTCAGATTTCCTGAAGAGCTACCAGAATTTTGCGCTAAATTAGACCTACAAGAAATCGCAATCCCTGAGTGGTCACAAAGAGAAGGCCTGGGATAAAGCATTGCCTAATACACCGAGATCTGCCTTTTTTTTTTTTTTTCCTCTGGGGGGTCGGTGGGAGGGGGGGGGGGGGGGGAGGGATCTTCGCGCATTAGGGAGGAGAGCTCTGTCCGAAACACGCGCTCCACTCCCCTCCTGGGACTAGCCCGTGGGAGGGGCGCGGAGCGCTGGGTGGGGTCTGAACCACACCTCGAGGAAGGAAGACCCGGAATTGAGATGAGGTTTGTTTCAATCCAGGGTCTAGAGGTCAGAATTGGCCAAGAGAGGGGGGTGAGGGGTATAGGGTGGAGGGGGGATGGGAGGGTGGGCGGGGTGGGCATGGAGATGGGTAAGGGAACGATACCTCTCGACTTATGCGATAAGGAAAAATTTAACGCAAGATTAAGTTTCTGACATATAACGTCCGAGGACTGAACACATCTGCCAAAAGACACAAGATCTTAAGAGAGCTCAAATACCATCATGCAGACATAATCTTTCTCCAAGAGACACACCTCTTTTTAGGAGGTAACGTAAAACTACATTCAAAGGAACATCCTTTCTGGTTCTATGCCGACTCAACGACTAATAAAGCAAAAGGAGTTGCAATCGGGTTTTCAAGAGAAACTAGATTCAAAGTAGAGGAAAGGCTTACGGATCCAGAGGGGAGATTCCTCTTTTTAAGAGGATATATAGGGGAAACAGAATGTACTTTGGGTAATGTATATGCCCCAAATAAAAAGTCAGCAGAATTTGTAAAAAAAATGATAGGGACCTTGGCACAGTTTAGGAGAGGGTTAGTAATAATGGCAGGAGATTTCAACCTATGCTTGAGCCCACAGGAGGATAGTACGTCCCGTGTACAGGTGACGGGACAGGTGTCTCTCAAAAAATTGAAGCAAAAACTGCACCAAAACCAATTGGTTGACGTGTGGAGAGCTCTGCACCCCAAAGCACGAGATTACACCTTCTTCTCTCCTGTACATGGGACGTACACACGCATTGACTATTTTCTAATTGACCACAACATACTGACTAAAGTTACAGAGGTTGAAATAGGGATCGCTACTCTTTCAGACCATTCCCCAGTAATGATGACTATTGAAGAAATGAAACCACAGAGACCAGCCTTTAATTGGCTACTAAATGAGGCGCTGTCAGGAAAATCGTGGTTCCAGGCGGTTGATTGGCGCGCGCCGACGCGCGCCGACGCATGGTGGTGTGCGTGTTCCCGTCAGCACGGGCTTGCGTGCGCGCGCACGCTGGCGTCCAAGGGCGCGCGCCCTGTGATTCACATACACCTGTATGGACTGTTGGCTCCAATAGGGCTATTTAATCAAGCAGCACCTGCTGGCTAGTGCTGCCTGATCTTCAGTATACCTGATACTCTGCACCAGCCACTACCTTGTTCCTGTGATCTCTCAGTGATCTGTTTGTTCCTGTGTTATACCCTGCTTACCTGTAAAGACCTCGGCTTAACCCTTTGGACTATCCGGATTTCCGCCTGCCCCAGACCTCTGCTTGACCGACCATTCTCCTGCCAACTCCTTTGTACTGTGCTGTTTAAACGTTGCCGACTTCTGCTTGGATTTGGACTTCTTATATCTCCTGCCCAAGGGACCTGTATCTGCTTATCCTGTATTATATCCGGCTTACAGTGAGTTTCACCACCTGTATTGGGAACCCCATCACCATCCCTTACCTGCTGAGTGACGTGAGTTTACCTACCGTTATTTCACCTTGCTGTCAGTGAACTCTACATACCGGAACCTTACCTTACTATTTGTGAACCCTGCTTACCTGCACTTCACCTCATCAACAGCGGACCGCCATCACCATCTTCCGGACCCCTACATCAGGCTCCCTTACCCTTCCTGACTTCCGTGCCTCCTGTACCCACCTCCAGGGGCCGTCAGTCGGATCCGTACGGGAGACCTCCTCCTGCCCAATTGGACTCATCTGTCAGGTACGTGCCGTTTGTGATAGTATCAGGCAGCCATGACCGAGTCCGGGCAGGGGGTCTCCCCCATGGAGGAACTGGGCAGACATCTAGCAGGTCTCACCCAAGCAGTAAAAGGCCTACAGGAAGGTTACACTCGTTTGATGGAACAGGTTCAGACTTTGTCTGCTAACTCTCAAGGAACGTCTTCCACGGGACTTCCCCAGCCACCTTCTGTAATTATGTTACCCCCAGAACCCAAAGTACCCCTACCCGAGAAGTTTTCTGGGGAACGAAGTAAGTTCCGTGCCTTCCGCAACGCATGTGAGCTTTATTTTGCCCTACAGCCACGGACTTTCTCTCTGGAAGCTACTAAGGTGGGCTTCATCATCTCCCTCCTGACAGGGGAACCCCAGACCTGGGCCCACCGCCTGCTGGAGCAGAAAGCCGCATCCTTGGAGTCCTTTAGTAGTCTCTTCACTGCTATGTCACAGCTATATGAGGACCCTCAACCCACCGTTACGGCCGAAGTCGCATTACAGTCCTTACAGCAAGGTCGCAGAACGGCCGAGGACTATGCCGTCGAGTTCAAACGTTGGAGCTCTGATACAGAGTGGAATGATGCGGCGTTACGCCATCAATTTCGCAAAGGATTATCAGACCCTCTGAAAGATGAACTGGCTCGAGTGGGGGTTCCTCCAACTTTAGATGAACTTATCAACTTATCGGTGCAAATTGACCGCCGTCTCAGGGAAAGACGGGCCGAAAGAGCCTCCGGACCTTCTCGTCCCTTCTGGATGGTCCCCAAGGTCACCGGGCCACCCGGTGTGGCTCCTTCAGCTTCATCTACTCTAGCGACAGGAGCTCCGGAACCAATGCAGATTGGGTTGCTCAGACCTTCTTTGACTCCTGAAGAGAAAATGCGCAGACGGGCCCACAACCTGTGTCTATACTGTGGTGAACCTGGACATTATGCAAGAATGTGCCCCAACAAGACACGTAAGTGCCTGCCCTCTTCTTCCTTGTGTGCACCTGTCTTGCTTCCAACTGGCACTGTTAGGGATGGAGCCTAAACACAGGCATCCAACACAAGTGAACAGATCGATGGGCTGCACTAAAGGAATCAGGCTCCAAAAGGTAGTGATAAAGATATATTTATTAATAATAAAGACACACATAAACACAGCAACCACAAACAAGCAAGAACACAAATAACACTGCAAACCCCCAAGCCCTAATCTAACTAACTAACTATACACTTCAAGGAAATGGAACATATATATATACAAGGCAGGGAGGAGAGACCAAGGGGGAAACAGGAAGCAAGGGAACATCAAGGCAGGAGACAGGGGACGGGTCTCAGGAACCAGGTAAGGGGGACAACATCCAGGACAGGGCAGGAAGCAGATAACGGGTCAGGTTACAGGTACAGGTACAGGTTTCAGGTCCAGGATCAGGTTTCAGACAGGCAAGACAGGGCTACAGAAAGGAATACTGAAGCACTGAACCTCAGTGAAGGACAGGCTTATATACCCAGCAAATCCACAACAGGTGTAGCCTGATTCCTGGCATGTCCATCTGCTGGGAGACCCCCGCTGGTGGCCACCAGAACTGCACCCTTTGATGTTGAAGGAAGTAGTGACACCACCAGGCGATCCAGGTAATAACACCATTCCTGACAATGTCCATCGGCTGGGAGACCCCTGCTGGTGGCCACCAGAACTGCACCCTTTGATGCCAAAGGAAACAGTGACACCAGCAGGCGATCCAGGTAATAGCACTGTTCCTGACAGTTCCCCCCCCTAAGGAGTGGCCTCTGGACACTCCATTCTGCCCTAGATCTGGCAGTGCATGTAAAAGTGGAAGAGTCCCAAAAAGTCTTCTCTGTGACGGCAGACCTCCTTGCGCTCTCTGGCCAGAGTCTCTTAACCTACTAGGAGGCGTGCCACCCGAGTCCGACAATGGGACATGTACCCCACCACCAGGGTCTGGAAGTTTAGATCTGGAAATAAAAACAGACAGGGCAGCAGGCTCCGGGTCATCAGGCTGGGCAGCGGGCACCAGGTCATCAGGCTGGGCAGCGTGCACCAGGTCATCAGGCTGGGCAGCGGGCACCAGGTCATCAGGCTGGGCAGCGGGCACCAGGTCATCAGGCTGGGCAGCGGACAGGAACTCATCAGGCTGGGCAGCGGACAGGAACTCATCAGGCTGGGCAGCGGACAGGAACTCATCAGGCTGGGCAGCGGACAGGAACTCATCAGGCTGGGCAGCAGACAGGAACTCATCAGGCTGGGCAGCAGACAGGAACTCATCAGGCTGGGCAGCAGACAGGAACTCATCAGGCTGGGCAGCAGACAGGAACTCATCAGGCTGGGCAGCAGACAGGAACTCATCAGGCTGGGCAGCAGACAGGAACTCATCAGGCTGGGCAGCAGACAGGAACTCATCAGGCTGGGCAGCAGACAGGAACTCATCAGGCTGGGCAGCAGACAGGAACTCATCAGGCTGGGCAGCAGACAGGAACTCATCAGGCTGGGCAGCAGACAGGAACTCATCAGGCTGGGCAGCAGACAGGAACACATCAGGCTGGGCAGCAGACAGGAACACCTCAGGCTGGGCAGCAGACAGGAACACCTCAGGCTGGGCAGCAGACAGGAACACCTCAGGCTGGGCAGCAGACAGGAACACCTCAGGCTGGGCAGCAGACAGGAACACCTCAGGCTGGGCAGCAGACAGGAACACCTCAGGCTGGGCAGCAGACAGGAACACCTCAGGCTGGGCAGCAGACAGGAACACCTCAGGCTGGGCCGCAGACAGGAACACCTCAGGCTGGGCAGCAGACAGGAACACCTCAGGCTGGGCAGCAGACAGGAACACATCAGGCTGGGAAGCAGGAACAGGCACATCAAGCTGGGCAGTAGGCACGGGCACTTTAGGCTGGGCAGCAGGAACGGGCACATCAAGCTGGGCAGCAGGTACGGGCACTTTAGGCTGGGCAGCGGGAACAGGCACATCAGGCTGGGCAGCAGGAACAGGCACATCAAGCTGGGCAGCAGGAACAGGCACATCAAGCTGGGCAGCAGGAACGGGCACATCAAGCTGGGCAGCAGGTATGGGCACTTTTGGCTGGGCAGCGGGAACAGGCACATCAGGCTGGGCAGCAGGAACAGGCACATCAAGCTGGGCAGCAGGAACAGGCACATCAAGCTGGGCAGCAGGAACAGGCACATCAAGCTGGGCAGCAGGAACAGGCACATCAAGCTGGGCAGCAGGAACAGGCACATCAAGCTGGGCAGCATGTACGGGCACTTATGGCTGGGCAGCGGGAACAGGCACATCAGGCTGGGCAGCAGGAACAGGCACATCAAGCTGGGCAGCAGGAACAGGCACATCAAGCTGGGCAGCAGGAACAGGCACATCAAGCTGGGCAGCAGGAACAGGCACATCAAGCTGGGCAGCAGACAGGAACACTTTGGGCTGGGCAGCAGACAGGAACACCTCAGGCTGGGCAGCAGACAGGAACACCTCAGGCTGGGCAGCAGACAGGAACACCTCAGGCTGGGCAGCAGACAGTGGCTCATCAGGCTGGGCAGCAGGCGCGGGCACATCAGGCTGGGCAGCAGGCACGGGCACATCAGGCTTGGCAGCAGGCACGGGCACATCAAGCTGGGCAGCGGGCACGGGCACATCAAGCTGGGCAGCGGGCACATCAAGCTGGGCAGCGGGCACGGGCACATCAAGCTGGGCAGCGGGCACAGGCACATCAAGCTGGGCAGCGGGCACGGGCACATCAAGCTGGGCAGCGGGCACAGGCACATCGAGCTGGGCAGCAGGCACGGGCACATCAAGCTGGGCAGCGGGCACGGGCACATCAAAATGGAGGGCTGGCAGCGGGTCAGCAGACTGGAAAACTGGCAGCGGGTCATCAGATTGGAAAACTGGCAGCGGGTCATCAGACTGGAAAACTGGCAGCGGGTCATCAGACTGGAAAACTGGCAGCGGGTCATCAGACTGGAAAACTGGCAGCGGGTCATCAGACTGGAAAACTGGCAGCGGGTCATCAGACTGGAAAACTGGCAGCGGGTCATCAGACTGGAAAACTGGCAACGGATCAGACTGGAAAACTGGCAGCGGATCATCAGACTGGAAAACTGGCTGCGGATCATCAGACTGGAAAACTGGCAGCGGGTCATCAGACTGGAAACCTGGCAGCGGGTCATCAGACTGGAAAACTGGCAGCGGGTCATCAGACTGGAAAACTGGCAGCGGGACATCAGACTGGAAAACTGGCAGCAGGACATCAGACTGGGAAGCTGAGGCATCAGGCTGGAAGGCCGGCACCAGGACATCAGACTGGAAGGCTGGGACATCAGGCTTGAGGGTTGGAACATCAGGCTGGAAGGCTGGAACATCAGGCTGGAAGGCTGGCATCGGAACATCAGACTGGAAGGCTGGGACATCAGGCTGGAAGGCTAGGACATCAGGCTGGAAGGCTGGAACATCAGGCTGGAGGGCTGGCACCAGGACATCAGGACATCAGGCTGGATTGCTGGCACCTCCGGCTGGAACTCTGGCGCTTCAGGCTGGGACAGATTAGTGGGTGTGGAGGCAGATTGGGTTACTGGCAGGATCGTTTTGGTCGGGAAGAACTTTCGTTTTTTCTTTGACTTGGTCGCTGAAGCTTTGTAGGTTGGGGGTGCAGCAGACAGGAAAGGAGTGTTGGGATTTGGCAGAGAAGAGGTAGGGGAGTTGTATGCAGGATAGGTACAGGGAGAGGAGACCGGATATGAATATTTGGTTGGGAGCAATGTATACTGGGTGGCAACTGAGTTTGGCATGGGTGATGGGGAAACATACATTTGTGGATTTGTAGGCAGCTGAGAAGAGGCAGGGGGGTTAAATGCAGGATAGGTACAGGGAGAAGAGACCGGATATGAATATTTGGTTGGGAGCAGTGTATACTGGGTGGCAACTGGGTTTGGTATGGGTGATGGGGAAACATACATTTGGGTAGGCTGGTGTCTGATGGCAGAAGTGGTTTGTTTGGCTGGGGCTAATTGCATCATGCCAGACCATGCTGAAAGTATGGGTTGTACAAATTGTGAATTCAAGTTTCCCTGTCTAACAAAAGACTGCGCAGACACAATGCATTCAGAAATCACCTGTGGGGAACAGCCAGAGTAGTGCTCAAAAAAGTCGTCGGGATCATCTTCAAAAAGCCATACTAGGGATACAACCTGATTCATATCAAAAGGGGGAGTGAAATCATCACGGCCCTCAGGAATACAGGGCAGGGCCAGCTCGGCACAAATCTGGATCAGGGGCTGCACGTCCTCAAAAAGAAAATGGCCCTGATCAACAAAAGCATGGGCTATACGGTTGCACTCCAGTAGTTGCTCCCTAGTATAGCCACCCAAAGTCTGATAACAAAGATCTCTTTCTTCCAATGCCAGGAGTGAAAGATACAAAATATCTTCCAGCTGCATCTTCCTTGACAAAAGCAAGTGTCCAGACCCAATTCCCAAGTGCAGCCGATCTGTTAGTATGGCTTCAGTATTCTGTTAGGGATGGAGCCTAAACACAGGCATCCAACACAAGTGAACAGATCGATGGGCTGCACTAAAGGAATCAGGCTCCAAAAGGTAGTGATAAAGATATATTTATTAATAATAAAGACACACATAAACACAGCAACCACAAACAAGCAAGAACACAAATAACACTGCAAACCCCCAAGCCCTAATCTAACTAACTAACTATACACTTCAAGGAAATGGAACATATATATATACAAGGCAGGGAGGAGAGACCAAGGGGGAAACAGGAAGCAAGGGAACATCAAGGCAGGAGACAGGGGACGGGTCTCAGGAACCAGGTAAGGGGGACAACATCCAGGACAGGGCAGGAAGCAGATAACGGGTCAGGTTACAGGTACAGGTACAGGTTTCAGGTCCAGGATCAGGTTTCAGACAGGCAAGACAGGGCTACAGAAAGGAATACTGAAGCACTGAACCTCAGTGAAGGACAGGCTTATATACCCAGCAAATCCACAACAGGTGTAGCCTGATTCCTGGCATGTCCATCTGCTGGGAGACCCCCGCTGGTGGCCACCAGAACTGCACCCTTTGATGTTGAAGGAAGTAGTGACACCACCAGGCGATCCAGGTAATAACACCATTCCTGACAATGTCCATCGGCTGGGAGACCCCTGCTGGTGGCCACCAGAACTGCACCCTTTGATGCCAAAGGAAACAGTGACACCAGCAGGCGATCCAGGTAATAGCACTGTTCCTGACAGGCACTCACCTGGCGATCTCCATTGTTTTACAGATCTCCGGCCGGAGCATTCCAGTATCGGTCATCATTGACTCAGGAGCATGCAGCTGTTTCATTGATCAAGCCTTCGCAACCAGCCATGGCATTCCTCTTCAACCCAAGACCCGAGGTCTTTCAGTACACCTGGCCGATGGATCCACCCTTAGTTCCGGTCCGGTAACCCAAGAAACCACACCTCTATTAGCCACTATAGACTTTCAACATCAAGAATTTCTCTGTCTGGACGTCATACCATCTCCACTTTTTCCAATCATACTTGGAATGCCCTGGTTGCGGGCCCACAACCCCAATATCAACTGGGCCACAGGGGAAGTCCAGTTCTCTTCTGAATATTGTCGGCAGAATTGTCAATGTCAAACCTCTGTCAAACTGGCTCCTCTTCTCTGTATGGGGTCTGATGCTGAACTCCACCGGTCCATTCCTGAACCCTACCGGGACTTTGTGGATGTATTCAGTAAAAAGGGGGCAGAAACTCTTCCTCCCCATAGGCCTTATGATTGCCCCATAGAATTACTACCTGGAACAGAAGTCCCCTTTGGAAGGATTTTTCCATTAACGGAACAGGAATTGGGCACTCTAAAAGACTACATAGATGAAAATCTAGCAAAAGGCTTCATTCGCCCCTCCACGTCCCCGGCCGGCGCGGGCATCTTCTTTGTTGAGAAAAAGGACCACTCCCTACGCCCTTGCATTGACTACCGGGAATTAAATAAAATTACCATCAAAAATAGATACCCTCTACCACTGGTGCCAGAACTCTTCCAAAGACTGGGGACAGCCAAAATCTTTACTAAACTGGATCTTCGCGGGGCTTACAACTTAATCCGCATCCGAAAAGGGGACGAGTGGAAAACGGCTTTTCGCACTCGATTTGGACATTATGAGTATCTTGTCATGCCTTTCGGCCTGTGTAACGCTCCTGCTACGTTCCAACATTTTGTCAATAACATTTTCCACGATTATCTGGATCTGTACGTTATCGTTTATCTAGATGACATCTTAGTTTTTTCTACTTCTTTGAATGATCACCGCAGGCATGTCCGAAATGTTCTTTCCCGCCTGAGACAGCATGGATTATACGCCAAACTTGAAAAGTGCAGTTTTGAAATCCACACTGTGCAATTCCTGGGATTAATTATTTCTGCTGATGGAATAAAAATGGACCCTGAAAAGGTATCCGCTATCCTGGATTGGCCAGCACCCATGGACAAAAAAGGAGTACAACGCTTCGTTGGCTTTGCCAATTTCTACAGAAAGTTTATTAAAGGTTTCTCCTCCATCATTTCCCCTATTACCGAACTCACCAAACAGGGGACTCGATTTCTCTGGACTCCCAAAGCACAACTGGCCTTTGAAGAGCTCAAGAGACTTTTTACTTCGGCCTCCATTCTCAAACACCCAAACCCAGCTTTGCCCTTCGTATTAGAGGTTGACGCCTCCGAGATTGCAGTGGGTGCCGTGTTGTCCCAACGACAGGGTGCCAAGGCCCTTCTTTATCCTGTGGGTTTCTTCTCTCGCAAACTGACCTCGTCAGAACGAAACTACGATGTGGGCGACAGGGAACTTCTTGCCATAAAGGTGGCATTGGAGGAATGGCGCTATCTACTCGAAGGTGCTGCGCACCCTGTTCTGGTTTACACCGATCATAAAAACTTGGAGTACCTAAGGACAGCCAAAAGATTAAGACCTCGGCAGGCCAGGTGGGCTCTATTCTTCTCACGGTTTCAGTTCCACATAACCTATCGACCAGGTTCCAAGAATACCAAACCAGATGCTCTTTCCCGAATGTTTTTGGATACCGAACAGGCCCCACTTCCCGACACCATTTTACCTTCTGGGAACTTCTTGCTCTTACAGGGGGATTTCATTTCTCAGATCAAACAAGCCTCCGTTGGGATGCGTCCTTTGGATGGGATGTCCGTTAAGGACGGTCTGTTCTGGCATGAAGACAAAATTGTAGTACCAGAAGAATTAAGGGTGCGTGTACTAGAGTTATGCCACGACCACAAACTGGCAGGGCACTTCGGCACTCAAAAAACAACCAATCTGCTGCAACGTACTTTCTGGTGGCCTCATCTGACCCGGGATTGTAAAAGATATGTTGAGTCATGCAATGTTTGTGCACGAAACAAAACCAGCCGGACAAGAGCCTGGGGTCTATTAAAACCTCTACCAGTCCCAGAAAGGCCATGGAATATGGTTTCAATAGACTTTATTGTCGAACTTCCCCCATCGGAGGGGTTTTCTTCTATCTTTGTCGTAGTAGACAGACTATCAAAGATGGCCCACTTCCTGCCCATGAAGGGCACCCCGTCAGCCATGGAAACAGCCAAAACATTTATCAAAGAAGTGGTAAGATTACATGGAATTCCAAAAAATATTGTTTCAGATCGTGGTGTCCAGTTCACCTCCAGATTCTGGAAGGCCCTCTGTGGATCTTTGGAAATTGAATTGGCATTCTCCTCGGCATATCATCCACAGACAAATGGTCAGACTGAGAGAACTAATCAAACCCTAGAACAATATTTACGCTGTTTTTCTACTTTCTCTCAAGATGACTGGGCTCCTCTGCTTCCCATTGCCGAATTCTCATACAACAACTCTCTACACTCATCCATCAATCAGACACCGTTTTTTGCCAACTACGGCTACCATCCATCTTTTCTACCTCAATCAATACCTGAATGTTCAGTGCCCGCAGTATCCAAAACCTTGGACTTTTTCTCCACTAACAATAAAGTACTGCAGGAGACCATGACTAAAGCCCAGGAAACTTACAAAAGAACCTTTGATGAAAAGAGACGTGGGGAACTCATCCTAGAACCCGGTAACCAGGTCTGGTTGTCCACCATCAATTTGAAGTTGGCATGCCCTTCCCGGAAACTGGGTCCAAAATTTTTAGGGCCCTTTCCTGTAAAAAGGAAAATTAACAATGTCGCTTATGAACTTGATCTACCCACTTCCCTAAGGATCCACCCAGTTTTCCATGTTACTCTCTTGAAACCCGTGATTCCAAATTCATTTGTGGGCCGTAGGACCGGTCCCCCCAAACCTGTCATTATCAACAACGAAGAGGAATTTGAGGTGGAATCAATCTTAGATTGTAGGAAAAGACGTGGTCAGATCCAGTTTCTCATCAAATGGAAGGGGTATGGGCCCGAGGACAATTCATGGGAGCCTGAGGAAAATCTACATGCCAGTGAGTTACTACGAACTTTCAAAGACTCTCGTGCTTCCAAATTGGCGCAACTGGGCATCCGGAGGCTGCCCTTAAGGAGGGGGCACTGTCAGGAAAATCGTGGTTCCAGGCGGTTGATTGGCGCGCGCCGACGCGCGCCGACGCATGGTGGTGTGCGTGTTCCCGTCAGCACGGGCTTGCGTGCGCGCGCACGCTGGCGTCCAAGGGCGCGCGCCCTGTGATTCACATACACCTGTATGGACTGTTGGCTCCAATAGGGCTATTTAATCAAGCAGCACCTGCTGGCTAGTGCTGCCTGATCTTCAGTATACCTGATACTCTGCACCAGCCACTACCTTGTTCCTGTGATCTCTCAGTGATCTGTTTGTTCCTGTGTTATACCCTGCTTACCTGTAAAGACCTCGGCTTAACCCTTTGGACTATCCGGATTTCCGCCTGCCCCAGACCTCTGCTTGACCGACCATTCTCCTGCCAACTCCTTTGTACTGTGCTGTTTAAACGTTGCCGACTTCTGCTTGGATTTGGACTTCTTATATCTCCTGCCCAAGGGACCTGTATCTGCTTATCCTGTATTATATCCGGCTTACAGTGAGTTTCACCACCTGTATTGGGAACCCCATCACCATCCCTTACCTGCTGAGTGACGTGAGTTTACCTACCGTTATTTCACCTTGCTGTCAGTGAACTCTACATACCGGAACCTTACCTTACTATTTGTGAACCCTGCTTACCTGCACTTCACCTCATCAACAGCGGACCGCCATCACCATCTTCCGGACCCCTACATCAGGCTCCCTTACCCTTCCTGACTTCCGTGCCTCCTGTACCCACCTCCAGGGGCCGTCAGTCGGATCCGTACGGGAGACCTCCTCCTGCCCAATTGGACTCATCTGTCAGGTACGTGCCGTTTGTGATAGGCGCTTTTCAGCGAAAAACAAGATGCAGAAAAAATAAGCGATGAATTGACGCATTTCTTTGAAATTAACGACACACAAGATATTTCGTATTCTACATTATGGGAAACACATAAAGCATTTATAAGGGGTATATTTATATCCATGGGGGCGGGGAAAAAAAAGGTGAGAGAAAGGGAAATTAGAAGCATAACAGAGGAAATATATGAACTGGAACAGATGCACAAAAGACCTGAAGGGAGACATCAATAAATATATCATCAACTAATATCCAAAAGAGAAGAATTAAAAGATTTATTAACACAGGATACAAAAAGGGTCTTTAATAGAATTTTGAAAGAAAAATACTCGAGTGGCAACAAAATTGGAAAACACCTGGCAAAGACCTTAAAGAAGGAAAAGTCAAGAAATTACATCGAAAAAATAGGAAATAAACAAGGAGAACTAGTTTATAAAACAAAAGAGATAGCAGAAGTTTTCCGAGATTATTATAGTACACTTTACGATGTCAAGAAAGGCAAAGCAGATAGAGGACAAACAACCATGATAAAACATTTTCTAGATAAATCAGGAATATCCCAATTAAACTCAAATGATAGCGAAGATATGGAAAGTCCAATCACAGAGCAGGAAATAAAAAAAGCTATCCTACAAACACCAACAGGGAAAAGCCCAGGCCCGGACGGATTCCCCATGAAATATCTTAAGAAATTCGAGAAAATTCTGATACCTCGGCTTTGTAATTACATGAACGGACTCGGAGTAGAGTATGGGTTAAGCTCAGAAGCACAGAGAGCACAGATAACTGTAATTTTAAAAGAAGGTAAAGACGAAAAGTTATGCCCAAGCTATAGACCAATTTCACTTTTGAATTGCGATACAAAACTTTATGCAAAAATCCTGGCCAACAGGCTAAGAGATAAAATAAGGGAATTGGTCCATAAGGACCAGGTAGGTTTTGTGCCAGGGAGAGAGGGACGCGATAATGGAGTCAGATCACTCCTGCTGTTGCAAAAAATGAAAGCCCATGGGCCCCCAGATCTATTTCTGGCAATCGATGCTGAAAAAGCATTTGACAGAGTAGACTGGGGGCTCATGATGGAGACACTGAAGTACATGGGCTTAGGTGACAGGATGTTACAAAGAATTAGGGTATTATATGAAGTACCGACTGCAACAATAAAAATCAACGGAGATCACTCAACTCCCTTTACAATGAGAAATGGGACGAGGCAGGGGTGCCCCCTGTCCCCACTTCTTTTTGTGCTCTCGCTCGAACCTTTACTAGCAACAATTAGAGCAAATAAGGATATTAGAGGAATAAAAATCGGCGACGTCGAGCATAAAGTTGCAGCCTTCGCTGACGATCTGCTGTTCTATGTCTCTGAATCAAATTATACAATGCCACGATTGATAGAAACGTTAAAACAATATGGAGCAATAGCAAACTTCAAAATTAACTTAAATAAATAGGAGATTCTGAACATAAATATGGAACCAAAAGAGGCACATGAGCTACAAAAAGAATACCCATTCCCTTTGAAGAAGAAAGGTCTAAAATACCTGGGGATCAAACTAGCAAACTCAGTAGAACAACTATTTAGCGAGAACTATATCCCACTACTGGACGAAATCAAAAACAAGACCAAAAAATTATCCCTAAGGCCCCTATCATGGTTCGGCCGGATCAACACAGTCAAAGATTCCAGATTATTACTTCCAAACTCTAAATACCATAATAAGCAGGTTCATTTGGCAAAATAAAAAACCCAGGATCTCCCGCAATATTTTGAGGCAGAATAAAGATCAAGGAGGAGTGGGGATCCCTGACCTAAAAAAATATTATTACGCGGTCATGGTGTCACGAGCAATAGAGTGGGTACGGGAAACAGAAGATAAACACTGGGTTAAAATGGAGAGTATTATAAGCGAAAAAAGTTTAAAAAAGGCAATTTGGATTCCACCACATTTAAGAAATTTGGGCACTAACACACAAAAAATAACTAAAAATGTATTAAAAATATGGGACTTATTACACAAAAAATACAAGTGGAAATATAATTCACTATTAATGACTTTAAGTGATAATGAGTATTTCCCACCAGGAGAAAGACACGTAGGGGGTCAATGGGTAGGGGAAAACACACAGTTAAAAGATATAATAGACAAAGGAAGAATAAAAACACTAGAAGAACTACAGCACAATCCAACACAAATAAGAGTAAATGAGTGGCGATATTTACAGTTGGCCCATTTTGTAAGGAGCCTTCCCCAACCCATAAGAACAAAAGAAAACTATACAGCATTTGAAAAAATCTGCGCTGATAAAGGGGGAGAAAAAAAGAAAACAATATCCCGGCTTTATAGAGCTATCCTTGCAGAGGAGAAACTGGAGAAACTGGAGATACCGCCTTTTTTCTTAAAATGGGGCACGGAGTTGGGAGCACATGATTATATGCACAAAGTCAAAAAAATATTGAAATTAACCCATATATCTGCTATAGACACCATGACGGCGGAGATGAACTATAAATGCCTCTCTAGATGGTATATGACACCTGACAAACTTAACAAATTCTATTCAGAGAACTCACAGAATTGTTGGAGGGGATGCAATAAGCCGGGCACCATGGCCCACATTTGGTGGGAATGCCCAAAAATAAAAAAATTTTGGAGAGAGATTCTAAGCCTCATAAAAATAATTACTGACGTAACCATAAAGGAAGAACCCTGGGTGTGCTTATTCCATGGGACGGATGACCCAATAAAACAATATATAAACACATTGATTCCCCAGATGCTAAACGCAGCCAAGGGTCTTATCCCAAAAAAATGGCAATACGAAGAAGCCCCAACTAAAAGAGAATGGGCTCTAAGACTAGATGAAATATACCATCTTGAAAAATTAAGATATAACGGAGAAGAAGATGATCCGAAAAAATGGAAAAGATGGCAGATATTCAAACAGACATGGGAATATGTCGAAACGATTACATAAAATGGAAGGAAATACAAAAAATGGCTTCCGAGATAAAAAAGACGAGAGGTATCGGGAAATAGGGAGGGCGGGATTGGGAGGGGGAGGTGAGGGAAAAGAAATAGGAGGGAAGGGGAGAGAAGAGAAGGGAAAGAAAAAGGATAAGGGGAAAAAAAGAAAAGAAAAAAAAGAAAGGGAAAAAAAAAGAAAAAAGGAAAAAACCCCACACACCATAAAAGATTAAATAAATATTTACAAATAAATAATATTGAACATAAGCTTCACGGATCAAATCACTTAGTAACAAAAATCCACAATGATGTGAAATATAACGAGAGATGTAAATGAACATCAAGTTGAATACTAATCTCTTGAATATTGCTGATGTGGAAAAAAAAAAAAAAAAAAAGGAGTTAAAATAGAAGGTTAAAAGTTAGAATGGTTCAGAAGTATAAAAAGTTTACTGTTTGATTTATTTTAATAAAAAGCCGAACAGGCCATTTACATCCAGCAGGTGTCAGTGTCTTTTGTTATTATTAGGTGTATAAGTATACGTTGTACATGTATGGTTTTGGGGCAGTAAGGCATCTGGCTACCCTAGTCATGCTGTTTTTTTCTTCTTGCCCCCCCCCCCCCTCCCCTAAGATCTACAGCGACTGCACTTCCAATTTCATGGCCTGCACAGATGTTTGGAGACCTGCTGGAAAAGCCGCAAGACATGTAGTGGATTTACTAAAGGCAAAAAGACTGTGCACTTTGCAAGTGTAATGGTGTGTTGCCACTAGTTACTAACATCAACGCATATTCACCCTGCTGCCAGACATCCATACGTCACAATGGTAGACAATGAAAAGTCTTTTGCTTTGTTTTTGTTGTTTTATTTGGGAGATTGAACTTGGTTGGGGGAAGGAATATGGGATGCCCATGGAACAAATTGGTATTTGCAATGTTATAGCGGACCCAGCTTACATTGACAAATGTCACTAGTGGTTATGCTTTATATTTCCTTGAATAAGACAAAAAATGGTGGACTCTAATCTTGACAGTGGTACCTCAGACCATTCTTCTCCTCTGCACTCTCCCTGCAGACTTTACCTCCAGGACACTTCTCCTTCTGCACAACACTTTCCTGTCACAGTATTAGACATCCTGTCCCACCATCTTGAGCTGACTAGGCCTCACTCTGAATAAGTCCTGGGAGTAGTTTCACTTGATGATCTTTAACAGGCCAGGGGCCTGCAAAAACCCTTCTTGGCGGCCTTGAACATTTAATTGGAAAAGATATTTGATGAGGGACTACTGATCCCAGCAAGCCCGACTTGCAAATCTTGTGCCCTCATGCTGCAATAATTTGACACAAAACCCCACAGTCTCTACTCTGGCTCTGCATCCAGAAAACCTGGCATGCCTCTTCCAGATCTCCACTGTGCCTCACTCACCGACTCCGGCTATCCCCCTGTCCTCTGATGGAGACCAAATGACTCCTGGTAGGCCGACCTGCCTTTACAACCAGGACTCTGTCTTTGTAGATGCCACGTTCCAACTTCCACTCTTGCTGGATGCCCTTAAAACGGGCCCAAGCACCACTCTCTGGCACCCATAAAGGTTTTGGGACTTGCAAAATCTCCCATATCAAGTCATCTTCCCACTCTCCCCATGAGCTCTCCATGATGTCTATGACCTGAGAGGGGACATAAGGGTATTCAAGACCCCACTTCAAAGCAACCCAGCATTGAATATCCCTCTAAAAACAAGAGAGTCTTGGCAGCTCCTTAGGTTTTCCTTTGCCAGGCAAGATGTAGGAATCCTGGGCCTTTGTCATCCACTGCCTGTAGGTGGGTGCTCTGGTCTGGGTAGTTGAAGGTCGACTTACAAAGAGTCTGCTGCTAGAAACTGGGGTCCATACTAGGAGTTGTGGTTCTTCCATGGCCTCTGAATGGGTTCCTGTAGAAGGAGAGTCTCCTGTCTCCCACTCCTCCTCACTGGAGCTTTTCTCAGGGGATGAACAGGCAAACAGACTTTCCATGGACTCATATTTTTCCAGTACTCTGGGGGAACCCCAATCAATGACTCGACCCTCGCTCACCTGAAGGCACTCCTTCTTTCAGCATGGGCTCCTTCCTGATGGGCACAGTAAGGGACTTAGAGCAGGCCGGCTCTGCAGGGATATCATCTAGTTCCTGCACACTGACACCTGGTCCCTGGCCAGGCCACGGGTCGTGGTAGCATCCTCTTCTCCCTGTACAGTATGTCCAGGAACTTGTCCAGAACAAGCCGTCCTTCTTTCCAGACTGGCAATCAGGCTGCAGCATCCTCTGGTTGCTAAGCAACATGGCCCGATGGCCCACGGTAGCCCTAACCTCCCTGCAATGATGGCGATGATGTCACACCCGCAACTGCCCGCCCCCAGCTTCTGCACGCTCACAGAGACAGCCCAAGCAAGAAACAACAAGGGCCAGCATGGCCAGGGATACAGGCAAAACAAATAATGAAAAAGATGATCTCTTGGTAAACGAAACGTTGGGACGTACCGTGCTGGAGCAACAACACTGCGTTCTTCTCCTTGTGATCACATTATACAAAGGCCTGTTTTTATCTACATTAAATATAAGTGCAATACTTAATTTAATACATTTTTAGCAAAGAATTGTATGCTATGTAGTAATATTTTTTTTTCCTGTATGACTCCTTCCTGTTGACTGGTGGAGCCGATGAGTCTCTATATGCTGGGCTTGGCTTGTTATACTTTCTTGATGTTGGTCCCTAAAAGCTTAATTGTCAAATCTGCACTGCTGTACAATCCACATGCTGGTTCCTGTGATGTTAAAGACCCCACCAGTTTTGCTTGTTTGGCTCTCTGCAGCTGGCAGGTAGCCCACACCATTTGGTAAGAGTACCCTATTACCTTCACTGATGGTGGTAGCACACTTGGTGAATATTGTTTCCTTGCTGCATTGAGCACACCCCTCTTTTGGTCATTCTTGACTGGAAGTCCCGATATCCACCTATTTTGCACCATTTGAAAAATTACTTTTTTTCACTTTGGACTCATCTAAGTGTCTCTTGAGGTTCAGGTTCTCAATTTGTTTATATATATATGTTGCCTCACCATTTTGCATACTAGTCTTGCTTTGCAGGCAATGTCATTAATGTATGTTTAACTGTGCACTGTCAATTATATGTTTGCATTATTACATATATCACTAGTTACTTAGCGCTGCACTTAAATCCTTACCAAAACAAATAATGAAGCCACAGCAATCCACACCTTTGAACCTGAGCAGGCTCCGGAACGAGGACGAAAAAATAATACTGGATAAGGCAGACAGCCGCCCCTTATGGGCTAGGAAAGAGGTTGTCCTGGAGAGGTCAGAGGGAACGGAGCTCACCCAAAGTAGGCTGACATGAGGCGGTCCAGGAAATCCATTTGTAGCGCACTACTCCCTTGGGAGCTGCTGAATTGTTTATTTTCCCACTGGCTATCCCGGACATTTAGGGCTACCCTTACCTCTGACACTTTGGGTGCCATGCTTACAATAAGACAAACTCACTGTATTGTAAGTAGATGTTAGAACAAGTTTACTGAAGGTATTGAGTATAAACACAAGAATAAGGATGAATACAACACTGAAGCAAACAAATATAAATGATTATAACTCAATGGTTACCTGGATTGCCCCTGCAGGCGTGTCTCCAAGTGGGATCAATGTTCAGACGATTCAATCTCAACACTGGGCACCTTTCCACTTCCAGTATGCTGTGCAGACACTAAAAGATCTGTAATGTCACACACACAGTATTTAAACAGGATGATAGGCAGTATAATTACTCAATACTTCCCCCTACAGTCTATGGCAAGTAAAAGTAACACTGTAAGGCCTTACAGTAATAGATAAAGTCTCTTGTCTTCTTTTCTTCAGCTAGCCGTTTATACTGCAGTATTTATAATCCGCAGGATTTCCAACGAGTAAAGTAGTGTAAAACAGTATGAAACAGTAACTTTAACCAGCAATAGGTTTGTGGACTTCTTCCCTGGGAATGTACTTCCAGCGGTAGTCACTTGACAATGAGATTAAGCCTTGAGGCCTATGGGTGTGTAATTAAATTTGTAAAAAACTGCTCCGTGGGACTACAGGTCCCAGCAATGCTGTAAAGTTAGTCTAAGTGTGTAAAGTGCAGTATTTAATTTCTGGGCGACAGCCCTCTTACCACACCAGGCCTGGATGGATGGATGCCTCCGTTCAGACGGTCTCCGTTCAGACGGTCCTGCTGCCAGTCAGCTCCGCAACGCTGCAACGCTCCACAAGACAACCGGGACCTCCGTCTGACTCCTTGAGATGCTCTGGATCTTCCGGGCCGATCACAGCGCTCCTCCAGCACACAGTGATGAGGCTCTTTTTTGTTGCTGCTCCGCAGTGCCCTGATTACAATAAAGCGCCCACAGTGCCAGAAGTGAATGCCTACCAATGCCAGCAGTGTGCCCACCAGTGCAAGCAGTGAGTGCTTACCAGTGCCAGCAGTGAGTGCCCTCTAGTGCCAGCAAAAAGTGCCCACAAGTGCCAGCAATCAGTTCCCATTAGTGATGCCAGTCAGTGCTGGCTATCACTGCTGCTCATAAATACCTATGACTGCTGCCCATCAATGCCACCCATCAATGCCCATCAGTGTCTATCAGTGCCGCCTATCCGTATCGCCTATCTGTGCCCATCAGTGCCGCCTATCCGTGCCCATCAGTGCCATCCACCAGTGCCACCTGTTGTGGAAATTTTATGAAGATGTATTTTAATATGTATTGTCATAAGTGTCTCCCAGTGTTAGTTCTCTTGCAGCCCGCTCTAAAGAGCTGACTGGGGCAGACTGATGCTGGTTGAGATTTGTTAGGTAGTGGAAAACGTCCTGTTGTTTGGAGAGAGGTGTTTGCGGAGTGGGGATATGTCCGCCAGCGAAGGGCCCCTGTGCAATGCACAGAACGATCGTCTGAGGAGGGGATGTGTTGGCTCTGCAAACACATTATCGGTTTAGGGGATGTGCGCTCCTGTCACCCCTGTATTCCTGATCAAGGTATTTGAGGTGCCATGATGTACACCTGCATATAAGCTCCCATCAGCAGGAATTGTAGTCATTGTTCATTAGATATGTGCGATTAGTTTCGTAAGTTTCGTTTACGAAATATGAAATTTCGTAAACAAATTTCCGTTCCAAATTAACATAAACGTGACTGGTGTTAATAATGCATAAGAATTCTGTACGAAATACGAAATTTCGTTTACGAAATACGAAATTTATTTACGAATTTCCGATCCAAATTAACAGAAACGTTTAAATTTACGATTCGTACGAAATTCGTATTTCGTACGAATCCGAATTAAATTTCGTACATTAATTACGAAATACGATTTTTTTTAATACGAAACGGAACGGAATGAAACGAAACAAATTTTTTGACGGCGCCCATGTCTATCGTTCATTGGTTATTGTATAAATTCATTTATCCTGTGTTGACATTTACATCCTGTGTTGTTACATCCTTATTTGGTCATATCCTGTGAGGTCACAATCTGTGTAGGAGGTGATTGGCTGTTGGAGCAAGGACCTCCTCTTTGTAAATTCTTTTGTTTTTTTTTGAATAAAAGAACCAGTCAACTGCTCGGCGGCAGTAATGCTGATGGAGCTGAGAACGTAAGCTATTCTGTTTACTGGGGAAAGGGGGAGACATGAGTTATTTAAGGCTGCATTATACCATTAGGGTGGAAGGGCGTTTATTAGCGCAAGAGTACCTTATGAAGTGAACAGAACCTCCTTCACACCGGCAAAGAAAAAGGGGAGAACAGATCCCAGTCCAGGACATCAAACTTTGTTGTCCTGAGACAAAAGGGTAAGTTTTCTCTGTCTGATGTGTTAGGTAGGTTCTGCTTTGCAAAAGAACACATTTTTAATCTTTTGGTATAATGCTGGAATTTTGATCGTATATCTGTTGTGTGTGTGTGTGTGTGATTTGTCAGCATGGATTGGGATGTTTGCAACCTGGAATGTTTGTGTAAGGAGACTGTTTGTTGTGTGAGTGACTGATGCAGTGTAACAAGTTTGTGATGCATATGAGAAATGTATGAATTGTGTATGGTGTTTAACTGACTATATTGAAGTTGTGTAAGTAACTGAATGAGAAATGGAGACCGTGTGTGATTGAATTTGTTTGCAAAATACCTTCTGCCATGCGGCCATGAATGGGCAGGCATGGTTGTTACAATAGAAAATGTTTTGTGTTGAAAGGGCTATGCACTGTGGGAATGTTCTGAGCAAACATGCAAGCAACACTGTCCTGTGTGTCTGGTGACTAGGGATGGGCCCGGTGTTCGATTCGAACCCATGTTCAAATTGAACATCGGCTGTTTGTTCCGTTCGTCTAGGGCAGAACTCAAATTTGTGTGATGCGAATGGTCCACAATGCACTGCGCCAGTCACAGTGCATTGCTGGCTGATGATTGGCCAAGCATGCACTGTGACCCTGCATGCTTGGCCAATCATAGAGCCAGCGGCGAGGAGGGCAATAATTGTCCACAGGCAGGATGCCTGTGGCCAATTATAGCGCAGGGGGTTTAGTACACGCCCCACACTATATAAGGCCGCCGCGCCTGCGGCCTCGTGTAGTGTGTTCCGGCTTGAGGAACAGTGACAGTATACTATACATGTACACACTATATGTGAATCATTTCTGTGTGGGGAAAGTGTAGGGAGAGAGGAAAAATAGGCAGGGATAGTGTGTCCTTCTCAGTGCTGTTATCTACCAATCCAGCCATCTGCAGGAGTTAGTGTGTGTGTGTGCTGTGTGAGTATAGCACAGCAGTAGCACACTAAACCACCTTACACTGTATCTGCCCTGTTGTCACCTAAGACAACTATCTGCAGGAGTTAAGCCCCATACACACGGTCGGACAATCCGCGGACCAGGTCCGTCGGACCATGTCCGTCATACTTTGTCCGATGTTGGTTTTGCGTACACACGGTCGGACAAAGTTGTCGGAAAATCCGATCATTCTGAACGTGGTGACGTTTGTTGCCTACGACGGGACTACGTAGAGGCTAGTAGCCAATAGCTTTGGTCTTGTAATGTGATCTGAGCATGCGTGGCACTTTGTCCGTCGGACAAGCGTACACACGCTCGGATTTGGTGTGATCGGACCGTGTTGACGGCAAATCTTTCCAGCAGGAGATAAGACTTTGTCCGTCGGACAAACCGACGAACACTGTCCGATGGTGCATACACACGGTCTGATTTTTCAACAACCTTGTCCGATCGGACAAAATCCATGAAAAAGTCCGACCGTGTGTATGGGGCTTTAGTGTGTTTTGTGTGCCTCCAGCAAAGCACAGTATACACCAACAGTCCATACATACAGTGGTGTGAAAAAGTGTTTGCCCCCTTCCTCATTTCCTGTTCCTTTGCATGTTTGTCACACTTAAGTGTTTCGGAACATCAAACCAATTTAAACAATAGTCAAGGACAACACAAGTAAACACAAAATGCAATTTGTAAATGAAGGTGTTTATTATTAAAGGTGAAAAAAAATCCAAACCATCATGGCCCTGTGTGAAAAAGTGATTGCCCCCTAAACCTAATAACTGGTTGGGCCACCCTTAGCAGCAACAACTGCAACCAAGCGTTTGCGATAACGTGCAATGAGGCTTTTACAGCGTCCTGGAGGAATTTTGGCCCACTCATCTTTGCAGAATTGTCCTAATTCAGTTACATTAGAGTGTTTTCGAGCATGAACGGCCTTTTTAAGGTCATACCACAACATCTCAATAGGATTCAGGTCAGGACTTTGGCTAGGCCACTCCAAAGTCTTCATTTTGTTTTTCTTCAGCTATTCGGTGGTGGACTTGCTGGTGTGTTTAGGATCATTGTCCTGCTGCAGAACCCAAGTTCGTTTCAGCTTGAGTACACGAACAGATGGTCGGACATTCTCCTTCAGGATCTCTTGGTAGACAGCAGAATTCATAGTTCCTTTTATCACGGCAAGTCTTCCAGGTCCTGAAGCAGCAAAACAGCCCCAGACCATCACACTACCACCACCATATTTTACTGTTGGTATAATGTCCTTTTTCTGAAATGCAGTGTTCCTTCTACGCCAGATATACTTGGACACACACCTTCCAAAGAGTTCCACTTTTGTCTCATCGGTCCACAGAATGTTGTCCCAAAAGTCTTGGGGATCATCAAGATGTGTTGTGGAGAAATTGAGACGAGCTTTGATGTTCTTTTTGCTCAGCAGTGGTTTTCTCCTTGGAACTCTGCCATGCAGGCCATTTTTGCCCAGTCTTTTCCTGATGGTGGAGGCATGAACGCTGACCTTAACTGAGGCAAGTGAGGCCTGCAGTTCCTTGGACGTTGTTGTGGGGTCTTTTGTGACCTCTTGGATGAGTCGTCACTGCGCTCTTGGGGTAATTTTGGGCGGCCGGCCACTCCTGGGAAGGTTCACCACTGTTCCATGTCTTTGCCATTTGTGGATAATGGCTCTCACTGTGGTTCGCTGGATTCCCAAAGCTTTGGAAATGGCTTTATAACCCTTTCCAGACTGATAGATCTCAATTACTTTCTTTCTCAATTGTTCCTGAATTTCTTTGGGTCTCGGCATGATGTGTAGCTTTTAAGGATCTTCTGGTGGACCTTACTGTGTCAAGCAGCTCCTATTTAAGTGATGCCTTGATTGTGAACAGGTGTGGCAATAATCAGGCCTGGGTGTGGCTAGAGAAATTGAACTCAGGTGTGGACAACCACAGTTATAGTATGTTTTAACAAGAGGGCAATCACTTTTTCACACAGGGCCATGGTGGTTTGGATTTTTTTTCACCTTTAATAATAAACACCTTCATTTACAAATTGCATTTTGTGTTTACTTGTGTTGTCCTTGACTATTGTTTAAATTGGTTTGATGTTCCGAAACACTTAAGTGTGACAAACATGCAAAGGAACAGGAAATGAGGAAGGGGGCAAACACTTTTTCACACCACTGTACATACATACATACATACAGTATATACCTACAGTCCCTGTCTTGTTTGCACCGCCTGTATACTGCGGTTCAGAGTATATAGGGTTTTAGGTATAGGGTGTTATTTTGGGTGCAGGGTTCCCCTTAATATCCATACAA
The DNA here is from genome assembly GCA_028564925.1 of Lithobates sylvaticus. Classification (NCBI taxonomy): domain Eukaryota; kingdom Metazoa; phylum Chordata; class Amphibia; order Anura; family Ranidae; genus Lithobates; species Lithobates sylvaticus. The sequence goes on along the minus strand of CM053029.1, from coordinate 338,513,814 downwards.
GACCCAAAGGGGCTGGTAATAGGCTGGGGTAGGGGGGGATGGGGTAGCCATGCCATTTTTCTCAAAGATTTTCATCCATATTGCCTGGACAAGACATGACATTAAAGTTGCAAGCAGTTTTGAATGGCTTCTTTTTTTCCTTTACAAATATCATTTTGTGCAGGGACAGTTCTAAACACGGGAAACACATGTCACTTCACATGCATACTTTAGACACCCCCCAGGTACCATATTTAAAGGAATATTTCACTTTTTTTCTTTCACTTTATGCATCATTAAAATCACTGCTCCAGAAAAAACGTCCGTTTTTAAAACTTCTTTTTGCATTGATACATGTCCCCTGGGGCAGGACCCGGGTCCCCAAACCTTTTTTATAACAATAACATGCATATTGGCCATTATAATTAGCACTTTAGATTTAGAACGTTCGCGTCCATTGTAACTAACAGGGTTCTTACGTTTGTGCGAACTTTCGGTCCGTTGGCAGGTTCTGGTGCGAACCGAACCCGGGGGTGTTCGGCTCATCCCGACTGGTGACCTTTCAGGGTGAGAATGTGAACTTTGTTTGGGGACAAGAGTGTATGTTTCAGCTGTGTTATTTTGTGGTTTATGTGGTGTTGTAGTTTCATTGGATAGCATGTGTTCCTAAGTGTGCATTCTCAATTGTGCAGTCAGTCTTTGTGGAGAAAGATTTTGGTTTTCTATTGAAGAAATCCTGGTTTTGGCGGGATTACATACTTTTCAGTGGAACTGTTCCTAAAGTGTTTGTCTACAGTTTAAGCTTTCAAATTGATGTCTCAATTGTTTGAAAGTTTTTGTGGGGAGAAGTTTGTGTAGCTAGTGAAGAAATCTTGGTTTTGGCAGGAAAATGGCGCCATTTTGTTGTGGCCTGGCTTTTGTTGTTGTCTGCCATGTGGCCATGGTCGTCGGCCATTTTTAGAGGTGCAGTTTAACCACTTAAGCCCCGGACCAATTTGCAGCTAAAGGACCAGGCCCCTTTTTGCAATTCGGGAACTGCGTCGCTTTAACTGACAATTGCGTCGTGCGACGTGGCTCCCAAACAAAATTGGCGTCCTTTTTTTCCCACAAATAGAGCTTTCTTTTGGTGGTATTTGATCACCTCTGTGGTTTTAGTTTTTTGTGCTATAAACAAAAATAAAGCGACAATTTTGAAAAAAATACAATATTTTTTACTTTTTGCTATAATAAATATCCCCAAAAAATATATAAAACATTTTTTTTTTTTCCTCGGTTTAGGCCGATACGTATTCTTCTACATATTTTTGGTAAAAAAATTGCAATAAGCGATTATTGATTGGTTTGCGCAAAAGTTATAGCGTTTACAAAATAGGGGATTGTTTTATAGCATGTTTATTAATATTCTTTTTTTACTAGTAATGGCGGCGATCAGCGATTTTTATTGTGACTGTGACATTATGGCGGACACATCGGACATTTTTGACACATTTTTTGGGACCATTGTCATTTATACAGCAATCAGTGCTATTTAAATGCACTGATTCCTGTGTAAATGACACTGGCAGTGAAGGGGTTAACCACTAGGGGGCAGTGTAGGGGTTAAGTGTCCCTAGGGGCACGTTTCTAACTATCTGGGGGCATGGCTTGGCATGTGACATCACTCCCCGTTCTTCAGCTCTGTGACCTGATCGCGTGACCCGCGACTTAAAGAGCAACGTACCTGTGCCTTGATGTGCCCAGCCATGCCATTCTGCCGACGTAAATATGCAGGAGGCGGCCCTTAAGTGATTAATGACTGTGGGTCATCCTAGAGGGGAAGCTGCTCCAATTCCTTTGTATGTGTGTGTAGCCATGTGGTCTACTTCACACTGAATTTACTAGCTTTAGCGGTGGGTGTTTTTTTTATTTTTAAATGTTTGGGAGTTTCTCATAGGGCAATTCCTTGCTTTGAGGCTTGTATTGTATAGCCTGCAGAGGAGGAGGGGGGCTTTGGGTTTTGAGTTTCAGTTTTGGCTTTTGTTACTCTGTTGGTATTTTGGTCTCAAAATGTGTGGTTTGACTTCCCAGGGGACATGTGAGTCAAGGGGGATTCCCTCCCATTTGCAATATGGGGGTTTATTCCACCCTCTCCTGGACAAGAGTTTTTTTAAATTGTTGAAATATATGATGTTTAGCCATAGATTTTTTTATAGACATAATATTGAAGCTATTAAAGGCTTATATTTAAATAAACCAATTAGATGGGTTTTTAGAGCTGAGGTTTGTATTGGATAGACATAATATGAAACTAGGCTTCCCTTCCCCCTCCCTCTTCCTGTTCAGGTATGCAACAGGAAGTTGGTGGGAGGAGCTTGTTTTTTGTTAACTTGTGTTTGGAAGGACAAAATCATTTTAATTAAGGTTTATACTGTAATATAGTCTTGGGTAGAGAGCAAGCAGGAGGCATCCAAGTTATTTTTGTAATATCGAGGTGCATAGAGAAGCAGCGATCAGTGTGGTGTCACACACAGCCATGCCCCCAGACAGTTAGAAACATGCCCCTAGGATACACTTAACCACTCCCCGCCCCCTAGTGGTTAACCTCTTCACTGCCAGTGACATTTTTACAGTAATCAATGCAATTTTACAGCATTAATCGCTGTATTAATGCCAATGGTCCCAAAAATGTGTCAAAATTGTCCGATGTGTCTGCCATAATGTCGCAGTCATGATAAAAATCGCTGATCACTGCCATTACTAGTAAAAAAAAATATTAATAAAAATACCATAAAACTATCCCCTATTTTGTAGATGCTATAACTTTTTTTTACCAAAAATATGTAGAAGAATATGTATCGGCCTAAAATGAGGAAAACATTATTTTTTTTTATATATTTTTGGGGGAAATTTATTTTAGCAAAAAGTAAAAAATAATAATAATGCTCTTTTTTTGTTTATAGCGCTAAAAATTAAAACCGCAGAGGTGATCAAATACCACCAAAAGAAAGCTCTATTTGTGGTAAAAAAGACTTAAATTTTGTTTGGGAGCCACGTTGCACGGCCGCGCAATTGTCAGTTAACGCAGTGCCGAATCGCAAAATCGCTCTGGTCAGGAAGGGGGTAAATCCTTTTCGGGGCTGAAGTAGTTAAAGATTGGCAGATATGGTCAGAGGGTACAGTAAGGTATATTCCTTTGGAAGGTACTTTTGATGTCTGGAGGTACGAGACCCCAGAATAAAAGTACCTTGGAAGTAGTTCAGCTGTGGCTTCAGAAATCTGTAATGATGAGTGAGTTGATGGATGTGTAGTACACGTTTGTGTGATTAAAAATTCTCAGGCCTGTTTTTGAACTTTGTGTGGCTGGTCCATGCAAAGGTTCCGAGATGCTCTCGTGTTTCTCCCATTGTGTTTTTTTCTATCGCTAAAAGAGTGAAGGTAGCATTCCATTTGGTTGTTTTTGCTTTTTCATTTTTGTTTGGGAACTATGAAATATCTCCCCACATTTGTATCTAAATGTTTGTCTCATGTTTGTATGTAGTAACAAGAATATGTTTGAACCTACAGCGAATGCCCTCTTACGTGTCGCGGGTGTTGTATTTTAGTAAGAATGTGAAAGTAGGGGTTACAGAGGGTTTAGTTATTGTGGGGTTTAAGAAATGTCAGTGACAATTTACCAATGTACATGAATGTTGTATTGTTTACCATTCTTTTGCAGGTTAAATATGAAGGATAGAGTAATAACTTTTGTTTATACAGTAAGTATCTTTTCAGGTCCAAGGAGTTTCTGAAAGTGTATGTACATAGAAAGCAGGTGTATAAGAAGGTAAATGTATCATAGGCTATTTTACTGTTTCATTGTTTTTCTTTCTGCACCATTCTAAACCCTGCGTGTCTTCCTCTAGTTTGTAATGATGAGGAAAAAAAAAAAGGGGGATGATAAGGGTGAGAATCACAATTTTCAAACCAATAATACTAACCGCTCTAATTCTAGCCAAAATTGTGACAGGTGACTGGGTCTATGTAAAGAAGCTTGAAGGACAGGGCCACGCCAGCCACTGCAAGAAGCTGCTCAACTACACCAAACGATGAGGAGTATCTTTGTTTATTTATATTTTTTTTATAAATTGTATTTTTATTGAAATAAGAAAGACACAATTGTCAAGTTAACAGTTACAAACAAGTCAGAAACATTGGGTTAGTTACCAGGTGCAACTGGAGTGTATGTATTACAACAGTATTGGATCCTTAGAGTAGATCATTTAAAGGCAGACATGGAGGTATAGGGGGATGGAAAAAATAAAGAAGGTCAAGCCATTGACTAGGCTATTGAGTAGAAGGAATGAAAAAAAGGAGGAAGAAAAAAAACAAAAAGTAAGAGGGGAGGGAGATACAATACAGTGGCTACCAAATAAGGTCAAGAATAAATTGCAGTATATAGGGTATAGGGTCTTAATATCAACGCTTGCATATAAATAATATTCGTCCGAGGGCACTACATGAATTGTTATGAACTGGAAGGCGCCCGAACATCAGGCGGCAGGGTGGGTGGATAGATTAGGCCATAACTGGAGTTGTCCCAAGGGGCCCAAATCTTATCAAACCTATCAATCTTATCTTCTACTAGTGCCGTAATGTGTTCCATTCGGCGAATGTCTTTGATATACAGGACCAGCTGTCCTTGGGTTGGAGGTAGGGAAGATAACCAATTTGCGGGTATAGTTCTCCTAGCGGCCAATAAGATAAATGATGCTAATTTGTTTGCCAACTTCCCTATTGTGGGAAGGGGATGGCCTAAGAGAAAGGATAGGGGGTCGATTGGGAAAGAGGTTGCGAAAACCTGTTGTAAAAGTAGAGATACCGTGGACCAAAAGGGAGCGATCAGGTCGCACTGCCAGAATATGTGGAAGTGCGACCCCCTGACCCTTCCACATCTCCAACACAGGGGAGACATGGAAGGGTCGTAACGGTGGATGACTTCAGGAGTCCTATACCAAAATAATAACATTTTGTATGCTGTTTCCTTCTGTGCCACACATCTGGATATCTTAGAAGCGGAGGACCATATTTTGGACCACTGAGGGACCGTAATTTGTTGTTGTAGGAGTTGCGACCACTTGGTCATACACGAGTGAGCTTGTGCTGAGGGTGTGGTTTGCTCCTGAAGTACATAATATATGTTGGAGATAAGTTGGGCCTGGTATGGGCCCTGTGAGCATAGAAGTTCAAAGGACGTTGGCTTGGTGAGCGTAAGAGTAGGTGACAGTCTGGAGAAGAAGTGGGATATCTGGAGGTATGCATACTGCAGATGGTTTGGAATTTGGCTTTTGGACTGGAGAGTGGAGAAAAATTTGAGTGCACGCGAGACTGGGTGTACAAAATGACGAAGCTGAAATAGTCCCTCTTTTGCCCAGGGGAACATACGTATGTGAGAGAGGCTGTCTGGGATTAGGGGATTAAATAGTACATTGGAGAGGGGAGGGCAAGGAGACTAAAGAGTGAATCTGGAGAGGCAGGTGCGCCATATTTTAAGAGTAAACTTCATGGGATCCAGACAGAGATCAAGGAGTTTAGCGTCAGTTGTTACCCCAGGCGACCATATCAGTGAGCAGGGATGGGCTGGGTACAGGGAGCCCATCTCTATCTCCGCCCAGCGACTCAGGGGTCTCAAAGTGGATCACGAAATCACAGCGCGCAGGTGAGAGGCCAAATAATATTTATAAATATCAGGAGCACCCATACCCCCCTGGTCTCTGGGGGCAAAGATAACCATGCTGGCCACCCTATGGGCACGGCCTCTTCAGATAAACTTGAGGAACCATCTTTTCAATACTTTAAATTGAGCCATTGGGATGGGAACCGGGAACAGTTTTGGCATGATGGTCATTTTCAGCACGTTAATCCTGCCAATCCAAGATAGTGGGAGGGGATCCCACTTTGTCAGCATGGCATTAATAGACTTGAAAAGGGGCAGGAAGTTAGTGGTATACAGAGATGAATATGAGGACGTAATTTGCACCCCTAGATATTTGAGGGATGTTTTGCACCAGCGGTAGAGATAAGAGTTTTTTAATTTTTCAAGTTCCTCAGGTGGCAGATGAAGGGGGAGGACTTCCGTTTTTGAGGTGTTTATCTTATAACCCGATAAAGAGCTAAATTGGGAAAGTAGGGCATGTAGGGATGGAAGGGAAGTAAGTGGCCTGGTCAGGGTGAGAAGGACATCGTCCGCGAAAAGGGACAGTTTATATTCTCTTTGGCGCAAAAGGACTCCAGCTATGTCGGGGTGGGCTCTAATGGCTTTCGCAAGTGGTTCAAGGCATAGAATAAAAAGGAGAGGAGATAGGGGACACCCCTGCCTAGTTTCATTTGACATGGGGAATGTATGTGAGGTGAAAGAGGCCAGGCGGACTTGGGGGGAAGGATTGGAGTACAGGGATCTCAGGGCAGAAATAAAGGGACCTTTAAGCCCAAACTTAGTAAGGGTTGCAAACATGTAGGGCCAACTCAGTCTATCAAACGCTTTTTGGGCGTCTAGGCTCAGTATCAATGCTGGGCGTCTGATTCTATTTAGTATGTTGATTAAATCTATTGTGCGTCTTGTGTTGTCCCCTGCATGCCTAGTGGGGACAAAGCCTACTTGGTCTCTGTCAATCAGTTTCGTCAGAAATTGGGACAGGCGATTGGCCAGGATTTTGGTAAATAGTTTATAATCAGAATTTAAAAGAGCAATTGGCCTGTAGTTGTCAGGGAGAGATGGGTCTTTGTCCGGTTTCGGTATGACAGAGATATAGGAATGTAAAAATTGTTCATGAGGGGGGGTGCCTTGGAGTAGGGAGTTGTATAAGGAGACTAGGTGCGGGGAAAGAATGGGGAGGAAAGTTTTAATGTATGAGTATGGTAGGCCATTGGGACCAGGGGATTTATTGGCCGGGAGGGATTTGACAGTGTCTGATAGCTCTTCCTCCGAGATAGGAGCATTGAGTATCTGCACTTCTGAATCAGATAGTTTAGGGAGATTTAAGGTAGACATGAAATTGTCAAATGCCTCCGAGTCAAAAGGAGGATGTATATCAGGGGTCAGGCAATTGTAAAGTTTGTCATAGAAGTCACCAAAGACCCGAGTCATGGTCTGGGGGCAGAAAGGGGGGTCCCATCAGGTTGTTTGACGTGGTCTGGAAAGGACTGAAAGGGCCTAGGATTGAGTTTGGAGACCAGCATCCTATGAGGCTTATTAGAGAACTCATAAAATTTTTGCCTGGACCATAACATTGACTTGTCTATGTTGGACATGGCTAGGGCTTTTCATTTGTGCCTTAAAGAGGTTACTGTGCGCAGCCGGCCCACCGTGGGAGCCCGGAGTAGAGCCCCCTCCACGGCTTGAAGTTCAAACAGCAGGGAGGATTTCAGAAGAGCAGAGTCCTTTTTCCTCTGCGATCCGACAGCGATGCATTGCCCCCGGAAAAAAGCCTTATGGGCTTCCCATAGAATGGACGGGCCGGGCACAGAACCCTTGTTAAGTTGAAAAAATTCAGTCAGAGCTGCTGTAAGTTTATTGTTAGTGTCGGGATGCTTTATAAGGGATTCGTTGAGCCTCCAGTGACATCTCCGTGGAAATGCCACCGAGAGGCCCAAGTCTAGTGAAAGGGGGGCATGGTCCGACCATGTAATTGGTCCCAGGTCAGAAGCCACTAGATGTGAGAGTAAAGGGGCGGTAATAAAAAAAATGGTCTAGTCTAGAGAACATCTTGTGTGGGGGGGGGAATAGAAAGAAAATTGCCTACCCGTGGGGTGCTTGATTCGCCATGCATCCAGAAGATGGTGTGTTCGGATCAATTTTCGAAAGGAGGAGGCCAGGGAGTTTGAGGAGGCAGGAGGTGTGTTGAGAAATAGTGATTTCCTGTCTCAAGTGGGAGAAATAACAGCATTAAAGTCACCTCCTATAACCGTGAAGGGGTGGGAGAGTTTAATCTGTCCAGAATTGGGAGCATAAATATTCATGATCATTATAGGATTAGACATATATGTACCCTGTAGAATTATATATCGACCATGAGGGTTCAGCTGAGTGGACTTGATCTGTATAGGACAAGAGCGTCTAATCAGTACAGCTACTCCAGCCTTGCCAGAGGGATCTGAGGCCAGAAATGAGAGCGGGAACTGCTTAGAGGCGAAGTTCAAGGAGCTCCCAGCCCGGAAGTGGGTCTCCTGGACCAAAATCACATCTGCGCCAGAGGTCCTGAATTCTTTTAAAGCTAACTACCTTTTCTTTATAGAGTTCAAACCCTTAACATTGTAGGATAAACATTTCAAAGCCATGTTGGATATGAGAAATTGAGGCAAATAATATCTGAGATATTGGGCAGGGTATCCGCCACTACCTGAGGGGTGGGGGGGGGGGGGGTCTCAAGGGACACCAGGACAAATCACTCTGCGTTATGCAAGCAAGACATTCATTATTACTGCAAAACACGATAGTAGTAGCCATATGAAAATAACCATAAAAGTGAGCCTTTGGACAAAGAAAAGGGGAGGGGGGGCGGACATAAGGGAAGGCAACTTCAAAAATAAAAATAGTGGGAAAAAAAAGTCCCTTTGTAAAAATAAAATGTGGGTAGATCCAAAAAAGAACCCACGGGGTGAGTGTAGTGGAGTAACTCTGAGGCCTAAAAGGCCTAAAAAGGAAAAAAATGTTCAGTAGAAAAAAACCTGTGAGGTATAACCCTCCCAGGTGTCCCCGGCCGCAGCCTGGGGACCTGTAGGGGAGCATGGCAGTCTCCAACATGGAGGGGAAATCAGGACAGTCCCGTCCCGCTGATCCAGAGGCTTCAGGGTCAGCAATTTGTGTACCCCTTTCCTCCCCATATATGTAAGCATGGAGAGGGCGCGGGGTCAGCCGTGGCAGCGGAGTGCAAATAGAAACCAGAAGGATGTGTTAGAACCGTTGGTGCTGATAAGTTCAAGCTGGTATAAGCAACATTATAAAAACTGGATCAACTATGAAACATTCCCCACATATGAAGGGGGATTCTCCCTCAGAGATACATCTTCCTGAGGGGGGTAGAATAAAGAGATGAGGGCCTGATAGGAATCAGGCTTGGCATCAGGTGGGCGCTCTGGGTCGATGGGTGCGTTGAGGAGTAGAGTAGGCTTTGGATCCTCTGCCTCTTACTGGGGTCCAAATTCTGGTAGGGGCCGAGACATGCCGTGGAGTGGTTGGTGGTGGCTGGTCATACTCTGCAGGGAGTGGGGGCAAGCCCAGGCGCTTAATAAATGACTCTCCTTCTTGGGGGTCTCGCAGGGTGTGCTGGACCCCCTCCATGGTGACACTGAGGCGGAAGGGAAAGCCCCAGTAATATGGGACCTTGTGCTCCTGCAGGTAGGAGGTAATGGGCCTTAGAGCGCATCGTTTGGCCAAGGTGATAGGCGAGAGGTCGCTGTACAGCTGAATTTAATCCCCTTTGTACTCAAAGTTCGATTTGTTACAGGTTGCTCTCTTCAGGGCCTCCTTGCTCTCATAGAAGTGGAAACATACCACTACATCATGGGGTCTGGCCCCTGCAGGCGGTTTAGGGGCCAGGGACCTGTGGGCCTGGTCTAGGCGCCAATCAATGTCCACTACTTCAGGTGCTAGTGTGTTAAAAAGACCAAGAAGATAAGGTCTAATGTTATTGTCAGCTACCTTTTCAGGAACACCTCTGATCCTGAGGTTCTGGCGTCTTTCCATATTTTCGAGGTCCTCCTGCTGGAGCTGCAATTGGGAAACTGAGGTTTTTAAGTTGTCATTTTCCTCTTCAAGAGCCTGCACATACTGTATAGTGTCATCAAATTTTGTTTCAAGGGTGGCAGTACGTTCCCCAAGGGCGTCAATTTTCCCCCTGAGCTCTCTAGCAATCCTCCCCATCTCCTGGGCAATGTCCCTGGTAAACTGCTGGGCCAGGGCCTGTAATTTAAGGTCCATCAGCTCCGGGGTGAGGGCCTGCTGTGGGAAGAGAGATAGCTGCTTTGGGTGCTGCTGCTGTGAGAAGTCCTCCGTCATCAAAGCGCTGACGTACTCTTCCGGGTCTCCCTGTGTAATTGAGGCCGGGGATGTGGGCCTAGTTAGGAAGTGATCCATGGTGGCGTTAGGCCGCGTGGGTTGCGGGGCACGGTAGACTGCGCGCTGGTCCCCAATCTTTCCCATGTAGTGTTGGGGGGAGTTAGGGGTGTTGAGAGGCTTACCCCTGTCTTGTTAGCTGTCCTCGTTAGCTTGTGAGGGGTCTCGGATCGTGAGATGGGACCGGAGCTCACGGATCACACGTCCGCCATCTTAGAAAGCCGCGCATGCGCCTGTTTATTTATATTTTTAAAGTGTATTTTCCAGCTAGCTAAGAAAGCGAAGAGGACACATGGTTGGGTCTACTCTGAATCTCCACTGAGCTCTAGTGCCCCAGCGATGAAGGTGGTACATGATATATAGGATGTTCATATTGGTATGAGGAGTTTTGACAAACTAGTAAAATCCAAACAGACACTTGTCAATAGAACTTAACAATACATTTCTAGCGGGTAAATTTTAATTATAATTTTGACAATAGCTCTGGTTCTTGCCAGCTTTGGTATCGGGATAACTAGGTAGCCCACAAGTATGTTTTAACTTTAGTTTGGTATTAATGTGGATCTACAGCTTATAAGGTAATTCCCCCTAATGCAAGAGGTTCATGTGTGCTTGTGAAACTCGTCCCAGCATCTTATGTCACAGCCGATCATGAGTATCTGATGGCACGAGAGAAGGTAAGAATGGCAGGGACAGCTGGAAGGGAATTGCTTGTACATGGTGGGGGCTTTAGCTTATGAAATGATTGAACAGTTTCTCATCCCTTGAGGATGGGATGTTTTCATGTGACTGTTGAAGCTACAAGGAAGTTCCCACAGCCCAAGGGGGGTTTCTGGGAATTCATTAATAAAGATCGTTATACCTGGATCGGGGATACTAGTGACAAAGTTCAGGCCCATATGGATAAGGTTTAGATCCCTGCAAGGCAAAGCCAGAGCTATGGCTAGTGAAGGTTGAAGCCCTTTTAAGGGTCTGGGAATCTTTGGGGATTACATTTTTTTTATTTTGCAGCAGATCATAGTTGAAGGAAGTTACTATTCCTTCTATGTGCTGTGATGAGGTGCTACTGTTGCCTGATTAGACAAGTGAACAGAGCCTGAGCAGATGACAATGCCCTGAAGCCCAACCCAAGTACCAGACACAGAGGATCCCAGACCGACCGGCCTTCATGTCCTACTCTAGGTCATCCCAACAGAAGAACTGAGTCTACATGTTGAGCCGTGTTTTCCTTTTTATGGACTCATATGGACTGTAAGGACTGATTCATTTGCAGGTTTAAGAAGAAGATCAAGATTCATCGAGGATCACATGGGAGCATATGACAAGAGGAGGAACTGAAATTTTATGAAGATGTATTTTAATATGTATTGTCATAAGTGTCTCCCAGTGTTGGTTCTCTCACAGCCCGCTCTAAAGAGCGGACTGACGCAGACTGATGCTGCTTGAGATCTGTTAGTTAGTGGAAAACTTCCTGTTGTTGGGAGAGAGGTGTTTGCGGAGTGGGGATATGTCCGCCAGCAAAGGGCCCCTGTGCAATGCACAGAACAATCGTCTGGGGGGGCATCTGTTCGCTCTGCAAACACATGATCGGTTTAGCGAATGTGCGCTCCTGTCACCCCTGTATGCCTGATCAACGTGCCATGACGTACACCTGCAGATAAGCTCCCATCAGCAGGAATTGTAGTCATCGTTCATTGGTTATTGTATAAATTTATTTATCCTGTGTTGACATTTACATCCTGTGCTGTTACATCCTTATTTGGTCATATCTTGTGAGGTCACAATCTGTGTAGGAGGTGATTGGCTGTTGGAGCCAGGACCTCCTCTTTGTAATTTCTTTTGTTGTCTTTGAATAAAAGAACCAGTCAACTGTTCGACGGCAGTGATGCTGATGGAGCTGAGAACGTAAGCTATGGTGATGTCTGTTTACTGGGGAAAGGTGGAGACATGGGTTATTTAAGGCTGCATTATACCATTATGGTGGAAGGACGCTTATTAGCATAAGAGTATGGTGGAATATCCACGACACACCCATCAGAACCCACCACTTATTAGTGCCCATAAGTGTGGAATATTCATGCCTCCTCATCGGCGCTACCTCATCAGTGCCCATAAGTGCCACCTCATCAGTGCCCATCAGTGCAGCCTATCAGTGCCCATCAGTGCCACCTCATCAGCGCCCATCATCAAAGGATAAAAATTACTTATTTGCAAAATTTACTGACAGAAACTAAGAATAACTTTTATTTTTTACAAATTTTTTTGTCTTTTTTTTTTAAGGAAAAAATTTAAAACCCAGAATTGATTAAATACCACCAAAGAAAGCTCTATTTGTGTGAAGAAAATAATAAATATGTCACATGGTTACAGTGTAGCATGACCACGCAATTGTCATTCAAAGTGTGACAGCGCTGAAAGCTGAGAAATGGCTTGGGCAGGAAGGGGGTGTATAAGTACCCTGTATTGAAGTAGTTAAAAGCAACGGGCTTCTGTCATATTATCAAATATGTGAGATCAGCAGGCTTGCTGCTGCTTTTAAAGTTCAACAACAAAACAGTGTCACGGACTTCTAAATAATGTATTTCACGATATAAGCTCAGTTTACTGGTAAAAATAACTGTGAAATGCAAGATTTCGGTGGGTGTAAAAAGATGTTTGCTTGGCGACTTCAGACTGTAGGCTTACTGTGGCTGAGTGCGAGGTGTAGCAAGATGGCCATGACGGAACCTCACTTCCGTTACACGATTTCCACGGGTCGCCTAATCTGACGGAACACCTGCCTTCTGAACTGCAGAAGTGCTGAGAGGCAGAGTCAGTACAGGAATCACTGCTTGCAGGCAGCAAGGTACCATGGGATATGTAGTCCCTAGAAATTGAACGTAAACAGCAGAAGAGAAGCTGCTAAGTATGCAGGGAATCCAGGAAGTTGTGGAAAGATTTGGCCATGAGGCAGGCAGCCAACAGATTTTGCAAGTAAGCTTATATTGGATCACCAACTATAATTATTGTGTAATGTCATCACAATGTTCATACCTCTCAACTTTCTGAGATGGGAACGAGGGACACCTGATAGCAAAAGTATGTAGGCCCAGGAAACACCCCCCTTAAAGAAGAATTATACAAAAATATGATTGATTAACTCCTTCAGATTTGTGCTATAGCTAAATGATAAATAGGAGGGGAGGATAACAGGTGAGGCCACTTGCTCTATTAACGCACACTCACACCGCCCCCCTTTTTGCTCATTAACCCTTGGTAACCCTGCATTTCTTATTAGAGGTAGCGCCAATTTTTTTCCTTTTATCCTGCATCTCCTATAGCTAAATGATGGCTACAGTGCGGATCTGCTTTGCTGGGATGACGTCAATAGATGTCCTCATCTTTGCAAGCTGTCCGTGCCCTCCTGCAGGGCGTGCGCGGCATGCGCTCTGATCACCCGAGTCAATGAGACTCGGGTGATCACAGATCCGACTCAGGATCCGAGGTTGATCCCGACCCCTTACCACGTGATCAGCTGTCAGCCAATGACAGCTGATCACGTGATGTAAACAGAGGATCGGTAATCGTTTTTTTTTCTTCTCATGCTGACAGCGCGAGGAGAAAAAAAAGTTGATCACCGGCTCCTGTTGAAGGGACATTGATCCCGAGCAGGGAGAGGCGAAGCCGCCTCATATGTGCCCACAGTGCCCACCAATCAGCTCCCAAAGTGCGCACCAATCAGTGCCCACAAGTACATCAGTGCCACCTATCAATGCCCACGAGTGCCACCTATAAATGCCCATGAGTGCCACCTATTAATGCCCACCAGTGGTGCCTCATCAGTGCCACCTAGCAGTGCTGCCTATCAGTGTCGCCTACCAGTGCCGATCAGTGCCCATCACTGCCACCCATTAGTGTAAACCAGTGCCGCCTATTAGTGTTCATCAGTGCCGCCTTATCAGTGCCCATCAGAGTTGCCTTATCAGTGCCCATAAATGCAGCCTATCAGTGTCCATCAGTGCAGCCTATCAGTGCCCATCAGTGCAGCCTGATCAGCGTACATCAATGAAGGAGAAAAATTACCCGTTTGCTAAATTTACTAACAAAATATAAAACGGTTTTGTATTTTTATCTTTTTATTATTCGGTTTTTTTTTTGTTATTTTTTAAAATAAAAAACTCAGAGGTGATCAAATACCACAAAAATAAAGCTCTATTTGTGGGAAAAAATTATAAAAATGTAATTTGGGTACAGTGTGGTATGACCGTGCAATTGTTATTTAAAGAGTGACAGCGCTAAAAGCTGAAAATTGGTCTGGGCAGGAGGGGGGTTTAGGGGACCAGTAAGCAAGTGGTTAAACTCATAAGTGCTTTTTTTTTTACCACTACTATACCCTAATATTTGCTTGTGATATTTACAACTGCAGCAATTTAGAAATTGGTTGAAAAGTTGGGCACTGTAAAACACTTTTTCATAGATAAATAGTGCATTTTCAATACAACTATAGAGATCAGGCCAAAATGAGGGACAAATGAGGAGGAACAGAGGGACATTGTTCCAAATCAGGTACAGTCCCTCAGAATCAGGGACTGTTGGGAGCTATGCAATGCTGTTTTTTAACACGGAAAGTGTAAGCTGTGAACATACTGTAGATTTCCTTTGAAAGAGAGGTGTGCCCAAAGTGCAGAGACACACCAGATTCAAAGCACAATAATATGGCAGCCGAAGACTCCAGTGTGCTCTGCACTAAACCCAGCAACAGGGTTGCCATCCGCCAGTAAATTTACTGACAGTTTGTAAAAATCTGTGATTTTTTTACAACTGCCAGTAAATATCAGGGGCTGATAATTTCATGTGGTGTTGACTGTGCATGTAAATCACGCAAATTACTTTGTTATAGGTATTGCCAGTGTTTCCATATCATGTTTATACTGTTCAAATATTCACTGTGTTAGTTTTCAATAGAGTTCTGTAATTTCTCAGGTTGCCAGTAAAAAATGTGCCCCCACCAGTAAATTATGCTGCAGGAGGTTGGCAACCCTGCCCAGCAAGCAAAATAAAAATGACAAGCCCTCCAATCAGATCATTATCAGCTTTTTAACATTTTTAAAGGTGCACAGAGACATTGCATTTGACAGAATAGTACAGTGCTAAAAATTCCCAGCACTCTTACCAGCTTGTCAGAAATATCATTTTTTTTGTTTTGTTTTTTAGTTGCATACATTTTATATTGCTATATTATAATGGAAACATGGATTTTATTGCATTTTTGCACCTGTGAGTTTACCTTGACTGGTCATGTGAACAGCTTTTACAGTTGTCATTGATTTCTCAGACTCGGTTGAGGGAGCCCCACACGATATAGCTTGGTTTCCACTAGTGCAACTTGTCATGTGACTTGGGACTGCAAAGTCGCATGACAAGTTGTACCCCATGATTTCCAATTAGTATCGTTCATATCTCATAGTTACATAGTTAGTAAGGTTGAATAAAGACAAGTTCATCCAGTTCAACCTGAGTGAGTGTGGGTGCGTTCCTACAACCCATATAGTGCTATCAATTTATGCAGCGCTCCACACATCGCTCCCTCAAGGAGCCCACAATCCAAGGTCCCCAACTCACATTCATATACTAGGGCCAATTTTTTATTGGACAGAAGCCAATTAACCTACCAGCATGTCTTTGGAGTGTGGGAGGAAACCAGAGTACCCAGAGGAAACCCACGCAGGCACAGGGAGAACATGCAAACTCCAGGCAGGTAGTGTCGTGGTTGGGATTCAAACCAGCGACCCTTTTTGCTGCTAGGTGAGAGTGCTACCTACTACACCACTGTGCCGCCCCATATCTGTGCGACTTCAAGTTGCAGTGACTTCGAAGTAGTCCCTGCACTACTCTGGTCCCACTTTGATGTGTCTTGAGGCCATAGAACTCAAGAATTCACAGGCATTGTTTTAAGTCGCATCAAAATTGCAGCAAAATCACGCAACTTTCAGGTCGCATTAGTGGAAACCTAGCCTTAGCCCTAGTTCACATTTCAGCGATTTGGCATGCGATTTGACATGTCAAATCGCATGCCAAATATGCGGTTATGGCCAGCAATGGCACCGTCCGAATCGGTGTGATGCCGCATTTGCAGCACCCTACGGATTCCCAAAAGTAGTTTCTGTACTACTTTTGCTGACTTAGGGGTGCGATTTCAATGGATAACTGTGCAGAAACCAACGCAGATGTCTATGAAATCGCCCCCGAAGTCTGGACTGACACGCGGGAATGAAATCGTGTGAGTTCAGCTGAACTTGCACAATTTCATTCCCGCTGTCAGTGTGAACCTAGGCTCAAGATAAATTGCAACTCAAGGTGCAGAGCATCTCAAAAGCCTGATATCATGTGTGTTTCCTTACAACAGACCCTAAATCATTAGTCTTGATAATGTAACCAATATAGTGGGCTTCTCTAGTAATAGAGGCAAGGTAGTTTTGCAGATTATTCTCTTTTGTTTTATGAAACAACTCTCATCTGTAAGTCTGCTCTGCAAATCCTCCCATGTGTAATTAGCGGCATGAAATAGGAGATAAAAGATATGCTAGATTGCAATTTATTGCATCAAAATAATCAGCAACATTCTGCGTATGAAGGAGCATGGAGAATTTGTGTAATAGTGAAATCAGATTCGTCAACATTTTTCATCCTTGGTAATCGAAATATCTACCTTCAAATTCCTGCAAAACATCAACACCAAATTTTGAATTACACTTAGCAGAGCATGGCATTTCTTCAGTTCTAACAGTTGCACATTCAATTTGCTGTTGCAGCACAGCTAATGGACTTGGCAAGGTTTTCCTAACAAACGACAGGTGTTGTTTTACTCATGGCCTGTGAAAACATGTTGCCATCATACGCAGAACATATGATAACTAATCTCACACTTAGAGATATGATTCACCATGTTTATTTAAGATGATTAACAAGTCCTCAATTGCAGAATATAAAATATAGGAAATAAAACTCATCTTATGCGTTTTTTTTTTTTTTACTTTATAACTTCCTTATTTAATGTTTGTCTACAGTGTGGTTTGTCTACAAGTAAGAGTGCTGCTCCACCTTTTTTCTTTGGCTTGAACCTATTCCCAAATTCCTCTCACTTCTTACCCTGAAGACAGCTGTCATTAAATGAGTGAAACTCTCGTCAACAGAGATAAAGACAGTGCTAAAAACGTATAATACAACTAAAGGCAAAACTTTTTTTTTAGTTTTGAATAGAGTTTAGAAGGATTAGAACACCTGTCAGTTTTTATTTTTGGTTGTGCTCTCTATTTGTTCTGTTTACTATTATCATTGAAAGTGAAAGAAAAACACACATTTTGGGTTGTCCCCAGAAAAGTAATAGAGGGGAAATCTTCCAATGGGGACCCTAGTTCTGGTGACCTGGGGCTCCCTAAGAAATTCCCTTAATTTGCAGGGATTTTCTCTTACTTCCTGTTTTGGTGAAGGGAAATCTCCCCAATGGGACACAAATCGCAAAAAATAAACTGACAGCGGTTATGACCCTCCCTTACAAAATGAAAAACAAAGTTTGTCTATAGTTCCACTTTAACCACTTAAGGCACCGAAAGATTTGCCCCCTAATGACCAGGCCATTTTTTGAAGATGCGGCACTGCGTCGCTTTAACTGACAACTGCACAGTCGTGTGATGCTGTACCCAAACAATATTGATGTCCTTTTGTTCCCACAAATAGAGCTTTCTGTTTTTTTTTTTTTTTTTTTTTTTTTGCTATAAATGAAAAAAGACTGACAATTTAAAAAAATATATATATTTTTTCCTTTTTGCAATAATTAATATCCCCCAAAAAATAAATAATGTTTTAATCAGTTTAGGCTAACATGCATTCTTCTACATATTTTTGGTAAAAAATAAATAAAAATGCAATAAGCGTATATTGATTGGTTTGCACAAAAGTTATAACGTCTACAAAATAGGGAATAGATTTATGGCATTTTTTTATTATTATTTTTTTTTTACTAGTAATGGCAGTGATCAGCGATTTTTAGCAGGACTGCGACATTGCGGCGGACGGATCACACATTTTTTACACTTTTTTGGGACCATTGACATTTATACAGCGATCAGTGCTATAAAAATGCACTGATTACTGTATAAATGTTACTGGCAGGGAAGGGGATAACACTACGGGGCAATCAAGGGGTTAAATTTGTTCTCTGGGAGTTGTTTCTAACTGTGGGGGGAGGAGAATGACTGGGAGTACAGAGAGATCGCTGTTCCTAATCACTAGGAACAGACAATCACTCTGAACTCCCCTGTCAGAAGGGGAATCTGTTTCTTTACATTGACAGATCCCCGTTCTGGCTCTCTGTGGAGTGATTGTGGGTGGCCGGCGGACATTGCGGCCACTGGCCACATGCATCGGCTCCCCTGCCTCGCACACGCCCACTGTAGGGATCGTCATACAGCCACGGTGATTTGTGGGAATGAGCCGACCTGCCACCGTATACGTATATGTTGCGCTCATAAGTTTACACACCCTGGCAAAATTTATGATTTCTTGGCCATTTTTCAGAGAATGTGAATGATAACACAAAAACATTTCTTTCACTCATGGTTAGTGTTTGGCTGAAGCCATTTATTACCTTTTCAATTGTT
Source organism: Lithobates sylvaticus (assembly GCA_028564925.1). NCBI lineage: Eukaryota > Metazoa > Chordata > Amphibia > Anura > Ranidae > Lithobates > Lithobates sylvaticus. The sequence continues at coordinate 338,495,127 of CM053029.1, read as the reverse complement.
TTTTATTAGAGTTTAACATTTTAGAATACAACAGTAGCTTTGCATGAGATCATAGACAACAGTATTGTAGCAATGTTACATGTATAACACCCATGCATGTTTCCTTTATTCGGAGGGTGTGCACATCCTACTACACAATGTGGATGTCATGCCCCCTTGTATTAAGTATTCACAGGTTAATAGTAAACTGTAAGCACATATATTTTATCACCTGGTTTAAGCAGGCTACTTTTGAAGTAACAGTGAGAAAGTGTAAAATGAAAAAAAGGTGAGTAGAAGTTAAAAAAAAGAAAAACAAAGAAAACAATTAAACTGTACAGGAACATGAGGATCATGCATTGGATACATTTTTGTAAGAATTTTTCTAATGGGGTCAATTATTATCAGGGCATCTTGACGTCCATGGTGACCATTGGATATTGACTGTTTTTAACTTATTAGATTGGGTTGCAAAGTATTTTTCATATTAGTGTTGAGTTTTAACCCTTTGTATTACTTCATCCAAATTTGGGGATAAGGTCGTTTTCCATTTTGCTGTGATTGTCAAACCAGCCGCTATAAGTATGTGGATTATTATGCTTCTAAACTGGACTGGGATATTGTTAATGGATAGGTTCAGTAGAGCTAATTGAGGATTAGGTTTAATAATTAATCCAGTTACTGAGGCTATGAGCTTGAAGATTGCATACCAAAAGCTACGTATATTTTTACATTCCCAAAGTAAATGAATAATGTTGCCTTTCGACCTACATTGCCTCCAACAGGTGTTTGTTTCAGAGGGGAAGATTAAAGATAACCTTACTGGAGTAAGGTATGATCTTTGTAGGATTTTTAATGTTAAGTCCCAGTGATTGGTGCAATAGGAATAACGATAGCTGGATTTAATGGCCATTTGCCACTCTTTTGGGGAATGTACTGACCCAAGTTCTTTTTCCAAGTTAGACATATTAGATGTCTTTACAAAATTATTTTTGTTTTGCGCTAAGGAGTAGAACCAGGATAAGCCTTTGGGTTTATCATACTGGGTCGTCAGTTATTGTCACAAGCCATTGTGCCTTTTATAGTGTAAGTCTGAGTGGGTGGCATGAAAATTATGTAATTGGATCATTGCATATGAGTGATATTCTGGTTGTTTCGAAAGTATTTTTTTTATACGTCATTATGTTTTCTTGCAACCAGGCGAGGACTCTAAAGTTGGGGATCAAATATTCATGGAGCCATTTATTATCAATCAACAGTGTTTATTCTTTTTTAATCATAATGACAACAGAAATTACAAAAATTACCCTGATCAAAAGTTTACCCTGGTGATTTTGGCCTGATAACATGCACTCAAGTTGACACAAAGGGGTTTGAATGGCTATTAAAGGTAACCATCCTCACCTCTGATCTGTTTGCTTGTAATTAGTGTGTGTGTGTATAAAAGGTCAGTGAGTTTCTGGACTCCTGACAGACCCTTGCATCTTTCATCCAGTGCTGCACTGACGTTTTTGGATTCTGAGTCATGGGGAAAGCAAAAGAATTGTCAAAGAATCTTCAGGAAAAGATAGATGAACTTTACAAAACAGGAAAGGGATTAAAAAGATACCCAAGGAATTGAGAATTGCAATCAGCAGTGTTCAAACTCTAATCAAGAAGTGGAAAATGAGGGGTTCTTTTGAAACCAAACCATGGTCAGGTAGACCAACTAAAATTTCAGCCACAACTGCCAGGAAAATTGTTCGGGATGCAAAGAAAAACCCACAAATAACTTCAGGTGAAATACAGGACTCTCTGAAAACATGTGGTGAGGCTGTTTCAATATGCACAATAAGGAGGCACTCCAAACAGCACAGAGACAAGCTTCTGGCCCAAAGTCATTTGGAGTGATGAGAACAAAATTTAGCTTTTTGGCCACAGCCATAAACACTACATTTGGAGAGGAGTCAACAAGGCCTATGATGAAAGGTACACCATTACTACTGTAAAAACACGGAGGTGGATCGCTGATGTTTTGGGGATGTGTGAGCTACAAAGGCACAGGAAATTTGGTGAAAATTGATGGCAAGATGAATGCAGTATGTTATCAAAAAAATACTGGAGGAACATTTGCATTCATCAGCCAGGAAGCTGCGAATGGGACGTACTTGGACATTCCAACATGACAATGATCCAAAACACAAGGCCAAGTCGACCTGTCATTGGCTACAGCAGAATAAAGATTTCAACTTTAAATCTTTTCTTCCAGGCTTTGTCTCAGGGGGCTGTGAATTAAATTTATAGCTCACTTTTCAAAGTCTTGGAAATACTATGTTTAGTGACAGCTTAACTTCTCTGCTTTGCGCTATATTCTTTTTACTTTGGTCCCATAGATCTATTAGCTATGTGAGTGTTTTTCTGATATTGTGGGGATACTATAATCAGTGACACCATAATCTTTGCATATTGTGATGTATCTCTCATAGTACAGCTTTATGACTGCATGATTATCTTTATAACTACATGTATATAAAATGGATTGTTTATACTATTGTAAATTATATATACATGGTATTCACTTGCCATGCTTTTCCCATTTTAGGGTTTTGTTTTTTGTCATTGTGTTTTTCCTAAATTGTAAACATGTTGGCTGTCATTGTCCTTTTTGTCCACTGGGTGGCACATTGTGTGCTCCCTGGGCTGCCTTGTTTTAACAGCACCCGGCGGGCAGGCTCCACCTGCGCATGGCCGATGGACAACAGGGGTTTCCTATACCAGAACATCAGGATTTAAGGACAGTCTCTCTCTGCACTTGCATTTGGAGGGTTTAAAAGTAGAGGTCCAGATCCTAGCCCACATCTGAAAGGTGATAGGCCTATGTAGCAGACCGGCCGACAAGGGGGGAGGATTGGTGGTCCTAAATAAAACAGACTACCAAGAAGAGATGGAAAACCTGCTGAAAGTTGAACATACATATGAAAAACTTAGAGGAAACCCAAAAGCAATATATGAAGAGAAGCTTAGAAAATATGTAAAAAAAGGGAGAGAGAAAGGCATTCTCAATGCTAAAGAGGCCGATTACCTAGTTTCTAATTCGACCAAGACACCAGTGATATACTATACCCCAAAAATCCATAAGAGGCTGGTTAAGCCCCCAGGGAGGCCGATAATCAGTGGTATAAACTCAGTTTTTTCCAGACTTGGGGAATACCTCGACAAATTTCTGAAACCTGTGGTGGCATTGGGGAAGTCATATCTACGAGATAGCTCCCAGCTCATAGAGGAATTACGACAAGTAAATGGGGTAGGAAATTACTTATTGGCCACTATAGATGTCAATTCTCTATACACTAGTATAATACAAGAAGACGGACTCAAAGGAGTTGAAAAGGCCTTATACGAACACACATCCATGAAACAAGAACAAATTGACTATATACTGGAAGGACTTGATCTCGCTATGGGATGTAATTACTTCTGGTATAATCATAACTTTTATGTCCAAAGAAAGGGAGTAGCTATGGGGGCGAGATACGCCCCTAGCGTAGCCAACCTAATGATGGTTATGTGGGAGGAAGAACACATCTACGGGAAGAACATCCAGCAAGTGAAGCTCTACAGAAGGTACATTGACGACCTTATCTTTCTCTGGGACGGTACCCCAGAGTCTTTTGAGATGTTCCTGAAACAGCTGAACAACAACAGATACGGCTTAACATTCACAGGAAAATACGATGAGCAAAAGATCGACTATCTAGATCTAGAGATCTTTAAACAGGGGAATAATCTGAATACCCGTACCTTCTTCAAATCAACAGATAGAAATGGATATATTCCAATATCAAGTTGCCATCATCCAAAATGGAAAAGCAACATTCCAAAAGGTCAGCTGCTACGTATTCGAAGGAATTGCGACACCATAGATGACTACCACATACAAGCAGACAAACTAATAGAGCAATTCGTAGAAAAGGGATACACTTTAGAAAACCTATTGAAACTCAAAAAAGAAATAGGTGATAAAGACAGGATGGTACTGTTCAGGAAATCTAGGAAAACGTCCAGGCAAGACATCACATTTATTACAGGATACAACACTCAGTATAGAGAATTTGAACACATAGTAAAAAAGTACTGGCCTATACTACAGGAAGATAGAGTTTTGTCTAATATGCTACCTAAGAAGCCCCGTTTTGTGTACAGAAGACTCCCCACTCTACGAAACCACCTGGTGCACAATGTCATAGATGCCCCTAAAGCTATTAAAATATTTGAAGACATGAAGGGTTTCTTCCGCTGCCGCAGGTGCCTACCCTGTAGGGTGAGCAAAGCACAACCGAGAAAAAAAGAGTCCTTTAAATCTAAGACAGATCACAAAGAATATAAAATACGAGAACTCATCACATGCCATACTACACATGTGACAGAATGCCCGTGCCACCTACAATATGTGGGTAGGACCACAAGTCCCCTGTTTGTGCGTATAAGGGAGCACATCAATAATATCAAAAAGGGTTTTCCCAAACATAATCTGTCTCGCCATTTTGACGAATTCCACCGTAGAGACCCCTCGGGGTTAATCTTTTACGGTATAGACTGCATTAAGGATCACTGGAGAGGGGGCAATAAAACTACACTAATCTCCCAGAACGAAACAGCCTGGATATATAGGTTGGGGTCCCTTGCTCCAAGGGGCCTCAACCTAGATATCGATTTAAATTGCTTTATAGCCGACCCCTGATACTTGGGGTTGGTTTGACGCAAAAAACACACATAAGACTAAAGCTTATAGTAATAGGCATCAGATAATGTCAATAGTGGATGATGGCTACAAGCTAGGCGTGCCAACTGGCTGGAGCCACATAAAAACCGCTCCCTGTACCGATCTTTGATCTACCCTAATGTCTTGGGGGCCTATAGGGTCTATCCCCCCGGTGTTGCCTTGCTCCTCTACGGTATGGTACTTTCTGATATATTCAAAGGCATATGTCCATCTTGGAAAATCGAGCTGCCAATGTCACGCTCCCTGGTAGTGGTGAGTCTGATTAGCAGAGAAGGGCCTCCCTTGCGGCTCCCACTCGCCGGTCCCCTGATGATGGGACAGTAGGACCAGGAGTCAGGAGGGGCACAGGTGCCTGGCAGGAATGGTCAGACCGGTACGAGAGCTTCCTGGATAAGCTCAGCGGATGAGGTAAGTAGGTAGCTGTAGGCAGACTGGAACAACAGGTAAGCTGGATCTGTGTGCAGACTGGAACAACAGGTAAGCTGGATCTGTATGCAGACTGGAACAACAGGTAAGCTGGATCTGTATGCAGACTGGAACAACAGGCAGACTTGGATCTGTATGCAGACTGGAACAACAGGCAGACTTGTATCTGTGTGCAGGCTGGAACAACAGGCAGACTTGTATCTGTATGCAGACTGGAACAACAGGCAGACTTGGATCTGTATGCAGACTGGAACAACAGGCAGACTTGTATCTGTGTGCAGACTGGAACAACAGGCAGACTTGGATCTGTATGCAGACTGGAACAACAGGCAGACTTGGATCTGTATGCAGACTGGAACAACAGGCAGACTTGGATCTGTATGCAGACTGGAACAACAGGCAGACTTGGATCTGTATGCAGACTGGAACAACAGGCAGACTTGGATCTGTATGCAGACTGGTATAGCAGGTAAGCTGGCTCTGGAATGGTCAGGCAGGCCGGGTCAGATATCAGGCTGGCAGCACGGTACAGATGGAGCAGACAAGAGGATGGTCAAAGGCAAGCCAAGGTCGATACACAGGGACAGAGCGGATGGTCAAGGATAGCCGGGTCAGATACGGGTAAACAGACTTCAGATCAGGTTTCAAACACAGAACGTTGTAGAGCAGACAGCGGGGACCGTCAGTCACAGGAGGGTTTAAATAGCCTCATTGGCGCCAATGGAGGCGCGCACCCGTCCGCGCACGCTCGCCCCCGTCTGCGGGCGCGCGCGTGCACGCGCGCGCTCGCGCATGCGCAATGGCAGCCGAGAACGGGAACCAGGGATGCTGAGGCGCCGATTACTGGCAGGATCATCAGGTCGCCGGCCACGGATGGAGCCCTCATGACATTGCCCCCCCCTAAGGGGCAGCCTCCGGATGCCCCTCGGGGCAAATTTCTCAGGATGGGCTCTCTTAAAAGATTGGACTAGACTCTTAGCGTGGATGTTCTCCTCGGGCTCCCAGGAGTTCTCCTCGGGGCCGTACCCCTTCCACTTGATTAGGAACTGGTTCTGGTTCTGCCTTCTTCTGACATTAAGGATGGCTTCCACCTCGAACTCCTCCTCCCCGTCCACTATGACCGGATCAGGAGGAATGGCCCTCCGGTTGGGGAAAGGGTTACTAACCGAGGGCTTCAGTAAGGACACATGGAAGACCGGGTGAATCTTCAAAGAATCTGGAAGTTCCAATTCATACGCCACCTCGTTGATCCTCCTCTTGACCGGGAAGGGGCCCAAGAACTTGGGGCCCAGTTTCCGTGAAGGGCAAGCCAGTTTTAGGTTAGAGGTGGATAGCCATACAGTTTCGCCCGGGACAAGCACCAGTTCCCCCCGTCTCTTTTTGTCAAATACGGTTTTGTTGTACTCCTGGGTCCTAGTCATGGTCTCCTGAAGAAGTTGGTTGTTGGTGGAAAAGAACTGAATTCGCTCTTGGACTGCTGGCACAGTGCAGTCAGGAAGTGAGTTAGGCAGAAATGCCGGGTGGTACCCATAGTTGGCGAAAAAGGGGGTCTGTTTGGTGGCGGAGTGGGTGGCGTTGTTATATGCGAACTCGGCCAGGGGCAGAAGGGAGATCCAGTCATCTTGGGCGAAGGAGGAGAAGCAGCGCAGGTACTGCTCTAGGGTCTGATTGGTCCGCTCCGTCTGCCCATTAGACTGAGGATGGTACGCAGAGGAGAGAGAGAGTTCGATATCCAAGGACTGGCACAGGGACCTCCAGAATCGAGAGGTGAATTGTACCCCTCGATCCGAGACGATGTTAGCCGGGACCCCGTGAAGGCGGACAATTTCCCTAATAAAGGCCCGTGCCGTCTCTGGAGCCGAGGGGGTGCCCTTCATGGGGATGAAGTGAGCCATCTTGGACAACCGATCGACGATCACAAAGATCGTCGTGTGGCCTTCTGCTGGGGGCAACTCCACAATGAAATCTAGGGAGATCATCCTCCAGGGACGATCTGGGACAGACAGGGGTTTAAGGAGACCCCAGGCCTTGGTTTTGGGATTCTTGTTCCGGATGCAGGTGGGGCAAGTGTCCACAAATCTTTTACAGTCAGCCCGTAGTTGAGGCCACCAGAAGGTACGCTGTACCAAGTCGGTGGTCTTAGCGACACCGAAGTGACCAGCCAAGGCGTGGTCATGGCACAGCTCCATAGTTGTTACCCGGAGCTGTTCCGGGGTGTAGATCTTGTCCCCGTACCAGAATAGGCCATCCTTCTCCTGTAGCTGGGTTTCGGAAGTGGGCCTTTGCCCTGCTGAGGCACGTTTGAATTTGGACAGCAAGTCCTCTTGAAGAAGGAGAAAGTTTCCTGGGGCCAGAATAGTGTCAGGGGGATCTTCTTCCTGGTGCTTGTGGTACATCCTAGACAGGGCATCTGGTTTGACATTCTTGGATCCGGGCCGGTATGTCACATGGAAAGTAAAGCGGGAAAAGAAAAGTGCCCATCTGGCTTGTCTGGGTTTCAATCTCTTGGCTGACTTCAAGTATTCCAGATTCTTATGGTCGGTGAATATTAGAATGGGGTGAGAGGCCCCCTCCAGGAGGTATCGCCATTCTTCCAGGGCAGCCTTGATCGCCAGTAGTTCTCGGTCGCCCACATCATAGTTCCTCTCGGCCGAGGACAACTTGCGGGAGAAGAAGGCGACCGGGTGCAGCAGGGACTTGTCCCCCTGTCTCTGGGACAGAATGGCACCCACCGCGATCTCGGAGGCATCGACCTCCAGGGTGAAGGGTAGAGAGGAGTCCGGGTGCCTGAGGATGGGTGCCGAGGTAAACAGAGTTTTAAGGGCATCAAAGGCCTCCTGGGCCTCAGAAGACCACCGGAACCGGGTCCCTTGTTTGGTCAGTTGGGTGATAGGCGCCACAATGGCGGAGAACCCCCTGATAAACTTACGGTAAAAATTGGCAAAGCCAATGAACCGTTGGATGCCCTTTTTGTCTGCCGGAGTGGGCCATTCCAAGATGGCAGAAATCTTCTGGGGGTCCATCTTGATGCCTGTACTTGAGATGATTAGCCCAAGGAAGGGGATACTCTCCTGTTCAAACTGGCATTTCTCTGCCTTGGCATACAGGCCGTGGATACGGAGTCGTCCCAGGACCTCCTTGACGTGTCTGCGGTGGGTCTCTAAAGAGGGGGAAAAAATCAAGATATCGTCCAGATATACCACGGCAAACAAGTCCAGGAAGTCCCGAAGTACGTCGTTAATGAAGTATTGCGGGGGCATTGCACAGGCCGAAGGGCATCACGAGATACTCGTAATGCCCATACCGTGTCCGAAAGGCCGTCTTCCACTCATCCCCGTCTTTAATCCAGACCAGATTATAAGCCCCCCGTAGGTCAAGCTTCGTGAAGATGGTGGCCGTGCCAAGCCTCTGGAAGAGTTCAGGGACCAACGGGAGAGGGTAACGGTTCTTGACCGTAATGTTGTTCAGCTCCCTATAGTCCACACAGGGCCGAAGGGTGTGATCTTTTTTCTCCACGAAAAATATGCCCGCGCCCGCAGGAGAGGTAGATGGGCGGATGAAGCCTTTTCGGAGGTTCTCCTCAATGTACTCCTTCAACTTGCCTTGCTCCACTTCTGTCAGGGGGAAGACCCTTCCAAAGGGGATCTCTGCTCCAGGGAAAAGTTCAATTGGGCAATCATAAGCCCTGTGAGGAGGGAGCACCTCTGCTGCCTGTTTGCTGAAGACATCTAGATAGTCGTGGTAGGCCTGGGGAATAGCCCGACGGAGGTCCATCTCAGAGTCCCCACTTAGCAGAGTAGCCAGCTGGGAGGAATTAGGAGGTCTGCAAGACGTCTGACAGTACTGAGAGGAGAAGGAAACCATCCCAGTGGCCCAGTCGATGACTGGGTTGTGGGCCTTCAGCCACGGCATGCCCAGGATTATAGGGGATAATGGAGAGGAAATAATGTCCATGCAGAGAAGTTCCTGGTGATTGTCCGAGATGGTCATGGGCAGTGGGATGGTCTCTTGCGTAACCGGGCCTGAACGGATGGAGGAGCCGTCCGCCAGGTAAACTGACAGTCCCTGGGATTTAGACTGGAGAGAGATCCGGTGTTGGGCAGCGAAGGACGAGTCCATGAAACAGCTGCATGCCCCGGAATCAATAATGGCGGGTACCTGGAGGATTCTTCCCGGAAGCTGTAACAAGACAGAAAGGGCAAGGTGAGAGGAGACCTGGGTTGAGGAGTCCATAGAGCAAGCAGGCATGAGAGGGCACTTACGAGCCTTGGCCGGACAGTTCCTTACGTAGTGCCCAGGCTCACCACAGTAGAGGCACAAGTTGTTGACCCGACGACGTTGCCGTTCCTCAGAAGTTAGAGAAGGCCTCAAGAGCCCTAACTGCATGGGCTCAGAGGAATCAGGGAGGGTTACAGACCGCTGGACCGAACCAGTCTGCAGGTGACTTGGGGCCTTGGGGAGCATCCAGGTAGTGCGAGGGAAACCGGATGCACGTTCCGACCTGCGCTCCCTTAGTCGTCGGTCAATCTGGATGACCAGGTTGATCAGAGTGTCCAGGGTCTGGGGTACCCCAACTCTCGCCAGCTCATCTTTTAGTGCCTCAGAAAGTCCTAGGCGGAACTGGTGATGCAGAGCCGCGTCGTTCCACTGGGTATCCGCACCCCAGCGCCTAAAGTCCGCGACATAGTCTTCCACAGGCCTTCACCCCTGCTGGAGGGCGCACAGAGTGGTCTCTGCGGTGGCAGCGAGTTGGGGGTCTTCATAGAGTTGGGCCATAGAGTCAAAAAATGAATTAAGACCGGCCAGTGCGGGGTCCTTCTGCTCTAGGAGGCGGTGGGCCCAGGTCCGCGGGTCTCCGGAGAGTAAGGAGATCACGAAGCCCACCTTGGTGGCTTCCAGGGAAAAAGTACGTGGCTGTAGTGCAAAGAACAGTTCACAGGAGTTACGGAAGTCCCGAAAGAGGTTGCGGGCACCCGAGAATCTCTCGGGGATTGGTACCCGGGGCTCTGGAGGGAGCATTATCACCGATGGTCCTGGACTTCCCCCAGATGGGGCTGTTGGTGGTAGAGCCAGCACCCGTTCTTCCAACCGGGTGTATCCCTGCTGGAGATTCTTTACCGCCTCGGTCAGTCCTGCCAGGTGTTGGCACAGTCCTTCCATAGGAGAGGCCCCCTGCTCAGACTCAGACATGGCTGTCTGCTACTGTCACGCTCCCTGGTAGTGGTGAGTCTGATTAGCAGAGAAGGGCCTCCCTTGCGGCTCCCACTCGCCGGTCCCCTGATGATGGGACAGTAGGACCAGGAGTCAGGAGGGGCACAGGTGCCTGGCAGGAATGGTCAGACCGGTACGAGAGCTTCCTGGATAAGCTCAGCGGATGAGGTAAGTAGGTAGCTGTAGGCAGACTGGAACAACAGGTAAGCTGGATCTGTGTGCAGACTGGAACAACAGGTAAGCTGGATCTGTATGCAGACTGGAACAACAGGTAAGCTGGATCTGTATGCAGACTGGAACAACAGGCAGACTTGGATCTGTATGCAGACTGGAACAACAGGCAGACTTGTATCTGTGTGCAGGCTGGAACAACAGGCAGACTTGTATCTGTATGCAGACTGGAACAACAGGCAGACTTGGATCTGTATGCAGACTGGAACAACAGGCAGACTTGTATCTGTGTGCAGACTGGAACAACAGGCAGACTTGGATCTGTATGCAGACTGGAACAACAGGCAGACTTGGATCTGTATGCAGACTGGAACAACAGGCAGACTTGGATCTGTATGCAGACTGGAACAACAGGCAGACTTGGATCTGTATGCAGACTGGAACAACAGGCAGACTTGTATCTGTATGCAGACTGGTATAGCAGGTAAGCTGGCTCTGGAATGGTCAGGCAGGCCGGGTCAGATATCAGGCTGGCAGCACGGTACAGATGGAGCAGACAAGAGGATGGTCAAAGACAAGCCAAGGTCGATACACAGGGACAGAGCGGATGGTCAAGGATAGCCGGGTCAGATACGGGTAAACAGACTTCAGATCAGGTTTCAAACACAGAATGTTGTAGAGCAGACAGCGGGGACCGTCAGTCACAGGAGGGTTTAAATAGCCTCATTGGCGCCAATGGAGGCGCGCACCCGTCCGCGCACGCTCGCCCCCGTCTGCGGGCGCGCGCGTGCACGCGCAATGGCAGCCGAGAACGGGAACCAGGGATGCTGAGGCGCCGATTACTGGCAGGATCATCAGGTCGCCGGCCACGGATGGAGCCCTCATGACAGCCAACTTTACCATATATGCTATGCTAATCCCGTTATGTATATATATATGCACATTTGAAATATCAAACGCCTAATCCAAGTATTGATTTTTATAGTATAAGTTATTTACAATAGACCTCTTATATTCATATGAGGGATATATTCATTAAGCCATTTTTTTGGTCCTGACCTTATTAAGGGATACCCAACTCCCACACAGACCCCAACCTTAATATATAACATGGGATTCATTGCCACCTATATAATCATGGACATGACACATGTAAAAAATAACAAAATTTCAAATAATTTACCATGAAATCCACAACATATAGTGGGACACTTGCACAGTCTACTTTGGTCCTCAGACATGCCCAGGGGTACTTATGGGGAATCCCCAGTGCTCCTCCATTTGACTAACATATATCACCCCGTCCTGCTTATGGCTAATACATACAGCTGGAGTAGCCCCCCCTCCCTTCCTTTATTTTCTCTCTTTGGCTGATGGGCCCCTGCGTGCTCACACACGCATTATATAACTACCCCCTGGTGACAACATGTATACACACAAGTGTTGGGGTGATCACAGACACAGCTGGACGCACACGTCTTAATATTACACAATATACATGTGCGTATATGGAACGCAACATATGAATTTAAGAAAATGTCCAAAATAGGGATTTTCACTACAGTTCACATATGCTCTGGCATATGTAACTACATCCTGTCCCCAATCACCTTCCTGAATCCTACACTCTCCAGCACCCTACCAAAAACACCGGATGACGTTTACTAGATAGTATCTGGGTTTGCAATTTTAAATATAATATTTTTCCTCCTGCATTTTTCATCTAAGCTGCCTCTGGCAGTTGAACTCTAGATGGCGCTTCACCTATATATGAGGGTGCCTGAACCTGGTCCATTTCAGAGATTGACACAAGGAGGACAGTGTACAACTGCAGGGGATCTCCCGATACCACCACTGACATGACCCATTCCATGCAAAATGTCGTTTGCCCTGTACTGCTTCATTTACGTTTATATTATATGTTTTTATTAAGTTTTTGTTCTAACTTGGATTTGGGCCGCCCTATGGATCATAAAGCTGTAAAAAGACTAGGCTACGAGTAGCCTTCTCATGAAATTAATCTGCGGGCATGCTGCCTCTGGGCACTTTTGACTAGCTTCACCTGCATCTGCAAATTCCTATTGGTGCTCCGTCAATTAAGGGGCGGAACTGCCTGTGGGCGGCCTGACTATATCCACTGCAAAGCGTAGCTGCGTGGTACCGTCGCTGAGGACGTCATATGACGAAATGCGTCCGACGTAACCACGCTACTACGCCATCACGCTATCACACACTCCCCAGGAAGCACGAGTTGTCTGACACGCAGGTGGAGCGCAAGCCGTTCCAACCGCAGTGCCCAGCTTCCTAGTGGGAGCTGTCAGTTTACCTGCATGCCCTACCAGCAAGAATCTATCTATATCCCTAGATTGTCCTTGATCTGGTAACCTCATAGGGGTGCATGGTACTACAGCTAACCTTAATTAGCGTTTAACCCTTATTGTTGTTTTTATCTTTAAAAAAAATTTTCTGGAAATCTTTTTTATTTTATTTTTTGGCTTTTAATAAACCTTTTTTGTACCTGGCAACGCTACTGCACTATGGGATTTTTTTCTCTTCTCCCCTCAACTCCCCCTTATGAGGCTACCTTCCCATCACCCTGACACATTGGAGCGTTCTCAGTGCAGCCCAGCAGAGGAGGAAAAAGCCCGGACCTGTGACCCAGCTGAGCCCTTTAGAGCGACCTACAGGCTTGCGACCCCTGCAGGGGTGCAGGCATCCGGTGAGTGGGAATTTTGAAGGGGGAGCACTGAAGTCACCTGAAGAACCACTCTGAGCACAGCTTTACCACAAAATCTTCCTTCTCCCTTTGGGAATTTCTGAACGTGGACTGCCTTATTCTCATTAATACATACAATGGACTCCCTATAGTCTAAATGGTTCTGATTTATGTACTAGAAACCTTTATAACCTGTTGAAATAACTACATACGGAATATAATAATCCAGTACCACTACTATAAATTGCAGCACTGATATCCTACCCAGATAGCCTATGCTGGGGTCTAACAGTTAGTCTATACTATAGCCCTTTAGCATATGCAATTGGATTAGCAGGTTCTGCCCTGTGAGTACACCAGCCGACCAGCTTAGGGGCTTTTATGACACTTTAGGTCACGGCTGCATTTAATTCTTTTGTTTGGTATATCTATTTATTATTTGGTATATGAGCACATAATTTTTTCTTTATTTACTTAATCACAGAATATATTGTCACTTGATACGTTTATATCTAAGGGATGTAAATTGTTGTTATATGGTGAATCATTTATGGAATATCACCATACACGTGTATAAAAAATTGTTTTCATTAAGTGTGCACGCCACTAAGCACTGTGCTAATCACAATGGCACATATCATGTGGTGACACCAGCACAAACATTTATATGATTTAGTATCCACACTCTGCTTGAGATTTATGTATTAGGGGGCTCCACTGTTTGATCCAAACAAACACCACTGAGACTATATATACTGGGCCAGTTTTTCGCTTCGTCCTTATGGTCGACGTTCCACATAGTGAATTCTGACCCCCACTCGCACATTTGCGACTATTATAGCAATTTACAATTTATTTTGTGCTTGACTCTTCAGCCCTTATCCTCTGGAATTAGGTGACGTGTCTCACACATATTTCCAGTGTTCATCTCATAATACAGGTAGCGCCTAACCACAGTATCACTTACTAACTTTTCCAAGGACAGCTTTTATCCTTTCCCCTGAGGTGGCAGCAACCTATAAACACTCTACCTAAGCGCGGTTTACCACACATACACCTCTATGTAGCAGTTGTGCCCATCTACGCATGTGTAAATGAGTATTTTCAGTAAGAGGGATAGCTTCATGGAGAATACGGTATATAGAGGATACCAAATGCAATTGTTGTGGACCTTGAGCACATAGATATTCAAAAGAGGTAGGTTTATCTAGGGTCAGGGACATAGACAGGAATAGAAAAAAAGTCTAATTTGTAAATAAAAATAAAACATATGTGTGGGAATGTCACATTTCTCCCAGTGTTCGTCAAAAGTTTGCAGCCTACGTGTTACCGGGTGTACCACATTTCTAAGTTGGAACAGGGAAGCCTGTATCCATGGCATTATGCGGCCTAGAGTCAAAATTTCTGGAATTGGGTTAAACAATATAATAATGGGGGGGGGGAGTGGTGAGGAGAGAGAGAACCTCTGAAAGCATTTACGCCAAATTGTTAGGGTAAAGAGCATCGGAGCAATGCACATACGCTTCAATGTAGAGTCATTATGTAAGGACTGAGACCACAGTAGGGAACCTGGGTGACCTGGGTGCAAGATCCCTTTCTTGATCTCCGACCAATGATTAGGAGCCATCAAACTGGACCAGGAGATAACAGCTCGTAGGTGAGAGGCATAGCAATATTTTATAATGTCAGGTGCTCCTAGCCTACCCCTGTCCCTAATGGAAAAAACACAGAACTCGCAATACAATGAGTTTTTCCATTCCAAATAAATTTAAGGAAACCTCTCTGGATGGCCTTAAATTGGGACATTGGCATAGCGATGGGTAAAGTCTCAAAGAAATAAAGTAACCTAAGCAAAATGGACATTTTTAAAACATTAATTCTACCTAGGAGAGAGAGGGGATAATTTTCCCATTGCTGGAGGGATCTGGTAATGTTGTGGATCAAGGGAGGATAATTAGTAGAATATAGAGTGGAGTAAGAGGAAGTAAAATGTATACCTAAATATTTGAGAGAGTTCGAACACTATCTGTATGGGTATGTTTGTTCAAGTTGAGCCAGAAGTGTTGCCGGTATATGCAATGGTAGAGCCTCGGTCTTTGCTGTATTAAACTTATACCCCGATATGGCACTAAAAGAGTATAGAAGGCTATGTAAAGAAGGAAGCAATATGAGGGAGTTAGTAAAAGTCAACAAAATGTCATCCGCAAAAAGAGACAACTTGTATTCCCTCTGTGGCATCACCACCCCACAGATATCCGGACTTATTCGAATAGCCTCAGCTAAAAGTTCCAGGCACAAAATAAAAATCAAAGGGGACACCCCTGATGAGTGCCATTTGTCATGGGGAAGTGGGGCGACAAGAAAGAGGACACCTGGACCTGAGCTGTGATCTGTGAGTATAATGCTTCTAACGCTTTAAAAAAAGGCCCCCTAAAACCATATTGCCTTAAAGTGGAGAACATATATAGCCAACTTAGCCCATCATAAAATAATGGATAGTCTGGAAATTTATTGAGGAGATCTATCAGGTCTATGGTGCAGCGAGTATTATCTCCTGCATGTCTGGTCGGCACAAGACCTACTTGATCTTTATTGATGAGTTTGGGAATAAACTGAGATAATCTAGATGCTAGGATTTTTGAAAATATTTTGTAATCCGAGTTTATTAAGGATATGGGCCTACAGTTTTCAAGGAGGGAAGGGTCCTTACTGGATTTAGGAATGACAGAGATGTATGAATGCATAAACTGTTAATGTGGGGATTTTCCTTGAAATATAGGGCCATACAAGTCTAACATATGTGGGGCCAGGACGTCTAATGCCCTGTACATACGGTCGGATATTTCAAAGGAAAAAGTCTGATTGGATTATGTTGTCGGTAAATCCAATCGTGTGTGTGCTCTAGTGGACTTTTTCCGTCGGAAACAATTTGAGAGCAGGATCTAAAATTTTCCGACAACAAAATCCGATCTGACTTTTTCCGATCGTGTGTAGAGAATTCCGACGCACAAAGTACCATGCATGCTCAGAAGAAATTTGGAGATGAAAGCTATTGGCTACTGGCCTCTACATAGTCCCATTGTACGTTTTGTACGTCACCTCTTTCGGAGCGATCAGATTTTCCGACAACTTTGTCCGACCGTGGGTATGTAACACAAGTTTCGGACAAAATCCATCTGAAAAAGTCTGACGAATTTTGTGGTCAGAATGTCCGACTGTGTGTACAAGGCATTAGAAAGTCTTATGCCTTGTACACACGGTCAGACATTCCGTCTCAAGAGTGACGTACAAAACGTACAAATGGACTACGTAGAGGCCAGTAGCCAATAGCTTTCATCTCCAAATTTCTTCCGAGCATGCGTGGCACTTTGTGCGTCGGAATTCTCTACACACAATCGTAACAAGTCTGATCGGATTTTGTTGTCGGAAACTTTTAGATCCTGCTCTCAAATTTTTCCGACGGAAAAAGTCCGCTAGAGCCCACACACAATCGGATTTTTCGACAACATAAACATTAGAGTAAAAGTAAGGGAGTCCATCAGGGCCAGGGGATTTATGGAGTGGGAGGTCCTTAATTGTCTTTGAAAGTTCCTCAATAGATACAGCTGCATTAACCACTTCAGGACCAGCCTCGTTTTGGATTTTAGGTGTTTACATGTTTAAAACATGTTTTTTTGCTAGAAAATGACTTAGAACCCCCAAACATGATATATTGTTTTTTTTCTAACACCCTAGAGAATAAAATGGTGGTCATTGCAAGACTTTTTTTCACACCGTATTTGAGCAGCGGTCTTACAAGTGCACTTTTTTTGGAAAAAAGTCACTTTTTTGAATAAAAAAATAAGACAACAGTAAAATTAGCCCAATTTTTTTTTATTGTGAAAGATAATGTTATGCAGAGTAAATTGATACCCAACATGTCCTGCTTCAAAATTGCGGCCGCTTGTGGAATGGCGTCAAACTTTTACCCTCAAAAATCTCCATAAGCGACATTTAAAAAATTCTACAGGTTGCATTTTTTGAGTTAGAGGAGGTCTATGGCTAGAATTATTGCTCTAGCTCTACCGATCGCGGAGATACATCACATGTGTGGTTTGACTACTGTTTTCATATGCGGGCGCTACTCACGTATGCGTTCGTTTCTGCACGCAAGCTCGTCGACAGGGTGTTTTAAAAAAAAAAATTTTTGTTTTTCTTATTTATTTTACTTGAATCTCTTATTTTTTACACTGTTTTAAAAAAAAAATGGATCACTTTTATTCCTATTACAAGGAATGTAAACATCCCTTGTAATAGAAAAAAGCATGACAGGTCCTCTTAAATATGAGATCTGGGGTCAAAAAGTCCTCAGATCTCATATTTGGACTTAAATGCAAAAAAAATTAAAGAATGTCATTTAAAAAAATGACATTTGGAAATTGTGCCTTTAAGACGTATGGGCGGAAGTGACGTTTTGACGTCACTTCCGCCCTCCTATGGTATAGAGACGAGTGGGGGCCATCTTAGCCTCACTCGTCTCTATACCCAGCACGTAGAAGGACCCGATCACCTCCGCTGCTGCCGACGGCTCCGGTAAGCAGCAGAAGGCGCGGGAGAGCGGCGGGAGGGGGGCACCTCTCCCGCCACCGATAACGGTGACCTTGCGGCGAATCTGCCGCGATGACCACCATTATCGTACACAGGACCGCCTCATGTAAAGAGGGATACCTTGGTCGTGGCAGCTGCTGCCGTTACCGAGATATCCCTCTTCAAAGTGCCGACGTATGGGTTTGCCCAGAATTAGCCCAGAATTAGGACCATACACATTAACCAGAGTAAAGGAGGAGGACATGTACTCACACATTAGGAAGATAAATTTTCCATGGGGGTCAATATGTGTATTTTTGACCCTAATAGGGCAAGATTTTTGAATAAGAACTGCTACTCCAGCCTTCCCAGTTGAATCAGAGGCAAGGTAGGAGGAGAAGTATTTAGAGGCAAACTTCATTGAACCCCCAGCACAAAAGTGTGTTTCCTGGAGCATGATCACATCCGCCCCTGAAGATCTGAATTCTTTCAATACCCAACCAGGTTGAAGGGGTGGGGGCTCAGCCTGTCAGTGCTCAGACCATACACCGCACAATGCATCAAATTGGTCTGCATGACTATCATCCCAGAAGGAAGCCTCTTCTAAAGATGATGCACTAGAAAGCCCGCAAACAGTTTGCTGAAGACAAGCAGACTAAGGATATGGATTACTGGAACCATGTTCTGTGGTCTGATGAGAACAAGATAAACTTATTTGGTTCAGATGGTGTCAAGTGTGTGTGGCGGCAACCAGATGAGGAGTACAAAGACAAGTGTGTCTTGCCTACAGTCAAGCATCGTGGTGGCAGTGTCATGGTCTGGGGCTGCCGGCACTGGGGAGCTACAGTTCATTGGGGGTACCATGAATGCCAAGATGTACTGTGACATACTGAAGCAGAGCATGATTCCCTCCCTTTGGAGACTTGGCCACAGGGCAGTATTCCCACACTATAATGACCCCAAACACACCTTCAAGACAACCACTGCCTTGCTAAAGAAGCTGAGGGTAAAGGTGATGGACTGGCCAAGTATGTCTGCAGACCTAAACCCTATTGAGCATCTGAGGGGCATCCTCGAACGGAAGGTGAAGGGGCGCAAGGTCTCAACATCCACCAGCTCCTTGATGTCGTCATGGAGGAGTGAAAGAGGACTCCAGTGGCAACCTGTGAAGCTCTGGTAAACTCCATGCCCAAGAGGGTTAAGGCAGTGCTGGAATATAATGGTGGCTACACAAAATATTGACACTTTGAGCCCAATTTTTACATTTTCACTTAGTGGTGTACTCACCTTTGTTGCCAGCGGTTTAGACATTAATGGCTGTGTGTTGAGTTATTTTGAGGGGACAAATTTACACTGTTATACAAGCTGTACACTCACTACTTTACATTGTAGCAAAGTGTAATTTCTTCAGGGTTGTCACATGAAAAGATATTATAAAATATTTACAAAAATGTGAGGGATGTACTCACTTTTGTGAGATACTGTGTGTGTGTGTATATATATATATATATATATATATATATATATATCTTAACACCTACTCTCTCACATTCTATGGCCTTATGTGACTCTCTTCACTCTAGCCCTGCGCCCTCGCCGATTAACCCACCTACAGTAGTTCATAATCCAGAATTCCAACCGAGTCTCGTCATTAGAGCATTTTGGTGTTGGTTAAATAAAGGATTATTTAGGATAGGACACTTCCTCTCCTCTCTAGGTCCCTTAACTTTAAGCCACTGTGTTAGCAAACTTGAGATTCCCCAATCTGAGAAATTCAGATTGACACAAATCCACCATTTCTTGCTTTCTCACTTGAAGTCCAGACCGGGCCCACGGAGGGTTACCTCATATTAACAATGGTGCTCCAAAATAATGGATCAGAGAGGGGGTATCTCTTTAATATACTCCTCACTCTCAGAGACTTCAGAAAAAACCCTGTTCGCCCTACTCTGGGAACAGGATCTGGAAATACACTTGGATTTAGACACTTGGTATCACTGTTTTAAGCTGTCCTATAAAGATGTTGTAAACGTCTCTCTAGAAGAGGCTAGTTTTAAAATCCTAACACGCTGGTACCAAGTTCCTTCTTGAATAGCTAAGATCTACCCAGGATCATCCTTCCTCTGTTTTAGGGGCTGTGGACATTTAGGCGATCTCATTCACACCTGGTGGCATTGCCCCCGTATAAGGGGTCTTTGGAACAAGTTTTTCCATTTGCTTGAGAAGGTCACAGGATTGGCAATCCCCAAATCCCTTCTAATCACCCTATTAAATGACAAGATTCTGAAAAGTTCTCAAAAACTGATCTACTTTATGCATTTGGAGGCAAAGATAACTATTGCCCGCCCTGGAAACAACAATCAGTGTCCTTTCCTGCAGCAAAACTGAACATTTATTGGGTAATGACCTATGAAAAAGCAGTTAGACTCCTTCAAGATTAGGGATGAGGGGAACACCCCCCGGTTCGGTTCGCACCAGAACCTGCGAACGGACCGAAAGTTGTCGCGAACTTTAGAACCCTATTAAATACAATGGACGCGAACGTTCAAAATCTAAAGTGCTAATTATAATGGCTAATATGCATGTTATTGTCCTAAAAAGGGTTTTGGGACCCGGGTTCTGCCCCAGGTATCAATGCAAAAAGAAGTTTTAAAAACGGACGTTTTTTCAGGAGCAGTCATTTTAATGATGCATAAAGTGAAAAAAAAAGTGAAATATTCCTTTAAATATCGTACCTGGGGGTGTCTAAACTATGCCTGTGAAGTGGCATGTGTTTCCCGTGTTTAGAACTGTCCCTGCACAAAATGACATTTGTAAAGGAAAAAAAGTTATGTAAAACTGCTTGCGGCTTTAATGTCATGTCTTGTCCTGGCAATACGGATGAAAATCTTTGAGAAAAATGGCATGGCTACCCCATCACCCCCCTCCCCTACCCCAGCCCATTACCAGCCCCTTTGGGTCTTGTATGGATATTAAGGGGAACCCTGCACCCAAAATAAAACCCTATACCTAAAACCCTATATATACGCAACAGCAATATACAGGTGGTGCAAACAAGACAGGGACTGTAGGTTTGTTCTTAAGTAGAATCTGTTTGGAATTTGGAACAGGTACATTTTTAAGTGTAGCTGCAGCCCAAAAAATCTATTTTTAAGCTTTTTGGAGAACATAGGGAGGGGTTATCACCCCTGTAACATTTGTTTTGCTGTCTGTGCACCTGTTCAGAACATTTCACCTCACTTTCCATCCCAATGACAAATGTTTTTGGAAAAGTGGGGTTTTTATTGAAACAAGGATTGGTGATAAAGCATCAGTAGAGAGGAGACACCTTTTCCCATATTAACTCTTACAGGATAGAATTTCCCTTTCCAAGGGATAGATTTCCTCTCACTTCCTGTTGTCTCCTTCCGTTTGCAAGTAGGAGTGGTTTGTAAGTTGGATGTTTGAAAGTAGTGGCCTGCCGTATATACTCTGCAGAAATGTGCCCCTTAGATGTTGGTGTTGCCACAACACTGTAAGCCCTCACAGTTATTCTTGGTGGGTGCTGGAACGCCCTGCTGTGAACTATTATATCAGGAATTGTAATTACATGCTATTGTTGAACAGTAGTAGGAAAAATTGGGCCTTTGGTGGAGGTACTGGTGCTACAACACTGTAAGCCCTCACAGTTACTCTTGGTGGGCGCATGAATGGGCCCTGCTGTGAATTAATAGATTAAGAATTGTAATTGCATGCCCCTGTTGAAGAGGGGCAGACAAATTGGGCCTTTGGTGGTGGTGGTGGTGGACGGTGTTGTCACAACACTGTAAGCCCTCACAGTTAAGCCCCATACACACGGTAGGATTTTCCGATGGATTCTGTCCTATCCTACAATGTTGTCGGAAAATCAGACCATGTGTATGCACCATCGGACAGTTTCCATCAGATTGTCTGACGGACAAAGTCCTATCTCCTGTTGGATAGATTTTTGGACAACAAGGTCCGATCACACCAAATCCGATCGTGTGTATGGTAGTCTGACCGGACAAAGTGCTACGCATGCTCAGATCACATTACAAGACCAAAGCTATTGGCTACTAGCCTCTACGTAGTCCCGTCGTACGCAACAAACGTCACCACGTTCAGAATGATCGGATTTTCCGACAACTGTTAAACAGGGGCTGAAAAATTGGGCCTTAGGCACTGGTGCTGGTGCCACAACACTGCAACCCCTCACAGATACTGTACTTGGAGCACAGCAATAAGCCCTGTTGCAAACTATTGCATCAAAAATTGTAATTACACGCCCCTGTTAAACAGGGGCTGAAAAATTGGGCCTTAGGCACTGGTGCTGGTGCCACGACACTGCAACCTCTCCCAGATACTCTAGTTGGAGTGCAGGAATGAGCCCTGCTGCAAAGAATTGCATCAAAAATTGTAATTACATGCCGCTGTTAAACGGGGGGCTGAAAAATTGGCCCTTAGTCACTGGTGGTGGCACCCAGAAACAAAAATGTTCTTCCAAGCTATCATCAGGATCCTTGAGGAGGAAGAGGATAGTCAGTCAACATAACAGGACAGTCACTCAGCATCAACATAGGAAGTCTTGAAGGGATGTGACATTTCAAAATAAATTATTCTGTTACATCAGCTTCAGGTGCCTGGTAGCTGGTGGTGATCCAAGACTGATTCATCTTTATGAAGGTCAGTCGATCAACCGAGTCGGTGGACAGGCACACACTATGATCGGTGACAAAGCCTCCAGCAGCACTGAATGTGCGTTCCGAAAGAACGCTGGATGCAGAACAGGCCAGTAGCTCAATTGCATACTGTGCAAGCTCTGGCCAGTGATCCATCCTCAAGACCCAGTAAGCCAGAGGATTTTCGGTGGGAAAAGTGTCCAAGTCTGACCTTGCCCCTAGGTATTCCTGTACCAGGTATATCAGACGCTGGCGATGGTTGCTGGAACCGATCATACCTTGGGGCTGCAGACTAAAAAATTGTCTGAACGCATCGGTCAGACGGCCACCTTCTCCACCACTCCTTCTGCTACTGACTGAAGCCTCAGCAACTCGTTGTCCAGGAACAGGAGTTTGTAACCTCCCAGTCTCTGGGAACGCATGGCACAGACCTTTCTGCAAGGCCTCCCGGAGATGTCTCATCCTCTGCTCCCTCTGCGACAGCAAGATAAGGTCTGCAACCTTACCCTTGTACCGTGGATCAAGGAGAGTGGCCAGCCAGTAATGGTCCCTCTCCTTGATCCGAAGAATACAAGGATCCTTCCGCAGGCTTTGCAGAATCAGGGAGGCCATGCAGCGTAGGTTAGCTGAGGCATTCGGTCCGGAGTCCTCTGGGTCACTAAGGACAACATGATCCGCAGCCACCTCCTCCCAACCACGTACAAGTCCACTGGTTTCTTGGGACTGTAAATCATCCCTAAAAGACTGCTGCTGCTGCTGCTGCTGATGCTGAGTGCCAGGCTCCACCTCCATGCTGACACAATCCTCCTCCTCCTCCTCCTCATCCTCTTCCTGTGTGATGGGTGGGACAGAAGGAACACTGTCTGGATAAAGGGGGCCTTGAGAGGCAAGGAAGTCCTCCTCTTCCTGCCTCTGTTCTGCCTCAAGTGCCCTGTCCATTATTCCATGCAGCGTATGCTCCAACAGGTGGACAAGATGTACAGTGTCACTGATGCATGCACTGTCACTGCTCACCATCCTCGTGGCCTCCTTAAATGGTGACAGGACAGTGCATTCATCCCTGATCATGCCCCACTGGCGTGGTGAAACAAATCTGATCTCCCCTGACCCTGTCCTGGTGCCGTAGTCGCACAGGTACTCATTGATGGCGCTCTGCTGCGTGTGCAGTCGCTGCAGCATGGCCAACTTTGAGTTCCACCTGGTGGGCATGTCACATATAAGGCGGTTCTTGGGGAGGTTCAACTCCTTTTGCAGCTCAGCCAGCCGAGCACTGGCATTAAATGATTGGCGGAAATGCACACAGACTTTCCTGGCCTGCCTCAGGACATCCTGTAAGCCTGGGTACCTGCCCAAGAACCACTGCACCACCAGGTTAAGGACGTGAGCCACACAGGGCACATGGGTCAGTTGTCCCTGTCACAGGGTGGAGAGCAGGTTGGTGCCATTGTCGCAAACCACCATTCCTGGCTTAAGCTGGCGTGGCGTCAACCACTTCTCGGCCTACTCCTGCAGAGCTGACAGAACCTCTGCCCTAGTGTGGCTCCTGTCCCCCAAACACACCAGCGCAAGCACGGCATGGCAAATTTTTGCCTGCGTACCTGCGTAGCCCTTGAACGCCTACGGAGCACCGCTGGTTCCGAAGACAAAGGACAGGAAGAGGCCATGGAGGAAGAAGAAGAGGAGGGGGTGGAGGAGAGGTGTGTCACAACCAGTAGTAGCATTTTGGAGGCGTGGTGGCGGAACAACCTCCAACACTACTGCACCTTGTCCTGCATCCTTCCCAGCTGCCAAAAGTGTGAGTGAGTGACCCAATGGGCCGTGAAAGATAGGTAACGTCCCTGTCCATGCCTGCTGGACCATGAGTCAGCGGTAATATGCACCTTACCACTGACCGCCCTGTCCAGCGAGGCATGGACATTGCCTTCCACATGCCGGTAGGAATCGCCTTCCGTGAGAAAAAGTGGCGTTTGGGAACCTGCCACTGAGGAACTGCACATTGCACAAACTCACGGAAGGGGGCTGAGTCTACCAACTGAAAAGGCAGCAGTTGAAGTGCTAGCAATTTAGCCAAGCTAGCATTCAACCGCTGGGCATGTGGATGGCTGGGAGTGAACTTCTTTTGACGGTCCAGCAGCTGGGGCAGGGAAATTTGCCTGCTACAATCGGACGTCGGTGTACTGCTAGCAGAGTGCCAACAAGTACTTGGCTGTGACACACCTAATTCTACACCTTCATTCCTCTCAGTGCAGCTTTCAGAGAGGACTGAATGTATAGTGGGGTTGGAGATCCCAGCTGATGAGGAGCAAGGAGAGGTCCACTTGTGCTTTGGTGTAGGTCTTTAAGGTACGCTTGCCAACGAGCTGCATGGCAGGTCAACATATGTCTGGTCAAGCATGTGGTGCCCAAGCGGTGGTGATGTTTTGGCCACTGCAGTGATGTATTGGCCACGCAAGAATAGCTTGAGGCATAAGTTGCAAATAGCAGAGGTGCGATCTGATGCACTCATCTCAGAAAAGGCCCACACCAAAGAACTTTTGGAATAACGTGCAGAGTCAACGCCCTGCACAGGCGGAGCTCTGCGGTGTGATTCAGTCGGTGTGCTGCCCTTAAGCTGGCCCCCGGAGGGCATCCTGCCTCGTTGGAGATGTGCCTCCTCCTCCTCCTCTCTCCTATCAGGCACCCACTTGGAGTCAGTGACCTCATCATCCCCTCCCTCTTCACCACTGGAGCAAATCTGGCAGTATGCTGCAGCTGGTGGAAAATGACTGCCAGATTGCTGTCCTTAAGCATTCCCTCTCTCTGCGCTCATGCTACTGCCTTCCTCTAGCTGGGTATCATAATCAGAGCCTTCAAAACGTTGGGCATCTACCTGGAGCATGTACCCAACACTGTGGTCAAACAGTTCAGGGGACTCCTCAGGAGGACATGGTCGGTCTAGGGAAGGAGTGACTGATGACATTGAGACGAGGGAAGAGGACGCGTTGACAGCTGTTTTGCCAGTACCCTGAGAATGGATGAGAGAGGATGAGGAGGATGAGGAGGGCTTGGTCATCCACTCTACCAAGTCTTCGGCATGATGCGGCTCAACACGTCCAGCTGCCGAAAATAAGGACAAGCGTGTCCCATGGCCACATGCTGATGACAATGCACCGCGTCAATGACAGGCACTGTTGTCTCTAGACACAGAGCCTGCTTGCCCTCTTTTATTGGCTCGTGACTGTCTGCCTCTCCTTGTTGGCCTTCCAGACATTGTAATGGCCTGCAGGGAGATGGGAAAACCAGCAATTGAGTAGTGTATATTGTGCTGGAGGCACAAAACCCACTAACTCCTGCAGATGGCTGTATTAGAGAACACCAGCAAATAAGGGTAGATACAGGTGTATACTGTGCTTTGCTGGAGGCACACAACACCCACTAACTCCTGCAGATGGCTGTATTAGAGAGCACCAGCAATAAACAGTAGAAACAGGTGTATACTGTGCTGTGCTGGAGGCACACAACACCCACTAACTCCTGCAGATGGCTGTATTAGAGAACACCAGCAGAAAAAGGGTAGATACCGGTGTATACTGTGCTATGCTGGAGACACACAACACCCACTAACTCCTGCAGGTGGCTGTATTAGAGAACACCAGCAAAAAAGGGTAGAAACAGGTGTATACTGTGCTGTGCTGGAGGCACACAACACCCACTAACTCCTGCAGATGGCTGTATTAGAGAACACCAGCAAATAAGGCTAGATACAGGTGTATACTGTGCTGTGCTGGAGG
Organism: Lithobates sylvaticus; assembly: GCA_028564925.1. Lineage (NCBI taxonomy): Eukaryota > Metazoa > Chordata > Amphibia > Anura > Ranidae > Lithobates > Lithobates sylvaticus. The sequence continues at coordinate 338,468,847 of CM053029.1, read as the reverse complement.
CACACAACACCCACTAACTCCTGCAGATGGCTGTATTAGAGAACACCAGCAGAAAAAGGGTAGATACAGGTGTATCCTGTGCTGTGCTGGAGGCACACAACACCCACTAACTCCTGCAGGTGGCTGTATTAGAGAACACCAGCCAATAAGGGTAGATACAGGTGTATACTGTGCTGTGCTGGAGGCACACAACACCCACTAACTCCTGCAGATGGCTGTATTAGAGAACACCAGCAAATAAGGGTCGATACAGGTGTATACTGTGCTGTGCTAGAGGCACACAACACCCACTAACTCCTGCAGATGGCTGTATTAGAGAACACCAGCAAATAAGGGTAGATACAGGTGTATGCTGTGCTGGAGGCACACAACACCCATTAACTCCTGCAGATGGTTGTATTAGAGAACACCAGCAAATAAGAGTAGATACAGGTGTATACTGTGCTGTGCTGGAGGCACACAACACCCACTAACTCCTGCAGATGGCTGTATTAGAGAACACCAGCAAATAAGGGTAGATACAGGTGTATACTGTGCTGTGCTGGAGGCACACAACACCCACTAACTCCTGCAGATGGCTGTATTACAGAACACCAGCAAATAAGGGTAGATACAGGTGTATACTGTGCTGTGATGGAGGCACACAACACCCACTAACTCCTGCAGATGGCTGTATTAGAGAACACCAGCAAATAAGGGTAGATACAGGTGTGTACTGTGCTGTGCTGGAGGCATACAACACCCACTAACTCCTGCAGATGGCTGTATTAGAGAACACCAGCAAATAAGGGTAGATACATGTGTATACTGTGCTGTGCTGGAGGCACACAACACCCACTAACTCCTGCAGATGGCTGTATTAGAGAACACCAGCAAATAAGGATAGATACAGGTGTATACTGTGCTGTGCTGGTGGCACACAACACCCACTAACTCCTGCAGATGGCTGTATTAGAGAACACCAGCAAATAAGGGTAGATACAGGTGTATACTATACTGTGCTGTGCTGTAGGCATACAACACCCACTAACTCCTGCAGATGGCTGTATTAGAGAACACCAGCAAATAAGGGTAGATACAGGTGTATACTGTGCTGTGCTGGAGGCACACAACACCCACTAACTCCTGCAGATGGCTGTATTAGAGAACACCAGCAGAAAAAGGGTAGATACAGGTGTATACTGTGCTGTGCTGGAGGCACACAACACCCACTAACTCCTGCAGGTTGCTGTATTAGAGAACACCAGCAAATAAGGGTAGATACAGGTGTATACTGTGCTGTGCTGGAGGCATACAACACCACTAACTCCTGCAGATGAATGTATTAGAGAACACCAGCAAATAATGGTAGATACAGGTGTATACTGTGCTGTGCTGGAGGCACACAACAGCACTAACTCCTGCAGATGACTGTATTAGGGAACACCAGCAAATAAGGGTAGATACAGGTGTATACTGTGCTGTGCTGGAGGCACACAACACCCACTAACTCCTGCAGATGGCTGTATTAGAGAACACCAGCAAAAAGGGTAGATACAGGTGTATGCTTTGCTGGAGGCACACAACACCCACTAACTCCTGCAGCTGGCTGTATTAGAGAACACCAGCAGAAAAAGGGTAGATACAGGTGTATACTGTGCTGTGCTGGAGGCACACAACACCCACTAACTCCTGCAGAGGGCTGTATTAGAGAACACCAGCAAAAAGGGTAGATACAGGTGTATACTGTGCTGTGCTGGAGGCACATAACACCCATTAACTCCTGCAGATGGCTGTATTAGAGAACACCAGGAATAAACGGTAGATGCAGGTGTATACTGTGCTGGAGGCACACAACACCCACTAACTCCTAGCTCTTTCCCTGCACGCCAGAACACACTACACAAGGCCGCCGCACTGGTGGCCTTATATAGTGCGGGGCGTGTACTAAACCCCCTGAGCTATAATTGGCCACAGGCATCCTGCCTGTGGCCAATTATGGCTCTCCTCTCTGCCAGCGCTGTGATTGGCCAAGCATGCGGGGTCACAGTGCATGCTTGGCCAATCATCAGCCAGCAATGCGCTACGACTGGCGCAGTGCTTTGTGGGCCGTTCGTATCACACAAATTTGATGCGAACGGCCCACAACATTCTGGTTTCGCCGATGTTCGATTCGAACATGGGTTCTAATCGAACACCAGGCTCATCCCTATTCAAGATACAGTCTGGAAATTTGAGTAGATTTGGAACCCCTGGCATAATTATATACGCTCATCTATCTAATTACTGATCAATTTTCTAGAGACCACTTCTCTTTGATGTCTATGCACTTTCTTATCTGGTCTCTCCCTTTTCTTCTCTTCACTTTCCTATTTTTCCTCCTATAATTTACTCTTCTTTAGTACTCCTTGGAGCTTTTTTCTGGAGTATTCCCGGACGTTAATCTACAGCTGGTCAATAATCCTTTTCTTTTCTTTTTTTGTGTGTATTTTGATAGTTGCAAGGGGTTAATGGGAGATTATTGACTCCATTAACTTCTGAAAGTTATGTATAGGATGTGATATACCTCTAGACTCAACAGAGAATACATAGCATTAGTTTTTACTCCCCTTATATCTCCTGAGGTTTAAATTTAGTAGCTGAACAATACTGCCCTTTTGAGACCTTGGCAGGTGCTTCCCAATATCCATGCAATTCCATTGTTGGGCTCCCCATCATCTAAATGTTTTCTGTGGAGATGCACTTGGATGGTGGGTCGACCTTGTGGGACATATTTGTATTGAACTGTCTGGTGTCACATGAAACTCTATTCTATGGAACATTAATATGACACACGCTTTAAGGCAGTATAATATTTCCTTTAAAATAGTTCACAATTTCATTCTAGTTGTGATGTATTCTAACCACCTATAACATACTGCAATGCAGTTATATACAGTAATCCCTTTTTGTAATATGCACATTTAGTATACAGTCATAGTCAATTGTTGGCTTCCTTTATAAGCCTTGTTGTGTATCCTTTGTACTCTTATAGCAGTGGTTCTTAACCTCAGTCCTCATTACCCCCCACCAGGCCATGTTTGCAGGCTTTCCTTTTATCTTGCACAGGTGCTTTAAATCTAAGTCAATGGCTTGGTATTTTGGACAGCTATTTTATCTAAGGGAAATTCCCAAAACATGGCCTGGTGGGGGGTAATGAGGACTGAGGTTAAGAACCACTGTCTTAAAACCTTTAATAAAGAAATTAAAAGATAAATAAAAACAAGAAATGGCTGCTTGTAATTCATTTGTAATACAAAACAGGAACAGCTGTCAAAATTCAGCCACTCCTGCAGAAAATATAGCTTGCAGTGTCATTGCGTAAATACAATTCATTAATGTATTGTTTCATTGTGTTTTGTTTACTATTTATTTTATGTGCAAATCAAAAGTGTGAACTCTGATATGCATATGACATCACTTAAAGAGGTTGTAAACCTTGGAAAAAAAACCCTGCAAGACCAAGGCATAATGTGATGCATACTAGCTCATTATGAAATACTTACCTCAGAACGATGCCCTGAATCGGAGTTGGGACTTCGATTACAGGGCCAACGTTTTCCCCTGAAGTTACTTTCGTGTTCGTGGCTCGGGCACTCTGATTGGCCAATGAGTCACAATTGGCTGCAATGACGTCACTACCGCGCAGCGGCCCGTTTCTTCAGTGCGCATGCGCCGATGACGTTGGCAGAAGCACATATACGGAATATCTCCTAAAAAGTTTAGAAGATAATCACAGTACTAGGGATGGGCCCGGTGCTCGATGCGAACCCACGTTCGCATCGAGCACCGGGCGTTCGCTCGCTCGGCGAGCCCAGAACTATTTTGGCCGCTCGCATCACGTTCGTGTGATGCGCGCGGCCCCGCAATGCATTGCGGCCGGCGCGGCCGGCGCAGTGCATTGCTGGCTGATGATTGGCCAAGCATGCACTGTGACCCCGCATGCTTGGCCAATCACAGCCCCGGAATTTCGAAGAGCCATAATTGGCTACAGGCAGGACGCCTGTAGCCAATTACAGCTCAGGGGCTGTAGTACACGCCCCCCCCTATAAAAGGCCGCCACGCCGTCTGCGCCGGTCACATGCTGTTCCGGCGCAGATTGAGCAGGCTAGATCTGTGACACTCTGCTGCATTTAGTTAGTTAGAGAGATTTACTTACAGAGATTGAGTTAGATAGATTCAGTTACAAAGATTGATTAAGAAAGAGGGGCTTGTAGTGTGTTCGTGGCAGGCAGGCAGAGCTCCTATATTTTGTTCCCAGAAGCACCTATAGGACTTGTAGTGTGTTCGTGGCAGGCAGGCAGAGCTCCTATATTTTGTTCCCAGAAGCACCTATAGGACTTGTAGTGTGTTAGTGGCAGGCAGGCAGAGCTCCTATATTTTGTTACCAGAAGCACCTATAGGACTTGTAGTGTGTTCGTGGCAGGCAGGCAGAGCTCCTATATTTTGTTCCCAGAAGCACCTATAGGACTTGTAGTGTGTTCGTGGCAGGCAGGCAGAGCTCCTATATTTTGTTCCCAGAAGCACCTATAGGACTTGTAGTGTGTTCGTGGCAGGCAGGCAGAGCTCCTATATTTTGTTCCCAGAAGCACCTATAGGACTTGAAGTGTGTTAGTCCCATCACACAGACCTACATTTTCTTCCCAGAAGCACCTATAGGACTTGAAGTGTGTTAGTCCCATCACACAGAGATCATATATTTTGTTCCCAGAAGCACCTATAGGACTTGAAGTGTGTTAGTCCCATTACACACAGACCTACATTTTCTTCCCAGAAGCACCTATAGGACTTGAAGTGTGTTAGTCCCATTACACACAGACCTACATTTTCTTCCCAGAAGCACCTATAGGACTTGAAGTGTGTTAGTCCCATCACACAGAGATCATATATTTTGTTCCCAGAAGCACCTATAGGACTTGAAGTGTGTTAGTCCCATTACACACAGACCTACATTTTCTTCCCAGAAGCACCTATAGGACTTGTAGTGTGTTCGTGGCAGGCAGGCAGAGCTCCTATATTTTGTTCCCAGAAGCACCTATAGGACTTGTAGTGTGTTCGTGGCAGGCAGGCAGAGCTCCTATATTTTGTTCCCAGAAGCACCTATAGGACTTGAAGTGTGTTAGTCCCATCACACAGACCTACATTTTCTTCCCAGAAGCACCTATAGGACTTGAAGTGTGTTAGTCCCATCACACAGAGATCATATATTTTGTTCCCAGAAGCACCTATAGGACTTGAAGTGTGTTAGTCCCATTACACACAGACCTACATTTTCTTCCCAGAAGCACCTATAGGACTTGAAGTGTGTTAGTCCCATTACACACAGACCTACATTTTCTTCCCAGAAGCACCTATAGGACTTGAAGTGTGTTAGTCCCATCACACAGAGATCATATATTTTGTTCCCAGAAGCACCTATAGGACTTGAAGTGTGTTAGTCCCATTACACACAGACCTACATTTTCTTCCCAGAAGCACCTATAGGACTTGAAGTGTGTTAGTCCCATCACACAGAGATCATATATTTTGTTCCCAGAAGCACCTATAGGACTTGAAGTGTGTTAGTCCCATTACACACAGACCTACATTTTCTTCCCAGAAGCACCTATAGGACTTGAAGTGTGTTAGTCCCATCACACAGAGATCATATATTTTGTTCCCAGAAGCACCTATAGGACTTGAAGTGTGTTAGTCCCATTACACACAGACCTACATTTTCTTCCCAGAAGCACCTATAGGACTTGAAGTGTGTTAGTCCCATCACACAGACCTTTATTTCCTTCCCAGAAGCACCTATAGGACTTGAAGTGTGTTAGTCCCATCACACAGAGATCATATATTTTGTTCCCAGAAGCACCTATAGGACTTGAAGTGTGTTAGTCCCATCACACAGACCTTTATTTCCTTCCCAGAAGCACCTATAGGACTTGAAGTGTGTTAGTCCCATTACACACAGACCTACATTTTCTTCCCAGAAGCACCTATAGGACTTGAAGTGTGTTAGTCCCATCACACAGAGATCATATATTTTGTTCCCAGAAGCACCTATAGGACTTGAAGTGTGTTAGTCCCATTACACACAGACCTACATTTTCTTCCCAGAAGCACCTATAGGACTTGAAGTGTGTTAGTCCCATCACACAGACCTTTATTTCCTTCCCAGAAGCACCTATAGGACTTGAAGTGTGTTAGTCCCATCACACAGAGATCATATATTTTGTTCCCAGAAGCACCTATAGGACTTGAAGTGTGTTAGTCCCATCACACAGAGATCATTTATTTCGTTCCCAGAAGCACCTATAGGACTTGAAGTGTGTTAGTCCCATTACACACAGACCTACATTTTCTTCCCAGAAGCACCTATAGGACTTGAAGTGTGTTAGTCCCATCACACAGAGATCATATATTTTGTTCCCAGAAGCACCTATAGGACTTGAAGTGTGTTAGTCCCATTACACACAGACCTACATTTTCTTCCCAGAAGCACCTATAGGACTTGAAGTGTGTTAGTCCCATCACACAGAGATCATATATTTTGTTCCCAGAAGCACCTATAGGACTTGAAGTGTGTTAGTCCCATCACACAGAGACCTACATTTTGTTCCCAGAAGCACCTATAGGACTTGAAGTGTGTTAGTCCCATTACACACAGAGATCATATATTTTGTTCCAGAAGCACCTATAGGACTTGAAGTGTGTTAGTCCCATCACACAGAGATCATATATTTTGTTCCCAGAAGCACCTATAGGACTTGAAGTGTGTTAGTCCCATTACACACAGACCTACATTTTCTTCCCAGAAGCACCTATAGGACTTGAAGTGTGTTAGTCCCATCACACAGAGATCATATATTTTGTTCCCAGAAGCACCTATAGGACTTGAAGTGTGTTAGTCCCATCACACAGACCTTTATTTATTTCCCAGAAGCACCTATAGGACTTGAAGTGTGTTAGTCCCATTACACACAGACCTACATTTTCTTCCCAGAAGCACCTATAGGACTTGAAGTGTGTTAGTCCCATCACACAGAGATCATATATTTTGTTCCCAGAAGCACCTATAGGACTTGAAGTGTGTTAGTCCCATCACACACAGATCATATATTTTGTTCCCAGAAGCACCTATAGGACTTGAAGTGTGTTAGTCCCATTACACACAGACCTACATTTTCTTCCCAGAAGCACCTATAGGACTTGAAGTGTGTTAGTCCCATCACACAGAGCTCCTCTATTTTCTTCTCAGCAGCACCCACAGGACTTCTAGTGTGTTAGTGGCATCACACAGAGCTCCTCTATTTTCTTTGCAGAAGCACCCACAGGACTTCTAGTGTGTTAGTGGCATCACACAGAGCTCCTCTATTTTCTTTGCATAAGCACCCACAGGACTTCTAGTGTGTTAGTGGCATCACACAGAGTTCCTCTATTTTCTTTGCATAAGCACCCACAGGACTTCTAGTGTGTTAGTGGCATCACACAGAGCTCCTCTATTTTCTTTGCAGAAGCACCCACAGGACTTCTAGTGTGTTAGTGGCATCACACAGAGCTCCTCTATTTTCTTTGCAGAAGCACCCATAGGACTTCTAGTGTGTTAGTGGCATCACACAGAGCTCCTATATTTTCTTCTCAGCAGCACCCACAGGACTTCTAGTGTGTTAGTGGCATCACACAGAGCTCCTCTATTTTCTTTGCAGAAGCACCCACAGGACTTCTAGTGTGTTAGTGGCATCACACAGAGCTCCTCTATTTTCTTTGCAGAAGCACCCACAGGACTTCTAGTGTGTTAGTGGCATCACACAGAGCTCCTCTATTTTCTTTGCAGAAGCACCCACAGGACTTCTAGTGTGTTAGTGGCATCACACAGAGCTCCTCTATTTTCTTTGCATAAGCACCCACAGGACTTCTAGTGTGTTAGTGGCATCACACAGAGCTCCTCTATTTTCTTTGCAGAAGCACCCACAGGACTTCTAGTGTGTTAGTGGCATCACACAGAGCTCCTCTATTTTCTTTGCATAAGCACCCACAGGACTACCGACTACAATGGCTGGAAGACCACCAAGGGGAGGCAGAGCGTGCAGAGCCAAGAACACAGGGCAGGCAGGCTCTGTTTCTAGTGGACGTGGCCGTGGACGTGGACGTGGTCGTGCATCGTCATCAGCACGTGGCCATGGGACACGCGCGTCTTTGTTTTCGGCAGCTGGACATGTGGAGCCGCATCATGCTGAAGGCTTGGTAGAATGGATGACCAAGCCCTCCTCATCCTCCTCATCCTCTCTCACCCAGGCTCAGGGTACTGACAGAGCATCATCAGCCACCCCTTCCCTAGACCCACCATGTCCTCCTGAGGAGTCCCCCGAACTCTTTGAGCACAGTGTTGGGTACATGCTCCAGGAGGATGCCCAACGATTCGAAGGCTCGGATGATGATACCCAGCTTGAGGAATCTGGCAGTACTGTTCCACCAGCTGCAGCTTACTGCCAGGTTTGCTCTAGTGGTGAAGAGGGAGGGGATGATGAGGTCACTGACTCCACGTGGGTGCCTGAAGGGAGAGAGGATGAGGAGGAGGACGAGGAGGAGGAGGATGCGGCGTCACATGTCCAACGAGGCAGGATGCCCCCTGGAGGCCAGGTAGAGGCCAGCACAGCAACTGTACAACACCGCAGAGCTCCGCCTGTGCAGGGCGCTGCCTCTGCACGTTATCAGAAAAGTTCTTTGGTGTGGGCCTTTTTTGAGACGAGTGCAGCAGATCGCACCACTGCTATTTGCAATATTTGTCTCAAGCGTATCTCGCGTGGCCAAAACATCAGCCGCTTGGGCACCACAAGCATGACCAGACATATGGCGACCTGCCATGCAGCTCGTTGGCAGGCACACATAAAAGACCCACACCAAAGAACTAAGCGGACCTCTCCTTGCTCCTCCTCAGCTGGGATCTCCATCCCCACTACACCTTCAGTCCTCTCTGAAAGCTGCTCTGAGAGGACTGAAGGTGTAGAATTAGGTGTGTCACAACCAAGTACTTGCAGTACACCGACGTCCGATTGCAGCAGGCAAATTTCCCTGCCCCAGCTGCTGGACCGTAGAAAGAAGTACACTCCCAGCCATCCACATGCCCAGCGGTTGAATGCTAGCCTGGCTAAATTGCTAGCACTTCAACTGCTGCCTTTTCAGTTGGTAGACTCGGCCCCCTTCCGTGAGTTTGTTCAATGTGCGGTTCCTCAGTGGCAGGTTCCCAAACGCCACTTTTTCTCGCGGAAGGCGATTCCGTCTCTCTACCGGCATGTGGAGGGCAATGTCCATGCCTCGCTGGACAGGGCGGTCAGCGGTAAGGTGCATATTACCGCTGACTCATGGTCCAGCAGGCATGGACAGGGACGGTACCTTTCTTTCACGGCCCATTGGGTCACTCTATTGGCAGCTGGGAGGGATGCAGGACAAGGTGCAGTAGTGTTGGAGGTTGTTCCGCCACCACGCCTCCAAAACGCGACTACTGCTACTGGTTGTGACACACCTCTCTCCTCCACCCCCTCCTCTTCTTCTTCCTCCAGTGCTCTGTCCTTGGAACCAGCGGTGCTCCGTAGGCGTACAAGGGGCTACGCAAGTACGCAGGCAAAAAGATGCCATGCCGTGCTTGCGCTGGTGTGTTTGGGGGACAGGAGCCACACTGGGCCAGAGGTTCTGGCAGCTCTGCAGGGGCAGGCCGAGAGGTGGTTGACGCCACGTCAGCTTAAGCCAGGAATGGTCGTTTCTGACAATGGCACCAACCTCCTCTCCGCCCTGCGACAGGGGCAGCTCACCCATGTGCCCTGCATGGCTCACGTCCTCAACCTGGTGGTGCAGCGGTTCTTGGGCAGGTTCCCAGGCTTACAGGATGTCCTGAGGCAGGCCAGGAAAGTCTGTGTGCATTTCCGCCGATCTTATAATGCCAGTGCTCGGCTGACTGAGCTGCAAAAGGAGCTGAACCTGCCCAAGAACCGCCTAATATGTGACATGCCCACCAGGTGGAACTCAACGTTGGCCATGCTGCAGCGACTGCACACGCAGCAGAGGGCCATCAATGAGTACCTTTGCGACTACGGCACCAGGACAGGGTCAGGGGAGCTTGTTTTTTTTTTTCCCCACGTCAGTGGAGCATGATCAGGGATGCATGCACTGTCCTCTCACCATTTGAGGAGGCCACGAGGATGGTGAGCAGTGACAGTGCATGCATCAGTGACACTGTCCCTCTTGTCCACCTGTTGGAGCATACGCTGCGTGGGATAATGGACAGGGCACTTGAGGCAGAACAGAGGCAGGAAGAGGAGGACTTCCTTGCCTCTCAAGGCCCCCTTTATCCGGACAGTGTTCCTTCTGTCCCACCCATCACACAGGAAGAGGATGAGGAGGAGGAGGAGGAGGAGGAGGAGGATTGTGTGAGCATGGAGGTGGAGCCTGGCACTCAGCATCAGCAGCAGCAGTCTTTTAGGGATGATGTACAGTCCCAACAAACCAGTGGACTTGTACGTGGCTGGGAGGAGGTGGCTGGCGATCATGTCATCCTCAGTGACCCAGAAGACTCCGGACCGAATGCCTCAGCTAACCTACGCTGCATGGCCTCCCTGATCCTGCAAAGCCTGCGGAAGGATCCTCGTGTTCGTCGGATCAAGGAGAGGGACCATTACTGGCTGGCCACTCTCCTTGATCCGCGGTACAAGGGTAAGGTTGCGGACCTTATCTTGCCGTCGCAGAGGGAGCAGAGGATGAGACATCTCAGGGAGGCCTTGCAGAAAGGTCTGTGCAACGCGTTCCCAGAAACTGGGAGGCTACAAACTCCTGGTCATGGGCGACGAGTTGCTGAGGCTTCGGTCAGTGGCAGAAGGAGCGGTGGGGAAGGTGGACGTCTGACCGATGCGTTCAGACAATTTTTTAGTCCGCAGCCCCAAGGTATGATCTGTTCCAGCAACCATCGCCAGCGTCTGATATACATGGTGCAGGAATACCTTGGGGCAAGGTCAGACTTGGACACCTTTCCCACCGAAAATCCTCTGGCTTACTGGGTCCTGAGGATGGATCACTGGCCAGAGCTTGCACAGTATGCAATTGAGCTACTGGCCTGTCCTGCCTCCAGCGTTCTTTCCGAACGCACATTCAGTGCTGCTGGAGGATTTGTGACTGATCATAGGGTGCGCCTGTCCACCGCCTCGGTTGATCGACTGACATTCATCAAAATGAATCAGTCTTGGATCACCACCAGCTACCAGGCACCTGAGGCGGATATAACCGAATAATTTTTAATGTCACATCCCTTCAAGACTGCCTATGCTGATGCTGAGTGACTGTCCTCTTATGTTCACTGACTATCCTCTTCCTCCTCCTCAATGATCCATGCCACCACACCAGTGCCTAAGGCACAATTTTTCAGCCCCTGTTTAACAGGGGCGTGTACTTACAATTTTTTAAAAAAATGCTTTGCAACACGTGTGACTGCTGTGCTCCAAGTACAGTCTCTGTGAGGGCCGTGTTGCAGTGTTGTGGCACCAGCACCAGTGCCTAAGGCACAATTTTTCAGCCCCTGTTTAACAGGGGCGGGTACTTACAATTTTTTAAAAAAATGCTTCGCAACACGTGTGACTGCTGTGCTCCAAGTACAGTCTCTGTGAGGGCCGTGTTGCAGTGTTGTGGCACCAGCACCAGTGCCTAAGGCACAATTTTTCAGCCCCTGTTTAACAGGGGCGGGTACTTACAATTTTTTAAAAAAATGCTTCGCAACACGTGTGACTGCTGTGCTCCAAGTACAGTATCTGTGAGGGCCGGGTTGCAGTGTTGTGGCACCAGCACCAGTGCCTAAGGCACAATTTTTCAGCCCCTGTTTAACAGGGGCGTGTACTTACAATTTTTTAAAAAAATGCTTCGCAACACGTGTGACTGCTGTGCTCCAAGTACAGTCTCTGTGAGGGCCGTGTTGCAGTGTTGTGGCACCAGCACCAGTGCCTAAGGCACAATTTTTCAGCCCCTGTTTAACAGGGGCGGGTACTTACAATTTTTTAAAAAAATGCTTCGCAACACGTGTGACTGCTGTGCTCCAAGTACAGTCTCTGTGAGGGGTTGCAGTGTTGTGGCACCAGCACCAGTGCCTAAGGCACAATTTTTCAGCCCCTGTTTAACAGGGGCGGGTAATTACAAATCTTGATCTAATAGTTCACAGCAGGGCCCATTCCTGCGCCCACCAAGAGTAACTATGAGGGCCTGCAGTCTTGTGGCAACACCGTCCACCACCACCGCCAAAGGCCCAATTTTTCTGCCCTGTTCATCAGGTGCTTGCAATTACAAATCTTGATCTAATAACTCACAGCAGGGCCCATTCCTGCGCCCACCAAGAGTAACTATGAGGGCCTACAGTCTTGTGGCAACACCGTCCACCACCACCGCCAAAGGCCCAATTTTTCTGCCCTGTTCATCAGGTGCTTGCAATTACAAATCTTGATCTAATAACTCACAGCAGGGCCCATTCCTGCGCCCACCAAGAGTAACTGTGAGAGCTTACAGTCTTGTGGCAAAACCGTCCACCACCACCACCACCACCCCCAATTTTTCTGCCCTGTTCAACAGGTGCATGCAATTACAAATCTTGATCTATTAACTCACAGCAGGGCCCATTCCTGTGCCCACCAGTCTTGTGGCTACACCAACATCTAATAGGGCAAATTTCTGCAGAGTATATACGCCAGGCCCCTACTTTCAAACATCCAACTTACAAACGACTCCTACTTGCAAATGGAAAGAGAAAACAGGAAGTGAGAGGAAATCTACCCCTAGGAAGGGAAATTCTATCCTGTTAGATTTAATTTGGGAAAAAGGTATCTCCTCTCTACTGATACTTTTTCCAAAAACATTTGTCATTGGGACGGAAAGTTAGGTGACATGTTCTGAACAGATGTGCAAAGACAGCAAATGTTACAGGGGTGATAACCCCTCCCTATGTTCTCCAAAAAGCTTAAAAATAGATTTTTTTGGGATGGAGCTACACTTCATAATGTACCTGTTCAGATTCTACTTAAGAACAAACCTAAAGCCGCAAGTGGTTTTAAATGGCTTCTTTTTTTCCTTTACAAATGTCATTTTGTGCAAGGACAGTTCTAAACACGGGAAACACATGCCACTTCACAGGCATACTTTAGACACCCCCCAGGTACCATATTTAAAGGAAAATTTCACTTTTTTTTTTTCACTTTATGCATCATTAAAATGACTGCTCCCGAAAAAACGTTAGTTTTTAAAAGTTCTTTTTGCATTGATATATGTCCCCTGGGGCAGGACCCGGGTCCCCAAACCTGTTTTATGACATTAACATGCATATTGGCCGTTGTAATTAGCACTTTTGATTTCGAACGTTCGCGTCCATTATAACGTATAGGGTTCGAAAATTCGCGCAAACTTTCGGTCGGTTCGAAGGTTCTGGTGCGAACCGAACCCGGGGGTGTTCGGCTCATCCCTACACAGTACCTACAGGTAAGCCTTGTTATAATAAATAAATGTGCAAATTGGAAGTGATGAAAATCCAAGAAAAAAAAGGGTTGAACCAAAAAACTATAAATATCCATAAAAGTCCAGTGATAAAAATGAAACAGTGTTCATAAATGTGACAGGATGAAATCCAATAAATAGTGACTGTGAAAATCAGGAACACCGCGATCCACCACCGTTAGTAGAATGCGCTTACCAGAGGGCAAGCTCAAATAAGCCCATATGCTGATATCGGGATAAATCTCAACCATCCAGATAGGCACCAAACCGGATCTCCTTCTATAGGGTCAGCCAGGGACGGATAATCGAATCCTATTCCTCCTTGGGACCAATAGTGGTATAAGCAGTCTCCAATAGTGCCGAACCAGAGATCTCTCTAACCTATGCTAATCCTCAGGAGCAGATAGAGCAGAATAGGGTTTTTTCAGTGCTGTTCTCGTTTCTTGCAATTTCTTTCCTTGCATCTCTTCTGATTTGATGGTGCCAGTGTTCTCCCTGTTCTCCCATCAGATCAGAAGAGATGCAAGGAAAGAAATTGCAAGAAACGAGAACAGCACTGAAAAAACCCTATTCTGCTCTATCTGCTCCTGAGGATTAGCATAGGTTAGAGAGATCTCTGGTTCGGCACTATTGGAGACTGCTTATACCACTATTGGTCCCAAGGAGGAATAGGATTCGATTATCCGTCCCTGGCTGACCCTATAGAAGGAGATCCGGTTTGGTGCCTATCTGGATGGTTGAGATTTATCCCGATATCAGCATATGGGCTTATTTGAGCTTGCCCTCTGGTAAGCGCATTCTACTAACGGTGGTGGATAACGGTGTTCCTGATTTTCACAGTCACTATTTATTGGATTTCATCCTGTCACATTTATGAACACTGTTTCATTTTTATCACTGGACTTTTATGGATATTTATAGTTTTTTGGTTTAACCCTTTTTTTTCTTGGATTTTCATCACTTCCAATTTGCACATTTATTTATTTAAATTTGAGTCACTAGCGCGGCTTTTTGTAATATTCTGTTTGTCCATTGTGTATATCTCGCAATTTTTTAGCTGCTGCTAATTTTCACTTTTCACTTACACATAATTTCATATGTCATTTATTTGATCAATATCAGTAATTTCTAGGTTTTTTAGTTAGGGATTAGCGCAGTGTTTACTTCCTTTTTTTTTAAGCCTTGTTATAAGCTTGCCTGTTGGTAAAAGTGGTGTAACGGAGTTTACAACCACTTTAAAGAAACTTTGCAAGTTACTTATTTTTTTTCACAGATCCTGCTTTCTGAACTACAGAGTTGCTGAGAAGAGTAATTTCAGGAGGCAGAGTCAGTACAGGAATCACTGATTGCAGACAGCAAGGTACCATGGAATATGTAGTCCTTAGAAATTAACCACCTGCAATCCGTGCTATAGCCGAATGACAGCTACAGCGCGGACCTGCTTTGCTGGGACGACGTCTATTGACGTTGTCCTGTGCACGAGTCTATGAGACTCAGCTGATCACAAATCGGAGTAAGGGGTCCAATGACAGCTGATCATGTGATGTCAACACAGATGGTAATCGGCTATTTTTTCTCCTCGTGCTGGCAGCGTGAGGAGAAAAAGAAAAAGCTGATCACTGGCGGCAGTGAGAGGGACATCAGTCCCGATCACTGCGAGCTGCCGCCAGCTCATCAGTGCCCACCTGTGCCCCCCCCACCTAGCAGGCAACAGTGCCACCTATCAGTGCCCACCAGCACCACCCATCAGTGCCCACAGTGCCATCTATCAGTGCCCACAGTGCCATCTGTCAGTGCCCACAATCAGTGCCTGAAGAACAGTGCTGCACATCAGTGCCACCTATCAGTGCCCATCAGTGTCACCTACCAGTGCCCATCAGTGCCGTCCATCAGTGACCATCAGTGCCACCTATCAGTACCACCTATCAGTGCCCATCAGTGCCATCTATCAGTGGTACCTATCAGTGCCACCCATCTGTGCCACCCATCAGGGCCCATCAGTGCCATCTTATCAGTGACCATCAGTGCCACCTATCAGTACCACCTATCAGTGCCCATCAGTGCCATCTATCAGTGGTACCTATCAGTGCCACCCATCTGTGCCACCCATCAGGGCCCATCAGTGCCATCTTTTCAGTGGCTATCAGTGCCGCCTTATCTGTGCCCATCAGTACCGACTTATCTGTCCCCATCAGTGCCACCTTACCTGTGCCTATCAGTGCTGCCTTAACTGTGCCTGTTAGTGCCCATCAGTGCAGCCTATCAGTGCCCACCAGTGCAGCCTCATCAGTGCATATCAATGAAGCAGAAAAATTACCTGTTTGCAAAAATTTATAACAAAATATTAAACATGATTTTTTTTTTCAATCTTTTTGTGTTTGTTTAGCAAAAAATAAAAACCCCAGCTGTGATTAACCACTTAACAACCGGCCCATAGGCTACAGAGCGGTTGCTTAACTCTGGGAGGGCGTACTATGACGTCCTCCCAGAATTCCCCTCTTGCGCGCACTCGAGAACATCCGTGATCGCCGGGTCCAGAGGCTCATCGCGGCTCATCGCAGCCGTTTACCATCGCAGCCGTTTACCACGTGATCGCTCCGTCAAATGACGGAGCGATCACATGTAAGCAAACCGGCGTCATTTGATAACGCCGGTTCCTCTCCCCTCCTCTCTCTGTACCGATCGGTACAGTGTGAGAGGAGGGGGGAGGGATCGGTGGCAGCAGTGCTATGGGCAGGATCTGTAGTGCCCACAGCCTGCTCTGCAGTCACCACTGATCCATCCATCCATGCTCAGCCATCCCTCCATACACAGCAATAGCCTGCAGTGTATTGCTGGGTATTGCAGGGTATGGAGGGAGGGCTGAGCATGGATGGATGGATACCCAGCAGTACTCTGCGATACTCTGCCATACCCTGCGATACTCTGCCATACCCTGTGATACTCTGCGATACCCTGCCATACCCAGCAATACTCTGCAATACCCTGCCATTCCCTGCAATACCCTGCAATACCCTGCGATACTCTGCCATACCCTGCCATACCCAGAAATACTCTGCCATACTCTGTGATACCCTGCCATTCCCTGCAATACCCTGCAATACTCTGCGATACTCTGCCATACCCTGCCATACTCTGCAATACCCTGCGATACTCTGCCATACCCTGCGATACTCTGCCATACCTTGCGATACTCTGCCATAACCTGCGATACTCTGCCATACCTTGCGATACTCTGCCATAACCTGCGATACTCTGCCATACCCTGCAATACTCTGCCATACCCTGCGATACTATGCGATACCCTGCGATACCCTGCCATACCCTGCCATACCCTGCGATACCATGCAATACCATGCAATACCCTGCGATACTCTGCCATACCCTGCGATACTCTGCAATACCCAACAATACTCTGCAATACCCAGCGATACTCTGCCATACCCAGCGATACTCTGCCATAACCTGCCATACTCTGCCATACCCTGCGATACTCTGCCATACCCTGCGATACTCTGCCATACCCTGCCATACCCTGCCATACCCTGCCATACCCTGCGATACTCTGCCATACCCTGCGATACTCTGCCATACCCTGTGATACTCTGCAATACCATGCTATACCCTGCAATACCCTGCGATATTCTGCAATACTCTGCCATACCCAGCAATACTCTGCAATACCCTGCAATACTCTTCAATACCCAGCAATACTCTGCAATACCCAACAATACTCTGCAATACCCAACAATACTCTGCAATACCCAGCGATACTCTGCCATACCCTGCGATACTCTGCCATACCCTGTGATACTCTGCCATACCCTGCCATACCCTGCCATACTCTGCCATACCCTGCGATACTCTGCAATACCATGCTATACCCTGCAATACCCTGCGATATTCTGCGATACCATGCGATACCCTGCGATACCATGCAATGCTCGCTACGATCGAAGCCAGGATCGTTTTTTTATTTTATTTCAGGCTTTCCAGCCTAGAGGTGAGATGTGGGGTCTTATTGACCCCATATCTCACTGTAAAGAGGACCTGTAATGCCATATTACAAGGGATGTTTACATTCCTTGTAATAGGAATAAAAGTGATCAAAAACAATTTTTGGGGGAAAAAAAGTGTCAAACTAAAATAAATAAAGTAAAATGAACAATAAAAAAAAAAAAAAAAAAATTAAAGCGACCCTGTCCCCGTGTGCTCGCATGTAGAAGCGAACGCATACGTAAGTCCCGCCCACATATGAAAACGGTGTTCAAACCACACGTGTGAGGTATCGCTGCGAACGTTGGAGCGAGAACAATAATTTTGGCCCTAGACTTCCTCTGTAACTCAAAACATGTAACCAGTAAAAATTTTTAAAGCGCTGCCTATGAGGATTTTTAAGTAGCGAAGTTTGGCGCCATTCCACGAGCGTGTGCAATTTTGAAGGGTGACATGTTAGGTATCTATTTACTCGGCGTAACTTCATCTTTCACATTATGCAAAAACATTGGGCTAAATTTACAGTTTTGTTTTTTGTAAAGCACAAAACGTTTTTTTCCCAAAAAAACGCGTTCGAAAAATTGCTGCGCAAGTACCGTGCTAGATAAAAAGTTGCAACGACCACCATTGTATTCTCTAGAGAGTCTTTGCTAAAAAAACATATATAATTTTTTGGGGGTTCTATGTAATTTTCTAGCAAATAAATGATGATTTTTACATGTAGGAGAGAAATGTCAGAATTGTCCTGGGTGCTCCAGAACGCCTGATGGTGCTCCCTGCATGTTGGGCCTCTGTATGTGGCCACACTGTGTAAAAGTCTCACACATGTGGTATCGCCATACTCAGGAGTAATAGCAGAATGTGTTTTCGGGTGTAATTTGTGGTATGCATATGCTGTGTGTGAGAAATAACCTGCTAATATGACAATTTTGTGAAAAAAAAAAAAAGAAAAAAAATCTTGATTTTGCAAAGAATTGTGGGAAAAAATTACAACTTCAAAAAACTCACCATGCCTCTTTCTAAATACCTTGGAATGTCTTATTTCCAAAAAGGGGGTCATTTGGGGGGTATTTGTACTTTTATGGCATGTTAGGGTCTCAAGAAATGAGATAGGCCGTCTGTACTTCAGGTGTGATCAATTTTCAGATATTGGCACCATAGCTTGTGGACTCTATAACTTTCACAAAGACCAAATAATATACCCCAATTTGTACTTATTTTTACCAAGGATATATAGCAGTATAAATTTTGGCCAAAATTTATCAAGAAAAATTACAAATTTGCTAAATTTTATAACGGAAACAAAGAAAAATTTATTATTTTACCGAATTTTCAGTCTTTTTTCTTTTATAGCGCAAAAAATAAAAATCCCAACGGTGATTAAATACCACCAAAAGAAAGCTCTATTTGTGTGAAAAAAAGGACAAAAATTTCATATGGGTACAGTGTTGTATGACTGAGTAATTGTCATTCAAAATGTGAGAGCACCGAAAGCTGAAAATTGGTCTGGTTATTAAGGGTGTTTAAGTGCCCAGTGATCAAGTGGTTAAATAACACCAAAAGAAAGCTCTATTTGTGGGGAAAAAAATGATAAACATTTAATTTGGGTACAGTGTTGTATGACAGTGTTGGGTATGAGTGTTGTAAGTGTGACAGCGCTGAAAACTGAAAATTGGTCTGGGCAGGAGGAGGGGGGTTTAAGTGTCCAGTAAGCAAGTGGTTAAAAGTAAACTGCAGAAGAGAAGTTGCAAAGCATGCAGGGAATCCAGGAAGTTGTGGAAAGAGACAGTCAGCAGACAGGCAGAACTCATATTTTTAAAGTAAGCTTACAATATATTGGATTGTCATCACAATGCTGATTTTTTAAAAGAAAAGTGTATTCTGTGATCAAAGATTTCCTTGGAAAGAGAAGTATGGCCAAAATGCAGAGACTTCCCAGAATCCCAACACAATAATATAGTAGCCGAAGACTCCAGTGAGCTCTGCACTATTCCCAGCTAGCAAAAGAAAAATGACAAGCCCTCCAGTCAGATCATTATCAGCTTTTTAAAGTAAGGTGCACAGATATATTGTATTTCACAGAATAGTACAGTGCTAAAAATTCTCAGCACTCTTACCAGCTTGTCAGCAAAAAACAATTTCTAGACTGTTTCAACAGTTTACATAAAAAAAAAAAAAAGTATTATTATTTTTATTTTTTTAGTTGCATACAATTTATATTATTCTAACGGAAACATGGATTTTATTGCATTTTTGTACCTGTGAATTTACCTTGACTGGCCATGTAACCAGCTTGGGTCTTTTACAGGTGTCATTGATTTCTCAGACTTAGTTGGGGGAGCCACACAGGATGAAGATAAATCACAACTCAAGGTCAAAAGCCTGATATCCGGGGTGTGGCCAAGCCATGGCGGAGGACAGCAGCTGAGTTCGGAGCTCCCGCTGCCTGTCACCGTTCTACAGCATACAGCAGCAGAGCAACTGCCCGACCTGCACAGGGGTTATCTCCAGGAACAAGGGGAACACAGAGCCACACGCCGATCTGTCCCAGAGTCGCCTACAGAGCAGCATTCTCTCCTTCCTTGCCGGGCCATGTGCCGGGGACCCAGCCAGTGAAGACATGCTCTCAGGTGACGTGCCTGCGCCTCTCAGGGAGGAATCACAGATGGATACCACGCTACAGGGTGTCACAAACCACTCCTGCACCCTCTCTAATCACTCAGGGATGTCCACAAGTAATAGCAGGGATCCCCTCATGCATACATGACTCTTGTTGGGACATAAAACAGTGCCTGAGTTGGCAGATCTTGCAGCCTTCCTTAAACAAATGGAGGAAACTTATACGGCTGGGCTCCAATAGCTTAAGGCTGACACCATCCAGATAGGCACCCAAGTTGAAGCCCTGGAATCATGTCAGTCTGATACTATGGCTACACTTCATTTTCTGAAATCAAGAATGGAACACCAAGACCGCAGGATAGAGGACCTGCTCTCTCAGCTTGACGATTTAGAAAATAGGAGCCACAGGAAAAACCTCAGGATTTGCTGGTAGTCGGAATCTGTCAAGACCACTGCCTTGATTCGAATATTGCTTTCTGCTTTTACAAATATTCTGGGTAAACCCTCCACACTTCCCATTGAGATTGAATGAGCTCATAGAGCCCTGGGGCCTGTGAACCCTGATATCAATAAACCACGAGATGTGATTGGCAAACTGTTGCGCAACCAGGACAAAGAAACTATTATGAGGGGTATGCACAGAAGACCTTATTTGGAATTTGAAGGCACAAAATTGTTCTTTTCTCCTGATCTGTCTCGCCGAACACAAGAAATGCAGAAAACCCTGCATACTCTGTTGGATGACCTGCATAACGCAGGAGCTACATACCACTGGGGCTTCCCGTTCAGGCTTACGGCTACTAAAGAGGGGATTCCTGCCACTCTCCACAATAAAGATGACTTACCTAAGTTCTTACAGATGCTAAGTTTATCTGATGTCGACTTCCCTGACTGGAGAGACAGTGGAACCTCCCCTTACCCCTTCTCGCAGCGCGACTGGCAAGCACCGCGTCAGAAGAGGATGACGTTTTCCTAATCTCCCGGGATCACCTAACACCAAGGGGAAGACCTGAAGTGCCCACAATGCTCACCCTACAAGCTTCTTGGGTGTCTTTACTTTTCCCTCTTACTGGGTTGCAAACTGGGTCCCAACTATTGATAGGACCTCTATGCACTTTGAATAGTACCTCTGTGCTCCCCGGAGCTTTGTTTGTGTTTTTGTCTTTGTATCTGTTCCCTAGTTCTGGGCGTTCAAAAGACTATCTAGACTGTAAGATGCTGATTTATGCTTGATCTCCTTATTATGCTATGTTAGGTTCTATGAAGATACCCACATGTCCTGGGATTTCATGGCCCCTGGTATGTTGGTTGTGCGGATTACTATATATTTTATTTTTATTAAATGGCTTGTTCATTATTTTATTTTGTTTTCACTCACATTGGCAGTGGGAAGCTCCTGATGGAGATACCTACTTGGGTATGGCTTACATGCTTCCCCACTATAGGTCTACCCCATTCTGTTTTATCATGGGGTATTCACCCTATGGGATGGTGGACTCGGTACTGCCGATATTCCCTGGTCTGTTCTTACAGAGATCGTGGTGCATTGTCTGCACTTAGTGTTTGGTATATTATTCAATTATATTGTTATTTTTTTATGTTTATTCCTGGTCAACTAATGTTTTGCCTTTACTAGGTTTTTTCATTGCCTCTAATGTCTGATTTCAAAGTGCTTTCCTACAATGTCAGGGGTCTCAGTTCTCAGTTCTCCATGTTCTCCGGGTGAGGTTCAGGCTCTCAGACCCCAGATATTAATGCTGCAAGAAACCAGTTTTATGCCATGGTCTGTCCCTAAACTACCATTATACATTTTGTACTGGGGGGTTTCAGAGCACGTCCCCCATTAAACAGGCCAAGGGTGTTGCTATAGCCCTCCACAAAACTTGTCTCTTTGTCCCTGAAACACACCTGGAAGATCCTGAAGGCAGATATGTAATCATAAAGGGCACCCTATATGGTAACCCCCCTCACACTTCTGAATGTTTACGCCCCTAACGCTGACCAGGTCTCCTTTCTAGAAAAAGTTCTGCAGGTTTTACAAGACTTCTCATCCAGATTTGTGATAGTAGGCAGTGATTTTAATGTTTGCCTGGACCCCCAATTGGATTCTTGGCAGATCTGGTACGTCTCAGTCTGCTAGGAAACATATTGCTAGATCTCTACAGGACCTACAACTAGTGGACTGTTGGAGAGTTTTGCATACTAATGAGAAAGACTACTCATATTTCTTGTCTGTACACCATTCGTACTCCTGGATTGATTTGCTTTTAATAGTTTAAGACCACCTTGAGAATGTATGTGATACTAGGATTCACCCATCACACTCTCGGACCATGCCCCAATAGAACTTACTCTCCGGCTGCGGCCTAAATCCTGCCAATCTCGGTTGTGGCGTCTCAACAAAAACCTTCTGGATGATGTTGCAGTGACTGGAGAGGTACGAAAGATCATACAACCATATTTTGTAGAAAACACTAATGGGAAGGTTTCCGAGAACGTCATTTGGGAAGCACACAAAGCTGTCATCAGGGGGGCCTTTATTGCCCAAGCCAAACATCTGAAAAACTGCTGAAATCTGACATAACCTCCCTGTTGTCCCAGATTTCGGACTTCTCCTTTAGACATAAACAGAAGGGAGATCCCCAAGTAGGGACACAGTTAAATGATCTGAGAATACAATTGAAACAGCTTCTAGACACACATACCCGAGGCAAATATAGATACCTGGCTCATAAATTCTATGACCAAGGCTACAAGTGCGGGAAAAGGCTAGCGTGGGCTCTCAAGAGGAAAGCTGCTTACACATATGTTCCCCATGTGCATTCAAATTTTGGGGATAAATTAAATTTCCCTTCCCAGATAGCCAATTGTTATATTTAAAGCTTGAGTACTGCATAGGCTGGGTCTTGGAGACAAGATGCGATCTTGGATTGCAGCATTATATACTAATCCTACAGCCCAAGTGAAAGTAAATCAGGTATTATCTCAACATTCCAGATTTCGAATGGGACTAGGCAAGTTGTCCTTTGTCCCCTTTGTTGTTTACTTTGGTCATGGAGGCATTCTTGCAACAGGTCAGATTGAACCCTAATGTGTCCAGAGTCAGGGTGGGCTCTATTGAGAATAAAATGGCCGCATTTTTGGATGATGTGTTGTTTTTTCTCAGCGTCCCTCGAACAACCCTTCCAAATATTATGAGCCAATTGGAACGCTTCCATGGCCTCTCAAACTTTAAAGAAAACCTGGGAAATCAGTTATTATGACCCTGAATATTAACACAGTGGATAGGCAGGTGCTGGAAATCTTGTTCCCGTTAAATGGCAGGACTACCCACTTACCTACTTAGGTATTAAATTACCCGCTGACCCAAGAGATCTTTACTAGCTGAACTTTGTTCCTCTGCTACAATCTATCCAATTCGAGCTTGAGACATGGGAGGAAGTGCAGGTCACCTGGCTAGGCAGGATAAACATTCTTTACAGTTGATTTCCATACGTTTACCTAGAGCTTTTTTTAATTTTTAAAGCCTGACACATATTCATTAAGTTTGTGTGGCATTGGAAACTTCTGCGCCTTTCTTACAATCTCATACAATGTACAAAGACAAGAGGAGGTCTGGGCCACCGCTTTACCCCGTATAGTGAATGGGAACTTGCATACCCATGACAAACTCTGGGTTTCTTTAGAAAAGACCATGGTCGGTCGCAATTTACCTGGAATGGCCTAAACAAGAGACTTTCCCTAGCATGATTACCCTCACCACTTTCCCCACTGGGAGGTTTTCCTTGGTTTGCCCCAGGGCAAAATGTAGCCTTTTTAAGTCTTGGGAAGGCCCCAAGAGACCCGCTGTTTTCACTTTATGGAGGGCACGAATTTGAAGTCCTTGGTGGACTTTGTCGAGAATGTGGGACCACGCCGTGGGACAGTTGGAAACACACCCAGCTTAGAAACATTATAAAGACATTGGGAAATAGCTTGGGATCCCTAGACTCCCTCTCTAGGTTTGAGGCTATGTGCCTAGACAGAGACGACTCCACCCATCTACTTTCTAGGCCATATAAACTCCTATTGGAGAAGTTAACTGTTTCGACTCCCTATTACATTAGGGAATGGGAGAAAGAACTGGGTAGAGGCTTATCTGATATATTGTATTGAGAAAATAATGTCATTAGCTCACACTACCTCAGTCAACTCTAAAACCCAGGAATATTGTTATAAATGTTTGTCTAGGTGGTCTAGGGTCCCTCATAAATTGTCTCATAAATATTCCCAACAGTGCCAAATCTTTGCTGTAGGGGTTGTAGACAGAAGAGCACCTTCCCACACTTGTGGTGGGATTGCAATATGTACTTTTTGGGTAGAAGTCCATAATTTAATCAACAAGGTGACTCAGTTGGTAGATGACCCTAAACCTATGCTATTCCATGATACACAGAAGTCGGGTCCTATAAAAGGTCCATAGTGCCTCACCTACTCAATGCTAGTAAAAGCCTTATTCCACTTAATTGGAAGTCCTCAGTCATACCTACTGTCAAAGAGTGGCTACAGAAGGTTCAAGATATTATGGAAGCTGAGGAGCAGGGACATCGATGTACAAACACTTACACAAAGTTTTATAATAGTTGGGCTCTAGGGCTGGATTTTATTTCTTCTGACTTGTACAAGCAATTAATGCAGTAATAGTAGAGACTTACATAGCTACATTTCTGTTCCTTAAGTTTTATACCAAAGCATGTTGACTGGGATTAAACAGGATTACATTGTGTCTATTGTTTGTGATGTTATATGGCTTTTGGTTTTTTGTTTTCCTTGCTTTTCTTTTTCTTTCTCTTTTCTGTTCTCCACTCAGTCCCCCCTCCTTCCCTATTTTTCCCCGCAGTTTTGCCTCTACCTTTCCCATCCTCTATCGTCCCGCCCCCCCCCTCGTTCCCCTCCATACCTTATATTCTGAATGATTTATTACCAGCAGTTTTATGTCTTTAGTCGGATAGGTTATTTTACCATCCTGTATGTAGCACCAAGAGGTTTAACATTGCCTATTTTTTAAAGTTCTTTGGGAATGTTTGTATTTTTCTCCTCTGTTTGCTATATATGCAAAAATAAAGATTAAAAAAAAAAAGCCTGATATCATATGTGTTTCCTTACAACAGACCCTAAATCATTAGTCCTGATAATGTAACCAATACAGTGGGCTTCTCTGGTAATAGAGGCAAGGTAGAGTTTCAATTTCAAAAATATAAAAAAAATCCCCTGGTGGAGTGTAGCAGAGTATTTTGAAAGTCAGCTACTCTTAGTCACGTATTAAATATTACACTATTTTTTTAAATGAATTTTTATTAGACAATTATTTTAAAGAAGATTTAAAAAAAACACATTGTTTTTAACCTAATTATTCCTTGTGCCAAAGTACTGCAAAATAAGCCGTATATTTTAATGAAACAACTCTCATCTGTAAGTCTGCTCTGCAAATCCTCCCATGTGTAATTAGCGGCATGAAATATGAGATAAAAGATATGCTAGATTGTGATTTATTGCACCAAAATAATCAGCAACATTCTGTGTATGAAGGAGCATGAAGAATTTGTGTAATAGTGAAATCAGATTCTTTAGCATAATCCGTTTTTGGTAATCCGAATATTCACCTTCTTCCTCCTGCGAAAAGCAACACCAAATTTTGAATTACACTTAGCAGAGCATGACATTTCTTCAGTTCTAACAGTTGCACACTAAAATTGTTGTTGCAGCACAGCTAATGGACTTGGCAAGGTTTTCCTAACAAAAGACAGGTGTTGTTTTACTCATGGCCTGTGAAAACATGTTGCCATCATATGCAGAACATTTCATGAAAAGTTGAAAAGTAATCTCACACTTAGAGATATGATTCACAAAGTTTGTTAAGGGTGATTATAAATAAATAAAAGTCCTCAATTGCAGAATATAAAATATAACAAATAAAATTCATTGCATTTTTTTTTTCACTTTATAACTTCCTTATTAAATGTTTGCCTACAGTGTGGCTTGAAAACAGCTGTGTAAAAAGTATTAAAGGAAGATTGTTGCTCCACCTTTTTTGGGCTGGAACCTCTTCCCAAATTCCCTTAAATAAGTGAAACTCACAGATGGTAAAAAAAAAAAAAAAAAAACGTAAAGTGTGATTAAACACAGACTATGAAAAACTCTCACTACATGCTATATAGCAGAGGGTTCATACTCACAAAGCTACTAAAGCATTTGTTTTGTGTACAGTGAAATATACCTGGTTAATCCTGCCTTCAGCTGTCTTCCCCCATATTCTGTGTCCCCATTGCAGGCTGAGATTTGGAAGGCCAGCTGGTGCCCTCTACTGAGGATACTCAATTTCAGTTCCCTTCTAAGCTCTTCATTTCCTCTTTTTTTTAATCTGTGCAGCCCATGTGACTATAGAGTTAGACATGTGGACATATACACATGGTAAATGACACATCCCTTCCTCTCTCCTGCTTCATGTCCTCCGATTGTTAAAAAATTTGGAGGGGGGATATATTATGCTGCTTGATTACATTCACTAATGCCGCGTACACACGATCGGAATTCTCGTTGGAAAAAACTCTTACGGTTTTTCCGACGGAATTCCGACGGAATTCCGCTCAAGCTGTGTTGCCTACACATGATCACACCAAATTCCGACGGTCAATAACACAGCGGCATAAAACACGTTCGACAGCACTATAAAAGGGAAGTTTAATGCTTCTGAGCATGCGTCAAATTGTTTCCGAGCATGCGTCGGAATTTTGCGTGTCGGAATTGCATACACACGATCGGAAAAATCCGATAGAAAGGTTTTCCGTCGGAAAAATTGAGAACAGGTTCTCAATTCAAAGTCCGTCGGAAATTCCGACAGAAAAAGACCGTTGGCCATACACACGGTCAGAAAATCCGATGAAAAGCTCCCATCGGACTGTTTCCATCGGAAATTCCGATCGTGTGTACGCCGCATTAGACTTTCACAAACACACTTAGTTTTAATATAAATCAGTATTTAATATATCTAATGTAAAGTAAAAAAAAAAAAAAGTTTGGGTTTCCGATGCCATCTGAACAAAATGAAAGCTAGTGTCAATCATTTTTGACTCCCTCTATACCATATTACTGCAAAAAAATACACCTTTGATGTTCAATAAAGATTTATTGGGAGCTGTTTTTGATATTTATAATTTAATTTGAATTACTCTTCTGAAACAGTATTTTTAGTCATGTGACTGGCACAGTACCAATCAGGGCTAGCCAAACACAGACTCATATTGTAGAGAGCATACATCAGCAGAGTAATAGAAGCCCCTCTGAAAGATATTTCCCTGCAGATGCCAAAGAACATGGAAAGATCATGCGACCACGGAACAGGGCTGCAGCAATAAGTACTTTTAGAGAAAACAAAATACAGCGATATATATGATTTATGTGAATGAATTATGACAATTAACACGTTTCTGTTTAGTATCACTATTAGTCCTAGTAAACCTAAAAACAAAAATGTTATATAGTGCAGCTTACCAATCATTAGATGTGGTGCTACATTTGTTTTCTTTTTTCCCTTATTTTCACCTAATGATCTGGACAGTAACATGCTTTCTGTCTTAAGGTATCTCCACTATGGCTGTAGGAGAAATGGAGATACCTTTGGAAAGCAGCATTGTCAAACTTGGGAGAGGGTAGTGTTATGCCACGTACACACGACCGGACTTTCCGGCAGACTAGGTCCGACAGGATCAGTCCGTCGGACATTCTGATCGTGTGTGGGATAATCTGATCGTTTAAAAAAAATAAATGAGACGGACCTAGAAATATAACATGTTTCAAATCTGTCCAACGGACTCAATTCCTATAGCGAAAACAGTTCGTCAGTATGCTGGTCCGACGGACCAAATACGACGCAAGGGCAGCTATTGAACTTCTTTTTAGTCCCGTCTTACGTTATCACGTTCAAACCGAATGGACTTTCAAATGGACTTAGTCCGTTCGTTCAGAAGACCGTCGGACCTACCGTGTTTCCCCGATAGTAAGACACCCCCGATTGTAAGACGTATCGGGAGTTTCAGAGGGGTCAGCTAATGTAAGCCGTACCCCGAAAGTAAGACATATGTCTTACTATCGGGGAAACACGGGGGATTTGCCTCCAGTGATGGAAGGGAACAAAGAGTGGGGCTGGGTGTGCGGGCCGCACCCTGGGGGGGGGGGTGCCAGGCCAGTGCCCTCCCCCTCCGACTGAAGAGACAGCGCCG
This sequence comes from Lithobates sylvaticus, assembly GCA_028564925.1. Lineage (NCBI taxonomy): Eukaryota > Metazoa > Chordata > Amphibia > Anura > Ranidae > Lithobates > Lithobates sylvaticus. The sequence goes on along the minus strand of CM053029.1, from coordinate 338,440,456 downwards.
TTTTCAGGGCTCGAGTCCAGGGGGAACGCCGTTCCCTTTGCAGGACCAGAGCCGCCGCCAGAGCCGAATGAGATGCATGCAGAGTAGCGCAGGAAGCGTCTATCTGTCATATGTTTTCTCTCATGTCACTCAGCGCTGCTCGCTCCCCGGCGGCCCCTCCTCTCTTCTCGTCAATCCCCATTGGCTTGAGACATCATCTGGGATAGACGAGAAGAGAGGAGGGGCCGCCAGGGAGCGAGCAGCGTGACATGAGAGAAAACGTATGACAGACAGACGCTTCCTGCGCTACTCTGCATGCTCGCAAGTAAGATCCCCAGTGTAAGATGCCCTGTAATGTGCCCCATGCCCTGATGCCCTAATGTGCCCCATGCCCCATAATGTGCCCAGATGTGCTATGTGCCCCATAATGTGCCCAGATGTGCTATGTGCCCCATAATGTGCCCAGATGTGCTATGTGCCCCATAATGTGCCCAGATGTGCTATGTGCCCCATAATGTGCCCTGATGTGCTATGTGCCCCATAATGTGCTATGTGCCCTATAATTTTCCCTGATGTGCCCCATAATATGCCCAGATGTGCCCCGAGCCGACAATTTTTTCCCAATATAAGACATACCCCGAAAGTAAGACATAGTGGGGCTTTTAGGGATAAAAAGAAAGTAAGACACTGTCTTACTTTCGGGGAAACACGGTAGTCTGCCGGAAAGTCCGGTCGTGTGTATGGGGCATTAGATGCAGTAGCAGATTGTGATGTACTTGACTAATGAAATAAAGCAGAGCTCCAGCTAACACTTTTAAGCAGTTACAGCACCCCGGCTCTCTGGATTTCTCTTCTCTGCGTGCCACCATATAAAGCTGCTTCCTATGATGGCACACATTCGGGCTCGATTCCAATCAAGTCCCCTAAGGCAAAGATGACAGGCTGCCACCCCCCCAGTTGATCACCCTGTTTCAGCACACACACAAAAAGAAAAAAATCACTAATCAGCAAGCTCACCCCCTAAACAGAAAACTTCCTCTGTCAGCCAAAACAAAAATGCAAAAATTCCCCCTCCCAGCACAAATCTTTGCTTCCTAATCCCGCCTCCTAGCTAAAATCCCATGCCCCCCCTAATTCCCCTTCCTAGCACAAATCTTCCCCAATCAGAAAAATCACCCCTCCTTGCACGCATTCTCTTTTCCCCTCAAATTTTAAATCCTCTCCCCTCAAATTCCAAATTCTCCCTTCCAGCATAAGTTCCCCTCCCCCAAATCTCCCCTCCTAGCACAGCCCCTCCAAATTACCCTTCCCTTACCTGAGCAGTCCTTGGAGGAGATAGGGGGTGGGTAATCAAGCTGTGTACAGTCTAAACTAAGAATGATCCTGAGTCATCTGCTATAAGGAGGAGCGCTGTTTTAACAGGAAAGGGGAGAACACAGCACAGCCCACACCTCTTCCTGGCTCTCTCCATCATTTCTGTCTGGACCTTGGTGTTCCCTTTAGTTCACTGTGCCAGGCTGCCCCCCCACACACATCTCTTGTCACAGCCCTGAGTGCAGGGATAGGGGGAGAAGCTCAGCGGGCCAGGCACAATGTCCAAGGGGGAAGGCAGTTGGCATTGTGGTGAGAAACTGAAATCTGGGTGGGCACAGCCCACCTCAGCACCCCCCTAGATCCGACCATGACCCCAGAGCTGATATTTGCTTGCTCCCCCGGCCCACATTTAACAAAAATAGGAACACACATGCCTGGGGATTGATTTATTACACACCAAGCACAACATTGTGGAGTATGGGATCTGAAGTGATTTTCTCATCATGGTAAAGCAGTCAGGAGATTTTGGGTACTCAATATGCACTGTTAACATGTTGATCATGACAAAGAAGATACGATCTGACATTTCTATGCTGCATACTATACAATGGGGGTTATTTACGAAAGGCAAATCTACTTTGCACTACAAGTGCAAACTACAAATGCGAAGTGCACTTGACATTGCACTGAAAGTGCACTTGGAAGTGCAGTCGCTGTAAATATGAGGGGTAGATCTGAAATGAGGGGAAGCGCTGCTGATTTTATCATCCAATCATATGCAAGCTAAAATGCTGTTTTTTATTTTCCTTGCATGTCCCCCTCGGATGTACAGTGACTGCACTTCCAAGTGAACTTTCAGTGCAATGTCAAGTGCACGTTGCACTTGTAGTTTGCACTTGTAGTGCAAAGTGGATTTGCCTTTCGGAAATAAACCCCATTATTTATCTTAGCTGAATACTTTTTTTAATCTCTACAAATTTGTGCCTTTTTCAACCTTCCACTTTGGTTCTATTAGCCAGCAGTGATTACAGTGCAATTAGAATTAAAAATAAAAAAGTTCTTTAGCACACAAAATCTGAAAACACTATACTTACTGCCTTTCGGCGCAGAGCAGGCATTCATTGTCATATGTTCTCTTATCATTGCCACACACAGGGTCATAAATTCTTGGGCATCTCAGGTGTGCATTAACATCACATACAGGCTGTAAAAGACAATTATTATTATTATACAGGATTTATATAGCGCCAACAGTTTGCCCAGCGCTTTACAACATGAGGGCAGACAGTACAGCTCAATACAGGAGGAATCAGAGGGCCTTGCTTGTTAGAGCTTACAATTTAGAAGACACATAGACATGTGCACAGTGTATGCCGGATGTGCCTGGACACACCCTAATGATCCTATTTGCATTAGCAATATTGCTCTGTGTGCCAGTGGAAGATGGGAAAGACCCCCCACTGAGCAATTATGCCTAAAGGAGAAGTGTGGAAGCATGTCTCTCTCACTCTGAATCTGCAGGCAGGGAGATCACAAGGAAGACTGTATGTGTATATCTATATCTTTTTGGTAATATCTATATAAAGATATATATATATATATATATATATATATATATATATATATATATATATATATATATATATATATATATATATGTGTGTGTGTGTGTGTGAAGGCAAACTATTTTATATGTTAAATAGCACAAACATGTACTGTATACTGTACATATAACTTCTAATTTCAAAGCCAAAATGTATCAAGCACCTGCTAATATTTGGCAAATCATTACTTATTACATTTTTATTATAGTTTTTGTGAACGAAGGAAAGGAGTGGGAAAATGTTAAAACATCTGTTTTTTGAATGTCATTAGAATAGGAAATTAGCAGAATTTCCCTAACAGAGACCCAGGCAGCAATAAAAAAAAACAGAAGCAGGCCATTGTCATATATGAACCTATTTTCTTTCCTTTAAGCACAGGTTGAAGGAAAGAAAATTGCTTGATTCTCCCATCACACTGAATCCCTTCCAAGAAGCTACTGTATTGTATTCTGACAGTAGGAGGTTTCCCCGCCATCAGAATACAATGATCACTGCTTGCGGCTATAGCCACTGGCAGTGATCGAATTAAAAACGCTGTAAGGCTTTTTCATTCATTCACTGCCACCTTAAAACAGGAGGTGACAGTCACTCTAGAGCAGGGGGTGTGTTAGGACTGCATAACACTGTGCAGGGACTAAATAACACCTTTTACACCTCCTCATAATAGGTGTTTTGTAGTTCCCAGAAATAGCAGGGAAAATGCTAACTGATAACAGTCCATTGACAGAGAGCACAGGAAGTTATCAGCTTACACGATTTCTGACTAGATGAACAACTAGTTTTTTTCCCTTGTTGAACAGATATAATAAAATGTAATTGGTATATACCAAATGTATCACTAAACCACCTGTGGTGGAAAAAAATGGTAGATATACACTGCTAGTGGTGTAACATGCAAAGATAGAGTAAATAATGCAAATGGGGTCAGAGAAAAGAAACATAATAGTGCAAAACTGATTATGAAAGCTGCATAAACATGGACTTCCCACAGCAATGTCTCTATGATTCAATCAGGGGAGCATGTGGCTGCACAGCATAGTCTCTATTCTATATCATCAAAGAGTCAAGCTGAGCATCGCTACTTCAGAAAAACAATACAGATCACACTAACATTTATACTTATAAACTGCACCCGTCACAGTGAGGCCCAGGACTGCACTGGTAGCACAGGCAAACAGCTGGAGGACTCCCAGGCCCTCAGAGTACTCTAGTAGCAGTTGGAGAGGTGCTTCTCATGGTAGATTTTTGGGGGAAACTATGTGCTTTGGGGGAAACTTTGGCCTGGCTGCTTGCATTTTGGTTGTGACAGTGGAGGGCCTCTCACCTGGCTGAAGCAGATCACTTGCCTAGCTGCCTCTGCCTCATCAGGTGTGGCATATCTGAGCTGCTAAAAGAGAGAAGCAGACAAACATATATCCCCTAGGCATGGTGTGTGAATGCACACTCCACTACAGTGGGGCTACCGCTAAAGTGAATCAGCATGGGAAATTACTAGGTTCACTTTAACCCCTTGTCTACCAAAGTACATTTATAAACACCCTGGTATTCAAGGGGTATTTTTTTTTCCAGCCAGCTCCCTGTTTTCATATAAAATTATCACTTTTATGCTACTGTGATGTGCAGCCCCTCCACACAAACACCCCTAGGTCCCCCTTCTTTTCTTTTATTAACCACTTGCCGACCACACTATAGCTGAAAGACAGCTACAGAACAGTGGTCAAGTACTGGTAGGGCATCAATAGACGTCCTCCCAGAACCCAGCCTCCTGCGGCGCACATCGGGCATGGTCTGTGACTGCTGTGTCCTTATGGCACAGCTGTTCACAGATCAAGGTAAAGGGCCAACCACAATGGTCCTTTACCATGTGATTATCTGTGTCCAATCACAGATGATCATTTGTAAACAGTCTTGCCAGTTATCGGTCAACCTGTAAGAGCATCATTTACGTTAATAATTGGGGCACTGATCATCAGTTCCTGCCCCATCGATGCCCATCAGTGCATCCTATAATTACCAATCAGTGCATCCTATCAGTGCCCATCAGTGCTGTCTATCAGTGTCGATCAGTGCCTACTCAAGGGTGCCTATCAGTGCCGCCTATCAGTGTAGCCTCATCAGTACCTTCTTATTGGTGCCCATCAGTGTCACCTCATCAGTGCCCATTAGTGCAGCCTATCAGTGCCCATCAGTGCATCCTCATCAGCGCACACCAGTGAAGAAGAAAAATTACTTATTTGCAAAATGTTATATCAGAAACTAAGGAGGAGTTTTTTTTTTCCAAAATGTGTGGTCTTTTTTAGTTTGTTTAGCAAAAAAAAAAAAAAAACAGTTATAATTAAATACCACGAAAAAAGCTCTATTTGTGTGAAAAAAATTCCATTTGGGTACAGTGTTGCATGACCATGCATCTGTCATTCAAAGTGTGACAGCACTGAAAGCTGAAAATGGATCTGGTCAGGAAAGAGGTCAGTACTGACGTGGTAATGAACCCAGAAGCACCCAGCTCTGAGCATTTCTGAGATGTCAAAATCCTGAGTAAAATTCAGGGTATTATATATTTGTTTGGGGTTTTAAGTAGTTTTCTAACAAAAAAAAATGCAGATTTAAATATGTGTGTGGAAAACAAAAAGATTTTCCTAGTAGAAAAGTGATTAAACTCATAAGAAGTACAATATTCATAGAGTGCTACTGATAAGAAATAATGAACTAAATTGTATCTATCTTACAGAATACAGATGCATTGTTAATGTATTATTTAAAAAAAAAAAAAAAGAATGACTTTACAGCACTGCAATCGGAAAAAAAAAAAAGCTCAGAGGCTATACGCTTTTCCCTTTAATGCAATAGTGTTTAAGTTACCTCTCTTCCCTCATCAGAAGCAGGTTCAGAGTTCACATGACCTGAAAATAAATATGGATAATGTTATTATCTCCATTTTAAATTGTGATTACGAAAATGACCCTGAAATTAAGGGGGTCTTTAGTGATTTGTAAAATGGACCTTATATTCCATGCAAGGTCCACTTTTAAAATGTGGCCCCCCTCTCCCTTGCTAAATCAGTAAATCAAATATAGAAAAAAACACCTATAGGGGAAAAAAGTTAGATAATATACTCACTTTCCCCTGGATTTTAGTGCAGGGAGTGACATACTCATCCTGCCAAGAAGATCCTAGGGAATGTTTAAAATGTAGAAAAAACACTTATAGAGGAAAAAAAGTTAGATAATATACTCACTTTACCTTGGATTCTGTAGTGCGGGAGGTGGCATACTCATCCTGCAAATGTGATCCTGGAGAATGCTTAGCATTCCAAATCTTGAGAGAAGATGCAGCTGCACAGTGCTGCACTGTCTTCTCAGTGAGATTTGGGCTGGTTAACATTCTCTGAGAATTTGTCAGAAGGAGGGTGTTGTCTCCCTGTCCTAGGTGCCATGGACAGGACCAGGGTGAAAAGTAGTTGTCTTATTAAACTTTTCTTCCTCCAGATTTTTTTTTATAAGTTAAATGTAGATTTTTTTATATGCAAGGTCTACATTAAGGGTGCAATTGTCTTTAAATGGCCCTATAGAGTTACAGATATTATTTGGATGCTGATAACCTAATTTTTTATACTCTTTTTTTTTTTGCTATCTTTTTTATTTCTGTGTAAAAAATTTCAAAAACTGATACAATGTACTAAAAAATAGGAAAAGAAAAACAAAGCTATAGAGCTGAAAACCACTCAAATATAAAGAAACCAGCTAATACAGTCATGAAGTTTAAGTGCAATTAGTCAAAATAGCTTGAATGTATCTGGGTATCTTTAAAGAGTGACTAAAGTAAAAAAACAAATAAATTATATATATGATTCAAGTTTTCAATTCTCAATTGATTCATCTTGTCTTTTTAAAAAAAAATCTATGTACATTTAATCCCCATAAATACCTTAGATTTGTTTCAGAGATTCCCATCTGCAATAATTTCCCTGTTCCTATGTCTATAATTTATTCTGCTTTTCAATATCTTCATTTATAGCCACCCGTTCAGGTGTACTGTGAGCAGAGCATTTAAAGAGGTTCTTAATTCCGTTTAAAAAAAATAAAAGTCAGCAGCTACAAATACTGTAGGGTGGATCCCTGGAGACTTAGCATTCCAGAGATCCAGCGCCATTCTCAGCTGGGCCAGTTCTTCGCTGGTCTTTGGGTCCCCAGCACCATCATGTTAACTGTGAATGGTCTTGCAGCCTTCTGGGACCTGTGATGTGTCCCAGAAGGTTGCAGGTGGTGGGGGGAGAACTTCTGGTGAAATCGCCTAGGCGAACATGTTCCTCGCTGCTGGCCATTGGATGGTACAGATTTAAGCTGTGCTACGCTACTTAGTTGCTTGATTACTGTTAAGAAACAAGCCTAATAGAATATAATCAAACTAATGAGCAGACTGCATAGCTAAAGTCTACACCACCCATTGTCCCTCTCCTACTGGAACATGCACATCTAAAGGGTGTCCAGGGATATATTCTTTCGCTTTTTCAATCAGCAGGAATCTGATGTATCACGCCTCCTTCTGGCTGTTATGAAAAGAAGGAAATGCTAAAAAACACCAGTTTCAACTACATGGACGGACTGAAAAGATGCACACATTTTCAAAGTAAGAAAATAGATATTTCAACAACACTAAAAAAGCATATTGAGTCAATCAATAATGCTCCTTTTTTAATACTTAATGTAATTAATTTGTCTTTAGTACACCTTTAATCCCCTAAACAGCCTTTCTCAGGGTGGGAGAGGGAAATCCAGTACTAGGAAACAATCATGATCTGCTACTATAAGCCCAGTTGCACTTGCAATACAGATTTAGGGCATAAGGTTGGCAATAGGCAAAGGAGTCATACCTGAGTTGCACGAGTAGATGACAGGGAGCCTTGAACTAAATTTAGCCAGGTCTAAATGCAGAGTCTTTTGCAGTGAATGAGTGCACAGCGATATTATTTAGCATACATGGTTTTGTTGGAGACTTCAATACAGCTTTAAACCTTTTCTAAACCACAATCTCTATTTAACCTGCTTTATCACCTTGATCTGAGTTAGCATTAATAATAAACAGAAAACTTCTAAGATAGTTTCATTGCATATTTAGTCACATTTAACATTGTAAAGAATGATAAATGTCATGGCACACTACAGTAAAAGTAAAACATGGCTCACCGAATATAAGACAAAGAAAAACTATCGCCAAGATGGAGATGAAAGCAAAAAACTTCATTTTTGCTATAGGCTTTCTTGATTGAAATGTTAGGTATGACTCAGTTGTGCTTCTGTGACAGTTTTCCACAGATCACCATTATATAGCTCTCCATATCTGTAGTCTTGTTGTTCAAGTTAATTAATAACTGAGAGAAAACGATGTAATTATTAGCAAAGTGTAAGCATGTTGGAATGCGAAGCTGGATGCAAAACAAAAAACAAATATGTAATAACTGATGTCATATATTATGAGGCAGCCCTTCCACCTGCCAAATTGCGGGTTGACCCCATCTCCCCTTGGCTGTATCCACTTGAGCTAAAGAAAATTTTACCCCCTTCATGACTAGGACATTTTTTGCTATTTGGCACTGCGCCACTTGGTAGTGACATGGAAAGTTATAGATAGGCAACTCCTATCCTCATATTGATTAGTGGTTCCAAATTAATAATAACTACTGCAGTAGGGAACAGACACAAAAGATACACTCTGCATCTTTCCAAATAACTGTTCTGTTTTATTATGATGCAATTGAAGGTTTTTATACACATGATTACGTAGGTATCACATTAATATTACAACTGTACGTTTATGGTAACAAGGGGCATAACATAGGCAGACTAATTCTAATCAGGACTCAAAAGAATGCAAACATGTAATGAAAACATTATTAGTGCCGTGTGCACAGTGAGTGCAGCGTGCAATACATACAAAATAGAATACAAATATATACAGAACTTACAAATTTCCTTTACAATCTCCTCTCTTTTGATCAATATTTTGATCACTAACCATACCCGCTATCACCTTTAACCTGGAACCTCCACACGTTTAGGTGGAGGTAGTCCTGGCCAAAGAGGCAAAACTCCATTGTGGAGAATATAATAGCTGAGCAGCTTTTTCATTACAAAATTACTTTTCATTGTGAAAAAAAAAAAAAGATTAATAAGACATATTTACATAGTACTGGCTGTACACTCCTGTGGCCAGAATGGCCTTCTAGCTTGATTGTTGGCATACTGACTTATCAGCATATGTAAACACAGACAATTCTACATACAATGGAAGACGTACAAAAGACAAATATGACTTCAACATGGCTAAACTACTTTTTATTTTTCTATATATATATATATATATATATATATATATATATAATATACATATCCCTTACAATTAAAGTATTTGAATAAATAGTACCCTAGACTGTGATTGCAAGAGGGAAACACATCAAACACAGAGATTTCTTTAATTTAATCATTTTTGCAGTGTCTGGTGTGGATCCAGGTGACTTTTCCTTCAAGTTTTGCAAAACTGTACATGAAATAGACGCAAGTCATCTGGCTTTAGTTTTGGATCCTTCCAAACTTTTAGGATCTGGAATTGGGGAGAAAACACATAAATGAGTTTGTCAAAAACCTTAAAAGATCAGCAACATTCTCTGTGAGATCCAAATGGAGGACTTCAGCTGCTGAGACAAAATATAAGCAAGTGAGTAACACACTTCCAAACAAAATCCTATAGGGAGAGAGTCCAACATCCCCTTAGGGGTTTGATAAAATATAAGAAAACATTCAGGCAAAGGTTTTCTAGTTTCTTACTCTACTTTTTCCACTGCATTGTAGACAGAAGGGAGCGTGTAAAATTAAAACCTCAAAACTTCTAGTAAGGACTCGCCTAAAAAAAATGCTTTCCTCTGTTGCTCTCTGTAGATTCTGGCACTCTGTACTTACAAACTACTTCTGACTTTTTACTGTGGCCTTTGCAGTAGCATTTGCCACTGGACATCCAGAAAACGTGTCCATACAGACAAAATGCATACTCGTAAGATCCTGACTTGGGCATCTGGATATATCTTTTTGTAATCTCTGGAAGGGATGTTCAGCTTTTGGTAACACCTTTTGGTAACAGTTAAAACAAGAAGTGATATGTTATAAAAACAACTGTGGTGATCCCTGGCTCTATCCCATATTCATTTACTAAGGCAGCCATAACTGCTTGATATTGACACAGCCCATGTGTCATGCTGCTGGGAAAAGAGTGACTGGCAGAGAATAAAGATCACATTTTCCAAAGTCCTGTTTCATAAGAAGTTGCCCCCTGTGGACCACTTGTTCTTCTCATTCTGGGGTCCTTAAAGTTGAATTATTAATCCCAGCTATACTGGGCCAGAACTAGGGTGGAATCTGTTAGTTGCACAGACCCAGCAAGTGTCTGGGACTGTAAATTCAGCATCCTTAGAGTCGCCTGGTCTGCTTCCATGTGTGAATTTTAATGTTAGTATGGCTACCTCAGCAAGAACCTGGAAGGCTGAAAACATCTATTAACTTAGCATGTTTGGTTTACCCTTCAAATGGAACCAAAAGCTCTCTATATCTCGACTATTTATATGAATATATATACTCTTTTTATAGCTCACAGGCTTTGCTAAAACATGGGGCTCTGCTTCTTGAGCTGGGGAAAAGGTATCCTTCTGGGTGATAAACTGCATACTCAGTATGGGTATTGCAATCTTCAGTATAAAACTGGGATCAAATCTACAAAAAAATTAATATCTGGGTTTTCAGGGAGTGTGTCCTGCACTGGGCTCACATCAGCTGATTCCTATGTCATCAATTTAACACATGTGGTTTTCTTTGTCTCCAGCCTCTTCCAATAGAGGAAATAAGGTGGCTGAATTAAAATGTATGCATTTTTCATTGTTAGCTTTGTACCAAAACAAACCAAACAAATTCATATTTTGAACCTTTCATTAGACAAACATTTAGTTAGCTGTGTATTTGCTGCACAGAATGTGGGACCCTTAAAAATAAATAATTGACCAAGATAATGTCTAACTTTGTCTAATAGCACCTTTGCATAAAGCTACTGCTCTGATATATTGGAGTGAACCCTTCATTACTGGGTCCAGCTTGCATAAATATATTACAATAGCTTCTTTTCTATCATGCTGTTTGTGTAAGAACTTCAGTTTTATGTTTCAAAAGGACAACTTTTGGGCAATATTACAATTTCTCATTGCTTGCTCTGTTGTTAGTTTTAGCTATAAAACACAAGTCCTTAGTTTCCATCTGACATTATTTTCCTGATGTCATAACATAATAAATTATAACAATACCCTGCTGTCATGCAGAGATGTCCAATAACTCCAAAGTATTCTTAATTTCAATAATTTTTATTAGAATTAACCATGTAACAAAACATTTACAATGGAACTGCGCTCAGCGCAACATGTTACCACATTTAGTGCAAGCAAAATATATTTATAACTTTAACGTGGTCTGGTCAAACATAATACATCTTTGCTGGTTTCGTTGCAATGATTCAATAAACATTTACAATCTTCCGTATTCACTGTATAAGAATGTTGGTTTTACCCTCTATAGCTACACTTAGAGTCTTGGTTAGGTGACAATATATTTTGGGTGGGTGGCCCCCACCCCCGGCGCCCCCAAGGGGATCACACTGCGCCGAGGGGATGGCCCCCATCCCTACCAGGCTGGGTTGTATGACTCCTGTTATGTCTGTAGTAGTGCTATTTGGGTATATGAGTCTTGTGCTTAATGCATTATTTACCTTATTTTTTCTAGTTGGAAAGTTTGTTGTTAATAAAACATTGTCAGTTTTATTTGAGTCTAAGAAGCTTATGTTTGTGACGTATTAACGTTTAGGGGGTTGTAAATGTGTGTAGGAAGAAAGAAGGAGAGAGAAAAAGAGTAAGTGTAGACAGTAGGGGGGGGGGAGAGGTGGGGGAGGGGGGGCTGCGCACGAGTCGTGGCTCTACCTTTGGTGAGTTATGTTATCCTATTATCTGATACATAAACAGATATGATGGGTGGTGGAGGTGTCATGTGTTGCTCCATTTTTGATACCACTTAGTCCATGGTTCCCAAACTTGGTACCTAGCTGCGTAAGTGCCCTGTGTGGCTGCGAACATCAGTTCGTATGATATATGTAGGTTTGTAGTGCGAATTACTTCAGTAATGGTGGGTATCTCCTCTTTTAGCCATTTCCTTGTAAGTTCTAATCTAGCGCTATTTAGGATCTGTGTTGTGGTGTGTCTCATAGGATGGGGAATCAGTTCCATTTCTAGTGATAGTAATGCCATACCTGGATTGGCGGGATAGTGAGATTTACTTATAACTCGAATTAAGTGAAAGACTCTATGCCAGTATTTGCCTATTTTAGGGCATGCCCAGAGGATATGTATGATGGTTCCTCTGTGTCCGCATTTCCTCCAACATAGTGGTGATGTGTCTTGTTTAAATCCCGCCAAACGTGTGGGGGTCATATACCACCTGAGGAAGATTTTTTGGTATAGTTCCCACGAATTCGCACTTTTGGAGGCCTTGTAAATAGAGGAGATAGCTAGTTGCCATTGTTCAATAGTGTAAGATGCGTTTAGATCAATTTCCCATGTTTTCATAGTGGGAGATTTGGTGCATATCGCTTTCATATTAAGAAGGCCATAGAAAAGTGAGATACCTTTAATAGAGGATGTGGGATTTGTTAGATATAGGTATGCGTTCCAGGGGACTTTAGAGTTAACATCCGTGATGTATGATAGTAGGTGGGAGATTTGCATATATAGGAATTGGTCTTTAGGTTCTAGGTTATGTTCAACTTGTAATGCTCTAAAGGATTTTAGTGCGGGTCCTATGTATAAGTCTTCTATATTTCTGATCCCTTTATGTATCCAATGTTTGGTGTGTATATTCGGTATGATAAGTTCTAGGCTTGTGATAGGTATTGGTATAGTTTTGAGTGTTAATTCCGAGTCTGGTAGCTGCAGAATGAGTTGCCACGCCAGTAGGGAGGCTTCTATGGTTGGTGAAAGCTTAGGTGGGTGTGGCATGTGTCTAGATATCAATAGTAGATCGGGGAGCCTATGGTTGGGAGATTGAAACCTCTCCAGGGCTTGCCATCTTGTCTCGTGGTTACCAGGGAACCACAATTTCAATTGTGCTAGGACAGCTGCGTAGTAGTAGTCTTTTAGTAATATATGGCCCACCCCCCCAGCTTTTTTGGACTTAATTAGTTTGTGGAATGCGCATCTGGCTCTTTTTTTTTGCCAGAGGAATCCATTGATCGCTGCTTGTGCGCGGGCAAAGAATCCACCTGGTACTGGAATAGGGAGAGTACGGAACAGATATATAAATTGAGGTAATAACATCATCTTGAAAGCTGCTAGGCGTCCTGACCAAGTGGTTTCGGTTTTAGATAGTGCTTGTAGTTTGGGAGGTAGATGGAGTAAGAATTGAGTGTAATTGGCTTCTACCAGCTTATTCGTGTCTGCTGTTAGGGTTACTCCTAAGTATTTTATGCCTTCCTCTGTCCATTTATATGGGAATTGTCTCTGAAGTCTATCTGATGTACATTTCTCCACTCCTAGTCCTAAGATGTATGATTTGTTGTCATTAACCTTATAGTAAGACACTTTATTAAACAGTTTTAGAGCTTCGTGTGCCGCTGCCAGGGAGGAACCCACCTCCGTTAATATCATAATGATGTCATCCGCGAATAAGCTTATAGTATGGACTTCTTGTCCAGTAGGGAAACCTGATATGTCGGGATGATTTCTGATGTATGTGGCTAGAGGTTCCATCAGTAAATTAAAAATCAGGGGGGAAAGCGGGCACCCCTGTCTGGTCCCATTTGAAATACTAAAGGGTTTGGAAAGAGAACCAGACATAAACACTTTGGCGGACGGGTCAGAATAGAGAGCCATTATGGTCGAAAGAATGGGGCCTGAAAAACCAAACTTTTCCAATGTCTTGGCTAGGTAGAGCCAATGGATTCGGTCGAAGGCCTTCTCTGCGTCCAAAGTAAGGAGCAGAGAAGGTCTTCGTTGCTTTTTTGCCAGGTGTATTATATTGATCATACGCCTTGTTGCGTCAGAGGTTTGCCTATTCTTGGTGAAACCTGTTTGATCAGGATGTATTAGTGTAGGTAATATATCTACTAGGCGGAAGGCAATGAGTTTAGCATAGACTTTCAGATCTATGTTTAGTAAAGAGATCGGTCTGAAATTGGAGGGTACAGTGGGTTCCTTCCCTGGCTTAGGCAGAGCGACTATCAGAGCTTCCAACATTTCTGGTGGGAAAGAGGCAGAGGCAGCTGCTTTTGCAAATACAGGAGCTAGGAAGGGGGTCAATATCTTTTTAAATTCTTTGTAGTATTCGCTACAAAACCTGTCTGGTCCCGGGGACTTGTTGAGGGGTAATGAGTCAATTGTTTTTTGGATTTCAGCTTCAGAGAACGGGAGGTTCAGTGAATGAAGTTGTTGGGGCGACAATTTGGGTAGTGAGAGATTGCAAAGAAAGTCATTTATAACCCCTGGGTCTGGCTGGATTGTGGTTTTATCGTCTTTTAGGTTATACAAAGAGCCATAGTAGTGGCTGAACGCGTCTGCAATTTTTTGGGGATGGAATTCTTTGTTGCCGGTGGTCGGGTGGATAATAAAGGGGATTTTGGATTTATACCTGTAACCTTGAAGGGATTGGGCCAATAATTTCCCCGCTTTGTTACCATTAACATAATAATTCATTTTGAGCCGTTTAGTGGCTTTTTCAAATTTGTCTAGGAGGTGGAGTCTAAGTTCGTATCTAAGTTGTGATAATTTCTGCGAGGTACTCTGGTCGTACTGCGCCTTATTTTTAGATTCTAGTTCTGAGATTTGTTTCATAAGTTCTGTTGTTTTTTGTTGCCTCTGCCTCTTTGCCCTTGCCCCAATCTGTATGAACATTCCCCTTATGAACGCTTTATGAGCGTTCCATAGCATAATAGGACATTTTACAGAGTTAACATTATCATTGAAGAACTTAGTTAGATGCTTTGCAATTTGGGTTTTGGTTTCTGGCTGTTGTAGCAGAAAGGTGTTCAGTCTCCATAATGGGTTTGGTCTGGGGTAAGCTGCGTTGGCAAGAGTCAAAACAATGGAAGCATGGTCAGACCAGGTTATATTGTTTATGCGGACATCCTTGGTGTTGAACAGGATTTGTTGGTCTACTATGGCAAGGTCTATTCTGGTGTATATTTTGTGGGGTGCTGAGAAAAAGGTGTAGTCTCTTTCAGTTCCGTGGATACACCTCCAGGCATCATATACCGCGTGTTTCTGCATAAGTGGGTTCAATGAGGGAGGGCTGCGTAGGGGGGTGGACGTTGAGTCCATCTCTGGATCTGGGGTGAGGTTGAAGTCTCCGCAGAGGATTAAAGGGCCCTCTTGGCATTTTCTGATTTTCCCCATCAATTTGTTGAAGAAGTGCGCTTGGCGCTTGTTAGGGGAATATGCTGTTGCTATCGTGTAAGGTGCAGAGTTGATTGTACAAACCAAAATTAAGTATCTACCCGATACATCTCGAATCTCTCGGTTGAGCTGAAACGCCACTGTGTCACGTATAGCTATCAGCACCCCTTTGGTTTTGGAGTCAGCGTTAGCTGTGTAGACAAAGGGAAAGCTTCTGTGTGCACATTTCGGTGGCGCTGTTTTGCAAAAGTGAGTCTCTTGAGCGCATAGAATATCTCCTTGGTGAAGTAAAACCTCTTGCCACAAGGACTTGCGTTTCATGGGGTGGTTGAGCCCCTTGGCATTGATAGAAACTATGTTAATAGCCATTGTTCATGTATAGAGTAAGTCATGAGATGAAGTTGCACCTCAGCTCAACACTTGGTCTATAGAGTGTATTCGTTTCAATAGTGTTGTGTGGGTGGTGCGACTTACTTGAGTGTCTCGTTGTAATCGAGTTGATGCACGGTTGATTTGTGTGTTGCGGTACTTCTGATGGCGGTGGAGGCGTCCTGTTGAACTCTAGGAATTCTCCGTAGGCCCGGTGATGCGTCAGCCACGGCTCGTGCGCAGGTGCAGAGAATTGGGGGGGGGTAGGGAGGAAAAAAGAGAGCATTGGGAACAAGAAAAACATAGAAAATAAAAAGTAATGACAGTTCAATGAGCGGCATGGTTGCAAGCTCTTGGGTGCAACCTAACTGGGGGGTAATAATACCCAATGGCAGCTTGTCGTTGCGTAACATTATTGGGGGTTAAGTTCTGTCCTAGCGACCATAATGGTCAGGGACTTGTTGTGTTTGCTTGTCATCCCTCTGCTTCATTTTAAGAATGGGAGGTATTGTTTTTGGGTGTAACTGGTTTCCATTCCTGGGTGAGTCTGCGGGGGTTACTGGATACATCATGGTCTTCTTGGTTGTCTGGTAGTATGTCCCATTCTTTCAGAAGGGCGATTCCTTTCTCTAAGGAGGTCACTGTGTAAGTGCGGTTGCCTCTGGTCACTGTCAGTTTTGTGGGGTATCCCCACCTGTATATTATTTTATGATTTCTTAGCACTTTAGTCACTGTGTTCAGGTTTTTGCGTTTTTGCAGTGTATACTGTGACAAGTCTGCAAAGAATTGGAGATTCTGGCACTCCGCTGGGATCTGCTCTTGCCTTCTCATAATAGACATGAGTTGTTCCTTTATGTGGAAGAAGTGAAGTCGGAGTATCACATCTCTGGGGATTTGGTCCGACAGGTGGGTGGGTTTGGGTAGTCGATGGATTCTGTCGATCGTGACATCTAGGTCTGTGAGAGTAGGTATGAGGGCCTTACAAAATGGCGGTAGCATGTGCAGCCAGGTCAGGTTGTGCTACAGTTTCAGGTATCCCTCTTACTTTTAGATTGTTCCTTCTGGACCTGTCCTCTAAATCTGCCATTTTAGCTTTGATCCATTCAGAGTCAGCTTCGTTTTCCTCATGAGCATCTACTAGCTCGTTAATGGCGGAGGCATATTCTCCCATCTTAGTTTCTATGTGGTCCACCCTGTTTCCCACCTCCTGTATGTCTCTGTTAATTCGGTGCATATAGCCTGCCATATCCGATTGCAGGGAGCTCCTTAATGACAGGAGCATATCTTTTAACACAGTGTCCATGACTGGCATATTCTGTGTGGGGAATGATTCTATAGATTCCGGGAGCTCCCTGGTGTCTTCCCCAGAGTCTGAGGTCGGGCTCCCTGCTCTGTCTAATCCTCCAGCATCGAGCCTGGGTTTGGTCTTGGCCGGGCTGCAGGTAGATGGGGTGGTTGGGTAATGTCTCCTATCGTCCGGGGAATCGCTCATTTGCAGTCTGTTACCTTTGGATGAGGTCCGTTGGTGCCTCGAGGCGTCCGGGGATGAGTAGGCCTCAGCGCCATCTTGGTTTTCCGCCTTGCCGCTCGTGGGGTAAAAGTCCGTTAAACGCTGGAGTTTACGGTCCTGCTTCCTCTTGCCAGACATCCTCGGTATGTGGTAGTGCTACGCCCGTGGGGTATGTCGGTTTGTATGCCTCGGGTGAATGCTTTACAGCCGCTGGTGTCCCTGAGTTCGCCGGAGCTCCTCTACCACACGTCCATCCGGCTCGCTCGCTAGGCCACGCCCCAACTCCAAAGTATTCTTCTGCTTATACCACTGCACTTACAAGGAAAAGGGGCACATCATTTCACAAACCACACATTCTGCTTTGGATTTCAAAAATAAATAAAAACAAAAGGACCAACAATCTGTATATGACAGAACAGAAATCTTTCTTGTTTAAGATTTTTATTTTCTCATAAAAGAATAATAATGAACAGACAAAAAGAAACAAAACGATACAGAGCATATATTTACATTCATATATGGGATATCGTTGAAATCAAGCATCATGGAGAAAAGAGAAAAAAAAAAAAGCATGAGTGTCTTGCTGTCTAGAATATGAGATGAGCATTGTGGTAAAAGAACACTGTAAAAGAAAAGACCATATAATAACTATATATGAATATAAATGGTGACACTGGACCTAAATTAATGAATGTAGAATCATGCCTCCAGACCACTTTACCACCCCAAATGGGTACAATCTGTGGTAAAGTGGGGGCAATTGGGAAAAGTAGATATTATATCAACCAAGATTATAGCTGTAACATTGAGATAAAAAAATTCCTAGCTCAACGGTTACAGTGCTCATTTGCAGAAACGTAGGCAGTCTAATGAACAATCATACTTATTAATGAAAAAAAAGTGAGATAACAAGGAGAGAAAGTCCCATATGTATATTTCACATACAAACAAAGAGAAAAAAAAAGAGGAGAAGGGGAGAGAGAGAAAAAAAAAAAAAAAAAAGAAATGGGGAAGAAGAAGAAAAGAATAGAGTCCCTCCAGGTGGTGGTCTGCATGGTAAATAACTTACTGATATAAGGGGGCTACTTATAATGATATACCATTTTGATAGGGGTTGAAATGAATATGCTTAACTTTCAGCTTTTGAACAAAGCTGTTGTAAGTATATTCTGCAGAAAAACGGTTTTAACCAGTGTGTTGACATATCAGGATGCATCTGTATTGTGGTTTCTAACTCTGTACTTCACCAGAGGATATGAAACTAGCTAGCAGTGACTTAGGAGTTTTGCGGTCAAGTCAGCAGGTGTACAGATAACAGAACTAACTGTCATACACTAACCTTTGCCTTACATTTCATATTGCAAACTAACCACCATCACATGACTAACCTTTGCCCCATATTCCATATTTCAAACTGAAGACTGTCACATGACAAGAAGTTGTTAATGTATGCATATGTATATGAGTCTGATTGGTTCTTGGGAGAGCTGTCCCCTCCCTCTGCATTTCCCATAAAAGAGGAACGTATTGTCTATTAAACTTTGTAACCATCTTCACTTACAAACCCGTGTATGTGTGTGTTGGTTATCCACCGGTGAATTGGGACCTCCGCTTCTACCATCCCTGGCCTAGGCACTTAGAATACAAGAAGAAAGACGTGTACCTTACAACTGGTGTCAGAAGTGGGATATCTTGTGACAGGTAAGTGATTTTGCCCTTTTTACCTTTTAAGGTGAATAGGTGTAAATGCTTACGCTGTCCAGATCATCGCCACGAATTTAGTTTAAAGAGGTTATTGTGCCTTCGCGGCGGACTAGGCTGGTCCCCCGGGAGGTTAGGTTGTTGTGCCTTCGCGGCGGACTAGGTCGGTCCCCCGGGAGGTTAAAAGGACACGCAGGTAGTTACGTAGGTTATTTGGGTATTTAAAGAGAGTCCGACTAGGTTGGTCTGACTATAAAAAAACTATTGTAAAAGAGATTATTATTATTATTATTTTAATCACCGGGAAGTAGCAGATTACGCCCGTGATAAAAGGTTTGGTTGAGCGGACGCCCATTAAGTTTTTTGAGAAACAAAAAGTGCACTATAAAATTGAACAAATGTATGGTTTTATAATGATCATTTAAAATAATTCTGTTCATAAGATTTACAGTATAAGACCTATAGAAATAAGTATAAAGTTTTGTTTAAGATATATATATATATATGTATATGTGAGACTTCTTTTTCCACAGAACAGCGTAAGTACCTAAAAATTTTAAAGAATTGTATGTTGTATAAAGTATAAGAGTTTAATGACTTCGGAATACGAAGAACCTGATTGTAGCGACATAGCTCCACCTTGTCCACATTGTACTATAGGATTACTGTTTTTTTTTAAAATAGAAAATAGGTGGGTTCTATTAACCAATAGACCAGGGGGCTATTCTTGTAGATTAGGGGTAAGAGGAATATATCCCGCCACAAAGAAAGGAACCATAAATCGAGTACTAAGGGTAAACTTTCACAGTCCCATTAGTCCATCTGATTTGACAGACCAAGCGGACTACCCAATTGTTCGACAACAAGTGATTACCCAAACGGGTTGTTATCACTTGTGCCCACATACTAGTCATACCCTGCCCACTTTGTTAGATGGGGAATTCTGTGGCCACCCCAGGATCAGACATAGGGATCCCGTGCCCGTATGAATATATTAAAAACAATCTACCTGGACCACAGGTGGAACCTTTCTGGGCTCAAGTCCAGGAAAGATGCCACCAGTTAGGTATTCATGATCCGGGACCACAAGGTCCTTGTTCAGAGGAAGATTGGAAGAAAGTTAGCAAAATTTGTCAGACGCATAAGCATTCCTACCCCCCGTGTAAATCTAATGACCCTCAATACATGAAAGATTGTTATCACTCATGGAGCAAATGTTTAAAAGATTATGCAGTGGCCATCAAACCGCCAGCAGCCAAACCCCCTATAGGGATGCCTAGAGTATGTCCCTTCCCTCAGTTTAGTGTGTTACAACCTCTCATGGAAGAGTCTTCCCCAAGTTGTATTAAATGTTGATGGGCAACGTGTCTGTTTCTTAATAGACAATGGCGCCACATCAAGTTCAGTGAATAATGTAATTTTTGACACACCACAATGTACTGAGGGAAACTCTATTGGTATAAATGGGACCCCTGTTACCCATCCCATCACTCCACCATTACCTGTAACCACTCCCGAGGGGCAACATTTGTGCGATCAGTCTTTTGCTGTGTTGACCTCTTGTCCTGTATCCCTTATGGGAAGGGACCTGTTGTCCAGTTTAAGTATCACTATTAAATTTGACAAAGAAGGGTCACTAACTGCAAGTTCCCCTTTCTGTGACCTGACTGGTCCTAAACGACACACACATAAAGGATTCTTTATGTTACTGCCCGCTACTTTAGAGACTCACAAAATCTGGGCAGAAAACAAAGGTAGCGTAGGATTTATCAACTGCACACCCTACACTCCCCAATTACGTCCAGATGCACAGCCACAATACCACAAGCAGTATCCCTTGCCCCCAGAGAAAACCAATGGAATTGCACCACAGATTGAAGAATACATACGCTTAGGCATTTTGAAACCAGTAATCAGCCCCTGGAACACGCCCATTTACCCCGTAAAAAAGACCAGTGGCGAATGGAGGCTAGTCCAAGATCTAAGGGCAGTTAATAAACAAGTACTACCCCTCCCGCCCTTGGTATCTGATATAACATTCATTTTTTCATGCATACCTGCAGATTCCCTATGCTACACAGTGATTGATTTGGCAAACGCATTTTTTAGCATCCTATTGCCGAAGAGGCTCAACCTATTTTTGCCTTCTCATGGGCCGGGGGCCAGTTAACTTGGTCGCGTTTACCGCAAGGGTATGTAGACAGCCCCGCCGCCTTCTCCATGGTACTCAACGAGACCGTCAGGTCTTGGACTTCCGAGCATGGGTCGGTACTAATACAGTATGTGGACGACTTGCTCTTGTGCAGTCGTTCTGCTGAAGATTGTGCGGTCGATTCAACATTACTGTTAGAACATCTGGCCGAAGCCGGCCACCTAGCCTCAAGGAAAAAAATACAGTGGTGTCTACCACAAGTAGAATACCTAGGATGTATTCTGGACAAGGGGACCAGGCTAGTGTCCCCCAAACGTGCCGCAGCCTTACAAGCTCTCAGTCCTCCAAAAGACAAAGCAGTTTTGTTGTCATTTCTGGGCGCAATTGTATATTGCCGCCAGTGGATTCCTGACTGTTCTCATTATGATAGTATCCTACGAGAGGCTGCCGGGTCAAACGCCCCTAAATTGATAGACTGGACAGAAGACAGAAAAAATGCTTTTAATGCTCTTATTAAGAGTTTGTCCACCGCCCCCGCCCTGGGATTGGTAGATTATGGTAAAGCCTTCCAGTTGTACTGTGTAGTTTCAGGAAAATCTTTTGCTGCAGTACTTGCACAATCTCATGGTTCAGGGTATCGCCCAGTGTCATATTTATCTAGAAAACTCCCTATCCAAGTCCAGGGCATGCCGTCCTGTCTTCAGAATGTCGCTGCCTGTGCCATGTCTGCACAGGATGCCAACAAAATAGTATTGGGACACAAAATGACACTGTACACCACTCATTCAGTTACCCACCTCATACAGAATATGAACACACAACACATGACTTCCCAAAGACTCAGTGGATACGAGATCACTCTGTTAAATACTGACAACTTGGTACTTAAATATGTTCCGAATAGCAATCCAGTTGTACGTTTACTACATTCCATGTTACGTTTACCACACGAACCTGATCACACACATAATTGTGTAGAAAAAGTGGAACAAGTCACTTCACCAAGACCTGATCTTTCTGACATTCCAATTATAAATGCCGAAAATGTTTTTGTAGATGGTAGTTGTTCCCGTCCCTCTGACTCTACATTTTTAACTGGCTATGCTGTAGTTCAGTTGCCACATACAGTGTTAGAAGCAAAACCATTGCCCCCTGTTTCTGCCCAAGTAGCAGAACTAGAAGCTCTGACCAGAGCCTGTATTCTGTTCACAAACAAGGAAGTCAACATTTATACAGACAGCAGATATGCATTTGGAGTGGTACATGATTTTGGTGTGATATGGGCCAATAGAGGATTTAAAACAGCAGACAACAAACAGATAGCTAATTCAGAGCAGATCCTTAATCTACTGCAAGCAATTCTGCTCCCTAAAAAGGTTGCTGTTATAAAAGTAAAAGCCCACTCATCAGACAATAGTATAGTATCAAAAGGAAATGCTTTCGCAGACAGAGAAGCAAAAAAGGCTGCTGCCAGTTCACCCAATTCACCAGCCCCTACCACAATCTTCTTTAAAGAGCACTTCTCATCCCCTGATTTCAAAACTGTTGTGGCCCAAATGCAGTCAATGGCCACAGATACAGATGTCCATTTCTGGGCAAATGAAGGTTTGACCAAAGACTCTGAAGGTCTTTGGACAAAAGAGGGGAAGATCCTGGGTATACCTGAAGCTAATTGTATCCTAATTTTATCCTACCTCCATGGCCCAGGACACATAGGACCCGCCCCTCTTGTAAATATATATTCAAAATCTTTTTGCACAAATAATTTACAAAAACAAACTAAGCTTCTAACTAGAAGCTGCTTAACTTGTGCCCAGAACAATGTTCAAGGAAAAAGACATGGCCTACATGGCCATCTACCTCCACCCTTGGGACCATTAACAGATTTACAAATAGACTTCACACACCTACCAAAACAAAAGGGAAACTTGAGGTGCCTCTGCGTAATCGTTGACAAATGGTCAGCTTGGGTTGAGGCAATTCCCTGTACCGGAGAAACCGCAAATATAGCAGCGAGATGCTTGTTAAATTATTGGATCTGTAGGTTCGGGATACCCACAACCATATGGTCCGACAGAGGACCCGCATTTAGTTCCTCAGTGACCCAAGTTGTAGCCAAATCTCTGGGGATGCAATGGAAACTACATATTCCCTATCATCCCCAGAGTGCAGGAGTAGTAGAGAGAATGAACAGGAACATCAAAGACAAATTAAAAAAGGCTACAGGAGGTACTCTAAAAGGTTGGTTGGAACACTTACCTTCTGTCCTTTTTCAGATAAGAACCACCCCCCATTCTAGGACAGGATTGTCCCCTTTTGAAATTCTAATGGGAATCCCTGCAAATATAGAATTACCCCCATTAGACCCAAATTCTGACATTAACGTTTATTCCCAACAGGAAGTGTACGTGAAAAGTCTGGTAAGTATGCTTCATGAAATAAATGAACAAGTTTCTGTCACCTTTTTTCCTCTTTCAACAGAACCAACCCACCCCTTCATCCCAGGGGACAAAGTACTGATTAAGCAGCTGGCTCACAGGAAAAGAATTGGACCAATCTACTCCGGACCGTGGAAGGTGGAAAAGGTATCCAGGACCGCGGTACTGACGGACCTAGGCAACACCTGGATCCACGCCAGCCGACTGAAGAAGTGTCCCCAGCTCCCCTCAACTCCAGAGCCCCTAACAGTAACCGAGGATACACTCCCTTCAAGACAACAACAAAATCTACAAGATATTCAGGAAGGCATAGGACAAATCTCCCTGGAGGACACGATGATTTTACCTGGAAACTAAACAGAATCTTTCCATCATCAGGACAAGTGAAGAAGAAGAAGAAGAATAGTGAATTTTGAGGACATTAGATATATATATATATAATGTTTTCAACATCAGCAACAGGGAAGACCTTATGCCTCTGGTGCTGTCTAATTTTGGTAGTATTCTTACCTACTTGGCTGATAGCTAACTGTATATACCACCCAGAGGATTTGGGACCACTAAAAGGGATATGTGGGATTCCCAAGTCAAATAACACTCCTATAGTAAGACATAGAAGAAGTGAACCCCCCCAAGAGTTTTCTGATAAAATGTTGTTGTTGAAATTTAAATATAGCTATGCCCAAAAATCAGGTTTTGAAAAGTGCTGGATATGCAGTAAACTACATCCCAGTACTGCCAGAGTTCCTTTAATGGCCATACCTTTAAATTTTACCTCACTCCTAAATGGCACGCCCCCAATAATACTTACCAACGTTACAAGGATAAAGGATGATCATTATGATTAAATCAGAATGATCAAAGAGAGGATTATAAGGGGGCTACTTATAATGATATACCATTTTGATAGGGGTTGAAATGAATATGCTTAACTTTCAGCTTTTGAACAAAGCTGTTGTAAGTATATTCTGCAGAAAAACGGTTTTAACCAGTGTGTTGACATATCAGGATGCATCTGTATTGTGGTTTCTAACTCTGTACTTCACCAGAGGATATGAAACTAGCTAGCAGTGAGTTAGGAGTTTTGCGGTCAAGTCAGCAGGTGTACAGATAACAGAACTAACTGTCATACACTAACCTTTGCCTTACATTTCATATTGCAAACTAACCACCATCACATGACTAACCTTTGCCCCATATTCCATATTTCAAACTGAAGACTGTCACATGACAAGAAGTTGTTAATGTATGCATATGTATATGAGTCTGATTGGTTCTTGGGAGAGCTGTCCCCTCCCTCTGCATTTCCCATAAAAGAGGAACGTATTGTCTATTAAACTTTGTAACCATCTTCACTTACAAACCCGTGTATGTGTGTGTTGGTTATCCACCGGTGAATTGGGACCTCCGCTTCTACCATCCTTACACATGGCCTAGGCACTTAGAATACAAATAGAAATTCAGTATAAGAAGGTAGTACATCATTAGGAAGAGTAGTAAGTTGATGATACAACAAAGATATTAAACCTCTGATATGAGGATCACTTTTGCAAATACGTTCAAATTGAGTCATTTGATTGAGAGTTGAACCAGTCAGGAGAAGAGGAGTATAGGAATTTTTAATTTGTAGATAACGGAAGAGTTCAGATCTTGGAAGCCCATAGTCATCGCAAAGTGTTGAAAATTCTAGAATATTGGAGTTATTACATACTTGATGGAATCGGGTTAAATGTGAGGTAGACCAGGCAGAGAATGATTTTGGATATTTCCAGGCCGGGTAAAAATCTGGGTTACCGAGGAATGAGAGGAGAGGGTTGTGTGTATATTGTAGGTTAGAAGGTCTACCAAATGTATCCCAAATAAATAAGGAATGCTTCGTAATGGGGTTTGAAATATGTGATCTATCTTTGGGATGGATCCATAGGATATTGGCAACAGAAATAGGATCACAGTCAACCGATTCAATAAACAACCAAAGGGGTGTTTCAGCTGTTGAGTGATATTTCGGAAGAAGTGAGAGCTGTTCAGCAGAGTAATAAGAAGCGAAGTTTGGTAGACCTAGTCCACCCTTCAATTTACTAAGGTATAACGTGGCCTTTGGTATCCGTGGTTTAGTTTTACCCCAGATAAAGGCTAGGACTCTGCGCTGTATGATTCTGAGGAAGTATGCAGGCAATGGGATGGGTAGAACCCTGATTAAATATAAGAATTTCGGTAAAATTGACATCTTAATAGCGTTAATCCGTCCCAACCAAGATAGCGGGAGGGAAGACCATTGCTTCATATAGTTAGTGACTTGTTTAAGTAAAGGGAGATAGTTAGCCCTAAATAAGTCTTTGAGTGATGTTGTGAGTTGAACGCCTAAATAAGATAATTGGGTAGGGACCCAGTGAAACGGTAGGGTGGATTGGAGATGTATGAGATCCTTCTTATCCAAGGAGATATTGAGTACATTCAATTTTGTGGGGTTAACTTTGAGTCCCGAGACTATAGCAAATTTATCCAAAATATTTAACAAATTAGGAGCGGATATGTGCGGGTGAGATAAAAAAATGAGGAGATCGTCAGCAAAAAGACACAATTTATGTTGGTAACCACCTATTTCGATACCTTTAATATCTGAATTGGATCTGATTAGTTGTGCCAATGGTTCAATAAGGAGAGCGAAAAGTAGGGGAGATAAAGGACAGCCCTGTCTAGTACCTCTACAAATATTCATCGTAGCAGATTTATAACCGGCATACTTAATGTATGCTTTTGGATGGTCATACAATGAGGAGATCCATTTTAGAAAATGATTCCCAAATCCCCATTTTTGTAGCATATATTGCATATATGGCCAGGTGACAGAATCAAACGCCTTCCTAATGTCTAAGGATACGAGGCATGATGGGATACGTCTAGTCTTAGCTGCGTGCATGAGTAAGAGAGCGCGTCTGATGTTGTCACCTGCCTGTCTTTTTGGCATGAAGCCAGTTTGATCTCGGTGTATTAATTGACCTATAATGTTATTGAGGCGTGTAGCCAAAATTTTTGCTAATAACTTGATATCTAGGTTGAGGAGGGATATAGGACGGAAGTTCGTCCAGGAAGTAACATCTGAATGGGGTTTGGGAATCATTACTATAATAGAAGTAAGCGTTTCTGTCCGAAAGGACTGGTTTGTAAGGATAGAGTTGAAAGCTCTAGTCAGAATAGGTGCTAAAATATGTGAAAACTGTTTGTAATACATTGCCGAAAACCCGTCAGGGCCCGGCCTTTTATGGGGTTTCAATTGTTTTATGGCATTCAAAACTTCATGGTTTGTAATAGGGCTTTCAAGATTATCTTGCTGTGTCTGATCCAGGGTAGGAAGCTTAATGTTAGAAAACAAGGTATCCGCTTTTAATGTGTCAAACTCTTGGCTAGGGGAGTATAGTTTAGTTAAATTGGAATGAAATATTTCAATTATTTTTACCGGGTTACTGGTATAGCCATCGCGGGTAGTCTTCAGTCTGAAAGAAGACTGTACTTTTTGTAGTGTTTTTAAGCTACGTGCCATGGGCGTGTCGGGTTTGTTGGCCTTGAGATATTGGGTGTGCTGGCGTTTACGTATTAATTTATCAGCAGAGTCTGATAAAAAGAGGTCTAGCTCTAAGCGTGCTTTGTCTAACTTTGTATGGTTAGTGGCAGTCGGAGTAGATTTGAAAGGTAGAATGGCATGTATTAAAAGCAGATTCCAGTTTTGCAAACATTAATTTACGCTCTCTCTTAAGTGATGATGCTAATTGAATAAGATTTCCTCGAATTACTGATTTATGAGCCTCCCATAAAGTTAGGGGAGAAACGTCATCTGTATCGTTAAAGGAGATATATTCAGACAGCGCTTGCTCTATTAAGGATTTATGAGAAGGGTGAGTTAATAGGGAATCATTAATGTTCCAATTAGTATCGTGAGATCTGGGTACCGTTGAGGCAATGGTGGTAAAAACAGCACAATGGTCCGACCATGGAAGTGGAATAATTTTGGATGAGACTATTTCAGGAAGCATACTTGATGGGACCAGGATATGATCGATACGAGAGAATGATTTATGTGGGTATGAGTAGTGTGTATAACGTCTATTAGTAGGGTTGAGTTCCCTCCATGTATCTACTAATTTATGTACTGACAATAAGGGCTGTAGGGTTAATTTATTAGAGCTGGTATTGGGGGCGATTGGGGATTTGTCTAGAAAAGGGTAAACCGTAGCATTGGAGTCTCCACAAAGGATTACCGTACCAAATTTATGCGTTTCTACCATTTGAAAAAGATGGGCCAAAAAAGCGAATGGTCGTTTATTAGGGGCATAATAAGAGACAACAGTAATCGGGGTTTTAGAGAGGTAACCAGTGAGCAAAATGTATCTACCCTCTGGGTCATTTAGTTGGGAGACAAGGGTAAATGGGGTGTTACGATGGAAGCCTATTAGAGTACCCCGTTGTTTAACTGAAGCTGAGGCAACATAGAATTGTGGGTACGTTGATGAGAGGAATTTGGGATGGGCGTCTACTTTAAAATGGGTTTCCTGCAAACAAATAATATGGGCCTTTTTAGCATGAAAAGTGCGCATAGCTTTTGAACGTTTGTGAGGGATATTAAACCCTTGTACATTTAAGGATAAAACATTTATGGGGGCCATGACTGTATAACATGTAATACTATAGCATAAAAAGCATAACTTACTTCAAGATTCATGATCCCCACCTGGAGAGAGAGAAGAGTAAAGAAAATAGAAGGGAAAAGAATAAAACATGAATAAAAAAATCGATCAACCCTATTATAATAGCAGAATACCAAAAGAGATGGGTAGTAAAACAGGGTGTGGGAACGTCTACAGAGCCTACTCAAAAAGCTCTGAGAGGTTCCAAAGCCACCATCAACAGGGACCCGCATAATCTTATCGGGTATCTGGAGATGGTACAGGGGGCAACAAGAAATTCCTGGGGGGAGAAGAGCTCCGGAGGACCACGTCTAGGAAAAAATAAAAAATAAAAATTTCACCAGAGTCCACTGTAAGCAAAGGCCTAAACATGAAGAAGAACATATATAAATATATATTGTAGATATACCTGTTTGCTGCTTGCTGGTAAAAATATGTTTTAGAAAAAGGAGAGCGGAAAAAAAAAAGAGTTGTGGAGTAGTAACAGTATAGGCCCCTGATGGTGATAGGAGGATTAACAAAAAAAAAGTGGAGAAGAAGATTCATTTAAATAGTGGGCAAACTGGTGAAAACATGTAAATGGAGTAAAGATAACTTTTGACCAGCAATTATTGCTGAAATCAGGTGTAAGCTGAACAGTTTAAGTTTGTGTATCAGTCCATTGAATCTTCGTTGGAGGGGGCTGGGTTATCAAACCTTCCACGTTTGTGATTATGCTGACTAGAAGATGGAGAGGCTCTTCCAGAATTCGTCGCATTATTTTGCTGAGGAGATCTTGAAGCTGAGCGTCTGCGGGAATGATCAGTTGATGTGGGTTTGTCGGCGATGCCCATTTCAATCAGGGCAGATTGTAGGTCTTCTGGGGATCTACAGACAAATTTTGTTTCTAAGTGTGTAAAGCGTAGGGAAAAAGGAAATCCATAATGATATGCGATTTGATGCTGTTGCAGAATTTGTAATTGGGGTTTGAGTGCACGTCGTTTAGCGACCGTGAGAGGGGAGATATCAGCAAAAAGTTGGTATGTGTAGCCCTGAAATTGCAGGGAATCTTTATCTCTAGCGGCCGCCAATAATTGCTCCTTGGATCTATAATAGTGGAATTTAGCTATTATATCTCTAGGGGGGGCATTTGTCTTGCGAGGGGCTAAAGCTCTGTGCACCCTGTCAAGTTCCAGTCTTTCCACTGGTATACCAGGTTGTAATTCCTTAAATAACGCTGTTATGGTGGCTTGGAGGTCTAGAACAGTCTCTGGAATTCCTCTAATTCTCAAGTTCGATCGTCTGTCCCTATTTTCCTGGTTTTCTAAACGTGACTGCAATAAAAGATTCTCTTCCTTTAAATTTTCAATTTCTGAGGTGTTTTGCTGTGCATGGCAATCTAGGTCATCCACTCTAATTTCAAGCTCAGCAGTTCTCTGGCCCAATTCTCTAATCTCCTTAGTTAATTTATCTGTTATTTGGTCTGAGGTTTTCTTTAATGCTTTTTGTAGCATTTTTTCGAATTTGTTGAACATATTATCATTGGGATTAGTCTGAGATTCCTCAGCCTCAGATTCTGAGCCTGCTGTGTCTTCTGGTAACTGAGGGGGCGCATTCTTAGAGCGCTGTGTGGGATTCTGTGAAGAAGCAGCCGCCGCCATCTTAGGTGACAGTCTGCCCGGCGCTGTTTTAGGTAAGGACACCTTAAATTTATTCTTTTGGCCCCGCAGGACCATTCTTTTATCACCTGGGGTCTTAGTGCGGCTGGTGCTGTGGTTTTGTACGGTTCGCGGTACCGCTGGGACCCGTAGTCCTCCGGTCCTTTCTCCCCGCGGAGCGGAGCTCTAAGCAAGCACTACCGCTCGCTCAGGCATCCGCGCATGCGCCCCCGAACAGAAATCTTTCAGCCTCATCAAAAACTATACAATTGGCTGCAGGTGGCATCTATCCTAACATGGTGTGTGGACTTGATGTGATGGGTCTGTTATATTTAAATTTGATTTTTTATTACTCTCACATCATGGAGCACACATCAAGTTATTATCAGACCTTTAGATTTCCCTTTTGTAGAAAGACCTGTTATGTATCCGATCCATCTTGGCTTTGTTAAATATAATGGCAGCTGTATTTCAATTAACAACCTCATCTTAATCTTTTTTTTTTTCTCTCAATAATGGTTTATTGTATAAATGTAAAATTACAAAATTGTTATCTTAATCTAAACTAAACCCACATTTCCCCAATAACCTGGATTTCATTTCCAACCAAAGGTTGTCTAAACCAGTTCCAATATACCTATATTATTAATAAAATTGTTAAACTCATGTCAGAAATTAATACTCAAGTGATAATCTCAGTATCAAACCCTAATTCTAATATATATCCACAGATATATTTTCTTAAATGAGGACATTTTCCACTATCAAAGGATGTTCAATTTGTGTAATACACGGTTAAATGTAACCTTCATTTTACCATGTTTGGAAAACCGGTTCAAAATAATTGTGATTACATTGTTTATCATTAGATTAATTAACCTGGCACATTTTGTTATAAATGTTTTGTCTAAAAAAGAGAAATTGGCATGGTGTCCTTCCAGCTTATCACTGATCTCTCATCCCAGCTACATTCTTTCATGAAAGCGCAAAGGAGGGGGTCACATCTGCATACATGACACACACAAGAGATAGAACTAAAGGTTCCAGCATTAACACACATACACAAATATCTCTCTAAAATCGCTTACATTTTTCCCATTTGTACACAACACATGCATATCATTCTCTCACTTTATTTTAACTATTTTTAATACTACCCTACTTAAATTCTGCTTTCCTTATTTTGTTCTGATATCCTTTGCATTCCATGTATTGTAATGCCTTACTTCCCATACTCTAGCTTCTACGATTCTATGATGAGACACGGACAACAATAGTGCTCATCCATCTTCCCTCTCTGACAGCATATAAAGTATTCTGTTTTAACTCTCATGTTCTCTGTTTTGACTTTACTATTTGTAGTGCCTGACCCCAAATTCATCCCACAACTTAACATCAAAATGTCCCTTTCTGTCTAGTGTTAATTGTCACCCTTGAGGGTCTCAGTATAGGCGGAACCGCACCTTCGGTTCATATATTTTATAGCGCCCTCTTGTGCTGGGCATTTTTTGAGGGTCTCTTACCCTTCATTTCCTTACTTAATTTAATGGCCATAATGACTGGCCAGTTTTCTCTCTTCTCTGCTTGTGCCTATACCCCCTTGCCTCTAAACTACTTTATCTAGCAGATGTACTACATATACCTGTGAACAGCACTATTCTTCCCTTTCGTATATATAACACTCCGATGGACAGTAGACAGGGACAACATAACATATGACCACCAATCAATACAGTTCGATTAAGGGGAGTAAAATAGGTACCCTTTGTCCCAAAAATGCCTTACCGATCAAGGAAGTCTGATAACTCAAATGTAAGCAAAAGGATTATCATAAATTCCCAGATCATCTCAAGCTCCTCGTTTCAGATTCTCAGGGTCACCGGTAAATCCCCTCCTAGGCAAAGCTCGCCATCTGACATGGACATTTATAGATAGGCAACTCCTATCCTCATATTGATTAGTGGTTCCAAATTAATAATAACTACTGCAGTAGGGAACATACACAAAAGATACATTCTGCATCTTTCCAAATAACTGTTCTGCTTTATTATGACGCAATTGAAGGTTTTTATACACATGATTACGTAGGTATCACATTAATATTACAGTATAGTGTGGGAGTAGTTTGTCAGTATAGTGTACTGTCAGTGCAGTGTGTTAACACAGCCTTACATAACATTTAGTGCTGTATACAGTGCTGTTTTCTGACTGTGACACTGGTGTTCCCCCTTTTTTTTTTTTTTCGTTTTTTTACATTTCTGTTAGCGTCAGTCCTCAATTTAAAATACACCAAACACCAATTTTCATTCAATAAAGTGCATCCAATCACACATTTCCCAGTTTCTATTACATTTGGGTAATAAGCACCCCCCATCATGCCTGCAAGGCCAACAAAGAGAGGCAGACATTATCATGCCACTATGAGGGGGACAGCAGTGTCTGCATCCTCAGGCAGGGCTCATTTATCTCTGTTCAGTGATGTTGCCTGTGATATCCAGCCACAGCATGCAGAGGAGGTTGTGAACTGGCTGAATAAAACATCCTCATCCTCCTCATCCCCTATGACCCAAGCTGATACTAGTGCACAGTCCACCGCAGCTGCCAGAGTGGCTTATTCTGCCTCCTTGTCCACAGCTACTCCTGACATAGCCCCAGCATCATGTATGGAGGAGTCAGCTAAATTATTTGAACACAGTGTCAGCCACTTGCACCTTGATGATGCACAGACATTACTTGATTCTGATGTTGGCTCTGAGTTAGAGGAAGGGAGTAACATGAGCCTACAGAGAGGGAAGAACACTGATAAACAACAAATTGGCAGTCATGTTCCCCGAGCGCAGCATATTGCCAAGTGGCTCCAGTAATGATGAGGATGGAGGGGATGATGATGATGAGGTTACTGACATGACTTTGGTGCCGGATAGAGCAGAGGAGGAAATTGGAGGGGAGAAAAATCCCAAAGGAGGCCGGATGTCATCCAGATGCAGCCATCATAGAATAGTAGAGAGCAGCCACACTATTCCATCAGATCTCCTGGCCCATTTCCCACAGCTCAACTGTGTGGGCCTTTTTTAGCAGTTGCAACCGATCACACTGTTGCAATTTGCAATCTCTGCTGCAAGCAGATCAAGCAAGGCAACACTACCAGCCATTTGGGTACCACATGCTTAACAAGGCATTTAACCTCCCACCACTCAGCCTATTGGCAAGAGCACCTGAAAGCTACACAAGGGACACAATTCTCCTCCTCCTCACTCCTCACCTTTTATGTCTACCCCGCTATATCTCATGACCTCTCAGCAGCCTCCACTGACAGGGATGATGGTATAGCAAAGGGTGTCACAGGACATTGCAACACATCTGCCAGCAGCCCACAATCAGCTGTAGAGTATAGCAGGCAAACTTCTCTGCCCCAGCTGCTGCATTGAAAAAACAAAATCCAGTCACTACCACCTACATGCCTAGCATCTAAATTCAAGCTTGTCAAAGCTGATGGCTTTACAACTACAATTGTTCTGGCATTGTTGGGCAAGGCAGCCAGCCACAAGGTCCACATTACTGCTGACACGTGGTCAAGCAAGCATGCACACTAGGTAACTCTGCTTGCAACTAGGAAGGATGCAGGACAGTGCTGAAGCTTTTTTTGCAGCCACCCCCTCCTCCTCCATGCCCTTCTCTGCTGGATTGTCTTATGAACCACCAGTACCCACTAAGCGTTTAACCCTTTCGCTGCCAGGCCCTGTGCTCCATTTTTACACTTAGGTGGCAAGGCCATTTTTGCAATTTTTACATTGCTTTTTTATTTTTCCCCTACAGCTTTCAGAGTTCGACCCCCCAAAACATATATTTTCTGAAAGCACATGACCAGTAGAATACAAACAAGGTGCTAGTGATTTTTAGGGCACAATGATATTTGCGCAAATGTTTATCAAAACAATATTTTTGTAGAAAATACACTAAAATCATTATTAGCAGATAAAAACACAGTACATTTTACAAAATTCCTACTAAATATAAAAGCTAAACCTGTATTGAGTTAATAAATACCAAATATTTGTAATTTTTTAATTACGCCTTTTTGCAAAATGGTGAATACCAAACGTACACAAAAATGTAAATAACCACATTTCTCTAAAAATCCGAAGGTTTTCATTGTTCCCTTACAGCTTTCAGAGTTTGTTAAAGACCCCCCCCCCCCCCCCCCCCCCCCAAACCATATGTTTTATAAAAGCATAGGACCAGTAGAATAAAAAGAAGGTACTACAGATTTTTAGGACCCCACGATATTTGCACAAATGTTTATCAAACAATATTTTCGCTAAACATTTTTTAAAAGGTGGCTCTTCAAGGTGGCGGATGCGTGATCTGTGAGCTCCGGTCCCACTCCGTGCTCTGCAGCCCCTGTACAGAGATCCTATTACCGAGTCTCACAAGCGCCATGTCCTTCCTCCACCATGGATCATTACCTGACCAGGCCTCAATGCCTGGTCTTGATTTTACAGGGAGACCAGGTAGATTATGTCAGCACTCTGATGGCAGAGGACAATATCCAGCAAGATTCCCCCCCCCCCGCAACAATCTCTATCTCCCCAGCCTGTATTAACCCCCGAAATACTGGATCTCAAACTCCAGGCCCTGGCACAACATCTCACTAGAGGTATAGCCCATGAGATGGGGAAGAGAACTCCGAGGGGAACTAGATCAGCCATGCGAGTGCACAGCTACATTAAAAACTAAGTGTGATGAGACTTTACATTATGTACAAGCTCTAGAAGAGGAGACGCTTTCCTTAAAAACTCTGTATCCCAGCTACAACTCCAGCAAGAGGACCTGGAAAACAAAGAACGATGCCCAAACCTCAGGATCCGTGGTATCTCAGAACAGGTGACTGACAACAACATCAGACCCTATCTTCTGGGCTTCTTTAACACCCTGGCACCTGACATTGTGGACATGACTGGCACCTTAATCTGGCCCATAGGTCCCTGGCCCCCAAACCCCCTGCAGGGGCCAAACCTTGTGCTATAGTGGTGCGGTTCCACTATTATGAAAGTAAAGAGGCACTTACTCTGGCTACTCACAATCATTCTCATATTGATTATAAAGGAGACAAAATACAAATATTCAGTGATCTCTCCACAATCACTCTGGCCAAACACCGTTCGCTACAGGCCATCACCTCTCACCTTCAATTACACAAGATCCCCTATTATTGGGGCTTCCCCTTTCGCCTCAATGTCACCAAGGATGGTGTCCAACATGTCCTTCGAGACCTGCAAGAAGGGGATGCCTTCTTCAAATGCCTAGGCCTCCCACCATTGCCTGCAGAAGATGGTCAGCTGTCACCTGCTACCCCTCGCCTTCCATTGGCTCCCTCTAAGATCTAAACACCAGTGAGAGGAAGGGGTTTGCGGGCCTATTCCACACCTCAGCGCGTTATTGAATTGTTCTTGTTTTTTATTTTTTACTTTTCTTGCTTTTTTCTACAAGTTCTCAAGGAGTTCTATGTCTGATAATGTTAGCCGTGCTCCCCCACATTGAGACGTGGCGGGTGCCTCACAGGCCTACATCTGATGTTTGTACTTTTTATATTTTTCAGGCCATGCCGGCCTTTTTGTTATTACGCAGCAACACTCCTTTTGGTCTTTTTTTTGGACTTCCTTTTGAACTTTTGTTTTTGTTTATGTTTTTTCTTTTACTAATGCTGTTATGCCTTTTTTTTTCTGTTGCATGATTTACACTATTAGGCTATTGCCTACTATATTGAATGTACACAGGCAAAATGTCACAGCATTACTATGGCTCTGAAGTTGTTGTCATATAATGTGAAAGGTTTGAACTCTATCCGGAAACGATGAATGGCTCTGAAGGAGTACAGGGCCTCTAGCGCGGATGTGCTCCTGGTTCAGGAGACTCACTTCTGTGCCAGGGGAAATTTGCTTCCAAATACTTCCCAGTGTCTTATATGGCATCTGATTCATCTGGAAAGGCTGGCGTTGGAATACTGATTAGACGCTCCTGTCTTCTCCAGATCAAATCCACATATTTAGACCCCCATGGTCATTATATAATACTGCAAGGTATCTACAGTACTTGTCTAATCCTATAACTCATATGAATGTATATGCACCTAATACAGGTCAGATCAAATTTCTAACTGAGGCATTTGAACAGTTGCAATGTTTTTCTCAGCCTTTTATGGTGGTTGGCTGAGATTTTAATGCTGTCCTCTCTCCCATTCGAGATAGGAGATCTTTATTCCTAACTAAATTACCCCTCCCAACACAATCCTTGGCCAAATCCTTTTGTAAATTGAGCTGAACCCATCATGTCTTTGACACATGGCGGATTAAACATCCCACTGGTAAACAGTACTCATTCTACTCCCCCGTAAGATGTTCTCCAGACTGGATTATTTTTTAATGACAGACACCCTCCTGCCCCATACAGTGTCATTCGACCTGGGCCCCATTACCTGGTCGAATCACACTCCCTTAACACTGGATCTTTGTCTCTCTGCCGCATTCCCCAGGAAATGCCACTGGAGACTCAATGAATCTCTGCTAAAACACCCTGAGACTAAAATACACTTTCCCTTGCACCAACTGAATACTTGCAGCTTAACACAGGGTCTGCGACCAGTCCATCCACCTTGTGGGATGCTCACAAGGAGTTCTTCAGGGTACAATGTATCTCTGCAAGGTCACAAAGGAAAAAGAATGCAGCCCTTTTAAAATCCTCTTTACTAACCAAACTGCTATCTGCTGAACGCTTTGTGTCTTGTTATCCTACGGTGGTTTGACTGCGGGCAGTAACCTCGCTGCAAAATCAAATAAAATCTCTGGAAATGTCAGGTATAGACAAGTCCCTTCTATGGGCGAAATAAACATTTTCTACAACTTTTCCAATAAGACACATAGAATGCTGGTCTCCAGACTCAACCCTAGACCCTACCTCTCCTTCCCTGACCACCTCAAACAACTAAAGATAAACTCTATAATTGCCTCACTCCCACTCTTCATCCCCCATTTGACCAGGAGGCTTTCGAGACATTCATGTCGGACATAAGGCTACCCAAATTGACCAAGACAGATCTACTCACATCTAACGCCCCCATCACCGGAGAGGAATTAGTTAACATTATTAAAAGCCTACCATCACACAAATTCCCTGGTCCAGATGG
Source organism: Lithobates sylvaticus (assembly GCA_028564925.1). Lineage (NCBI taxonomy): Eukaryota > Metazoa > Chordata > Amphibia > Anura > Ranidae > Lithobates > Lithobates sylvaticus. The sequence goes on along the minus strand of CM053029.1, from coordinate 338,403,421 downwards.
CCTCCCCTATTCCTACTACAAGACATTCCGCCCGATTCTGTCGACCCATCTAGTATCCCTATATAACTCTCTTCTTCAGGGCGAATCCCCCCACCAGCAGTTTCTACATTTTTTTATCTCAGTTATACCTAAACCGAATAAAGATCCATCTCTTCCAGACAGTTACAGATCAATCGCACTTTTAAATTCGGACTATAAACTATTCACTGAAATTTTGGCTAACTGCCTTTCCCAATTTTTGACAAAACTGATCGATAGAGACCAAGTGGGCTTTGTCCCTACCAGACATGTGGGGACAACACTAGGCAAACTATTGATCTCATTTATATGCTTAACAAAGTGTGTAGACCTGCTCTGATCCATAGCACCGACGCCCAAAAAGCGTTGTTAGATTAAGTTGGCCCTACATGTTTGCAACCCTTACTAAATTCGGTTTTCATGGTCCCTTTATCTCAGCTTTAAAAACTCTCTACTCCAATCCCTTATCGCAGGTCCAAATGGCCTCTTTGAACCCAAAAATGGACCCAAAATATTCAACAACCAATCTCCCTCCCTCAGTGGGCTAAAATATGGACTTCAACTTCCAAAATATCTAGGTGTGTGGCGCAGAGAGAGACAGTTTTTAAAGTGTTTTTTTTCTGGTACGGAACTCACTGCCATATCTTTTGGCAGTGCAAGTTAATAGTACCTTTCTGGTCCATGGTTTTGTACCTGCTCCAACAAATTTTTGAGTAGCCTCTGTCACTGGACCCATTGCATCTCCTCCTGGGCCTCCCATTCCCTGGTCTAGGAAAAGATTTGAACAGATTGGCTTCGTATATCTTACTAGCTGCTAAGAGTTATTCCACTGTGTTGGTTATCTCCCACCCACCCCCAACCCAAGCCCAACTTCTACAAGTTATTGCTGACATACATAGAATGGAGCACATGACAGCCATATCAGAGGATGCTGTTGACTAGGGATGAGCCACCCAACACCCTTTAAAATTGGGCAAAATCAAAAGTTCTAATTTTAAAGGCTTATATGCATGGTATTGTCATAAAAAGTGTTTGGGGACCTGGGTCCTGCCCCAGGGGACATGTATCAATGCAAAAAAAAGTAAAAAAAAATGCAGTTTTTTCGGGAGCAGTGATTTTAATAATGCTTAAAGTGAAACAATAAAAGTGTAATATTGCTTTAAATTTCATACCTGGGGGGTGTCTATATTATACCTGTGAAGTTTCTCATCTTTAGAACAGTCCGAGAGCAAAATTACATTTCTAAAGGAAAAAAAGTCATTTAAAAGTACTCGCGGCTATAATGAATTGTCGGTCCCAGCAATACACATAAAAGTTCATTGATAAAAACAGCATGGGATTCCCCCACAGCAGAACCCCGGACCCAAATTTCTGGTATGGATTTTAATGTCTGGTATGGATTTTAAGGGGAACCTTGTGCCAAAATAAAAAAAAATGGTGTGGGGTCCCCCCAAAAATCCATACCAGACCCTTATCCGAGCATGCAACCTGGCAGGCTGCAGGAAAAGAAGGGGGGCGAGAGAGCACCCCCCCCTCCTGAACCGTACCAGGCCACATGCCCTCAACATTGGGAGGGTTCTTTGGGGTAGCCCCCCAAAGCACCTTGTCCCCATGTTGATGGGGAAAAGGGCCTCATCCCCACAACCCTTGCCCGGTGGTTGTGAAGGTCTGCAGGCAGGAGGCTTATCGGAATCTGGAAGCCCCCATAACAAGGGGACCCCCAGATCCCGCCCCCCGTGTGAAATGGTAATGGGGTACAAATGTACCCCTACCATTTCACAAAAAAATTGTGAAAATGGTAAAAGAAATACAATACACGCCTTTATTAAAAAAATAAAAAAAAAAACTGTCCCACGAAGTCTTGTTCTTCTTCTCTAGCTCCGACAGACCGAAAAAAAAGGCGCAAGCCGCATATGATCTGCCTCCATGGGAGGCATCCGTCGTAATGACCAACCTCTCAGGTGACAGTTCTTTTATAACTGAGGGCGGGGCCATACGATGACGTTGCCAGGGACATTTATACCATTTACACCACTGATGTAAATGAACATGTGTCCATTTTCACCCGCCTGCATCCGATCCAGTCCAGTCTGCTAAAAACAGATGAATGGGGATCCCATTCTGCCTGCCATTCCACCTGTCATCCGCCTGCTCAGAAGACCGATCAGAAGACAGATCCACGCTGAGCAGGCAGATCTGCTTGACAGAGTCCACTCCATTTGAAAGGGGGTCTTACCAGGAGCGGCTGGTCCACCCCTGCAGGGTGCCAAACTCATATGTTTTTTTTTTTTATGAGTTTTTTGTTCAAGCCACATAATTAGAGCCTGAGGCTCTAATTGGCTTGAAAAGGGTTGAGCTTGAGGCGCAGAGCTTGTGTCACTTGTGACAATAGCAAATTATTATTCGCTATTGTCTTCCGGCTTCTACTCCTGGCCAATGAGGATGAATCGGGTTGGCTGGGAGAAGAAGCTGAGGAAGCCATGGAGGGGTGAGTGTTGGAGGGGGGGGGGGGGGTATTACCGTGGAGTGCGGGTTTAGTTTTTTTTTACTTTTTATTTTTTTAAAGTTTCTGTATATTTTTACAAAGATTTTGGGGGGTCTTTGGTGAGATATCAGAGGTCTAAACAGAACCCCATATCTTTTTTTTGAAACAGAGAAAGGGACTGAAGATAGTCCCTTTCTCTGCAGCACTTTACTTAACCACTTGCCCGCTGGCCACTTAAACCCCCTTCCTAACCAGACCAATTTTCAGCTTTCAGTGTGCTCACATTTTGAATGACAATTACTCAGTCATGCAACATTGAACTCATATGAAATTTCTGTCCTTTTTTTTTTTTTACACAAATAGAGCTTTCTTTTGGTAGTATTTGATCACCATTGTTTTTTTTAATTTTTTGCACTATAAATGAAAAAAGACCGAAAATATTGTAAAAAAAATGCATTTTTTCCATTTATGTTATAAAATTTTGCAAATTAGTAAGATTTTTTCATAAATTTTGGGCAAAATTTATACTGCTACATTTCTTTGGTAAAAATAACCCAAATCAGTGTATATTTTTTGTTCTGAGTATATAGGGCCTGGGGGCCCCACACCTTTCCTTTTTTTAATTTGGGTACGGGGTTCCCCTTAATTTCCGTACAAGACCCAAAGGCACTGGTAATGTGTAGGGGGGGGGGCTACCCATGCCATTTTTCTCAATGATTTTCATCCATATTGCCGCAACCAGACATTACATTAAAACCGCAAGCAGTTTTAAATTACTTTTTTTCCGTTAAATGTCATTTTGTGCAGGACTGTTCTAAACACGGCAAACACGTGCCACTTCACAGGCATACTATAGACACCCCCCAGGAATGATATTTAAAGGAATATTTCCCTTTTTTTTCACTTTAATCGTCATTAAAATCAGTGCTCCCGAAAACACTGTAGTTTTTAAAAAAATGTTTTGCATTCATCCATGTCCCCTGGGGCAGGAGCCGGGTCCCCAAACCCTTTTTAGGACATTATCTTGCATATTAGCCTTTAAAATTAGCAATTTTGATTTTGAACGTTCTAGTCCCATAGACTTTAATGGGGTTCTAAAGTTTGCGCAAACCTTTGGTCCGTTCAAAGGTTCTGGTGCGAACCGAACTGGGGGGTGTTCGGCTCATCCTTAATAGAGATTCCTCATTCATTCATAAAATGACAGTCTGATTCATAGTAACACTCGTGGTTTACTATGTATCAGCTGTCAGTGGACGTAGAAGCAATCGCTGCCTATTTCCACTGTACTACGGGGGGGCTTGGTAAACACACGTTTACCAAGCCCCCCAAGCCCCAACTTCACCAGCACCCACACCGCTATCTCCTCCCCCCTCGCTCTCCCTAGCCTGACAGATCGCCGGAGTTTAGGCAGAAGCTGCAGGCGGCGGGAGGGAAGGAAGGATGCCGCTCAGAGCAGGGATGGATCGGGGGTGCGGGGGTAGTACAGGGGGGTTATCTGACTGCCGGTGGGGACACATCTAGATCCCCAAGCCCCATGCAGCACCTGAAGCCGGCGGGAGCGGCAGAGGAGGGATGCCAGCTAATGATGGTAGCTGCGGGGGATCCGGTTTGTGGGGGTTTCGGATCGGGTGGAGGGGGGGTAATCAGTGCTGGGGGAAGAAGGGGGTGAAGGGGATGGTAAAGGAGAGCGGGGGGTAGTTTTAGGTGGAAGGGAGCTGCGGGCGGTAGAGAAGCAGGGGGCAGGGAAGCAGGGCCATGGATGGGAGGGGTCACATTTGAGGTTAATAACTCCGATCAGTGGGTTGTAATCCGCTGATCAGAGTTATAGAATTTTTTCAGCAGAGTCTGCTAAACAATTAAGCTATAAGTTTATGGTCATTGAAGTGACCATGAGCTTAAAGGAGAGGGAAAATGAGGTCCGTATGGTGTGACCTGGCCACCTGCAGGCACTTCTGTAGGCCCGTATGGCGTACGGACCTGGCAGTGAAAGGGTTAGGGGCCAATTTAGGACTAAATGATGCCATGCAGTGCTTCAGCTGGTCTGTGTAGGGGACAGGAGCCACACCAGAGCAGAGATTTTTTCGGCTCTGCAGGGGCAGGCCCAGAGGTGGTTCATGCTACGAAAGCTTGAGCCAGGAATGGTGGTGTGCGATAATGGCACTAACCTTCTGGCCGTCTTTTCGTCAGGGAAAGTTGACACATGCATTGCCTGTCACATGTCCTCAATTTGTTGGTGCAGATTTTCTTATACAGGTAAACAGGTTTGCAAGATTTTCAAAGGCAGGCCAAAAGAGTATGTAGCCATTTCACCTGCCCATAAACCGTCTGATTTGTGATATGCCTACCAGGTGGAACTCAACTGCAATGCTGCAGCAGCTGCACATGCAGCAGAAGGCCATCGTCGAGTACCTGTGAGACTTTGGCTTAGGGCAGCTCGGCTTTTTTTCCCCATGCCAATGGGAGATGATAAAGGATGCATGCACTGTACTGTCACCATTTGAGGAGGTGACAAGGATGGTGAGCCGTGACAATGCATACATCATTTCAAAAGCCTTGAGTGGCCGTACCTGGAGTTGGTCCTATGGAGATTCGGATTGGGGGATAATTTCATCTAATGGGTCCAGTTGTTATACACTAACCCCACGGCTAGACTATGCATTAATAAGGATCTCTCTGACTCTTTCGGTCTTTATAGAGGCATGAGACAGGGGTGCCCATTGTTGCCCCTGTTGTTTGCATTGGCCCAGAGCCTCACCATCCATCACTGATTTTACAAGAGGTCCTGTGAAAGATAAAGTCTCTTTATATGCAGACTATACTCTCCTGTACTTGGGAGATACCTCCACGTCATTGCAGAATGTGATGGCCCTAATAACACAATTCGGGAACCTTTTCTGGCTTCTCCATAAATTGGAGTAAATCAGTCCTCCTAACTTCAGACGAGCTGACCATCCCCCTACCGGATTGCACCCAGTCTCTCCAGATTGTTTCCTCCATAAGGTAATTTGGGGTTCAGGTCACTCCAGACCCTTCCAAGTACTTAACTCTTAACCCACGCCCCATCATTACTAAATTACAAGTTAAATGCACTGCCAAAGCTTCCAATTTCAGTCACTGGAAGAGTTAACCTTATAAAGATAGTATGGGCACCCCAGCTTCTATACATACTCCACAATTCCTTGCAATGGATTCCCCGTAGATGGTTCACACACATTGACACTCTCTCCAGGAGCCTTATTTGGAAAAAGAAATGATTTAGACATTTAGGTAATTTCTGTTATCGTGGTGACACGGGTGGTCCATTACCCAGGTGATTGGTAAATAAACTTCTCTCATATATTTAGTATTATATTTTCGGTCCGCCGGCGGAGCAAGAGAAGAAGAAGAAGCCTTTGTGGGACATTAAAATTTTTAAAGCACTCCAAGCCGTGTCATGTAATTTTTACAATTTTCACACTTTTTTGGTGAAATGGTAGGGGTACATTTGTACCCCGTTACCATTTCACACAGGGGGGGCCAGGATCTGGGGGTCCCGCCCGCAGACCCCCACAAGCAACGGGCAAGGGTTGTGGGGATGAGGCCCTTGTCCCCATCAACATGGGGACACGGGCCTTTGGGGGGCTATGCCAAAGCACCCTCCCATGTTGAGGGCATGTGGCCTGGTATGGTTCAGGAGGGGGGGCGCTCTCTCATCTCCCCCACTTTTCCTGCAACCTGCCAGGTTGCGTGCTCAGATAAGGGTCTTGTATGGATTTTGAGGGGGACCCCCACGTGATTTCTTTTAAAATTTTGGTGCAGGGTTCCCCTTAATATCCATACCAGACCCAAAGGGCCTGGTAATGGACTGTGGGGGAATCCCATGCCGTTTTTTTTAATGACTTTTATGTGTATTGCCGGGACTGACAATTCATTATAGCCGCAAGTAATTTTAAAATACTTTTTTTCCTTTAGAAATCTCATTTTGTGCAGGGACTGTTGTAAACATGGGAAAAATGTGCCACTTTACAGGCATACTATAGACACCCCCCAGGTACGAAATTCAAAGGAATATTTCACTTTTATTGTTTCACTTTAAGCATTATTAAAATCACTGCTCCCCAAAAAAACAGCTGTTTTTAAAACTTTTTTTTTGCATTGATACATGTCCCCTGGGGTATGACCCAGGTCCCCAAACACTTTTTATGACAATACCATGCATATAAGCCTTTAAAATTAGCACTTTTGATTTCTCCCATAGACTTTTAAAGGGTGTTCAGCGGCTTTCAAATTTGCCGCGAACACCCCAAATTGTTCGCTATTCGGCAAATAGGCGAACACCCGATGTTCGTGTTGAACTTTCGTTCGTCTCGAACATCGGGCTCATCCCTAGTTATAAGATCCAAGCAGCAGTACGGTTGCTAAAAGTGTTTTCTGTTGTGTGTGGAAATGGTATATCTTAATGGAATCTATGGAATATTGTACCATCTTCTGGAAACTATATTCCTTTTACTGTATATGATGTTGGCATCTTCTTTTGTGTTATTTTTATTGTACAACTGACCTTGTGACAATTAAACATTATTCTAATTTAAAAAAAAACAATGCATGCATCAGTGACACAATCCCTCTTGTGTTTCTGCTGGAGCATACTCTGCGTGAAATTATAGATAAATGGGCAAAGCCTTGGAATTCATCCTGCCCTCGCAGAGGGAGCAGAGGATGAAATATCTGGAGGACACCTTAAAGAGGAATTTATGTAACACCTTTCCAGACTCTGGTAGGTTACAGTCTCATGGATAAGCTAGTTTTGAGGCTTATGTTGGTCAAAGGAGGAGCGGTGGAGAAGGGGGCCGCCTCAGTGATGCATTTCAAATTTTTTTTAGACCTCGGTGCCCAGAGCTGTCAGTTTCAAGATCCCATCGGCAGCATCTGCATCATATGGTGGAAGATTTTCTAGGGACAAAAACAGACATAGAGAGCTTTCCAGTAGACGATCCACTGGGTTTCTGGGTCATGAGAATAGACGAATGGCCAGAAATTGCACGGGTATGCAACTTAGTTGCTGGGCTGCCCTGAATCCAGCGTGCTTTCCAAAGGGGCATTCAGTGCTGTCAGAGGTTTTGTGACAGATAAAAGAGCACATCTGTCCACAGACTCCATTAACCGTCTGACATTTGTCAAACTTAATCAGTCCTGGATAAGCAACAGCTATCAAGCCCCTGATACCGTAGTCGCTGATTAAATGTTATCAGGATCTTAAAAAAGATTGTCTAGGCTGCCTAGCTTTGTCAGTGTTAATTTTATCTTGAAGTAATTTTTTGGTATAGGTTTCATGGGCACAATTAACACCCAAGGACCAATTTTTTCTGCAACTGTTTGACCGGGCATTAAATTCAAATTTTTTACAGCAATGTCAATTCTTGTTTTCATCAAGAGTCCTATAGAACGCTACGGGGTGAAGGCACCACCAACACCCAAAACCCAATTTTTCTGCAACTGTTTGAACGGGGCATCAAATTAATTTTTTTTACAGCAAGGCCATTTCTTGCTTTCATCAAGAGTTCCTCTATAGGGTTGTGAATGTGTTAAGGTACCACCAACACCCAAGGCCAACTTTTTCTGCACCTGTTACTTCTATCAAAGTCTCAGAAAAAGACACCAGACTTTATTGAAAAAAAAATGTTAATCTTGGCCTAAGTGTACTTAGTAAGATTTGCTCACTGTGGTGCAAAAATGTGTTATTTCCATCAGGGAAGTCTTCCCATCAGGGCAAGTGCCCTGGGCCCTGTCACTGTTGGGGGCCCAAAGCAGCTGCTGCCCTCTTAGCCCCCCACTCAGCATACTTGCCGCCTGTCCCGCCATGCTCTTGTCCATGACTGCATTACGGAAAGCAGTGGTCTGGACAGCTTACACCCATTTTGCTTGTTGCTTAAGATTTGTGCTGTCCACTGTTCTCACATCTCCGCCCCCTGCACCTCCCCCTACCTCACTCATCAGAAGTTTTCCTGCTGCTCTCCAGCAAGACTAAGGACAATCCCTGAGGTGGAGCCTCTAGGCTTCTGCTGTTGAGTGGGCCGGATGAGCTGAGCTCCGAGATCGTGCCCGCCTGGAGAAGGGTGGTGTGACAGTAGCTGTGAGCAGAGGGTGCCGACCTAATGTGCCTGAAGGTAAAATCACCTAACGGTTATGGTTCATTGTTGCTTAGCTTGCAGGCACCATTATGCTAAGTCTGCTGAGCTACTGCAGTATAGCAAGTTCTGGCTGTTAGCTGAAAAATGGGAAGATGGCGTTTTCATGTAGCATTAACTAAAGCATTGTCACTGCCCCAGGTTTTCACTGTCCCGACCTCCCTGGTGTGTGCCCTTTCAACCCCCCCTGGTGGGTTCCTTTCAACCCCCCTGGTGTGTTCCTTTCAACCCCCCTGGTGTGTTCCTTCCCACACCCTCTGGTGTGTGCCTCCCCCCCACCCTGGTGTGTGCCAGGGGGGTTATAGAGGAGCTCCCTCCTTAAAAGGTAAATTTGCCCCTAATGTAATAAATCCCCCATCTAAATCTTCCTTTTTCCACAACATGATTGGCTATCTATTGGCTATCTATCTATCTATTGGCTACTATCCATGCAGAAAATAAATTTTTGTTGTCATAACATTGGTATAGGTAGAAAAAGTGATTATTTTAGCTACACGGTCACTAATCGGACATATTCTATTAAACAATTCTCTACATGTGCTACTAAGAACATAATATATTTATTAACTTGTCCATGTGGGAAACAGTATGTGGGAAGGACCACACAAACTTTTTCAGTGACAGTCAATGAGCACATCTCTAACATTACGAAAGGCCTGACTAATCACTGCGTTCCTAAACATTTCTTATGTCATGACAATAAGAACCCTACAGGTACTCATTTTCTGATTATAGACCAATATGTAGCCCCCTGGAGGGGAGGTTCCAATAAGAGGGGTTCTCACAACTCAAGACCTTTTAGATTCATGAGTTAAGGTCTTACTCCCCCTATGGTTTGAACGTGGAGTGGGACATGAACGCTTTTTATAAATGCTGCTTAACCTCCCTGGTCTCGAGTCTGGCTCGGGGTGAAATTTCAGTACCATTAGCGGTAGCCCCGAGCCAGACTCGGGATTGCATTGCCTGCATTACGTTTCCTGTGACGTTGCGACGCACAGGAGCGGAGATTGGCGACAAATTCAAAAAAGTAAAAATACAGTACACTGTAATCTTACAGATTACAGTACTGTATAAAAAAATGACACATCCCCTTTGTCCCTAGTGGTCTGTCCAGTGCCCTGCATGCACTTTTATATTATAAATACTGTTTTTTCTGCCTGGAATTTGGAGATTGTCCATAGCAACCAAAAAGTGTCCCTTTATGTCAAAAGTGGTTTTATACCAGCTAGAAAACAGCGATAATAAATTACAATCACTTGCAGAATTGAGCGATAGCGATTTGTGGGGAAATTCTTCATCAAACACTAAATCTAATGACAGTGACAATTCTGCAACTGAGCAAATTTCTGTGTTTTTGATTTGATTACATTATTAAATAATTTTTATTATTATTATATTATTATTTATTATAATTATTTATAGTTATTTATTATATTATAATTTATGATTTTGTGTTTCAAACTTTATCATACCTGGAATGTCTACTAGACTCTGGTTTGGACAGATTTAAGTGAGTTATTCCTAGGAATTGCAGGCCTACAATATAAAACGCCAAATTTCCATGCCAAATAATTGTACCACTTTCAGCACCTAAAATCAGAAATAATCATACCGCCAGGGAGGTAATACAAACTTCCCTGTTGTAAGGTCTTTTTACTGTATATCACATACTCACCGCATATTTTTGCGGGGGTTATGATGTTTTTTTTTTTTTTAAGGTTAAATAGTTTCGTAATACTCAGTTTTTTTCTTCTTTTTCAGGGTTAATGTATTTATATTTTTAATATCATGCCATATATGGGATGTATATTGTTTCATTGGTGGCGTGTTTTATATGTCCATTTCTATATTTTAGTTGTTTTTTTGCTCTATAGATGCATGTCTAGGTCTGGATGTGCTAATTCTATTTGTCTGCCCACTATATATTTTTGTTGTCTGCAATCAGGAACGACACAGCTTCATAGCTTGTCTAGTAAAGCTTGGTTCGCTTTGATAACCTTCCTGGTTCTACTACGGGGCGGATGGCAAGGTGGGCGGACCTCTATAGAGGAGGTGTACGCTGGAGATTAATGTCCCCAGAAGTGCATGCCCAGTCTTGATGGTTGACGGCAGAAATGAGGCTTGGAACGCATGCCCGGTGCCATCTTACCAGCGCCTCGGCTGCCATCACCTCTCACAATGCTGCACACACAGATGAAGTCTAATTCTTTCATTTTTGTTTGCCTATATATATGCTTTCAACACTAATGCCGCGTACACACGATCGGAATTCTCGTCGGAAAAAACTCTGACGGTTTTTCCGACGGAATTCCGCTCAAGCTGTGTTGCCTACACACGATCACACCAAATTCCGACGGTCAATAACACAGCGGCATAAAACACGTTCGACAGCACTATAAAAGGGAAGTTTAATGCTTCCGAGCATGCGTCGAATTGTTTCCAAGCATTTGTCGGAATTTTGCGTGTCGGAATTGCATACACACGATCGGAAAATCCGATAGAAAGGTTTTCCGTCGTAAAAATTGAGAACAGGTTCTCAATTCAAAGTCCGTCGGAAATTCTGACAGAAAAAGACCGTTGGGCATACACACGGTCGGAAAATCCGATGAAAAGCTCCAATCGGACTGTTTCCATCGGAAATTCCGACCGTGTGTACGCCGCATTAGAGGATGTCAATTTTGATGAAACGCGTTGGAACCAGCTCCTGCCAAGGTCATTGCATGCCATTTGGGATTGTATTTTAACAGTGCTGTATGCATCTATTTCCCTGTAAGTGTTCTGTACATTTTAATAAATTTGTTTATGATGGCTTTACTTATGTGTGATTGCTTGGTGTGTTTCCACATATGTGCATGATTTGAGAGAGATGGCTAATCCAAGTGGAGTCCATTCATACCAGAACCGAGGGGATATGAGAGATCCACCAATAGAAAATAAAGATCTGGTTCCCTATGTGATGTTTACATATCCCTGCTCTTATGACTCATTACCGTAAGGTATTTGGGTCCACATTCTCTGGTAAGCGTAATCTAAGGTGGTGGATATTGTCAGGCTGGTGGCTGTCACTATTGATGGATCACTATTTCAATCACTTATGTGGACTTTAATTTTGCATGGGTACACTGCTGGTGGCCCCCATGTGGACACTTTATTTCTATTTTTGAACATTAAGTAAAAACAAGGCCTATTGAAGTTAAAGGGGTTGTAAACCTGAAAAACACAAATCAATCTAATCATACAATTGAATAGATATTACCTACACTAAGCTTTTGAGCTTAGTTTAGTATCTTGAAGCAATTCCCTTCTCCAGATATCCTCCCCGCTCTTCTGAACAGAATTAACCCGACACAAGCAGAAAATTTGTGTCGCCACTCCCCTTCTCGTGTGAGTGACAGGCTGTGTTGAAGACGAGACCAGCACAAGCCTCTCTGTAATACACTGAAGAAGGAGGGTTGTCCTCTCCCTGCTGCTCTCTGCCTCCACAAAATCCAGCTCCCACAGACTCCCTCAGAGAACTCAGCTGATGTTGCAGCACCAGTGATTTATGACATAGATCGGCATCACTTCATTAACCCTGTGGTTACCATCTAAGTAAGTCTGCTGACAGATGATTGTTGTCCTGCTGTATTCACAGTACCAGGCTTGTGAATTGCTGTTTACAGATCTTTACATGACAATGTTTCCCAGTTCACATTGTCACTTCAGGCTGCAGGATTCATAGGATGTTTTACTATTAACCCCTTCCTACCAACTTTCTCTTGATTAGCAAAGATGCTGTGCTGTAAGCAGAGCTGACATAGTCACTGGCACCTGTGTATTCCATTGGATGTACTCAGGAGACATACCCACAGATAACTGTGCTGTGAGCGTTCTTGAGCCAAGGCTGGAGGGTGTGTATAGCTGGGGGATTGTGAGATATCTCCGCCTACTGTTCTCCAGTCCTAAGCCATGCCCACAGACCAGCAGTTTTAGGAGGGCTAAAACAAGCTAAGGGAGCATTTTTCTGAGGTACACTCACAGCCATATGTATGTTTACATTAAATGCATTCATTTATGGCAAAAAGTATTTTTTTTTATTTTTTATATTTGCGCTTACAACCACTTTAATGAGTTAGCACCATAGGAATTTGAAGGAAATAGGTAGTATTTAGAACTTAACTAAAGTTCTCTTTTTTCTGTCCTTATCCACAAAAATAAATAAATAAATCTAATTGGCAGTAGATACCTTTGAAACAGAAATGCATGTATAAACTGAGATGAAAAAAAATACCTTTTTTGGTAAATCTTTCAAAGTCTTGCTATTTCCTGAGAAAAACTTCTCCCATTTAAATGAAACACAAGATTTGTGTATACTGTACACCAATGCTTTCTCTTTTTTTTCTTTTTACAGTTTTACGTTCAGAACTAAAACAAATAAGAGGAATTTTTGCCCAAACAGTTGCTATTAAAAATAAAATAAATAATAATAATAATTTATAAGGTAAGAAAGTAAGTCAATCTTGTATTGATACACAGTATCTTGATATGGTGCTGAGAATAAAGAATAATGAAGTGCAGAACAATAATACTGGAAAATAATGTAACACGTGCAAAACAGATTAGATAGGATTAGGTACATTTACCAGTAGTTCTGGCTCACTGTATCCAGTGGAGCTGTTGTTTTGTTTTTAGGTAAATTTAGTTGTGCTCGCTGTAATCAGTGCAGCTGTGTGTGATTAGTAGGTCTGTTCATTTTGTACCAGCTGCTGTAGGTTTGATCAATTCCTCTGTTTTTGGAGAACTGTAGATCTCTCTAGAACATAGGTGTAAAGCAGGCCAAATGAGCAGCATGAATATTTATACACCCCTGGCCAATCCCAAGGAAGGTGGTCCTGAAGGCAGTCGGGCAACCCTGCCATGTGCTTGCTGTTTGCGAGGCCTCCGCTGGGCTAGCTGAGGGGCCTGGATGCTGAAGTTACCGAGAGCTGACTGAGGGGTTGTCGTCTGCAGATCTAGTCTGGTATCACAAGAAAAAATGTGTAGCCTGGATGTTGGAAGGAAGCAACTAACATTCAAAGGACATTTTGAGAGTAGAGAGAGTGAGAGAGATCTTAGAGATTTTTGGACTGCTGCCACCCCTCTGGTTTAAGAGAGTCAACTGTGTGTTTGTCTAAAGGGGACATTAGCTGGTGTCCTGAAGAGCTCAGTCTATCTAGTTATTTGTAAAGGAACTCTGCCCTGTTCGCTCAAATCCAAGTCCATAATTTGCTTTTGCAAGGACTTTTGCTTCAGCTCCACAGAAGGGAGTTTACTGTCCTCATCTTGTATATGGTTCTTTTTGGAGTATCCCACTTGATTCCCCCCAACCCTATCCAAGTTACCTCAAAAATAAAACCACTAAAAAGAACACCCCTGAACTGATTATTGAGCCAAAGTGTAACTGTGAACTGGTGCCTGGCAGTGGAGCAAATACTGGGAAAAAGAACCTGGGCATATTTCCAGTGGCTTCTTCAAGGGTAGCACTTCATTAAGTATGTCTAAAGGCCAGTCTTTTTTTTATAGGTTTATATAGTGTGTGAAAGGGTTAAAACCTCTTTAAGTGTCCCTACTGGGAATATTCCACACCACCAAAAAATTATGGGGAATACAAAACTTTACAGGGGTCACCAGAACAGGAAAAGAGGGGGGGTCGTTCATCGTTCAGGTGACAACTAAGAGGGGCGGAAATACAAAGGGAAGTCTCCTCAACGTGCACAGATAGAAAATACATTACTGGGATTATAACTATTTTATCCAGAATTTAAAAAATTACTTTGAATATACTTTTTACCTAGACAGAAAGATAAGGAAGAGTCTTATCTCTACAGCTCTCAGAAAACTACATAGTGTGCAGCTGTTAGTTCCCTAATAAAGTCACTAACCTTGGAACATGTCAGATTCATTATTAACCAAGCAGGCAGAACCATGATCTAATGTTTTTTTTTTTTAGTGAAGCAGGTGTTATCAAGGCAAATGTTACTCAATCTTCATCTGAAATGAACAGTAAGGACAGACAGTTGCTTAACCTGTGTGTTTAGGAGTGAATGTTCCTATACTCCTCTGATCAGAGCATGTTTATACAGTAGCCAACAAGGTCTGGGTGGTTGGTTAGGTTTCAGCTGTGCCATTTAAGATCTGAAAGCTTAGGAACAAATGTCTGGAGGGCTGCACTTTTTACAATTAAAGTATTATACCGTCAATGGGGGTGATATCCTTTCATATGCATAGGATACTTCAGCGCTGGAGAAACTGCTTGAATTTGTGAAGGCGGTGATCCCCATGGCAGACATCAAGTATTTAATGTCCAAAATTGGTGGCATGAGGAGCACTTATAATAGGGAGCACAAGAAGGTCCAGGATTCCCTGAGATTAGGAGCAGCAGATGACATTCATGTACCCAGCCTGTGGTACTATGACAGACTCAAACTTTTTAGGGTATCCCACACAGGTGCTCCAGTGGATACTAGGGGTCTCTACATGTGTGATACTTTAACAAAAAAGGTAAATATTCCAGCTTTAGAAAGGAAATAAAATGTTCTTCAGCTTGGAACTCTGCCAAAACAGATAATTGTACGACACTTCCAAGCAATGTTTCATATTCCTATTTCTGCCCTCCAATATAAGAAAATCCCATTGGAGAACCTAGGAGACAGCTAAAAGAAACCCAGGCAGTAAATCAAAGGAAATCTTCTTTCAGTTTAAGTTAAAAAATGTAGGATAAAATGTTTCTTAAACAGTTTCTGGCATATCAATGGCTCCCCACCCGCAAATTACTCAACGTACTTCTGTCTTACTTTGTGTAGAATGCAGCATGCAAGGATTATATGGTTAGGTTTATATTCCGCCATGTTGATTGGCATAAGGAATAGGCAGAAGCGACTGACCATTATCCCAAAAGCATTCTCCAGCACTCTTCTGGCTCTGGCCAGACAGTAGTTATAAACCCTCTGGTCCGGGGTGAGGGTCCTCATGGCTTCAAAATGGTCAGCTGGTCAGGGCGAACTAACAGAAAGCACTGAAAAACAAAGGCCGGTATTTCATCACATATGGTGACCCATCACATTTGGCTTCCCCCTGGACTATGCATGTGCGACGCCGCCATATACGTTCCAACACTGTGGTGATCTGCGCTTTGCGCAGGATTTTGTGCCCACAAAAAAAGTCCAGGTTCAAGCCCCACCAACCAAGTGGACATAGAGCTAGATTATAATTATGCCGAGCGAAGCGAGGCCGTGCCCGAATCGTGGCGAGTGAAGTGAGGCCGCGAGGGGCACGGTGACAAAGTGGTGTCTTACAACAGTTGGAACGCATATGGCGGCATCGCGCATGCGCACTCCAGCGGGTAGCAAAATGTGATGGGTAGCCGAATGTGATGTGACACCGGAGCTGAAAATCAGATACGAGTGGACAATAACGCACTGTAAATCAAATACGTAATAGAAATATGAACCCACAAGTACAAACTGAAGAGCAGTAATGATCAGAAAAGCAGGAGGCTGAAAAGCGCAAATCGTCTGTCACCAAACTTCTACTAACACAAGACAAGATTAGCAGAAGGAGCCCAAAGTGCTGCGCACTTGGTATTGAAATTCCTCTTTCTAGTGCCGTCGTACGTGTTGTATGTCACCGCGTTCTTGACGTTCGCAAATTCCGACCAATTTGTGTGACCGTGTGAATGCAAGACAAGTTTGAGCCAACATCCGTCGGAAAAAAAAACATGGATTTTGTTGTCGGAATGTGCGATCTTGTGTACGCAGCATAAGTGTGATCTGGGTGCAGAAGCATAGAGGGGTCTCCGAACAGTGAGGCGTAAATAGTCGATATGACATGGCTCTGGGGGGACATGCAGGAGCAAAGTGATTCCAGTGTCGTAGTGGGTTTGGTAAAACTCTACGGGCCGGGGCATCAAGGAATTGTTTAAGTTGCATATAAGACCAAAATTGTTTTAGATCTCTGCCAGTTCTGCTTGCCGAATAAAAAGGCCTCTGTGGAAAAAGTGTTTGGCTAACCTCTCCGCATACGGCCATTCTGCCCTCACGGAGGCTCCAGAGAAAACTCTGGGTTGCCCCTAACTGGAGTGATGGAGCATAATTTGGTTGAGACTGCAGACTCTATCAAATGCGTGGAGAGTGGCACTAATAAGTGGATGGGTTGAAGCATTTAGAGACACATGTTCCCTTACCAGCCACGGGGCATACCGCAAGTCGGAATTTGAGATCATGTTTTCAAGGATCACACACCCTTTGCATCGGGCATGCAAGTTCGAGTCAATGATCTTTGCAAGATGAACAGCCCAGTAATAGCGCTAAAGGGCCGGGAGGCCAATACCTCCACTTACTTTTGGTAGGACCAACCTCGTCCAGCGTATCCGCACAGGTTTGTTGCACCAAAAAAATGTTTGACAGATAGACTTGTACAGCACAAAGAATGCAGGTTGAAGATGGATCGGCAATTTTTGGATTTTATACAGCAAACGTGGGAGAATTGTCATCTTAATGATAGACGAGTGTGCAAAGCAAGAAATGGTGGACCTGTCCCACCTCTGGAGATCTTTTTTTTAAATCAAAAAGGTTTTTATTGAACAAAAAGAAAACATACACCTCAATTTACAGCTCGCAACTCAAACAAGAACCCATTAGCAAATTAAAGGAATACATACATTCCCACAAGAGGGACCAACAGCATTGTAACAATTTTACATCCGTTCTTCCATCTTCCTAAATCGCAGAGACAGGACTCTGCTTAACCCAGGCCTGTTGTACCGTATGTGTGCCAAGCCACCCATAATCGATATCCTAGAACAGATATGTCGCCAGCATTCATCTCCTCCCCCTCGTTTGCACTGTTATCACAGCAATCTGTCTATGATCAAGTCCACCGGCGCTAGGCCTGGTGTATCCAACCAAGGTGCCCATAGTCTAACGTATTTTTCTGGTCTACCCCTGTGTTGAAAGACATATTTTTCCATTCTGATAGTGTCCCCCATTTGTGTTATCCATTCCCCCAACGTTGGAGTCTCTACCGCCTTCCAATGACGGAGAATCATTTTGCGTGCCTGGAACAAGGCCCTGGCTACCGCCTGTTTAACAATATCTGTCATAGGAACGTCATCAAGGATCCCCAGTAAGCATGGCTTTGGGTCAGTTTGTATAGTGAGTTGATACACTCTGTTAACTGTGTCCACCACCCCCGTCCAAAATAAGTGGAGTTTGGGACACCTCCACATCAGGTGGATTAGGTCTCCATGGTCTCTTGCGCACCTAGGGCATTTATGATCCTGCCCCACCCCCATTCTAAAAAGTCTGTCCGGTGTATAGTGTACTCTGAGCACAATATATAGCTTGGATAGTCGTTGGGCGACATTGACTGAGCATAATTGGACTGCCTGAAGTGCTTCCTCCAATTGCTCGCTCTCAAATGTACCCACATCCCTCTCCCATTTATGAAATGCTGTCTGCGGGAATCCCTCGAGGTAGGTATGAAGGACCGTGGAGTATATTCTGGAAATAAATCCCTGAAACTGAGATACATCCTCCATTAATCTGAAAATCGGGTCGGTGAAAGAGTCCAGGGAAGGGAGTCAGGTTACCCACAGTGAAAATATGCTTCACGTGGGTTATCCCGTGCCTCCTTCACTGTGCCCCGCAGTCCAGAGATAGTAACTCCTCATAATTAGGGTTGAGCGAACCCGAACTGTAAAGTTCGGGTCCGTACCGGACTTTTGGGTGTTCGGGACCCGAACCCGAACTATTGGCTGTAAGTTCGGGTTCGTGTTCGGCGCTGTATTGGCGCCTTTTTAACAGCTGCAGGCCAGCCAATCGACGATCGTTACACTAGTGTGCCCTTAGAAGCCATCACAGTCATGTCTACTAATGGCATGGCTGTGATTTGGCAGTGCAGCATGTGACCCAGCCTCTATATATAGTCCACACACACAGCACACAGCGTCATTCTGCTATAGACAGGTTCCTGTGCTGCTGAGAGGATTTTAGGAGTTAGTGTGATTCAGTCAGTCAGGCAGTCAGCATTCCTTAACTTTGCTTCTAATTAGTTAGATCAGTGAGCGATCTACATAGTAGGGAGTTTCTTTAGTAAGAAAGAGAAAGAGGCAGAGAGAATTATTGAAGAGATTGCTAAATCAATTGTACCCTGGCCCAGCAGTGCACAGTCTTTTAACAGTGCGATGAGGCCAGTGCCAGACAAAATATAAAAGTTTTACCTGCAAGCTCAGTGCACCATTAGGACCAACACTGCATACACTAAGAGATGCACCATAGTCTGTGTGTATTCTGCTATTGGAAAAACATTGCATAAAAATTTAATTTTGCTTTTTTTTTTTTTTCCCAATAGCATTTTTCTGCGTGTTCATACATACACGCTGTAGACAGTATCCGTGTATTCTGCTATTGGAAAAACATTGCATAAAAATTACATTTTGCTTTTTTTTTTTTTCTTCCCAATAGCATTTTCTGCGTGTTCATACATACACGATGTAGACAGTATCCGTGTATTCTGATATTGCAAAAACATTGCATAAAAATTAAATTTTGCTTTATTTTTTTTTTTCCCAATAGCATTTTCTGCGTGTTCATACATACACGCTGTAGACAGTATCCGTGTATTCTGATATTGCAAAAACATTGCAAAAAAAATTAATTTTGCATTGTTTTTTTTCCCCAATATCATTTTCTGCGTCTTCATAAACGCTTTACATACTGTCCGTGTATTCTGATATTGGAAAAACATTGCAAAAAAATTAAAGGTAAAACTTTTATATTTTGTCTGGTACTGGCCTCATGGCACTGTTAAAAGACTGTGCACTGCACCCCAGCCAGGGTAAAATTGATTTAAGAATCTCTTCAATAATTCTCTCTGCCTCTTTCTCTTCCTTACTAAAGAAACTCCCTACTAGCTATGTAGATCGCTCACTGATCTAACTAATTAGAAGCAAAGTTAAGGAATGCTGACTGCCTGACTGACTGAATCACACTAAAGCCCCATACACACGGTCGGACAATCCGCGGACCAGGTCCGTCGGACCATGTCCGTCATACTTTGTCCGATGTTGGTTTTGCGTACACACGGTCGGACAAAGTTGTCGGAAAATCCGATCATTCTGAACGTGGTGACGTTTGTTGCCTACGACGGGACTACGTAGAGGCTAGTAGCCAATAGCTTTGGTCTTGTAATGTGATCTGAGCATGCGTAGCACTTTGTCCGGTCGGACAACCGTACACACGATCGGATTTGGTGTGATCGGACCGTGTTGTCGGCAAATCTTTCCAGCAGGAGATAAGACTTTGTCCGTCAGACAATCCGACGTACACTGTCCGATGGTGCATACACACGGTCTGATTTTTCAACAACATTGTCCGATCGGACAGAATCCATGAAAAAGTCCTACCGTGTGTATGGGGCTTAACTCCCCAAAAAAATAATTTTGCAGTGTTTTTTTTCTTCCCAATAGCATTTTCTGCGTGTTCATACATACACGATGTAGACAGTATCCGTGTATTCTGATATAGCGTGTTTTTTTTCTTCCCATAAACGCTTTAGACACTGTACGTGTATTCTGCTATACACAAAAACACCCATTTAGGGCGAGATCATAAATTTTGAAAATATGAGGAGATCATCAAAAAGGGGGGGACGTGGCCCAGGTCATGGTGCTGCTGGTGGCGCTCCTGTTGCAGGGAGAGGACGTGGTCGATCTGTGCCAGCTACACGCACTAGTGAAACACCTTCCTCAGGTGCGAGTAGGCGACAGAGCCTGCAGCGGTATTTTGGCGCGCCTAATGAGGCTGTACGAATGTTGAGGCCAGGACAAGTACAGGCGATAGTAGATTGGGTTGCTGCTGACAGTGTCTCCGGTTCCTTCACATTGTCTCCCACCCAGTCTCCTGATAAAAGTTCAGAGTTGGCACCTGCAGCCGATGTCCATCAGTCTTTCACCTCACCCCCTTGCAAATCAGCCAATCAGTCTGAGCCCCAAATCATGCAGCAGTCTCTTCTGCTTTTTGATGACTCTGTTAGCAGGGTTTCCCAGGGCCATCCACCTAGCCCTGCCCCAGAAGTGGAAGAGATTGTGTGCACCGATGCCCAACCACTTATGTTTCATGATGAGTACATGGGAGGACCATCACAGCACATCTCGGATGATGACGAAACACAGGTGCCAACTGCTGCTGTTTTCGCCATTGTGCAGACCGACAAGGAGGGCAGGGGTGAATTTTGGGTGGAAGATGATGTGGAGGACGATGAGGTCCTTGACCCCACATGGAATCAACGTCATGCAGGTGACCAGTGTAGTTCAGAGGAAGAGGTGGTGGTCGCACAGAGTCACCAGCACAGCAGAAGAGGGAGCAGGGTGCAAAAGCGGAGCGTCCGTCCCCTAGACAGTACATCTGCTACTGCCCAACGCAGCAAGGGACCGAGCACACCAAAGCCAGGTGCAAGGAGTTCCCTAGCGTGGCAGTTCTTCAGACAATGTCCTCATGACAAGACATGAGTGGTTTGCACGCTGTGCAATCAGAGCTTGAAGCGAGGCATAAACGTTCTCAACCTGAGCACAACCTGCATGACCAGGCATCTAAGTGCAAAGCACGAGATGCAGTGGAGTAGACACCTCAAAAACCAAGAAAGGTCTCTGGCTCCTCCTGCTTCCTCTTCTGCTGCAGTCTCGGCCTCTTCATCCACCTCTGTAGTGACAGTGACACCTGCCAACCCGCAAACAGAGGATCTGCCAGCAACACTACCACCTGGGTCACCAACCATCTCCACATTGTCCCATGGAAGCGTTCAGCTCTCTATTTCCCAAACACTGGAGCGGAAGAGGAAGTACCCCCCTAGCCACCCGCGATCCCTGGCCCTGAATGCCAGCATTTCAAAATTCCTCGCCTTTGAAATGCTCTCATTCCGTCTGGTGGAGGCGCAGAGTTTTAAAAGGCTGATGTCGTTGGCTGTCCCACAGTACGTCGTGCCCAGCCGCCACGACTTTTCCAGACGAGCTATCCCTTCCCTGCACAACCAAGTGGGGGACAAAATCAGGTGTGCACTGCGCAACGCCATCTGTGGCAAGGTCCACCTAACTACGGATGCGTGGACCAGTAAGCACGGTCAGGGACGTTATATCTCCCTAACAGCACACTGGGTAAATGTAGTGGCGGCTGGGCCTGAGGCGGATAGCACTTTGGCGCATGTCCTTCCACCACCGAGGATTGCAGGGCACTTCAGTTTGCCTCCTGTTGCTAACTCCTCCTA
The DNA here is from genome assembly GCA_028564925.1 of Lithobates sylvaticus. Lineage (NCBI taxonomy): Eukaryota > Metazoa > Chordata > Amphibia > Anura > Ranidae > Lithobates > Lithobates sylvaticus. The sequence continues at coordinate 338,381,473 of CM053029.1, read as the reverse complement.
CTCCGCCTCCTCATCCTCTACCGCCTCCTCATCCAGTCAGCGTAACACCTTCACCACCAACTTCAGCACAGCCAGGGCTAAACGACAGCAGGCAGTTTTAAAACTTTCCTGTTTGGGGGAAAAACCCCACACCGCGCAGGAGTTGTGGAGGGACATGGAACAACAGACCGATGAGTGGTTGGTGGCAGTGAGCCTCAAGCCCGGCCTGGTGGTGTGCGATAATGGGCGAAATCTCGTAGCAGCTCTGGGCCTTGCCGGTTTGACGCACATCCCTTGCCTGGAGCATGTGCTGAACTTGGTGGTCCAGAGGTTCCTTAAGAATTACCCCGATATGCCAGAGCTGCTGCAGAAAGTGCGGGCCGTCTGTGCGCACTTTCTGCGTTCTCACCCTGCTGCTGCTCGCCTGTCAGCGCTGCAGCGTAACTTCGGCCTTCCCGCTCACCGTCTCATATGTGACGTGCCCACAAGGTGGAACTCCACCTTGCACATGCTTGCCAGACTGTGCGAGCAGCAGCAGGCGATAGTGGAGTTTCAGCTGCAGCACGCACGCGTGAGTCGCTCTGCGGAACAGCACCACTTCACCGCCAATAACTGGGCCTCCATGCGAGACCTGTGTGCCTTGTTGCACTGTTTTCGAGTACTCCACCAACATGATCAGTGCAGATGACGCCGTTCTCAGCGTTACTATCCCAGTTCTATGCCTCCTTGAAAAAACTCTTCAGGCGATGATTGAAGAGGATGTGGCACAGGATGAGGAGGAGGATGAGGAGGAAGAGGAAGAGGGTTCATTTCCAAGGCTTTCAGGGCAGTCATTTACAAGTGGCTACGAGGGTGGGTTCCTGCACCAACAAGCGCCAGGTACACAATTGTCTGGCAGCAAGGGCACAGTTCTGGAGGATGACGAGGTGGAGGATGAGGAGGAGATGGAGGAGGAGGAACCATGTTCACAGCAGGATGGCACCCAGACCATGTCCATCACTGGTGCGTGGCTGGGGGGATACAGAGGACACAGACGATACACCTCCCACAGAGGACAGCTTTTCCTTGCCTCTGGGCAGCCTGGCACACATGAGCGATTACATGCTGCAGTGTCTCCGCAACGACCGCCGAGTTGCCCACATTTTAACTGGTGCTGATTATTGGGTGGCCACCCTGCTGGATCCCCGTTACAAGGACAACGTGCCGTCCTTAATTACCTCACTGGAGCGCGATCGTAAGATGCGCGAGTACAAGCGCACGCTGGTAGACGCGCTGCTGGTGGCATTCCCACTTGGAAGCGGGGGTACGGTGGAAGCACAAGGCGAAGGCAGAGGAGGAGGAAGAGGTCGCCAACGCAGCCGGGGCACCGCCAGCACCTCGGAAGGCAGGGTTAGCATAGCCGGAATGTGGAAAAGCTTTGTCAGCACGCCACAACAACCAGCACCACCAGCTGAGATGGAACGTCTTAGCAGGAGGCAGCATTTCACCAACATGGTGGAGCAGTATGTGTGCACACGCCTACACGTACTGCATGACGGGTCTGCCCCCTTCAACTTCTGGGTCTCCAAATTGGGCACATGGCCTGAGCTTGCCCTTTACGCCTTGGAGGTCCTGGCCTGCCCTACCGCCAGTGTATTATCTGAACGTGTATTTAGCACGGCAGGGGGCGTTATCACAGACAAGCGCAGCCGCCTGTCCAGAGCCGATGTGGACAAGCTCACATTCATTAAAATGAACCAGGCATGGATCCCACAGGACTTGGCCGTACCTTGTGCAGAATAGACACATATACCGGTGTTCTGACGAAAACTGTCTTGCTATCGGATAGTGTCCGGCCACTTACTGCGCAGGTGCAGTGCTTGCGCAGTACGGAGGACAAGGAGATTCACAAAATCTCCAAAGATGAAAGTCGCCTGCGCAGTGAGTGCAGGTTCAAGCCCGACCATCCAAGTGGACATACGGTAGCACATAGTAACAGGGCCCCTCACGGGCTCGCTTGGCTAGGCTTCAACCTCGGATGATGTGGCTTGAACCTGGAGTCACCGCGCATCGTCTTCGGAGAGTTTCAAAATCCCCTTGTCCTACGTACTGAGCAAGCACAGTACAGGGCGGACACTATGCGACGGGGGACAGAATTCGACACATCATTCACCACTAGCCTTACCCAGCCATTGTTGTATTTTTGAACCAGTGTTGGCTACCTCGTCCTCCTCCACCGCCGCTTCCACCTACACAACCACATTCACCTCAACCTCCTACTCCATTTGAATTTCGTCCTCCTAGGTCCTCCAAGATTATAATTTTTTCATTTCTTTTAATTTCCAAGTATTTTATTTTCCCACTATCTTATCCATTAAATCGAATAATTTTTTCCAGAAAGTGCGTATTCTGGGGTATTCCCACCATATGTGCGGCATCGTGCCTTTGAGTTTCTGAGGTTCTTAATGATTTCCTGTGCCTCTTCTGCTGAGAAGGGGGCCTCCAGCATTTATTTTTTATTTTCTTATGTTATTTTAAGTTATTTCCCTATCCACATTTGTTTGCAGATCACTTGCCATGCTCTTAACAACATTTTGTTGCCATTTGCAGCCCTCTAGCCCTTTCCATGACCTTTTTACAGCCATTTTAGTGTTCAAAAGTCCGGGTCCCATTGACTTCAATGGGGTTCGGAGTTCGGGGTCAAGTTCGGGTTAAGTTCGGTCCCGAACCCGGACTTTTTTCCGAAGTTCGGCCGAACCCGCCGAACCCGAACATCCAGGTGTCTGCTCAACTCTACTCATAATGCTTGTTTTCCCATATTGGGCTGTATTCGGTAAATCCCTCGACTCCCTGTATTTGTCTAATTTGTCTAAGCTTATTCCACACTTTCTGCATAAGCGCATAAGTGGGGTAATGTTTATTTGATTTTGCATACGCCAGGGCCTCCATGCCTGTAGGCACATCTCCATGACCAGTGGCCAAACACATCAGGGCCCTAATGGGTTCGGGTTGGATGGACGGCTCCCCCTCCCCCTCCGTTGGCAGCATAGCCCTGGCAATATGTTGCGCCTGGGCTGCCAGGTAGTAAGCCCAAGGATTAGGGAGGCCAAGACCACCAGCCTCCTTAGGCTTTTGAAGCTGTTGCAGTTTTATCCGTGGGGGTTTGTCTAGCCATATAAAGCCTCTAAAGATGGAATTGATGATTCTGAACATTTTTAGGGGAATCACCATAGGCGTGTTATGCAGAATATACAGGAGTTGGGGCATGAAAATTATCTTTATTAAGTTAATCCTGCCAACCAGGGACATTTTCAGTCGAGCCCAGATTTTGGTCCTATCCCGAATCCTATTTAACAGTGGGGTCAAATTAAGTGAAATATAGTCTAGTGGTTCCCCTGTGACCTGTATACCCAAATATTTCCTACAAGTAGACACCGGTATGTTGTGTAGTGTCTGATCAGTCCCGTCCGAGGTTTTGTCCAACAGTAATATTGACAATTTCGACCAGTTAATGGTCAATCCCGAGTAAGTTCCAAAATTTCGGATTATTTCCATGGATTCTCTAAGGGAGTCAGAAGTGTCCCCCAGGAGGGGCATGGTGTCGTCCGCATAAAGCATGACTTTTTCCTGAAGGTCTCCATATTGGAAGCCACGTATCCCCTGGCTCGCTCTAATCAGGGCTGCCATAGGTTCGAAGGCGATGGCGAAGAGGAGGGGCGATAGTGGGCATCCTTGTCGCGTGCCTCTATGCAGGGTAAATGTGTCAGAAATGTGTCCCCCCTCTCTTATAGTTGCTCGTGGTGAGCAATACAGTAGTTTCACCCAGGCTAGAAATCCTTTGCCAAAGCCAAACTTGCCCATGACAGCCCATAAATACTCCCATTCCACACTGTCAAACGCCTTGTGGGCGTCTAAGGAAAGCAAGGCTCTGTCTCCCATATTTTTAGACTGTGTTTGGACGTTCAGAAATAGCCTACGGAGGTTAATGGCTGTAGATTTTTGGGGCATAAAGCCCGCCTGGTCTGAGTGGATAATGGTGGAAATGGCTCCATTGAGTCTAATAGCCAGTACCTTGGACAAAATTTTGATATCGCTCTGCAAGAGCGATATCGGTCTATATGACCCTGGGTCCAGTGGGTCTTTACCTGGTTTTAAAATGACAACTATGCTGGCCCTGGTCATGGAGTCGGGCAGTCGTTGGGATTCTTTTGCGCAATTAAGTACCTTCAGAAGGCGAGGTAGAATTACCTCTTCATATTGTTTAAAGATTTCCATCGGGAGACCGCCGTCTCCCGGTCCTTTAGAATTAGGGAAGAGACCAAGAGCGCTCTGTAGTTCTTCAAGACTTATTGGGGAGTCGAGGAGTGCTCGTTGAGAATCAGACAGTTCAGGCAGTCCAATGCCCCTCAAGTAGTTTCCCAAGTCAGTGGTCGAGTAAGTCACCCTGGATCGGTATAAGTCAGAATAGAATTTCACTAGTTCCGTCATGACCTGAGTCTGGCCGTTCACAAGTTTCCCTCCCTCTGTGTGAAGTGCTCCAATAGAAGGAGACGTCTGAGACGCCTGTACTATTTTTGCTAAAAGCCGGCCCGTTTGCTCCCCCTCCTCGTAAAATGCCTGCTTATTAAAAAATATTTTCCTATCGGCAGTTCCCCCCAAGATCCGGGTGACCGATTCCTGGGCGGCTACCCAAGCGGCTCTAGCCGATTCCGTAGGGTCAGCAATGTACTCTGACTCCAGCAGGCTTGCCAGGCGTTCTGCCTGTTCCTTAATGGCATATGTTTTAGATTTAACAGCCATTACTTCTGTAATCATAATACCCCTAAAGCCCCATACACACGGTCGGACTTTTTCATGGATTCTGTCCGATCGGACAATGTTGTTGAAAAATCAGACCGTGTGTATGCACCATCGGACAGTGTACGTCGGATTGTCCGACGGACAAAGTCTTATCTCCTGCTGGAAAGATTTGCCGACAACACGGTCCGATCACACCAAATCCGATCGTGTGTACGGTTGTCCGACCGGACAAAGTGCTACGCATGCTCAGATCACATTACAAGACCAAAGCTATTGGCTACTAGCCTCTACGTAGTCCCGTCGTAGGCAACAAACGTCACCACGTTCAGAATGATCGGATTTTCCGACAACTTTGTCCGACCGTGTGTACGCAAAACCAACATCAGACAAAGTATGACGGACAGGATCCGACCGACCTGGTCCGCGGATTGTCCGACCGTGTGTATGGGGCTTTAGGAATGCTTTAAACGTTTCCCAGGTCAGCATAAGATCCGGGTGTTCATTGTGACATCTCCAAAAATTAGAGATCTCAGACGACACCCGTTCGTGAGAGGGGAATAGATTGAGCCAGAATGCATTAAGCTTCCATGGGGCTCTAGGCAAGTGCACGGTCGGTCTGGCGAGCATAGAGACCAGTAGAGGAGAGTGATACGACACCCCCCTTATCAGGTAGACAAAGTCCTGTAATAATCGTACTGTTTAAGGCGTACAGTGACAGAGATCAATCCTTGAAAGGAAGAGGTGGGACTTTGAAAAACAAGAAAATTGTTTCTGGAGCAGGTTACGACTGGGCCATGGATCCACCCATCCAAACTCCTCCGTAAACTTCTGCAATTTCGTTCGAGCCTTTATGCGGGAAGCCGGAGGAGGTGGATGTTTGTCCAAAACAGGATCCATGTAACAGTTTAAGTTGCCCACGACAATATAGGGGACCTCTGGATGTCCCAACTGAAATGTCAGTAGAGCCAGTAAAACATCTGTGGAAAAAGGGGGTAGCACATAAACAGCGGCAAGTATACATTGTAATTGGTAGACCTTACACAACAATATCACATAGCGCCCCTCTACATCTATCAATTTGTCCAGCAATTAAAAGTCTATGGCGTGGTGCACCAGTACACTCACACCCCTTGAGAAAGAGGTGTGAGTAGAATGGTACGCACTCCCCACCCAGGAGAATCCTAAACACGAGACCGTTTCCGGTACCAAGTGAGTCTCATGTAGTGCATAAATGGCGGGAGAGTGTTTTTTGAGGATAGTAGTGACCATTGTGCGCTTTAGGGGATTTTGAATTCCCCTAATATTCCAGGACATTATAGATACATTACCCATTGGATATAACATATATCAATAAACACAAGGTGTAGTAACCTGCGGTCCCTTGGCGCTGTAAGGAGAGTGCAGCTGCAATGCGCCAAGTGTAACAAAAAGAGTCCGGTACCTGAGTTCCAGAAAAAGTACCCAGGAGTGTCCTGGATGATCGAGCCACGTGTGACCCAGTCCCTCCTGCTCACTTGCCGGTTCCCGCCTGAGGTTGAGCTGTAGTGTAAACATAGCACAAAAGTAGAAAAAGGCACAACTGAAAAATACAACCAAAGGGCCCAGTTGTCCCTGCGACTGCCTAGAGAGCAAGGCTCCCAGCATAAGAAGGAGAGTGATCCCATCTTCAGCGAGGGGAGGGTGTAGTCATTCAGTTGAGTAAACCAGAAAGAAAGTAAAATAAGTGCAAAAAACAGTGGGTTACTCATAGCAACTTAACCCAAGCCATCGATTAAAATTTCGGTTTCAACTTTTAGGTACTGCAGTTCAGTAGTGTACTTAACTGTGTTTTAAATTCATGTCACTTGCCTGTGGAATGTAAAGGGTAATGGCTTCCCATAGTTGCAATAACTTTGTAAGAGTAGGCACATGTGTAGGGGAAGCAACTCAGTCCCCGTCTGCTGCGTTTCTGCCCGCCTGTCTGACAATGTGTTCATTGGCATCCAGCCAAGCGGATGCTTCTGCGGCTCCCTCAAAAAAGTGGGCCTGGCCCCCCGCTGTGATCCGGAGTTTCGCTGGGAATAGCATGGCATATGTGGCCCTCAGCCTCTGCAGGCGTTTCTTCACATCAATAAATCTGGCCCTTCGCTTTTGTACTTCTGCCGAGTAGTCAGGGTAGAACGAGACCCCGGCCCCCGTTATATTGAATGTTACGTTGCTCTCTTGCCTGGCGCAGGACATTCTCCTTATCTTTATAATTAAAGATCCTGGCTATCATGGTGCATGGTGGGTGACCTGGTGGAAGGGGTCTGGATGGCACCCGGTGTGCCTGTTCCACCGAATATAATGGGGTGAACACCTCCTTGCCGAACACCTGCACTAGCCACTGTTCAACAAATTCTGTGGGGTCTCTGCCTTCAGACTTCTAAGGGAGCCCCACTATGCGGAAATTGTTCCGTCTCAAACTGTTTTCAATCTCATCGGATTTTATTTAGTTTGCTTTAGCAATTCTGGCAGTAATTTGCGTATCTCTCATCAGGGGTGTTAGCCTGTCTTTTATCTCACTGATGCAGCCTTCAGCTGCAGTAGTGCGCTCCCTTGTTTTCTGTAAATCATGTCTGATAAAACCCAGCTCTTCCTTCAGGCCTCCAAACTGATCTTGCAGTATATGAACTGATGCTGTGCATTTTTGTACTGCCCTCAATATGTCAGCCAGGGAAGGTTGTGCTGTCTCCTCTTCCTCCTCCAACTCCTCCACTTCAGGGAGACTCTGGCTGGGGGAAGCTGCAGGGCCTTCTGACTGCATCTCATCCTCCTGCTGCGTGTGAAACACAGCAGGGGTGGCTAGCATGTCTTCCCCTTTCCCCTGGGCTGTCAGCTTTTGTGTAAAAAAGAGCATGTCTCTGGGGGGCTCCTTGGTGGCTTGCAATTTCTCCCGGTCAGGGGTCCGGAGGCACCAGGGGGGGTTCCTGCTCCGTGTGGTGCCCATTTTAGGGCAGTAAATCTGGCTGGGAAGAGGATCGGTGTAGGATCAGTGCGGGAGCTCCGTGATGCACGTCCTCTCACATGCCGCTCTCGGCCACGCCCCCACCTCTGGAGATCTTGACGTATAGTTTGTAGCTCAGCCAGGAAGTTTCTACTGTATAGCTCAGATAGATTAGCTGGGAGTTGAATACCTAAGTACGTGATGGCGTCAGCCTTCCACTGAAAGGGAAAGTGCTGCTGGCATTGCTTTGCCAGATCTAAGGGTAGGGAGACATTTAAAGCAAAAGATTTAGAATAATACTTTTTCAGATTGGACAAGATCCTGAAACATTCAAGAACTTTGCAGGAGGTTGGGCAAAGATGTTAACGGCTAGGAAAGGAAAAGGAGAACATTGTCCGCAAAAGCCGCTATCTTGAATTTACAATCCCGTACATGTATGCCCCTAATGTCCATGTTGGCTCGGATGCACCTGAGAAGGGGGTTCAAGTTCAAGCATAAAGCAAAGGGGAGAGAGGGCAGCCCTGTCTTGTTCTGTTATGGATGGAGAAGGCGTCCGACAGGCGCCCATTGACCTTGACTTTTGCGCTATGGTTAGCATATAGGGACATAATGAAAGCTTGCATGCATGGCCTGAGCCCCAAGTAGCCAGGATCCGTGTCTATATAGTCCCATGCTACCCTGTCGAATGCCTTCTCCGCATACATTGCCAGAAAGAAGCCCTCCTGCTGGGTAGACATGAGCCAGAGGTGTAGGTTCAGAGCTTTAATAGTGTTGTCCCTGGCCTCTCTACCAGGGAGAAACCCCCACCTGGTCTAGACCCACCAAGGCAGGTACATGAAGGGATAATCGGGTAGCTAGAATTTTGGCGAAAGGAACGAATTTGGGCAGTAACTAGCTACATTCGTGGGATCGTTCCCATCTTTGGGGATCACAGAAATATAGGCTTCCAGCAAACCTTTTTGTGGGATTAGTAGAGAGTGAGTTGAATGCCTTAAGAAAGTTTGGTGCTAGTAGGTGTAGTGATCTAATATGATCGTTCTTCGTAGATGGTTTGTAGTTATTAATAAAAGTATTGTCTCCGCAGCAAAACCCGATTCTCCCAGAGAGAAGCACTTTATTGACTTCTAAAACAGAACATTCTTACAGATGACAAAATCCAACAGAGTACATGACAACGAATATATTCCTCTTGTACCTATGCCTTCATGAACACAGACTCCTTCTCTGAGATCATCTTTCTTAGACTGAACGCCATCTTATATCACACAGAATGGCTGATCAATTTGCTTTGATCTGCCCCTGTCTTTCAGAGTGACAGTAGATCACCCCAAGCTGTGAACAGCTGTAGTCTGCCCTAATCTGCATTCTTTAACCACTTCCCACCCGGCCAATGTAGATATACGGCCGGGTGGGAGCCGTCTACTTCTGATAGGACGTTCAGGAACGTCCTTCAGAAGTAGAGGGATCGCGCGCGCGCGTGCCCGCGCAGCGGCGCGATCCCGATGCGGCCGTGTCACCCGGACACGGCGCATCTCGAATCGGCAGGAGGGCACGGTGATTGGCCCTCCTGATCACATGACGGCCGTGACGAATCACGGCTGTCATGTGATGTAAACAAACAGCCGGTTGCTAGGCAATCGGCCCTCCTCTCCTCACACGGAAGTCGTCGGTGAGGAGAGGAGAGCGGATCGCTGCAGCCGGCTGGTGATCAGTGAGTATGAGATGTTTTTTTTACTCACTGATCACCAGTCTAGGGTCCCCCATAGTAAAACACACGTCCCCACAGTAAAACACACATGTCCCCACAGTAAAACACACATGTCCCCACAGTAAAACACACATGTCCCCAAAACACACATGTCCCCAAAACACACATGTCCCTAAATAATAAAAACACCTGTCCCTCACATATGTCCCACTAAAATCACATGTGCCAATGATTATCTGCACACATATGTCCGTGATCACCTGCACACCCCTTTTACATGATCATTTGCGTACATATGTCCGTGATCACGCGAACCAATTATTATACACTTAACGGAATTTTTTTTACAAAAAACATGTAGCAGAATACATTTTGGCTTAAATTTATGACAAAATTTGATTTTATTGGATTTCTTTTAAAAAAGAAAGGAGAAAATATTGTTTTTTTTCAAAATTTCCGCTATGTTTTCGCTTATATCGCAAAAAATAAAAAACGGAGTCGCGAATAAATACCACCAAACTAAAGCTCTATTTGTGCGAACAAAATGATAAAAAATTCATTTGGTTACAGCATTGCATGACCGCGCAATTGTCACTGAAAGTGCGCGAGCGCTGAAAGCTGAAAATTGGTCTGGGCAGGAAGGGTGTTTAAGTGCACAGTAGGCAAGTGGTTAACATTGACATAGCCCATTCATTCATTATCTGTTCCCCATTGAAATGTTCATCTAGGTTCCTCACACACACACAACTTGCATAAGATTTAAACATCAAAGGGTAACAGATAACATTGTCAACTGATATCTAGCCTGGTCACGCTAATACTGTGTGTGGAATATATATATATATCCAATACATGTATATAATGCATAAAGTCCCACATAAATCGGCCAACACATTACAACATATACCCCCACTTGGGTCGTTCTAACTACTAGAACTGACCCATAAATCAAGCAACAAACATAGCATTACCGACTTGAGGTATTGGATGCTTTACAATGGCTCAGATGAAATATAAAGTTGAAACTGGTTACATCTCTCTTCACCAGCCTCTAAAATATCCCCATGAAAAAGTTGATAATATAGCTTTAGACCAAAAACGAGCTGATGTCACAGTCCATTCTTCAATTTTCAACTTCAACTTCATCACATCTCTAATTGAAAGTAAACTTGGTGTGCTTGGTGTGCTGGGAGCTCCGATCCACATAAATGCAGGATTCTCATCTCCAGGCTCAAGGTTTTCATTTTTTTTTAAAGATGCTTTTGCACAAACACCAGCAAATCCCGAAATTCTACTTCCATCTTTATAGTAAGAAGAACCATCCATGTACCAGCACTCACTTTCAAGTTCAAAAGGTTTGGATACGGCAGAAAAAAACTGCTATTGCTGTACTTTGTAATTTGCTGTAGGCCGACTCCTCATTGCCTCCACAATAGAGCAGTTACTTGAATCATTCAGTCCATAATTCCACCTGAATGGTATACCAATCTATATACCAATCTATAATCCATATATCCATATAATCCATATATAATCCCCCACTTTCAGATAGAATCAGCTTGACATCAGCGTTTATCAGATCTTCTATCCAGACAAAGCAGCAGTGGAAAATCCTGCCAGTAAAGTTATGTCTTTTTCATCCATATATGTCATAGCCTTTAGCATATTATCAATGACTGATTCAACAAAGTTTCAAATCATGACTGGAGTGATGAATTTCACTCACCCCTCTTATAAATTTAGGAAAACCACCCAACATACTATAGCCAACATATGCCAAGCCATTGTGCAGCATCTCACCTTAGATGTCAAATATATTGATCAATATGCAATATGTAATATGTAACATGTTATGTAACACGAAAATTATTTTAGGTTTAAATGTTTCGCTCTGGTTTTAAGATAAAGTTCAATAAATAAAACATAATAAAATAAAAAAATAAAAAAAAATGGGAAAGGGTGAAAAATAAAAAATAAAAAATCGGGCTTGATGAATAAAAATGGGAAAGGGTGAAAAATAAAAAATAAAAAATAAAAATATAGAGAAAAAGTCCATTGTCCAAGTCCAAAAAGTAAAAAAAAAAAATAGCTTGATGAATATTGAAAGAGTCCATGATATTGTTTATTCAGCGTTTCTCCCCCACTAGCCAGTAATTTCAGCTTGCAGTTCACATGCTATTCACATGCAGTATCTCCAATATATCTGAAAGACAAAAAACTCTCCAACAAAACTAATTAGCAAGGTCCTTAAAAATTCTTTGAAGTTAAAACAAATGACTATTTACGCATCACCCCCCACTGCTATAGAAGTGTCATTTGCATCCAAAAACAGCCGGATTTCTGTTAAGCTGTTCTAGCAATGTGTAATGTTCTATTTTCATTTTATCGTACTCAATCTTCAAGTGGTCATATTTCTGTTTTAACTGAGAAAAGGGTATCCAGGTCTTAGACATTTTTTTATTATGATTTTGGTCAGCTCTGTTTTTCATATTAATATCACCTATATTTGACCCGGTGTTTCCTCTTTGTTTGTTATCATAAGACATTATCTTTTGATCTTTATGTTCAGTATTTGTCCTAAACAATGTGGCTAAATCAACTTTGACAGCTTGCTCATTTGACTTTCTCCATAAATTGTCTGCTTTCAACAATACATCTTTTAAATCATGAGGATTTGGGGTAACTAGTAAAATATTTTGTTTGATATCTTCATGCAAAGCATATAGAAATATACTCATATGTAACAAGCCACCATGCGCAAATGCAAGATTATTACTGACCAATAATTCCATAATAGCTGTTATCCTGTGTGACAGTTCATTGGGAGATTCACTTTGCATTTGTTTGATCTTCCCATGAATAGTAACATCAGAATGTACACCATACAAAACACATAATAATTCCATTAATATGTCCCTTGTCCTCATTGGCTGAGTACAGATCTGCTTAATCCTCATCCAAAGACTACTTCCTATAGAATGTTGTATAACTCGTTCTAAATCAGATGGGTTGAGATTGTACATATCTCTGACATTCTGCAAGTCACAAAACCATTTTAAAAATCTGTTTAAATCATGGCAGGGAATCATTCCTATTTCTTTAAGAATTGCATCTAATTCTTTTGGTTTCAAAGGCTTCATTACAAGCTGAACGTCACCTGTATTATTATTATTGTTATAAACTGTGGTGGTCACAGTGGGTGCGGCTGGCAATGAATTATCAGATTTAATATGAGGTTCTGTTTCATTTGATAGAATGTTTGTATTTGTATTTTGCTGCAGATTGCTGAATCCACGATTTGATGCATATCTGCATTCCTGAGATCTCTTCTCTAATTCCATAATTTTTAATTTCAATCTCTCATTTTCCTCTGATAATTCATCACAACGTTTAGATTTCTCAAGCAATGCACCCCCAATGGTGACTGCATGCAATTTTAAATTTACAGTCTCAGATTCTGATTGGTTTTGTAACCTCTGACAAACCTTGTTGCTATTATCAACTGCACTCTGTAACTGGGTAATTTCCTCAACCTTATCTTTCAAAGAACTTTCCATTGTTAAACAGCAAGATAACAAGCCCTGTACAATACAACCTTTTCTTTTACTTTCTGAAATTTTGCAAAAACAGTTTTCTCTAAAAATTCATTCATCATGTCTGCTTATATTTTTCTGGAACTTCATAAGGACCGCCATGACGCTTAATACATTTTAACACCCATCTGTTAACTTTATCAGAACTGACACTAGCTTTACACTGAGTAAGCATTTTGACTATATTATTAATAATTTAAAAAGAGAAATATTTTACTCACTGCATTAATTACTCCTTCAGCTTCCAGCTCAGGTCTTCTGGTACACGATACAGTCCCTTTCTTCGTTTCCAGTCTCGAATAATTCTGGGGTTCCAAACTTGTTTGATTTTGTAGATCAGACTCTCTTATGTCACAACCAGACGTTAGAGTCACAGCACAGGTCTTGGGTCTCCATCAGACTTCTGTCCAACTCACAGATTGTTATCACCGACATCTGTTACTAAGTCCTGAAAATGCTCTTCTGGTCTCTTGAACGACACCAATGTAGTGATCTAATCTTATAGTTCCTAGATGGTTTGTAGTTATTAATAAAAGTATTGTCTCCGCAGCAAAACCCGATTCTCCCAGAGAGAAGCACTTTATTGACTTCTAAAACAGAACATTCTTACAGATGACAAAATCCAACAGAGTACATGACAACGAATATATTCCTCTTGTACCTATGCCTTCATGAACACAGACTCCTTCTCTGAGATCATCTTTCTTAGACTGAACGCCATCTTATATCACACTGAATGGCTGATCAATTTGCTTTGATCTGCCCCTGTCTTTCAGAGTGACAGTAGATCACCCCAAGCTGTGAACAGCTGTAGTCTGCCCTAATCTGCATTCTTTAACATTGACATAGCCCATTCATTCATTATCTGTTCCCCATTGAAATGTTCATCTAGGTTCCTCACACACACACAACTTGCATAAGATTTACACATCAAAGGGTAACAGATAACATTGTCAACTGATATCTAGCCTGGTCACGCTAATACTGTGTGTGGAATATATATATATCCAATACATGTATATAATGCATAAAGTCCCACATAAATCGGCCAACACATTACAACAGTAGGTCCGAGAAACTCTTATAGTATTGGGCCGTGAAGCCATCAGGCCCCAGACTCTTGCCCGGTCTTGTGGCTTTTAATGCCGCCAGAAATTCATCTGATGACAATGGGGCCTCGAAGGCCTGGGAATCAGTAGCTGATAAGGCTGCGGGGCTATATGAGCTTAGAAATTCTTGTATCAGAGTAGCTTGTATGGAAGGCAAAATGGGGTCTGAGGTCCCTGCTTGGAGATTGTATAAGTTGTTATAGAAACCTTGGAACTGGCGAGCGATGTCTTCATTCTTGGTGTGGGTCTGGCCTTAAGCGTCTACGATATGATGGATCGTGGAATTAAGTTTACGTTGCTGAGTACCCTTAGCAAGTAGTCTGCCTGGTTTGTTCCCCTGTTCATGGAACAGCCTCTAGGATAAGACATTACGGCAGCGTGCCCTTTTAAATAGTTCTCCTGTTAGCTGTGTGCGCAGGTCCTACAAGTTCTGCAAAGTCTTGACTGCTAATGAACGCTTATTGTTGCGCTTCCAAGGAGCGTTTCTTGGTGGAGAGTGCACGAATCAGTGTTTGGTGTTCATTTGCCGACATAGATAGTAACTGGCCTCTGATGACACACTTGTGGGTCTCAACATTGGTGTCACGGGGGAGACATCAGGAGTTTCAGTACGGAGCAAAAAGTCCCTAAGCTCCTGTCCCAGGATAACAGAATCTCCAGGGTCCGCGAGAAGGGATGCATCCAGTTTCCAGAGCTTGGTGGAGGTGACAAGAACTGGAAATACCAAGGTGAGTGTAATAGTGTGGTTATCTGATAGAACCATGCTCTCGATAGAAGCACCATGGAGTTAGGATAGATCCGATTGGGATCAAGAAGCACCATGGAGTTAGGATAGATCTGATTGGGAAATGAAGAGTTAATCTATCCTTGTATATCGATTGTGGGGAGGGGAAAAAATGCGTAATCCCTGTCCTGGGGATAGAGGGTTCTCCAATTGTCATGTAAGGTAAGGGAGGCTAACTGGAGTTTAATCTGGTGGAGGGCAGAAAAGGGAAGGGAGGAGGTCCCCGTGGAGGGGTCTAGCAGTGGGTCTAAGGGGACATTAAAATCTCCACCCAGTATCAGGAGTCCTGACTAAAGATGAGCAGACACCTGGATGTTCGGGTTCGGCGGGTTCAGCCGAACTTTGGAAAAAAGTCTGGGTTCGGGACCGAACTTGACCCGAACTTGACCCCGAACTCCAAACCGGACTTTTGAACACTAAAATGGCTGTGAAAAAGTCATGGAAAGGGCTAGAGGGCTGCAAATTGCAACAAAATGTCGTTAAGAGCATGGCAAGTGATCTGCAAACAAATGTGGATAGGGAAATAACTTAAAATAACATAAAAAAAAATAAAAATTAAAATAAAATGCTGGAGGCCCCCTTCTCAGCAGAAGAGGTACAGGAAGTCATTAAGAACCTCAGAAACTCAACGGCACGATGCCGCACATATGGGGGGAATACCCCAGAATACGCACTTTCTGGAAAAAATTATTCAATTTAATGGATAAGATAGTGGGAAAATAAAATACTTGGAAATTAAAAAAAATGAAAAAATTATAATCTTGACCTAGGAGGAGGAGGTCCATATGGAGTAGGAGGTTGAGGTGGCGGTGGATGTGGCGGTGTAGGTGGAAGCGGCGGTGGAGGAGGACGAGGTAGCCAACACTGGTTCAAAAATACAACAATGGCTGGGTAAGGCTAGTGGTGAATGATGTGTCGAATTCTGTCCCCCGTCGCATAGTGTCCGCCCTGTACTGCGCTTGCTCAGTACGTAGGACAAGGGGATTTTGAAACTCAACGAAGACGATGCGTGGTGACTCCAGGTTCAAGCCACATCATCTGAGGTTGAAGCCTAGCCAAGCGAGCCCGTGAGGGGCCCTATTACTATGTGCTACCGTATGTCCACTTGGATGGTCGGGCTTGAACTTGCACTCACTGCGCAGGCGATGTTCATCTTTGGAGATTTTGTGAATCTCCTTGTCCTCCGTACTGAGCAAGCACTGCACCTGCGCAGTAAGTGGCCGGACACTATCCGATAGCAAGACAGTTTTCATCAGAACACCAGTATATGTGTCTATTCTGCACAAGGTACGGCCAAGTCCTGTGGGATCCATGCCTGGTTCATTTTAATGAACGTGAGCTTGTCCACATTGGCTCTGGACAGACGTCTGTGATTGTCTGTGATAACGCCCCCTGCCGTGCTAAATACACATTCAGATAATACACTGGCGGCAGGGCAGGCCAGCACCTCCAAGGCATAAAGGGCAAGCTCAGGCCATGTGCCCAATTTGGAGACCCAGAAGTTGAAGGGGGCAGACCCGTCATGCAGTACGTGTAGGCGTGTGCACACATACTGCTCCACCATGTTGGTGAAATGCTGCCTCCTGCATTTCATAGAACGTTCCATCTCAGCTGGTGGTGCTGGTTGTTGTGGCGTGCTGACAAAGCTTTTCCACATTCCGGCCATGCTAACCCTGCCTTGCGAGGTGCTGGCGGTGCCCCGGCTCCATTGGCGACATCTTCCTCCTCCTCTGCCTTCGCCTTGTGCTTCCACCGTACCCCGCTTCCAAGTGAGAATGCCACCAGCAGCGCGTCTACCAGCGTGCGCTTGTACTCGTGCATCTTATGATCACGCTCCAGTGAGATAATTAAGGATGGCACGTTGTCCTTGTAACGGGGATCCAGCAGGGTGGCCACCCAATAATCAGCACCAGTTAAAATGTGGGCAACTCGGCGGTCGTTGCGGAGACACTGCAGCATGTAATCGCTCATGTGTGCCAGGCTGCCCAGAGGCAAGGAAAAGCTGTCCTCTGTGGGAGGTGTATCGTCTGTGTCCTCTGTATCCCACCAGCCACGCACCAGTGATGGACATGAGCTGGTCTGGGTGCCACCCTGCTGTGAACATGGTTCCTCCTCCTCCATCTCCTCCTCATCCTCCACCTCGTCATCCTCCAGAACTGTGCCCTTGCTGCCAGACAATTGTGTACCTGGCGCTTGTTGGTGCAGGAACCCACTCTCATAGCCACTTGTAAATGACTGCCCTGAGAAATGAACCCTCTTGGAAATGAACCCTCTTCCTCCTCCTCCTCTTCCTCATTCTGTGCCACATCCTCTTCCATCATCGCCTGAAGAGTTTTTTCAAGGAGGCATAGAACTGGGATAGTAATGCTGAGAATGGTGTCATCGGCACTGGCCGTGTTGGTGGAGTACTCCAAACAGCGCAACTAGGCACACAGGTCTCGCATGGAGGCCCAGTTATTGGCAGTGAAGTGGTGCTGTTCCACAGAGCGACTCACGCGTGCGTGCTGCAGCTGAAACTCCACTATCGCCTGCTGCTGCTCGCACAGTCTGGCAAGCATGTGCAAGGTGGAGTTCCACCTTGTGGGCACGTCACATATGAGACGGTGAGCGGGAAGGCCGAAGTTACGCTGCAGCGCTGACACGCTGACAGGCGAGCAGCAGCAGGGTGAGAACGCCGAAAGTGCGCACAGACGGCCCTCACTTTCTGCAGCAGCTCTGGCATATCGGGGTAATTCTTAAGGAACCTCTGGACCACCAAGTTCAGCACATGCGCCAGGCAAGGGATGTGCGTCAAACCGGCAAGGCCCAGAGCTGCTACGAGATTTCGCCCATTATCGCACACCACCAGGCCAGGCTTGAGGCTCACTGCCACCAAACACTCATCGGTCTGTTGTTCCATGTCCCTCCACAACTCCTGCGCGGTGTGGGGTTTTTCCCCCAAACAGGAAAGTTTTAAAACTGCCTGCTGTCGTTTAGCCCTGGCTGTGCTGAAGTTGGTGGTGAAGGTGTTACGCTGACCGGATGAGGAGGCGGTAGAGGATGAGGAGGCGGAGTAGGAGGAGTTAGCAACAGGAGGCAAACTGAAGTGCCCTGCAATCCTCTGTGGTGGAAGGACATGCGCCAAAGTGCTATCCTCCTCAGGCCCAGCCGCCACTACATTTACCCAGTGTGCTGTTAGGGAGATATAATGTCCATGACCGTGCTTACTGGTCCACGCATCCGTAGTTAGGTGGACCTTGCCACAGATGGCGTTGCGCAGTGCACACCTGATTTTGTCCCCCACTTGGTTGTGCAGGGAAGGGATAGCTCGTCTGGAAAAGTAGTGGTGGCTGGGCACGACGTACTGTGGGACAGCCAATGACATCAGCCTTTTAAAACTCTGCGTCTCCACCAGACGGAATGACAGCATTTCAAAGGCGAGGAATTTTGAAATGCTGGCATTCAGGGCCAGGGATCGCGGGTGGCTAGGGGGGTACTTCCTCTTCCGCTCCAGTGTTTGGGAAATAGAGAGCTGAAAGCTTCCATGGGACATTGTGGAGATGGTTGGTGACCCAGGTGGTAGTTTTGCTGGCAGATCCTCTGTTTGCGGGTTGGCAGGTGTCACTGTCACTACAGAGGTGGATGAAGAGGCCGAGACTGCAGCAGAAGAGGAAGCAGGAGGAGCCAGAGTCCTTTCTTGGTTTTTGCGGTGTCTACTCCACTGCATCTCGTGCTTTGCACTTAGATGCCTGGTCATGCAGGTTGTGCTCAGGTTGAGAACGTTTATGCCTCGCTTCAAGCTCTGATTGCACAGCGTGCAAACCACTCATGTCTTGTCATCAGCACATTGTCTGAAGAACTGCCACGCTAGGGAAATCCTTGGACCTGGCTTTGGTGTGCTCGGTCCCTTGCTGCGTTGGGCAGTAGCAGACGTACTGTCTAGGGGACGGATGCTCCGCTTTTGCACCCTGCTCCCTCTTCTGCTGTGCTGGTGGCTCTGTGCGACCACCACCTCTTCCTCTGAACTACACTGGTCACCTGCATGACGTTGATTCCATGTGGGGTCAAGGACCTCATCGTCCTCCACATCATCTTCCACCCAGTCTTCACCCCTGCCCTCCTTGTCGGTCTGCACAATGGCGAAAGCAGCAGCAGTTGGCACCTGTGTTTCGTCATCATCCGAGACGTGCTGCGATGGTCCTCCCATGTACTCATCATGAAACATAAGTGGTTGGGCATCGGTGCACACAATCTCTTCCACTTCTGGGGCAGGGCTAGGTGGATAGCCCTGGGAAACCCTGCTAACAGAGTCATCAAAAAGCAGAAGAGACTGCTGCACGATTTGGGGCTCAGACTGATTGGCTGATTTGCAAGGGGGTGAGGTGAAAGACTGATGGACATCGGCTGCAGGTGCCAACTCTGAACTTTCATCAGGAGACTGGGTGGGAGACAATGTGAAGGAACCAGAGGCACTGTCAGCAGCAACCCAATCTACTATCGCCTGTACTTGTCCTGGCCTCAACATTCGTACAGCCTCATTAGGCGCGCCAAAACACCGCTGCAGGCTCTGTCGCCTACTCGCACCTGAGGAAGGTGTTTCACTAGTGCGTGTAGCTGGCACAGATCGAGCACGTCCTCTCCCTGCAACAGGAGCACCACCAGCAGCACCACGCCCCGGGCCACGTCCCCTTTTTGATGATCTCCTCATATTTTCAAAATGTATGATCTCGCCCTAAATGGGTGTTTTTGTCTATAGCAGAATACACGTACAGTGTCTAAAGCGTTTATGAACACGCAGAAAATGCTATTGGGAAAAAAAAACACTGCAGAATTTAATTTTTTTGCAATGTTTTTCCAATATCAAAATAAACGGATAGTGTCTAAAGCGTTTATGAAAACGCAGAAAATGCTATTGGGAAGAAAAAAAACACTGCAAAATTTAATTTTTTTGCAATGTTTTTCCAATATCAGAATAAACGGATAGTGTCTAAAGCGTTTATGAAAACGCAGAAAATGCTATTGGGAAGAAAAAAAAAACAGCAAATTAATTTTTTTTTTGCAATGTTTTTCCAATATCAGAATACACGGATAGTGTCTACAGCGTGTATGTTTGAACACGCAGAAAATGCTATTGGGAAAAAAAAACACAGCAAAATTAAATTTTTTCGCAATGTTTTTCCAATATCAGAATACACGGATAGTGTCTACAGCGTGTATGTATGAACACGCAGAAAATGCTATTGGGAAAAAAAAACACAGCAAAATTTAATTTTTTTGCAATGTTTTTTCCAATATCAGAATACACGGATAGTGTCTACAGCGTGTATGTATGAACACGCAGAAAATGCTATTGGGAAAAAAAAAACACAGCAAAATTAATTTTTTTTGCAATGTTTTTCCAATATCAGAATACACGGATAGTGTCTACAGCGTGTATGTTTGAACACGCAGAAAATGCTATTGGGAAAAAAAAAACACAGCAAAATTAAATTTTTTTGCAATGTTTTTCCAATATCAGAATACACGGATAGTGTCTACAGCGTTTATGTATGAACACGCAGAAAATGCTATTGGAAAAAAAAAAAACACAGCAAAATTAAATTTTTGGAAATGTTTTTCCAATATCAGAATACACGGATAGTGTCTACAGCGTGTATGTATGAACACGCAGAAAATGCTATTGGGGAAAAAAAAACACAGCAAAATTTTATTTTTTTGCAATGTTTTTCCAATATCAGAATACACGGATAGTGTCTACAGCGTGTATGTATGAACACGCAGAAAATGCTATTGGGAAAAAAAAAACACAGCAAAATTAAATTTTTTTGCAATGTTTTTCCAATATCAGAATACACGGATAGTGTCTACAGCGTGTATGTATGAACACGCACAAAATGCTATTGGGGAAAAAAAAACACAGCAAAATTTAATTTTTTTGCAATGTTTTTCCAATATCAGAATACACGGATAGTGTCTACAGCATGTATGTATGAACACGCAGAAAATGCTATTGGGAAAAAAAAAACACAGCAAAATTAATTTTTTTGCAATGTTTTTCCAATATCAGAATACTACAGAAAATGCTATTGGGAAAAAAAATAAAAATACATTTTTTTGCAATGTTTTTCCAATAGCAGATTACACACAGACTATGGTGTATGTCTTACTATATGCAGTGTTGGTCCTAATGGTGCAATGAGCTTGCAGGTAAAACTTTTATATTTTGTCTGGCACTGGCCTCATGGCACTGTTAAAAGACAGCCAGGGTACAATTGATTTAGGAATCTCTTCAATAATTCTCTCTGCCTCTTTCTTTTGCTTAATAAAGAAACTCCCTACTCTACTCTAGCTATCTAGATCGCTCACTGATCTAACTAATTAGAAGAAAATTAAAGGAATGTGAACTGACTGACTGACTGACTTTATCACACTAACTCCTAAAAATACTCTCTCTCAGCAGCACAGGAACCTGTCTATAGCAGAATGACGCTGTGTGCTGTGTGTCTGGACTATATATAGAGTCAGGGTCACATGCTGCACTGCCCAATCACAGCCATGCCATTAGTAGGCATGGCTGTGATGGCTTCTAAGGGCACACTAGTGAAACTAGTGTCGATTGGCTGCCCTGCAGCTGTTAAAAAGGTGCCAATACATCGCCGAACCCGAACTTACAGCCAATAGTTCGGGTTCGGGTCCCGAACACCCAAAAGTCCGGTACGGACCCGATCTTTACAGTTCGGGTTCACTCAACCCTAGTCCTGACTGAAAAAGTGTGAGTTTCGTTACTACCTCTCGTATGAAGGCGACCTGTTTTAAATTGGGGCAATACACATTAGCTAGTGTAATTGGCTGGTTGTTCCACGTGCCCTTCAGAAACAGAAATCTCCTCACTGGATCAAGAATCTGATCAGTGATGTCAAGATGGAAGGCTTTGGAGAGAAGGATCGAGATACCTTTGGATTTGGATTTAGGACATGTGGCATGGAATACTGTGGAAAAGCGGTCGTTATGAAAGCGAGGAACTGATCCGGATTTAAAGTGTGTTTCTTGAAAGAAAAATACCTGTGCCCTTTGTCGGTGTGCTTCTGCAAGGATGCTGCTTTGTTTTTATGGGACATTAGTCCTTTAGCATTAAGCGAATAGACTTTAAGAGAAAGAGGAGCTGAGCGTGATGCGTTGCGTGCCATGGTCAATGCTACACAATCTGCAATCTAGGTCAATTAATGGACAACTAGAATACTTTATGACTGGAGAGGGCAGGTGGGGGGAGAGTAATTGGGGGAAGGGAAAGGTAGGGGACAAAAAAAAATGAAGAATTTAAGTTTGGGGCTGAAGGTTTAGCCTGGGCCTCTTCTATAAGAGAAGGGGAAAGCTAGCTGTATAAGGTTCACACAAATCAACTACAGACCTGCTGACCCACCTAGTTGGAAAGGGGGAGGGCCCCGTAGGGAAAGGGACCGCAGTACCGGATCTGTTCAAAGGGGAACCTGCCACTCTGAGGTGAGAGAGAGAGGTCTAACAGTAGGATACCAAACAACAGTGACTAGCTAAGGCATGCAAACATTAGAACAGCAAATTTAAGGAAAGGCTACAGCACTCTGAAATGAGGGGACACAGAGGGGGGCCACCTCCCAGGGGAGGAGGCTCCGATCTTGATCCCCTTTATGCTAAAAAGTACTAAAAAGTGAGGCTGTCCGGAAACAAACCAAATTGTCTGGATTGCCTGGGAGTCTGCCCCCTTGAACATGTCAGATACTCAGGGTCAAAAGCCACGGGGCCTATGGTGTCATTGGAGCACATCCCCGGCAACCCAGTACATTACACATAGAACTATTAAGCATTAGTGCAAACCTTTAGCACCATAAAGACTAACCGTATGTCCCTGAAGAGCTATAGTCTCAGTTCTCCCTCATATACTGCAATCAGGGAGAAGCATACTATTGTGGAGATATTGAAATTAATATTTATATCAAGGAGCTTCAAGGGAACCATTATGAGGACTTTCTAATTAAATTACAATGCCCTAATTTATGTATGTATATGTGTGTGTGTGTGTGTGTGTGTGTATGTGTATATATATATATATATACAATCAGGTCCATAAATATTGGGACATCGACACAATTCTAATCTTTTTGGCTCTATACACCACCACAATGGATTAGAAATGAAACGAACAAGATGTGCTTTAACTGCAGACTTTCAGCTTTAATTTGAGGGTATTTACATCCAAACCAGATGAACGGTGTAGGAGTTACAACAGTTTGTATATGTGCCTCCCACTTTTTAAGGGACCAAAAGTAATGGGACAGATTAACAATCATCCATCAAACTTTCACTTTTTAATACTTGGTTGCAAATCCTTTGCAGTCAATTACAGCCTGAAGTCTCTGGAACGCATAGACACCACCAGACGCTGGGTTTCATCCCTGGTGATGCTCTGCCAGGCCTCTACTGCAACTGTCTTCAGTTCCTGCTTGTTCTTGGGGCATTTTCCCTTCAGTTTTGTCTTCAGCAAGTGAAATGCATGCTCAATCGGATTCAGGTCAGGTGATTGACTTGGCCATTGCATAACATTCCACTTCTTTCCCTTAAAAAACTCTTTGGTTGCTTTCGCAGTATGCTTCGGGTCATTGTCTATCTGTACTGTGAAGCGCCGTCCAATGAGTTCTGAAGCATTTTGCTGAATATGAGCAGATAATATTGCCCGAAACACTTCAGAATTCTTCCTGCTGCTTTTGTCAGCAGTCACATCATCAATAAATACAAGAGAACCAGTTCCATTGGCAGCCATACATGCCCACGCCATGGCAATACCACCACCATGCTTCACTGATGAGGTGGTATGCTTTGGATCATGAGCAGTTCCTTTCATTCTCCCTACTCTTCTCTTCTCATCACTCTGGTACAAGTTGATCTTGGTCTCATCTGTCCATAGGATGTTGTTCCAGAACTGTGAAGGCTTTTTTAGATGTTGTTTGGCAAACTCTAATCTGGCCTTCCTGTTTTTGAGGCTCCTCTGAACCCTCTGTATTCACTCTGGTGAAGTCTTCTCTTGATTGTTGACGTTGACACACATACACCTACCTCCTGGAGAGTGTTCTTGATCTGGCCAACTGTTGTGAAGTGTGTTTTCTTCACCAGGGAAAGAATTCTTCGGTCATCCACCACAGTTCTTTTCTGTGGTCTTCCGGGTCTTTTTGTGTTGCTGAGCTGGTGCTGGTGCGTTCTATATTTTTAAGGATGTTCCAAACAGTGGATTTGGCCAAACCTAATGTTTTTGCTATCTCTCTGATGGGTTTGTTTTGTTTTTTCAGCCTAATGATGGCTTGCTTCACTGATAGTGACAGCTCTTTGGATCTCATATTGAGAGTTGATAGCAACAGATTCCAAATGCAAATAGCACACTTGAAATGAACTCTGGACCTTTTATCTGCTCCTTGTAAATGGGATAATGACACACACCTGGCCATGGAACAGCTGAGCAGCCAATTGTCCCATTACTTTTGGTCCCTTAAAAAAGTGGGAGGCACATATACAAACTGTTGTAATTCCAACACAGTTCACCTGATTTGGATGTAAATACCCTCAAATTAAAGCTGAAAGTCTGCAGTTAAAGCACATCTTCTTCGTTTCATTTCAAATCCATTGTGGTGGTGTATAGAGCCAAAAAGATTAGAATTGTGTCGATGTCCCAATATTTATGGACCTGACTGTATCTATATATATATATATATATATATATATATATATATATATATATATATATATATATACAGTGGAACCTCGGATTACGAGCGCATAATCCGTTATAGGAGTATGCTCGTAATCCAATGTACTTGCATATCAAAGCGAGTTTACCCATTGAAGTCAATGGAAACAAAATTAATTTGTTCTGCATTGACTTCAATGGGATGCGATACCGCATGCGGCCAGAGGCGGGGGCGCCAGAGAGCCTCGAAAACAGCCGAAAAAGGGCCCAAGCACACTTTGGCTGACCTCTGCAAACCTCAGAAAGACTCCGTTCACGAGCCTTTCCGAGGTTTGCCAAGGTCAGCCGAGCTGTCCTCGGGTCTTTCCGTGCATTTACAAACGCCGACGATTGGAGCTGATCGGCTTCGACGCCCCCACCTCAGGACAAAAGGGGTACTGCACACCACCTGAATCCTGCTCGTTGTGCGAGACAACACTCGCAAACCGAGTTAGGATTTTTAGAAATACAATGCTCGTTTCGCGAAACGCTCGTTAACCACGTTACTCGCAAACCGAGGTTCCACTGTACATGTGTATATGTGTGTACCGGTGTAGTTGCCACTAGTAACAAACATCCACCATATCACCCTGTTGTCAGAACTCCATATATCACATCTGACACAATGAACAGTCTTTTGCTTTGTTTTGTTTTTGTTTATTGGGGGGTATAACTTGTTGGGGAAAGGGGTATATGGGATGCCCATAGATCAGATCACTTTGCCATCATATTTAAAGACTTTATAGATTAGAACCTGGTTAGATACGGAAGAAATGATGCGCATATATAACAACTACAGTCTCTTCCCTGCATCACCATGCAGACTATTGCTCCTCCTTTGCGTAACTCCTGCAGACTATTGCTCCCAGAAATTCCTCATCAGTTACCGTGTATAAAAAATAAGGACTTCACCCATGACCGTGTAAGGGTGAAGTTTCCAGAAATCCTCTCCTCCCGCACAAACTTATACTGAAGCACATTTATTTCCTGTCACATCTTCTTCTATGTGCAAAAGGTCCCACTCTAAATAGTCTCCAATGCTGACTCTGGTTGCTTGCTGCTACTAGGCCAGAGGCCTGCAGTACCTCTCCCCGGAGTCCTTGTAGTTTAAAAGCATGTGTTGGGCTGTGGACTACTGTTCCCAGCTAGCCCAGCTTGCAAATCCTGTGCCCTCGGGCCACATCAATTTGACACTATTCCCCAAAGTCTCTCCTCTGATCCAAGACTCCTTATCAATGACCATGTAATGATAAGGACTTCACCAATGACCGTGTAAAGGTGAAGTTCCCTCACAGACTTCCTGGCATGTCTCCATGTTCAGCCCTCCACTGTGGTACACTCACCAACCTTACTCTGCCCTGAGTCCATGATGGAGAACTTAACCGGACCGTACGTTTCGACAGCTTCACCTGCCCCTCTGCTCCAGGAGTTCCTCATCAATGACCGTGTAATGAGGCTCCCTCAAAGTTGTCCCCGGGCCTCCTCCTGCGATCAGCGCACCCCCCCCCCCAGATGGGGGTGCCTTCCTGCTGCTGTCTAGTACTCCATTCTCCACTTCTCCCAGCCAACAACTCCCTCCCAGTGGCCTGTTACCTCAGCTTAAAATACCAGCTGGGGGTTAGTCAGGGCTCCCACATGAGCTGCCTGCCACTCTAGTTCTAGGCCCTGCCCCTCTTCCAGAACATTCTCCCTGGAAGCAGAACCAGAGCACAGGTGGTCACACCCACTTCTACACTAACCACACCCTGCCCCCAGATCAAAACAGACAGGCCTATCTCAAAGCATAGGCCTGCCTAAATTTACCTGTGCTGACAGTTTCCCTAGCAAAAAATCATATGCTAGCACCTACCTATGGTAGAGGGTGCTACATGTGTGTATATATATGTATGTATGTATATATATATATATATATATATATATATATATATATATATATATATATATATATATATATATATATATAATGTATGTTGTTTATAGGAACGTGTGTGCTTAATATATTTTTGGGTTTAATCATGAGAGGTAGGCCTAGTTACTGTTTTCTGTATCTCAAAGGACCAACGTCTTTTGTTTGTTGTCTGCATAGTGAATAAGTTACACTATTGTCTTTGGAGCAAGGAGCAGACATTGTGTCTCCACCTGATCAAAAGTTCTTGAAATGCTAACTTAGGCTAAGATCAAACATGGCTGACTGTTTTAAATCAAGAGATAGACTAATGCGGCGTACACACGGTCGGAATTTCCGATGGAAACAGTCCGATGGGAGATTTTCATCGGATTTTCCGACCGTGTGTATGCCCAACGGTCTTTTTCTGTCGGAATTTCCGACAGACTTTGAATTGAGAACCTGTTCTCAATTTTTCCGAAGGAAAACCTTTCTATCGGATTTTCCGATCGTGTGTATGCAATTCCGACACGCAAAATTCCGACGCATGCTCGGAAACAATTTGACGTATGCTCGGAAGCATTAAACTTCCCTTTTATAGTGCTGTCGAACGTGTTTTATGCCGCTGTGTTATTGACCGTCGGAATTTGGTGTGATCGTGTGTAGGCAACACAGCTTGAGAGGAATTCCGTCGGAAAAACCAGCAGAATTTTTTTCCAACGAGAATTCCGATCGTGTGTACGCGGCATTAATGAAGGTAATCATGTTTCAGACAGAGAGGCACCGAAGAGTCTAATGCTTATGTGAGAAGCATGATGACCAACTGGACTTGAAATTACCGCCAATCAGAATTTGATGCAACTCTGGACCAATGACAAGGTTTTCGGGGGGGTAGAACCTGGATAGGTGGGAGTAGGGGCAGTACAGCAGTACAGAGAGCTACACACTGTCTCTTCCTCTCTGGGTGTTCCCCCGGCAAGCATGGTCACGTAAGGGCTGTCTATGTAATGTATCTATATTATCTTATTTCTCTTTTCCTTTCTCTAACTTTTTCTATCCTAGGATTTGCCTTAATACCTTGATAGCATGTGTATGTCAATTGTAGGGATGAGCCAAACACCCCCGGGTTCGGTTCGCACCAGAACCTGCGAACGGACCGAAAGTTTGCGCAAACATTCGAACCCTATTAATTACAATGGACGCGAACGTTTGAAATCTAAAGTGCTAATTTTAATGGCCAATATGCATGTAAATGTCATAAAACAGGTTTGGGGACCCAGGTCCTGCCCCAGGGGACATGTATCAATGTAAAAAGAAGTTTTAAAAACTGTAGTGAAAAAAAAAAGTGAAATATTCCTGTAAATATGGTACCTGGGGGGTGTCTAAAGTATGCCTGTGAAGTGGCATGTGTTTCCCGTGTTTAGAACTGTCCCTGCAAAAAATGACATTTGTAAAGGAAAAAAATAAGCAATTTAAAACTGCTTGCAGCTTTAATGTCATGTCTTGTCCTGGCAATATGGATGAAAATCTTTGAGAAAAATGGCATGGCTACCCCATCATCCCCCCCCCCCCCCACCAGAGCCCATGACCAGCCTCTTTGGGTCTTGTATGGATATTAAGGGGAACCCCGCACCCAAAATAAAACCCTATACCTACAACCCTATATACTCTGAACAGCAGTATACAGGCATGCAAACAAGACAGGGACTGTAGGTTTGTTCTTAAGTAGAATCTGTTTGTAATTTTGAACAGGTACATTTTTAAGTGTAGCTCCATCCAAAAAACTCTATTTTTAAGCTTTTTGGAGAACATAGGGAAGGGTTATCACCCCTGTAACATTTGTTTTGTTGTCTGTGCACCTGTTCAGAACATTTCACCTCACTTACCTACCCAATGACAAATGTTTTTGGAAAAGTGGGGCTTTTATTGAAACAAGGATTGGTGATAAAGCATCAGTAGAGAGGAGATACCTTTTTCCCAAATTAAATCTAACAGGATAGAATGTCACTTCCTAGGGGTAGATTTCCTCTCACTTCCTATTTTCTCCTTCCGTTTGCAAGTAGGAGTCGTTTCTAAGTTCGATGTTTGAAAGTAGGGGCCTGCCATATATACTCTGCAGAAATTTGCCCCATTAGATGTTGGTGTTGCCACAACACTGTAAGCCCTCACAGCTACTCTTGGTGGGCGCTGGAATTCCCTGCTGTGAACTATTATATCAGGAATTGTAATTACATGCCATTGTTGAACTGTGGTAGGAAAAATTGGGCCTTTGGTGGTGGTGCTGGTGCTACAACACTAAGCTCTGACAGTTACTCTTGGTGGGCGCAGGAATGGGCCCTGCTGTGAATTATTAGATTAAAAATTGTAATTGCATGCCCCTGTTGAACAGGGGCAGAAGAATTGGGCCTTTGGTGGTGGTGGTGGATGGTGTTGCCACAACACTGTAAGCCCTCACAGTTACTCTTGGTGGGCATAGGAATGGGCCCTTCTGTGAATTATTAGATCAAGATTTGTAATTAGACGCCCCTGTTAAACAGGGGCTGAAAAATTGTGCCTTAGACACTGGTGCTGGTGCCACAACACTGCAACCCCTCACAGATACTGTACTTGGAGCACAGCAATCAGACCTGTTGCAAAGCATTGCATAAAAAATTGTAATTACACGCCCCAGTTAAACAGGGGCTGAAAAATTGGGCCTTAGCCACTGGTGGTGGCACCCAGAAACAAAAATGTTCTTCCAAGCTATCATCAGGAGGATCATTGAGGAGGAAGAGGATAGTCAGTCAACATAACAGGACAGTCACTCAGCATCAGCATAGGCAGTCTTGAAGGGATGTGACATTTCAAAATAAATTATTCTGTTATATCAGCTTCAGGTGCCTGGTAGCTGGTGGTGATCCAAGACTGATTCATCTTTATGAAGGTCAGTCGATCAACCGAGCCGGTGGACAGGCGCACCCTGTGATCGGTGACAAAGCCTCCAGCAGCACTGAATGTGCGTTCGGAAAGAACGCTGGATGCAGGACAGGCCAGTAGCTCAATTGCATACTGTGCAAGCTCTGGCCAGTGATCCATCCTCAAGACCCAGTAAGCCAGAGGATTTTTGGTGGGAAAGGTGTCCAAGTCTGACCTTGCCCCTAGGTATTCCTGCACCATGTATATCAGACGCTGGCGATGGTTGCTGGAACCGATCATACCTTGGGGCTGCGGACTAAAAAATTGTCTGAACGCATCAGTCAGACGTCCACCTTCCCCACCGCTCCTTCTGCTACTGACCGAAGCCTCAGAAACTCGTCATCCAGGACCAGGAGTTTGTAACCTCCCAGTCTCTGGGAACGCGTTGCACAGACCTTTCTGCAAGGCCTCCCGGAGATGTCTCATCCTCTGCTCCCTCTGCGACGGCAAGATAATGTCCGCAACCTTACCCTTGTACCGTGGATCAAGGAGAGTGGCCAGCCAGTAATGGTCCCTTTCCTTGATCCGAAGAATACGAGGATCCTTCCGCAGGCTTTGCAGGATCAGGGAGGCCATACAACGTTGAGGCATATCGCTGAGGCATATCGTCCGGAGTCTTCTGGGTCACTGGGGACGGCATGATCCGCAGCCACCTCCTCCTAGCCACGTACAAGTCCACTGGTTTATTGGGACTGTAAATCATCCCTAAAAGACTGCTGCTGCTGATGCTGAGTGCCAGGCTCCACCTCCATGCTGACACAATCCTCCTCCTCCTCCTCATCCTCTTCCTGTGTGATGGGTGGGAGAGAAAGAACACTGTCTGGATAAAGGGGGCCTTGAGAGGCAAGGAAGTCCTCCTCTTCCTGCCTCTGTTCTGCCTCAAGTGCCCTGGCCATTATTCCATGCAGCGTATGCTCCCACAAGTGGACAAGAGGTACAGTGTCACTGATGCATGCACTGTCACTGCTCACCATCCTCGTGGCCTCCTCAAATGGTGACAGGACAGTACATGCATCCCTGATCATGCTCCACTGGCGTGGGAAAAAAAATCCAAGCTCCCCTGACCCTGTCCTGGTGCCGTAGTCGCACAGGTACTCATTGATGGCCCTCTGCTGCGTTTGCAGTCGCTGCAGCATGGCCAACGTTGAGTTCCACCTGGTGGGCATGTCACATATAAGGTGGTTCTTGGGCAGGTTCAACTCCTTTTACAGCTCAGCCAGCCGAGCACTGGCATTATATGATCGGCGGAAATGCACACAGACTTTCCTGGCCTGCCTCAGGACATCCTGTAAGCCTTGGTACCTGCCCAAGAACCGCTGCACCACCAGGTTAAGGACATGAGCCATACAGGGCACATGGGTCAGCTGTCCCTTGGTGCCATTGTCACAAACCACCATTCCTGGCTTAAGCTGGCGTGGCGTCAACTACCTCTCGGCCTGCCCCTGCAGAGCTTACAGAACCTCTGCCCCAGTGTGGCTCCTGTCCCCCAAACACACCGGCGCAAGCACGGCATGGCATCTTTTTGCCTGCGTACTTGTGTAGCCCCTTGGACGCCTACGGAGCACCGCTGGTTCTGAGGACAGAGCACTCGAAGAGGCCATGGAGGAAGAAGAAGAGGAGGGGGGTGGAGGAGAGAGGTGTGTCACAACCAGTAGTAGCATTTTGGAGGCGTGGTGGCGGAACAACCTCCAACACTACTGCACCTTGTCCTGCATCCTTCCTAGCTGCCAAAAGAGTGACCCAATGGGCCGTGAAAGACAGGTAACGTCCCTGTCCATGCCTGCTGGACCATGAGTCAGCGGTAATATGCACCTTACCGCTGACCCCCCTGTCCAGCGAGGCATGGACATTGCCTTCCACATGCCGGTAGAGAGCCGGAATCGCCTTCCGTGAGAAAAAGTGGCGTTTGGGAACCTGCCACTGAGGAACCGCACATTGAACAAACTCACGGAAGGGGGCCGAGTCTACCAACTGAAAAGGCAGCAGTTGAAGTGCTAGCAATTTAGCCAAGCTAGTATTCAACCGCTGGGCATGTGGATGGCTGGGAGTAAACTTCTTTCAATGGTCCAGCAGCTGGGGCAGGGAAATTTGCCTGGTACAATCGGACATCGGTGTACTGCTAGCAGATTGGCCGCAAGTACTTGGCTGTGACACACCTAATTCTACACCTTCATTCCTCTCAGTGCAGCTTTCAGAGAGGACTGAAGGTATAGTGGGGTTGGAGATCCCAGCTGTCGAGGAGCAAGGAGAGGTCCGCTTTGTTGTTTGGTGTGGGTCTTTAATGTGCGCTTGCCAACGAGCTGCATGGCAGGTCAACATATGTCTGGTCATGCTTGTGGTGCCCAAGCGGCTGATGTTTTGGCCACGCGAGATACGCTTGAGACATATGTTGCAAATATCAGTGGTGCGATCTGATGCACTCGTCTCAAAAAAGGTCCACACCAAAGAACTTTTGTAATAACGTGCAGAGGCAGCGCCCTGCACAGGCGGAGATCTGCGGTGTGATTCAGTTGGTGTGCTGGCCTCAAGCTGGGCCCCGGAGGGCATCCTGCCTCGTTGGAGATGTGCCGCCTCCTCCTCCTCCTCCTCTCTCCATTCAGGCACCCACATGGAGTCAGTGACCTCATCATCCCCTCCCTCTTCACTACTGGAGCAAACCTGGCAGTAATCTGCAGCTGGTGGAACATGACTGCCAGATTGCTGTCCTTGAGCATCCCCTCTCTCTGCGCTCACGCTACTGCCTTCCTCTAGCTGGGTATCATCATCTGAGCCTTCAAAAAGCTGGGCATCCTCCTGGAGCATGTACCTAACACTGTGCTCAAACAGTTCGGGGGACTCCTCAGGAGGACATGGTGGGTCTAGTGAAGGGGTTCCTGATGATGACATTGAGTACGCGTCAGCAGCTGCTTTGCCAGTACCCTGAGCCTGGGTGAGAGAGGATGAGGAGGATGAGGAGGGCTTGGTCATCCACTCTACCAAGCCTTCGGCATTATGCGGCTCAACATGTCCAGCTGCCGAAAAGCAGGACAAGCGTGTCCAATGGCTACGTGCTGATGACGATGCACCACGTCCTTGACCAGCACTGTTGTCGCTAGACACAGAGCCTGCCTGCACTGTGTTCTTGGCTCTGGACTGTCTGCCTCTCCTTGTCGGTCTTCCAGACATTGTAATGGGTAGTGTATATTGTGCTGGAGTCACACAGCACACACACACACTAACTCCTGCAGATGGCTGTCTTAGATGACAACCGGGCAGAAGGGCAGATACAGGGTGAGGTGGTTTAGTGTGCTGTGCTATACTCAAACAGCATACACACACTAACTCCTGCAGATGGCTGCCTTAGATGACAACAGGGCAGAAGGGCAGATACAGGGTAGGGTGGTTTAGTGTGCTGTGCTATAGTCACACAGCACACACACTAACTCCTGCAGATGGCTGCCTTAGATGACAACAGGCAGAAGGGCAGATACAGGGTAAGGTGGTTTAGTGTGCTGTGCTATAGTCACACAGCAAACACACACTAACTCCTGCAGATGGCAGGCTGGCTGGCTGCCTTAGATGACAACAGGGCAGAAGGGCAGATACAGGGTAAGGTGGTTTAGTGTGCTGTGCTATACTCACACAGCACACACACACTAACTCATGCAGATGGCTGGCTTAGATGACAACAGGGCAGAAGGGCAGATACAGGGTAAGGTGGTTTAGTGTGCTGTGCTATACTCACACAGCACACACACACACACTAACTCCTGCAGATGGCTGCCTTAGATGACAACAGGGCAGAAGGGCAGATACAGGGTAAGGTGGTTTAGTGTGCTGTGCTATAGTCACACAGCACACACACACTAACTCCTGCAGATGGCTGGCTGGCTGCCTTAGATGACAACAGGGCAGAAGGGCAGATACAGGGTAAGGTGGTTTAGTGTGCTTTGCTATACTCACACAGCACACACACACTAACTCCTGCAGATGGCTGCCTTAGATGACAACAGGGCAGAAGGGCAGATACAGGGTAAGGTGGTTTAGTGTGCTGTGCTATAGTCACACAGCACACACACGCTAACTCCAGCAGATGGCTGGCTGGCTGGCTGGCTGCCTTAGATGACAACAGGGCAGAAGGGCAGATACAGGGTAAGGTGGTTTAGTGTGCTGTGCTATACTCACACAGCACACACACTAACTCCTGCAGATGGCTGCCTTAGATGACAACAGGGCAGAAGGGCAGATACAGGGTAGGGTGGTTTAGTGTGCTGTGCTATAGTCACACAGCACACACACACTAACTCCTGCAGATGGCTGGCTGGCTGCCTTAGATGACAACAGGGCAGAAGGGCAGATACAGGGTAAGGTGGTTTAGTGTGCTTTGCTATACTCACACAGCACACACACACTAACTCCTGCAGATGGCTGCCTTAGATGACAACAGGGCAGAAGGGCAGATACAGGGTAAGGTGGTTTAGTGTGCTGTGCTATAGTCACACAGCACACACACGCTAACTCCAGCAGATGGCTGGCTGGCTGGCTGCCTTAGATGACAACAGGGCAGAAGGGCAGATACAGGGTAAGGTGGTTTAGTGTGCTGTGCTATACTCACACAGCACACACACTAACTCCTGCAGATGGCTGCCTTAGATGACAACAGGGCAGAAGGGCAGATACAGGGTAGGGTGGTTTAGTGTGCTGTGCTATAGTCACACAGCACACACACTAACTCCTGCAGATGTCTGCCTTAGCTGACAACAGGGCAGAAGGGAAGATACAGGGTAAGGGGGTTTAGTGTGCTGTGCTATAGTCACACAGCACACACACACTAACTCCTGCAGATGGCTGGCTGGCTGCCTTAGATGACAACAGGGCAGAAGGGCAGATACAGGGTAAGGTGGTTTAGTGTGCTGTGCTATACTCACACAGCACACACACACTAACTCCTGCAGATGGCTGTCTTAGATGACAACAGGGCAGAAGGGCAGATACAGGGTGAGGTGGTTTAGTGTGCTGTGCTATACTCACACAGCACACACACTAACTCCTGCAGATGGCTGCCTTAGATGACAACAGGGCAGAAGGGCAGATACAGGGAACGGTGGTTTAGTGTGCTGTGCTATACTCACACAGCACACACACACACTAACTCCTGCAGATGGCTGCCTTAGATGACAACAGGGCAGAAGGGCAGATTCAGGGTAAGGTGGTTTAGTGTGCTGTGCTATAGTCACACAGCACACACACACTAACTCCTGCAGATGGCTGCCTTAGATGACAACAGGGCAGAAGGGCAGATACAGGGTAAGGTGGTTTAGTGTGCTGTGCTATACTCACACAGCACACACACACTAACTCCTGCAGATGGCTGCCTTAGATGACAACAGGGCAGAAGGGCAGATACAGGGTAAGGTGGTTTAGTGTGCTGTGCTATAGTCACACAGCACACACACGCTAACTCCAGCAGATGGCTGGCTGGCTGCCTTAGATGACAACAGGGCAGAAGGGCAGATACAGGGTGAGGTGGTTTAGTGTGCTGTGCTATACTCACACAGCACACACACTAACTCCTGCAGATGGCTGCCTTAGATGACAACAGGGCAGAAGGGCAGATACAGGGTAGGGTGGTTTAGTGTGCTGTGCTATAGTCACACAGCACACACACTAACTCCTGCAGATGGCTGCCTTAGATGACAACAGGGCAGAAGGGCAGTGTCACGTACCTGGTGGTGCGAGCCCGAGATTGCAGGGAGAGGCCTCCCTTGCATCTCCCACTCCTGGTCCCCTGGTGTGGGAACAGGAGAGACAGGAGTGAGGAGGAGCACGGGTGCCTGGCAGGATCAACAGACCGGTGGGAAGGAAACAGGTTAGCTGAGCTGGCGGGATCTCTGGAAAGCAGGCTCACAGGTGAACGGGATAGCAGAGCTGGCAGGATCACGGGAAAGCAGGCTCACAGGTAAACCGGATAGCAGAGCTGGCAGGATCACAGGAAAGCAGGCTCACAGGTAAACTGGATAGCAGAGCTGGCAGGATCACTGGAAAGCAGGCTCACAGGTAAACTGGATAGCAGAGCTGGCAGGATCACAGGAAAGCAGGCTCACAGGTAAACTGGATAGCAGAGCTGGCAGGATCACAGGAAAGCAGGCTCACAGGTAAACCGGATAGCAGAGCTGGCAGGATCACAGGAAAGCAGGCTCACAGGTAAACTGGATAGCAGAGCTGGCAGGATCACAGGAAAGCAGGCTCACAGGTAAACCGGATAACAGAGCTGGCAGGATCACAGGAAAGCAGGCTCACAGGTAAACCGGATAGCAGAGCTGGCAGGATCACAGGAAAGCAGGCTCACAGGTAAACCGGATAGCAGAGCTGACAGGAACTGGACCACGGCTTGGCAAGCAAGTTCACAGGTAAACTGGATAGCAGAGCTGACAGGAACTGGACAACGGCTTGGCAAGCAGGTTCACAGGTAAACTGGATAGCAGAGCTGACAGGAACTGGACAACGGCTTGGCAAGCAGGTTCACAGGTAAACTGGATAGCAGAGCTGACAGGAACTGGACAACGGCTTGGCAAGCAGGTTCACAGGTAAACTGGATAGCAGAGCTGACAGGAACTG